>OY294045.1:33464437-33565056 GCA_958510825.1 Brachypterus glaber | reverse complement strand
TGCTCGTAGCAGTTGTCTAGATGGTATGCGAATGTAATTATTTAGGAACAGCTATATGCAGGTTTTACTATGCTCATTTGTTTTATAATTTATCTTGCCTTGCTGCAGCATGCTTTAGCATTTGTTTTACTGCATACGGTGCTGATTTAAGAGCTGATAAACACATAAAGACAAATGAACATCAAAAGGGAGAAACTATTATAATAGAAAACATACATTTTTTTTTTAATTTCACATAAATAATAAATATGGAAAGCTTGAAACAAAACAAGTATACTAAATACTGCAAAAATAGAAATAAAATGTTTTATCCAAAGCCTCATTATAAATCTCCGTTAACTGCAGCCATTTTAAATAAGATTTTATTAAAGTTATAAGACCTTTGCGAAATAACTTTACACTACTATATTTTTAAAATGATTTGGCCGTTAATATGTTATTACGAAAAAATACAGCTTTTTGTGACAGGTCACAAGTATTTTGAAAAACCGGTTAACTGTATATTGTTGTATTTTAACCGATTTTCGGTGAAGTGGGCCAATCCGAGCCGTAAAAAGCTTTCCAGTGGTGAAGAAAAACGGTTTAAACCTGTTTTTAACTTGTTATTGCTTCCAAGTTTTAACCGAAAATCCGTCTGAGGTAATGGTTTTCCATCCCTAGACTGCTTAAACAATATAAGCTCCTAAAATACAGATCTGTGACTATGACTATGACGTTTAAATCCCAGTTAATAAATTCATAAAAAACATATTTTCAGTAGGATAAACAAGCGTTGGATAAAACACTGTACGGTACAACTAAATTAAAAATTAGCCCACTTAGCCCTGACGCGCCGGATCTGGCAGAGCGGGTGGGTCCCTTGTGTCAATTTTTCTCGTGGGTAGAAATTTCGCACTTAAGTTACTTGTAGCGTAATAACTAGTTTCTGTCACATATTATGATAATACATCATCCGCATAAATTTTCTATTTTTTTTTTTTCGTATTTTTGCTCTTTATAAAATAATTGTTGGTTGGTCCGTCGACCAGTCAGGGAAATATTTTGGGCACGATAACTTTTTAAGCTTTAAGCTAGATAATTAAAATTTGGCATACAGATATGTTACCAAAATTCTCGCTCCGGATTATTTTTGGTGAAGGGGAAACATATAGTATTTTTTCACAAAAATTTGCTATTTAGGGGTTTTTGAGATTGCTAAAAAGGAGTATTTTCTTTTTTCTATTTTTATTTATGAGTATCTTACAGAGTCATGGTAAATATTTTTAAATGCTTTCAACATTTTCGTGAAAATTTGTATTTAGGGTTTTTTGTGGTCGACGGAACTGAATCTGATAATAAAAGAGGCATGATTATTTTTAAATATTTGCAATATTTTCGTAAAAATTGGTATACAGGGATTTTTAAGGTAGTTAAAACTGAAAATTATTATAATTATTACATATAATTATTATAATTATTAATAGATTAATGTTTTTGTGAAAATTAGGATACTGGGGTTTTCGCTATAACTGATTCCAATATTAACAAGTTGACAGTCACATGTGAATCACATGTGATTCATGATACGTTTACCCCATACGTCCATATGGAATTCATTTCCATACCCGTTAACATTAGTTTTATTTTTGAACGCTGTGACCTAGATATATTTTTTAAAGTGGACGTCTAACTATAGTGTTTTTATTTATGGTAGAATTATATTTGACTCATTGGGCTCACCGGGGAGGTTAGTGATAAAAAATACATACAAGCAAATAGACGTAAAAAATCTTTTATTATTGACAAAATAATTTTCCTAACAATTTTTTATGAATATAAAAAATGAAAAAACGGTTGGACGTCTGGGGACGAAAAATAAATCCTAATGGGGACTGTCAAAGTGTTAAAAAATCCATCCTCACACCCGGGGGTAGATTAAAGGGAAACTTTTTTTAGTAGGCAGTGTATTTTGCTTTACCATTTTAAAATTTTTCAAAATTTCGTTCAAAAATTTCTAAACATTTTTTTGCGTATTTTTAAATTAAATTTCTTGGTAGATAAGAGGCCGCACCCAACAAATTCGAATTTAGTGTACACAATTTAACTATAAGATATTTTTAATACACTAAAAAAACATTACAGCAAAATTAAAAATATAATAACTCGTCCTAGTTGGCTTTGACCTCAAATATTTTAACTTCCTTAATAGATACGAGGTTGCGCCTATTAAAATCGGATTGGGCGTAGCTAAGTGAGGTAAAAACCATTAAAAAAAAATTATACACTGAGAAATCAGGATTCAGTAGTATAATTAAATATATTAATTTATTGCAGTTGGCTTTGATCTCAATTATCTGATTTTTTTTTAAAAGATAGGAGGTGGCACCCATCGAAATCAGATTTGGCACATCCAGTTCATTTAAAAACGATCAAAATATTTTGTATACACTGATAAATCACGACTTGGCAAAAAGAAAAAAAAATATTTTTTTTCATAGTCCGCTTTGGCCTCAATTATCTTAAATTTTCACAACAGATAGGAGGTGGCACCCACTTAATTTAGATTCAGCATACTCAAATTATCTAAAAACCATCAAAATATTTTGCATACACTAAAAAAATGCGGTTCTGTGATACAAAAACATATTAATTCATCGAAGTAGGCGTTGACCTCATTTATATAAATATAATAATTATATGAATTTCCTTAAAAGTAACGAGGTTGAATCCACCGAATTCGTGTTCAGCGCACCCAAAATATATAAAAGCCATTAACAAAATTTGTATATAACACAAAACGGTATTTTGTGAAATGAAAATAATGTATTTCGGTCATAATTGGCAAATTCTTCAACAGATAGGAGGTGGCACTGGCCGGATTCGGAATCAGCGCACTCTAGTTATCTAAAAACCATCAAAACATTTTATATATATTACAAAACAAGGTTCAGTAAAAAATAGGCATTTGGCAACCTGATTATATTTAGGATTTTTTGTGGACGACGAAACTAAATCTGATAATACAATTTTTCTAACTCCATCCCCTGGGGGCAGGGGTTGTGAAAATTGATATTTTGGGGTTTTTGAGGTTGCTAAAAGTGAATCTGATAATAAAATTATTCCTACTCAACCCCATGAGGGGTAGTTATGTACACCCATTTGCAATAAAAGCGATCATAAGATATAATGTATACATTATACTGTCTTTGAAATTAGGTCTATTACATTCGGCTATGTTCGAAAAAAATGGCCTCTAAGTCTGGCCGCTAACTTTACATGCGTTGGGGAATAATTTTTTGAACATTTATATTGCGGTTTTTGAGGTCGCTAAAACTGAATCTTAAAGTATTTTCTAAATTCATCTCTTGGGGGTGAAAATTGGTATATTGTGGTTTTGAGGTTGCTGAAAGTGAATCTGATAATAAAAAATCAATTTCACACGCGGAGGCGAAAAATGGGAAAGCTTTTTTACTGAGCAGTGTATTTATATATCAAAAATCAATAATTTCCAGTATAAATTTTAATATTACCAATTTTTGACAATAAAGCAACTAGAGCATAGCAAAAGCTTTCAATGGCGTTCATAGTTCCTGAAACAATTACTGAAATTTTCAGCGATGGTCTGAAATAAACGTTCACATAGAATGAATTTGCTTTCATCGAGGTTTAATTATTTCTCTATTGGCATTACTGAAACAATTACGATTTCATTAAATGCTATTTAGGTCTTTCTAATATTCTCTGGAACTAATAACATTTATCGTATTTGTAAAATAAGTTAAAAGAAAAAAATATTAAAAAGATAAATCTAAGTCATTAAAAATACTATTACTAATAACCTGGGAATTACTTTGTCATTGTGCTAATTTTTTTTACAAAAAAAAAATTATTAGTAAGGGCTAGTTTAAACGGGATGGTTAACTTGCTCTTGGTAAGTTTAATTATTTTTGGGCTGACTTCTCGTTGTGGATGGATGCAGATAATTTTCAAGGCATCAAAATTTTATTTGACTTGATGGTTAAAAATAAATAAATAAATAAAGTACTTTTTTAAATGCACAGAATGTGATTACCGTGATTAGCTTTATGCTTTAAACCGTTATTAATAACGCTCTAGTGACTTTTGCTTTATTAAAAAGTTACTAATCTGCTGTGAAAACTATTCACAAGACTTTTATTTTATTTTTAATATTTCATATTGTTTTGTATTTTGTTATATCCTTTAAATATGTAACAGAAACAACCCGTTTTGTTGCCTCCAATCGGAAAATATGTGATTACGGGGGTGTTTTGCCCCACCGAACGAAAATAAAAATATTAATAATTAACCAAATTAACAGTAAAATACGCAACAACAATTTTTCTGATTTACCGCACAAAAATTTAAAATTCTTGTGCATACTATGGTAAGATCTTTAAAATCAAGTTTTTTCTCTGGTAACCACAACAAGTTGTGTTGTTGCTCTTGTCAGAGTTCTGAGCAACGGCAAATCGGATCGTTTTTAAGTACGTGTCATTCTTTAATTATTAATTATTTAGAAACAGATTTTTAATTAAGAGAAAATAAGAAATATTAGATAAAAACCTTGAGCTAAGTAATATTAATTACCCTGCTCTACACTCAAAAATTTGCCGACACCATTTTAGTTGATTCTAGACTTAGATTTGATGCACTATTTTCGGAACCTTGCTTCGTTTTTCTTGATCAGCTGTTTTTTTTTGAGATATAGCTCACAGTGTCTGTTTGCCTAAGGTTACAGTAAAAAAACGAAAAAAAAATTCAATTTTTTTTAATTTTGTTTGTGCAAAAAACGAATAATTAAAAAAAAAAATCAAAAAAAAAGTTAAAAAAAAAGTTTCTTTTTTATTTTTCAAATTTGTTTTTTTTTTAATTTTCATTTTGCCAAAAGTCCAAACGAAAAGTTAAAAATAAAATTTAAAACAAAAAAAATGTTTGAAAATGTTTTTTTATTAAGTTTATCCTCCCATAACTTTCATGTTTTTAGGGGAATAACTCTCAAAATTAGTATAATTGATCCTTATAACAAAAGTAATTTTTCCTGAAAAGTTACGTTAATCGAAAATTTCTTTCAGCTTTTTTCGATTTTTTTAAAAGTTTAACCCCCCATAACTTTTTTGTGTTTAGGGGAATTATTTTCAAAAACAATAGGGATCTTGCCCTCATAGAACTTGATTTTTTCTGAAAATTTCAAGTCAATCGGATTATTCGTTCTTGAGTTATCGTGTCTACAAAAATCGTGACATCCGATGTATCGGACAGACGGACGGACAGACGGAGGGACAGACGGACGGACAGACGGACGGACAGACGGACATTTAAAAAAAAGTTTCTTATTTTTTCATGAAACAAATTTATATCCAAGATTTTTTTCTCCAGAACTATTTTTGAAAAATTTTGAAAATTCGAAATTGCCTATAATATTATTTTACCGCAGGCGCTGAATTTTATCCAGTAAAAGATATTTTACAGGGAGTTATTCAAAACAAAACAACAATATTTTAAATTATTTAATGTTTATTTAATATTATTTTAATGTCTTAAAGTAAGGAGAAAAAGTTTTTTTTTAGTTTTTGTTTTGTTCTTTATAAGTTTAATTTATTGTGTTGCTCTTCTGAAAATAAATAAATAACTTCAATACTTTTGTTTTTTTTTTCGATAATCTAAAACTTTTTTATTTTTATAAACCCCACGTGTGTATGTGTATTGCGTAAAAAAATTAAATTTTTATCAAAATATATCGAAAAAATTCGAAAAAATCGAAGTTAGAAGCCTACAAAAAAAAACGAATAAAGATATTTTAAATCCGATTTTTTTAGCTTAGAGCCCCTTTAATAGAACAGCAAAAAAATAATTAGATATTATTTTTTTACTACTATATAGGCAAAACAACCACTGTGTGCTATATTTAAAAAAAACTAGCTGATCGAGAAAAACGATAAAAGTTTCCGAAATCAGCGCATTAAATTTAGCCAGACGCAACAAAGGTACCCGTCAAATAAAAAACAATCTTTTTTTTGTAGAGCAGTGTTATTTCTCTTTTATAGATTTTGTAATTCTTCAAACCTACTTTACTAACTGGCCTTTTGAACTGAAATTATTAGGTCGGTGAAACTCTATGCAATATAACAATTTCTGTGAAAATAAAATAGGATGCCACTGAAGCAGTTCCTAAAATTGCACCTTACAGACTAAAGTCCGTAAGTTTTTACATGATTAAAATAGTTTTTGTTTAGCTTTTATCTGATTTTGATATGCTATGTTAAATATGGTAGACCCTCCACCAATATAAAAAGAAAAATATTGTAATCGTACAAAAAAAAAGAAGAAAATCGCGACTTGTTATGCGTGAAAACTACGATATCCATTTTAAGATCTCCCAAAACGACTAAAGACCACTACCAGATTGATGTCTGCCTGTGTGTGCACATGTATGTGTCTGTCTATGTTAAAATTTACAGGATAACTGCTGAGTCCATCATCCAGCCGAATTTGAAACTTAGTATATTGGCTTGTATGAAATGTATTTTGGTTTTTCTGTTTTGATCCAGACAAGCCTTGAGTCGAAGCTCACCACAATCGATTTTGACAATGTAACCAACGTCGAAGAGAGATGGTATAAACTAAAACCTGTTTAAACTCTGCTGATGTATCGAAACTTGGCTACAGAAAGTCTAGGCGTTGCGAATGGTTAAGTGATTCCTCCAATGAGATTAAAGCAGCAATAAAAAACAAAAGAGATGCTTTTACCAAGACTTTATCCAACCCAAACGTTAAAGCCTTTAATGACGAGTTCAAAAAGTCAAGAAACTTACCAGAAAAAATAAATGGTGGAAAGGTAAAGCGGATGAAATTCACGAATACGCCAAAAATCATATCCAAAGATCTTTCTTTGAATCCATTTGAATTTACGGCCCCAGCATCAATGCCAATTGCCATTTAAGAAATCGTATCGGGAATCCGATAACCGATCCCAATCGAATTCCAAACAGATGGCGAGTGTACTATGAAACGCTTTTAAATGAAGAAGAACCATTTGACGCAGATATTTTAAACCTAATACCAAAATACAATATAGAACCTAGCCTGGACAATACACCCTCACTTGCGGAAGTTACACAAGCCCTTAAATAGATGGAAGGTAATAAGCCTCCAGGTTTGGATGAAATTCCCAGCGACCTCTTAAAATTAGGTGGGGAAGTCTTGATAAGCCACTTACATAAACTTATTCAAATAATATGGTGTGATGAAAAAGTTCCCAAAGATTTCAAAGAATCTCTTATCATAACATTGTACAAAGGTAAGGGAGACCGCTCCGATTGTGGCAATTACAGAGGCATTTCTCTTCTGTCGACAACTGGTGAACTACTGTAGAATTTTAAACAATCGCCTGCTACCACATCTTGAAAAGCTTATGCCTGAGTCTCAATCAGGATTCAGGCCGAACCGAGGCACAATCGATGCTATTTTTTGTCTCAGACAATTACAGGAAAAATGTACAGAAAAACACATGGAACTTTCCATAGCATTCATCGGTAAATGATAATCTGTTATGGTGTATCCTGCAAAGGTTGGGTTGCCCTCAAAAATTTATCAAAATACTGCAAGCGCTCTAGTCTGAAAACACTGAAGACGTTCAATGGCTAACAGAAAGTTTTCCAACGCAAACAAGTGTCAAGCAAGGTTGAGTTTTGGCACCCACCCTTTTTAATGCATTCTTTGCTGGTCTCAAGATTATCGCCGATAGGAAGTTACGATCACGTAGTGTTGGGAATAGATATCGTTTTAGCGGGGGTCTTAAAAATCTAAAAAGGCTAAAAGCCTTAACGATGAGCTTATAAATTTATCACCGACCTTTAATATCCCGATGATTGTGCTCTTTTGGCTCACTCACCTAAAGACCTAAATGATATGCTTTTAGTATTTTCCGATATATAAACTTCCCTTGGAAAAAATCAATGTAGATAAAACTAAAGCAATAGGCCATAATGTGTCAGAGAGAGAAGACATCTCCCTGCAAATTAATCTTTAAGATTTAGAAATGGTAGGCCAATTTAAATACCTAGTCAGCTGTATATCAAGCGACGGAAACATCACTGTCCAGGTCCATTTCGTATACAATGCGCAAATGCCAGTATTGCTAAGCTCAAATCCCAAGTATTGTATAATAGGGATATAAATACAAGTGTGAAAGCCGGTCTACAAGACAATCGTCCTTTCTTCACTTCTTTATGGTTCAGAGTCATGGGTCCTTTACAGAAGCCACATAAAAGCGCTCGAAAAATTTCACCAAAAGTCCTTACGTAGGATTCTAAATACAAAATGGTTCGACTTCATATCTAACAGCGAAGTTTAACGCAAAACTGACTGCCTCAACAATTAAACATTATATAACAAAGTCGCAAATCCAATGGGCAGGCCTGATTCTAGACTACCAAAATGTCTACTGTATGGTGAATTATCACAAGTGACTAGATCAGCTGGTTGTCAAAGAAAAATATTTAAGGATACCTTGCACATCAACAATGGCTTTGAATCGTAAGGAATGGCTTTTCCTTGTAAATCAAGCTGGAACTTTGACACCTCGCAACCCTAGATTGGGTGCAACAGCGTGTGGCGGCCAACTGTGGATTTGTGATGTGTGTCAAAAACCCTGCAGATCTCAGATTGGTCTCTTCAGTCATAGAACTCACAATTAAACAAAATAACGGAAAATTTTGGGTAAATCGTTCGCGACGCCCAGAAAAAGAGAGAGAGGGGTTTTCGGTTCACCGGAGATCAGCTAAGGGCGTATTTACCCCTTATCGACTCCCAACTATAATAGTTGAATTTTAATAATAACTCAGGCCCACAAAAAAAAAGTGGTCTGCGCCATGGATGGGACTATGATATATTCCTATATATTTTCTTTCGCTTATGCCCGATCTGAACTCAATTTAACTCCTACATCTCTGGATTATTCTCTACATAACACAATGGGCCACAAACCCCGTATTTTTGCCAAAACTCAGGTTTATATTGCACTTTCTTAAAAATTAGTATCCAGGGGTTTTTGGGGTCGCTGAGTCTGGATCTGATTAGAAAATCAAAATTCAAAATGGCAGATCCAATATGGCGTCTAAATTCGAAAAACTATATACCTTACTCAAAATTGGTATCTGGGGGTTTTTGAGGTCGCTGATACTAAATATAACAGTTAAAAAATGAAAATTATAAATGGCGTATCCAATATGACGTGGAAGTTTGTAAAAAATCAGTTTATTTTTCAATGGGACATTCTCCCCGGCGAATCCATTTGTTGAAAACGTCACTAGACTGTTCTAGGTAAAAATCAACGCTAAAAGTTTCAGTTTTCTTAACAGATGGAAATAGTGGTAAAAACAAACAGAACTCTATAGATGACAGTAAGTTCCAGTCTTTGTGAACAGATGGCATTAATAGTATAAACAAAAAGAACCCAAATGACAGTAAGTTATGCAACAATTTTAGTACTGGAAACATATTATTAACTTATATATTTAACTGCATTAAAATAAATAAGGCAAACATAAATTCTTTTTATTGTTTATATTGGCTACTCTGATTACTTTGTCTTTCTTACGTTGGCTAAACTGTTAAAAACTGTTAGAAAGAGATAGCACTGTAGACCTAATTTTGAAGGTCTTTGATATCCTCCGGAACTTTATTTATTTCTAAATTAAATTTATAAAAATTATACTGCGGAGTCCTGTTTATATAATTGTTTTTTTTTATTCATTTAACACTTCTTGTTTGGTAAAATTAACCATTTTTGGTTTTTAAACACCAAGTATATAAGTATAAGTATGTTATATACTTGGTGTTTAAAAACTAAAAATGGTTAGGTTTAGTGGTAAATAAATTTTTAAAAAACAAGGATATAAACATGACTCCGCAATCTATTTTTTCTAAATTAAATTTAGAAATAAAGCATGTTAATTAAAAAATAAATTGATTTTTTACAAACTTCCAGGTCATATTGGATTCGCCATTTTGAATTTTGATATTTTAATGCCAGATCCAGAATCAGCGAACACAAAAACCCTTGTATACTAATTTTTAAGAACTTACGACAAAAACCTGACTTTTGGAAAAATACGTGGTATGTGGTGCATAGTGTTATGTAGAGAAAAATCCAGACGTGTAGGGTAGCGTGAGGCAAAAAAAAAACAAAATGATATTTTTAGTTAGGCCCAAAGCTCAAATTATTCTATTTGGTGTAGAAAGAAACTAAGTAAAATTTTATTAAAAAAATTTAAAATTTAGAGGTGGCCCAAAAAGCTTAAAGTTTAGAAGGTTCCACGTCCTTACAGTTAGTGCATTATACCTATAAACCTGAAACCGATCTGCTTTAAATTAATATCATAGTACTACTCTATAGATAGTACCACATTACCATATTTTAATTAATTTTTTCTCAACTGTATCAAGTAGAGAACTTCAAATGTTTTCCAACCCCCGGGATACACCAAATCGCACTCCTCGAGCTAATTTTTCAACATGTCATAACACAGTTATTTTAATGATTAAAAAAGATTTTACATATAAAATTTATTCTTTTTATTTCATTGTCATGACTATCTAAAATACTATTTAAATGAACCAAACATCAAAAATTTTATTTTTTTTCTGTGTAGGATATTAATTTTAAAATTTCTTTATTTTTTTAGTTTATAATACACACCCATACTCTTAAAAATAATAATAATACTTTATTATAATATATATTTCTTATGAAAAAAATAGGCTAAAACCCTTGAAAAATAGCGAAAAACGACTATAATTAATATTTTCATGACCGGTTTTTGCCCCAATAGCTTAAGATTGTAAAGGTTTAATACCATAATTAATTAGCCTTAAGTACATTTCTGAAAATAAAAAAAAATTGTCTAATATTAAAAATCTACGAATTTTGGAAGTTTTAACCTCAGCAACTACTGAAAGTAGGCTTTAAAATAGGGTTTTTGGGAAATTTCCCGAAAACTTTCAGTATGAATTAATATAATGAACCTGAGTAATTAATATTTTTTTTTAGGTCAGTTAGCAACACCAGTTAAAACCACAATAACATCATTTACTTTAAGAACTTTGCTCATATTCCAAATTACAAAGCTATATCTCAACACTTCTTTGAGATATGGTTTTTACACGATTTGTCAGTAATACCAACAGACAGTTTTTTTTTTGCAAAAGTCTGCTTCTTGCATTCAAAAAACACAAAAATAAAAAAATATATAAAAAACATTTAATTTTTGTTCGCCTAACCAAAGCTTAAAGCTTAAAGGAAATTCCTGGCTGCTATCAATACGGGGAAAGCGTTATCATTTTTATTATCATATTGCATATTTTTACTACAAACTATAATAATATCCATTTTTCTGCATATAATTGTCATCCTACGCATTTTTTTTATTTTCGTCCGTCCACTTTTAGTCGCTTTGAGCCACCTCTAAACGTTGAAATTTTTGGATAAAATTTTACTTAGTTACTTTTTACACCAAATAGAATAATTTGAGCTTTGGGCCCACAAAAAAATCCAATTTACATATAGATGCCTCTTTGGTCAGAAAACACCTCGATATATATATAGTGTATATTTTTTATTTACTTGCATGTTTATGAATAGATTTTTATTAATATTAGTATGAGTATTTCTACCAATAAAACAATGATTTCTGAAAATTTGCAATTTAATCTCTTCTACATTGATTTTTCCTAAACATTTTATATCGATTTAATATTCCTTTGTCAAGTTATCGTACAAAATAAGGAACACCCGGATGTATGGACAGATAGGTAGTTATGCAGACAGACGGAATGATTTTTTGTATTGCTCTTATTTAGACTTCGATAAAAAACTTTTCTATAAAAGCGTATTTGATCTAGGTTAATTTTTAACAAATTTGGAGATTTTAAAACTATCGTATACTCTTCAAGCACTGCGTACTATTATAAGTAATTACACTTATACGGTATTCTAGAATGAGAATATCATTTTTAATTTCCAACAAACTTTTTTATGTGTACGGCGACTGTTCTACTCGAGGAAGTCTTTCGCACAGGCTTATTAAATTGCCGTGTTTATTCTCTATTGGTTTCCAGGGAGGCTGTTGCCAGCAAAAGGTGCAATAACTCGTGGAAAAATTTATGGATTATAATCAAAAAGTTGGCACATATAATATTATGGGCTATATCTAAACCTCCGCCAGATAAGGGTCATGCTTGTCAGTTACTGTTTAAAAGAAATATAAAATTTTTTCCCATTACAAGAAAAAACTGCTAAAAAAGCTTATCTCATATTCAAATCTTTTCGGAAAGTTTTTCCAAATTAGTCAAAGGTTTGCTGAATGAAAAAAATGGAGGATATTTCACCCTCTATGAGTTGAGAGTTGAAGTAGTCTAATGAATGCGCTATCAATGGTGAACAGTGCAGTGATGTACCATTAAACTATTTTATGTTTGCTTTTTCTAAATACAGCGATGCCAAATCTAGAAAACAATCGAATACATTCAAGCCAAAGAACTTTTACCTCAAGAATGAACATGATGAAATCTACCGTATGCTTTGTTTGAAACGTGAACCAACTACGGTGAGGGGCTGGTGGGGAGTGACTATTGTTTACACTTAGTACGCATAAAGAGAGAGAAAGAATGTGTAAACTCACAGTCTAATGTCGTAAACTTTGTCAAGCAATACAGTGTTGCCTGTTGCAACACCTGCTTTAGATATTTTATTGTAAAGTTTAAGAAATATTAGTTTTATTTGAGTTTTATATGAACTAGTAATTTAATTTTAATAAATTTAATTATATTACATTATCAAACATAATTATAGTGTCGTAGTATAGTAGTTTTTTTAAATTTTAATGTAGGTATAAAGATTTATCATAATGATAAAGTGAAAATTACGCAACATCGCTCTGGTCACTAGAAGGTCAAAACTAGCGATACTTATGTTTACACCAGAAGCAGTATCGCGTAAGTTTATGTAAACAAACAAACAAAAAGATGACACCTTCATAAACATTGGTCTGAAATAACTTCTTGAGGTAAAAGTTCCTTGATTCAAGCCTATGCTAAAAACTTTAAACGAGATGTAGTTTTTAAACTTTAACCCTTTGTACATATATTTTTTCCATTAAACAAGCCCTCCACTTTTATATTTTACTTTTAATACATTTTTTTTATCAAGAACAGGGTTATATACTAACTATAGGTAGATAATATATACATTTGTACAATAAAAATGAAAAAACCTGTGTATGTATGGTTGTCCGGGTTTGAAGACCCACTTCGAGAATAGCTAGAAACTTTAAATTTGGCATGTCCTCAATACACACCTCTAGAAGAGCTAGAAACTTGAAATTTTGTACGTACATGGAGTATCTCTCCAAAAGCCCAGAAAAATTAGAAAATCTCAGACCCCCAAAGCCCCCTCAACTGGGAAAAAAAATATTACATGCTTCTAGAATAGGTAGAAACTTGAAGTTTGTTATGTGAATGGAGTATCCCCAAAACCAAAACTTGACCTTTGATCCCCCCAACTGGAGAAAAATTATTAAATACACTTCTAGAATAGAAATTTGAAATTTGGTGTGTACATGGAGTATCTCACCATGACCCCAGAAAAAATCCGAAACTTGACCTACGATCCCCCCAAACACTCCCAATTAGGGAAAAAAATTAAACACGCTTCTAGAATAGCTAGAAACTACATTTGAAATGTGCATGGGGCATCCCCCCACGACCTCAGGAAATATCCGAAACTTGACCTTCGACACCCAACCCTCTAACTGCGTAAAAATTTAGCCCAGTTCTAAAATACCTAGAATCTTGAAATTTGATATGTGCATGTACCTCCACAACCGGTTGAAACTTCACCTTTGCCCCCCCTGAAAAAAAGTCTAAAAAATGTGTATTTCAATACATTTAATTTTAGAATTCTATAATATAAAAGTTAAATTAAACAAAAAAATATACTCCCTTACATCCTTGATTGCGGGGAAATTGTTAACTAAGCTAACTAAAGAGAGAATTAATTTAAGTTTTTAAATACTCCGTGCGAAGAACGGGTTACTTGGCTTGTATATGTTATGCCCCAGTGGCTTTTTAAGTATGATATACCTATATGATTATCAGGAGGAATAAAAAACCAAAGTTTATTAAACTCAGATTATAACAGATTAGCGTAAAATAATTCAACATAGGTACTAGAATTTCATAAAGTGGTGGTTCCTTTCCTTGCCATATTATGATTTTTTTTGTAAAGGATTACAAAAAATAATTATGAAAATAAGTCACTTGTAATAAAAATTATTAAAATTATTAGTTGGGCATAATATTATTAAAAACATCTTCACTCAATATATCTACACCACAACATCTCTATTCAAGAATATACAGGGTGATCATTTAAAAACAATTCACTCCAAATATTTCGCAAAATAAGCACAATATGAAAATAAATAAAAAAGGTTAATTTGTCTTTTCGAGAGGTAAATTTAAGTATATTATTTTCGGGGTTGTAACTTTTACCCCCCAACCCCCAGCTACACCAACATTAGAACCTTAAATAGCAACCCCATTTTGTGATATGTCATTTAAAAGAACTTGGAAATGGAATGGAATATTTTGGTTAACATAAAAATTAAATATACCAACCCTTAACTTAAAGGTGGATGATTTTATTTCCTAATAATTGGTACAAAATATTCGCAAAAAATATCTCAATATTTAAAAATAAATAACTTCACTTAAATTCATGGAGGTTGTAACTTTTACCCTTTAGCTATCAGCCACCCCAACTGTTTTATTTTTAATTAAATCCCAATTCTTACGATACCTGATTTCAAAGAGTTTAAAAACCAAAGTTTATTAAACTCAGATTATAACAGATTAGCGTAAAATAATTCAACATAGGTACTAGAATTTCATAAAGTGGTGGTTCCTTTCCTTGCCATATTATGATTTTTTTTGTAAAGGATTACAAAAAATAATTATGAAAATAAGTCACTTGTAATAAAAATTATTAAAATTATTAGTTGGGCATAATATTATTAAAAACATCTTCACTCAATATATCTACACCACAACATCTCTATTCAAGAATATACAGGGTGATCATTTAAAAACAATTCACTCCAAATATTTCGCAAAATAAGCACAATATGAAAATAAATAAAAAAGGTTAATTTGTCTTTTCGAGAGGTAAATTTAAGTATATTATTTTCGGGGTTGTAACTTTTACCCCCCAACCCCCAGCTACACCAACATTAGAACCTTAAATAGCAACCCCATTTTATGATATGTCATTTAAAAGAACTTGGAAATGGAATGGAATATTTTGGTTAACATAAAAATTAAATATACCAACCCTTAACTTAAAGGTGGATGATTTTATTTCCTAATAATTGGTACAAAATATTCGCAAAAAATATCTCAATATTTAAAAATAAATAACTTCACTTAAATTCATGGAGGTTGTAACTTTTACCCTTTAGCTATCAGCCACCCCAACTGTTTTATTTTTAATTAAATCCCAATTCTTACGATACCTGATTTCAAAGAGTTTAAAAGGTGATATATTTGATACACAAAAAAAATAAAAATACCAAACCCGAACAAGGGTGGATGCTTTTATTTAATATTAATTAAAGCAATATATTTTAAAAAATAGGGTATTAATAATTAAAAAGTAAGGTGATTTTACTTACTGTGGAAGTTTTAAATCAATCCTCAAAAAAACAAATTGACCTATTTTTTAGAATTGTCATATTGTGCTGAGTTTTGAAGATAGTTTTCAAATAATCACCCTGTCATCCGCACTAATTACTACACACTAATAATTTCTACACGGAATAAAAATTAATTAAAATTGTAGTTCAGAATCATAGTAATAAGAGTACAATATACATAATATCACAATTTACTGTAAATTACTAATCAAATTAAAAGCTATTTGAAGGTCCCCTTTTGATCCGGCACGTACAGAAGGGTTCCTTTTGATCCGGCAAAATTAACATGATTATACAATATTTTCGTAGATCTTTTTATATGGAGATTTTTGGGTTCACTGAGTGTAAATCTGATAATAAAAATCTTCTTAGTCCACCCTCAGGAATATTTGGATATTTAAATGTTTTTAATATTTTCTTCAAAATTTGTATAATTTGGTATAGGGGTTTTTAGGGTCGAAGAAACTGAATATTATAAGAAAAAATTTCTCAACCTCGAGGGGGTGGGGGTGAATAATCTTAAATGTTTACAATATTTTCGTCAAAATTGGTATAGAGAAGTTTTTGAGATCGCCAAAATTGAATCTAATAATAAAAAAATCTAATCCCACCCCCTGGCGACAGGGGAAAATTATTTTTAAACGTTCACAATAGTATATTGGGGTTTTTGAGGTAGCCGAAACTGTATCATTAGATAATAGAAAAATTTCCACCCCCGGAGGGCGGGGGGTAATTAATTTTAAATATTTACATTATTTTAGTGAAAAATAGTATAGAGGGGTTCTTGAGGTGGCTGAAATTGAATAAAATAATAAAAAATTCTTACTTCACCCCCTGAGGGGAGGGGGTAGTTTTTTTGTGAAAATTGGTATATTGGGGTTTTTGAGGTTGCTAAAAGTAAATCTCGGTAAATCTGATAATAAAAAATTCATTTTACGAGCAGAGAGTAAAAAATGGAAAAGCTTTTTTTACTGGGCAGTGTATTTATTATCAGATTCAGTTTAAGCGAGCTTAAAAACCTTTATATATATACCTATCAATTTTTACAATGATATTGTATACATTTAAAAAGTATTGTCCCCTACCCTTAGGGGTAGACTGAATTCAGTTTCAGCAACATCGAAAACCTCTATACACCACTTTTCACCAAAATGTAAAAATTAAAAAATATTTTTCCCCAGCCTGGGTGGAGTTATAAAATTTTTATAATCAGATTCAGTTTTATCGACTTTAAAACCCAATATTCAAAATTTTTACGAAAATGTAATCATTTAAAAATCTAGTGACAGATATCAATTGTTTATAAAATTTACTTCTACTAGGAGAGAAATAAATTATTATTGCTATAGGTGAAGAAAGTTTATTTCATAGTCTGAAAAAATGATAAATAATGCTATGTTCTAAAGCTAGTAGTGGAAAAACGAAATTACATCCTTAATTAACCCTAACTTTAAAATCATTTTTCTCTAAATCTACTTTTTGTTGCTAATATACCTTTTTGCTAAACCACTCACATATTTATGAATCAACTGGATAGCCAAAATATTCAGAATATATTAGGCAGTATTAACTTCATACCGACAGATATGACCCTTTTCTGATGGAGGTCCATACATGATAAAAAGTTTTATTTCTTTTTGGTTTAAGAGAAAAATTTGCTTCAAGCTTTTCATCAACCAAAATGATATGTGAGAGCTATATTTCAAAATACAGTTCTTTATTTTTATAATAAAATACAAATCATTTATAGGTCTTATGTGTATGCCTAAAGGCTTGCATAGCCCACTACTCATAGGACGTACACAGAAACTTTTATTTTTCTTATGTAATATGTCGTGTTATGTTACTACAAAGTTTGGTCTTATGCGTGATTTATGTATTATGGTTATGCAAGCCTCTGGATATGCCTTAAACCGCTTACACAGGACTCTATCTCACTATTGGTCAATGCCTTTTTTCTATCCAATAATTAGTCAGCACCACCACGCGTGGGGAAGACGAATCTCATATGATGCTTCTGCCACATTTCAAACTAATTCTTGGTATGGAAAGAAATTTAAAAATTATAGACCTATTACAAAAAATAAAAATTAACTGACACGCGGCAAAATGAATATTAGGCAAAAAATAGAAAAAAAAAAGAAATTTAAATAATAGGAAAAATCTTTTAAACCTAAAAGGTTTAACTTCGTCTGGGGTACTTCCCCGTAACTGGCAGGAAAAAAATACTTTTTCAAATGTAATGCTGCAGTTGCACACAAAAGCGTAGTAGAGAGAAACGTATTTTATGGAAAGGTATGCTAGGACATGACAGCTTACTTACAGATATTTTGGAGAATAAGATAATTGTAAGAAGAAAGGTAGAATGGCAGAATGGATGTTTGGATGTGCTTTTTTTATTTGGTTGTTCCTTGTAAAAAAAGCACTTACTTGGTGCGTAATATATTATTAATGATCATAGTAATAAGAAATGTGAGAAAACAGTACAGTTTTGAAGACTGAACCTTAAGCTTTTTAGAAGAATTATGGTGGATAAAGAAAAAGTGCCTTTCCAAACGAGAAAAATAAAAAATCTTGATGAAAATTTTTGAGCCATCAATGATGATGATTACATTAAATCAGCTCTCTACTAGGATAGTGCAGTTGTAAATATTATTAGAATTCCCGTTTAGTAATATTTAAGTTAAAAATCAAGTTCTACGAAAACATTCAAAATCCCGTTTCAGTTAAAAATAGATACAATATTATTTGCCGTATTTACAAATATAATTTGAATAAAAGACGTTTCTCGGAAATAAAATAAATTTTTTGAGTTTATACATTAAAAATAAGAGTAGGAACAATTATTTAAAGCGCCTAGTAGTCAAAGGACATTATATTATAAAATACATAAAAGGCATGGTTCAGATAATAGTAATTTGTGATAAAGTCGAAATATGCTATTTTTAGGGCGTTTTCGCAGGTTGTCGGCCGATCTCGGGGAGCGAGGTTGGCAAACGTATTCGCCCTAACAGTTTTCATCCGCGTATCATACACTATTTTTGATTCGATTGTAGTAATGTTAATAAATAAATTTATATTTTTGACAAGCATTCGCTGAAAAATTAAATGTTTTGTCCAAATTTATTATAAAAAAAGTGCCGTTTTTAGATTTATCTAAAAACTACGGTCGAATACAAAATAATTAAAAGTGTAGGCTTTATACGGCCCTCATTGGAAAATAGTATAATAACACGTCTACAAATTTAAACTTTTTTTTCCTACTTTGGATTAAAATGTTATTTTTATATGTAATTTGTTGCGCTGATTTTAAAAATGAATCAGAATTTTTGTTATTTATGTATTTATTTTAGAAGACTTTGTTTAAGAAAAATAATAATAATATTATGTTAATCTTAAATTATAATAGAAAAGAACGGTAATAACAAAAATTACATATAAAACCAATAATATGAACCTCAGAGAACCTTTTGGTATTTTTTCCTTTTTTGTTAAAGGTTTTATTTAACTTTTTCCTTTATAAATCTTTTTATCTTTTTGGATTCATTCCTCTTCAGCATTCAGAAAAAGTCAGTACTCTACTAATATTTCACTTGCCTTTATATCTACACTCCATGACATTTATGTCTTGATGGAATCTCTCCTCTTGCTCTCCACTCACAGCACCCAGGTTCTCGAGAAAGCCCACCCCAATTTTTAAAAATTTTCAAGCATGTATAGAGGAGCAATAAATTTGCGACAAAACCCACGAATGTAATTATCATTTGAGCGTGCTTGAAAATACAACAAAATATACACATACACAGGGTGATCAATAACTGGCATGCTAAAACTTAAGATGGACAGACGGATGGACAGACATTTTTAAAAGTTGTAGAATTGTATATAACGCATATTGGTACAAATATTTTTGATATTGGGAAAAAATGTTATGGATCCGAAGGAAACGTATAATATTCCTCTACTAGGCAACCCACGTTACAGCTGTAGAAAAAATGCAATAATGTAATAAATATTTAAAAGAAAGTGTAATTTTTCTACGGCTGTAACGTGAGTTACTATGGATTTACCCTGCTGTGATGCTGCGAGAAGTATAATATTAAAATGACAATTCACCGTATGGAAAAATAGACAAACTGGCCTACTACTGAGAGAATTTCGTAGAAATACCGTTGAAAAATAGAAGAATCAAAATTATTTATCGTATTGTGTGTACAGACAATTTATTATAACAAATATCGTATTTTAATAGACTACTAGTAAACTTGAAAATCGATAATAACAGGTCTTAAAAAAATAAAAATGAAAAAATAAGAAAAAAAATGCCAAAGGTCAAGAATATTTTTTTTTCTACGACTGCTTTAGAATGTAAGGAAACACAGAATGAATCCTTTCTAGCTCTAGATACGGTATGAATATTCCGTATCAAGTGTTAGAATGAGCACATGTAGTGCCATCTCTTGTTTATAAAAGTGAAGAAAACTGTATCAAAATTAGCAAAAATATGTATATTTTACCATGAAATATTAAATAATTTAATGCAATTTAAAGTTTTGCGTTAAAATTACATAAAGTTTATTAATTTTTCTTAATATTTGACCAGTTTTTTATCAATTTAGTTCAAAAAATTAAAACTTGCCTATCTATTGTTAAATATTTAAACCTGATATCTGTCACAACAATTTGACGTAACCTTCAATTTTTACATTATAATTTGTAAATATGTGCTAAAATTAAATAAAAATCTTTTTTAAGTACTGATTTGATAAAATTTTTAAATAACATTAATTGCTTTATTTAAAAATATGTGTTTTGTTGCATTTACAATGTCGAGTCACAAAAAACATAGTTTTTAACCTTGTCCGCAGTTTAAACCACATAGTGTTTCATATTTCCAGTCGAAAAAAAAGTATGGTCTACAACACATATGGAATAGTCATTCCACGCTCGCGGGACCGTCATACTCGCCTCCCGGCTCATATGACAAACTTTCCGCTCGAGCGGAATATTGTCTATTCCATACTAGTTATAGAATATACTATTCTGGTATTATCTACTTAATATATTTTTCTGAGTGAGTTTAAATTTAGTAGAGTACTATCAGAGAATAGTCTAAAAATAGGATACCATATAAAATAGGAATCTCTTAATAAAAATATTCTTTGAGGTCTTAATTAATGGAGGCTCTTTCAATAACAAAGATTTAAATAGGACTCTATTAGAGCTGCTCTAAAGAAGTATAACATTACAATTAGTAAATGAAAACAAAGCAAATGATTAAGAGGGGATCAAATAACAAAGAACGTCTGCAAAGTTTATACACTATTAAGTTTTCTTAATTTAGGAATACAATGGTTTGAAGTTTTAAAATCTAGATACAGAAATAAAATACTATAAATCAAGGTTAAAAAGTCACAAAAAATATATTAAATGATTTTTAGAGATTTTATCTAAAAACAAAGAAAATCTGTCTCGGATGGGGATTAACCGTTTTCGAGAAAATCTAAATTGAAGGTAAAATTTCACGTTTCGAGGACAGAAAATTAAACAGTAAAATGTAGAAAACGAAAATTTCAATGATGCAGGGTAAATTTACATCAAACTTTATATACAGGTACTTCCTTAAAGCTATCCTAAGGGAGCTATGGACTTCAAAAAATGCACAATTTTTAAAGGGCTACCATAGCTTTGAAAACGATTTTTGGACCTAAGTGTACAAAAACTTTTTAGAGTTAGTTTTTAAAGTAAAATCACCCCGCATCATTAAAATTGTGGTTTTTAACATTTTAGTATTTCATTTTTATCTTAGAAATCTGAAAATTTACATTTAAATAAATTTTTTCGAAAACGGTTTTCATCCGAGACAGATATTTTTTATTTTTAGATAAAACCTTTAAAAATCATAATATGACATGAAATGGCCTGAGCAATAATGTTGAAATAATAAAATTACAAAAAAGTTTAGCGCAAAAAACTGATAAGGTCATCCGTTTTTCACGCCCCTGCACGTTGGGCTGAGAAAAAGATGGACAAAAATTTAATTTTTTGCATACGTGTATTTTTGATACCGCTGGTTTCGAATATGATAGTGATAAAGCTAAAAAAAATTTCGCGCCACCAGGGTGGTTCATTTTTTTATTTTTTTGTTCTATTTTCTTCAAATTTGGTATGCAGGCTCTTTTTACGGATATTAACGTAGACCAATGGTTAAAACACCAAAAATCAAAATGGCGGAGCCAATATGGCGTATCGGTTTTTAGAATGTTGTCAGAATTAGGCGAAATTAAGGCTATAAAGTAGTCCAAGCTCATCGATTTTTAGGAAAGGACTACCCTTAAACCACTTAATATGGCAAAGCTTATAAGAAAGTTAAAAATACAGTTTTATATCCATTTTAGTTAAAATATTCATTTCAGGGTCGTCAGAACTCCGTGACTTTAATTTTATTGTCCAGGTATAGCAAATATTTTATATTAGCTCTAGTGATTTCTTAAATTGAAATAAATTAATCATAAGTTGGTTTTAAGTATGAAAAAAGGTAATTGAAACCTAAAAATTTAAATAAAATTGTAAAATCTTAAATTTCAAAAATTGTCCTCATTTGCCAGACTCAATATCTTATGCATTTATGTTTTTGCTTATAGTAGTAATAAACGATATAAAAAAAGTTGCCAACTTTTGCCTTTTTCATAAAAAAAAAATCTAAAATTTATCTTAGAAATAAAACGCTATAAAAGTCATTTAAATGGGCAAATTTTATTAACTCAAATAAGCGTGCGTTTCTTTTTTTGGTATGCGCCTGATACTTGCTTATATGGTCTGTTTTTTCAAGCAAGATAGTAAATTAAAAATTGCACAGTAAATATTTTTACAACAAATTCGAATAGTATATGTTTGTGTATAGAATATAGTTATTTTTTATAAAATCAACTACGCAGTATATTCGCACATCTAATATTCGAATCTGTTTTGAAAATATTTACCGTACAGTTTTAATTTACTATCTTGCTTGATGAAACAGTGATAAACTATATAAAAAAAAGTTGCCAACTTTTGCTATTTTTTTTTAAATTAATAATAATATATTGACATAGGAACAAAATGACAAAATGGCAAAAGTGGAAACTTTTTTATATAGTTTATTACTAGTATAAGTAAAGACAAAAATGCATAAAATATTGAGTCTGGCAAATGAGGGCAATTTTTGAAATTTAAGATTTTACAATTTTATTTAAATTTTTAGGTTTCAATGACCTTTTTTCATACTTAAAACCTACTTATCTTTAATTTATTTCGATTTAAGAACTCACTAGGGCTAATACAAGATTTTGCATACTTAAAACCAACTTATCTTTAATTTATTTTAATTTAAGAAATCACTAGGGCTAATATATTTCCTATACCTGGACAATAAAATTTAATTCACTGAATTCTGACCTTGAAATAAATATTTTACTTAAAATGGATATAAAACTGTATTTTTAACTTTCATATAAGCTTTGTCATATTAAGTGTTTTAAGTTTAGTCCTTTCCTTAAAATCCATGCCTTGTACTACTTTATAGCCTTAAATTCGCCTAATTATGACAACTTTTTAAAAACAGATACACCATATTGGCTCCGCCATTTTGATTTTTGGTGTTTTAACTATTGGTATACGTTAATATCCCTAAAAAAAGCCTGTATACCAAATTTGAAGAAAATCGAAAAAAAAAAAAAAATGATGCACCCTACTGGTGGGGAATTTTTTTTTCAGCTTTTTCACTATCATATTCGAAATCAGCGATATCAAAGATACTCGTATGCAAAAATTAAGATTTTCGTCCATCTTTTTTTTTTCAGCTCACAGTGCCTTGGTTAAAATAACTAAATCAAAATAACATATGAAGATAGGTCTTATTAAGATTAGTTCACATGCAAAACTTTTTTGGTATATCTCAAAGATTCCCAAACAGAATTTTTAGTTACTTTCAAAGGGGCTTAGCTCCCTTACGATTTATTTTTAGATATAATATGTTTATAAGAAATTAAAATTATTGACGCTTTGTGTAGGTATATTGTATATTATACAATCCCTGCTAAAATATTCATATAGTTTTTCACATGACACAAAAAGTCTCCGACGAAAGGGGGAGGTATCATGCGCGCTCTCTTCTTTCCGTCAAAAGCGTTATAAGGCGTGCGTGCCTGCAACGGGCCACTTGCATACACATTCTTCACATATTTTCCTTAGCCACAGATCTGTGTGTCCAAGTATACAGTGCATGTCTAAAGTCTGCCCCCCTTTAACCTTTGAACTACTTAAGATATCAACTTCAAATTTTAAACACTTTAATAACATAACCCAAGTAATTTTTTGGTATACATTTTTTAAAATAGAAATGGGGATCTTGTGATAAATTATTTTAAATCTTATAAAATTCTTTATTTGTCCACATATTTTTCATTTTTTGGGGGAATTTTTGGGGTTTAATATAGGGTTAAAAACTGGAATTTTCGTCAAAATTTCTTTAAAAAAATCATAAAATTTTTGAAAAATGGTTTATTTCATAATGGAAATACTTCAATTATACTTTCAAACTAATTTTGAATAATATGAATAAAATTTTACAAAAAAAAATCTCAGAAAACGCATCTTTTTAGAAAAAAAAAATTGAAAAATTAAAATCTTAAAAAAGGTTTAAAAAATTAAAAAATATATATTTAAATAGATAATTTTATAAGGTTTAAAATGATGTATAAAATGTTACCCCTTATCCCACTCTCTCTATTGTGCTCCCTAAGCATATCAAATATATACCAAAAAATTATTTGGGTTATTTTATTTAAGCCTTTCAAATTACAAGTTTATATCTTAGGCTGTTCAAAAGTTGAAGGCGCCCCTTTTTGACAAGCTCTAATTAAGCTCTGCAGAACTCTGGTAAAAAGGTTTTAAATATTTGGATTTTTTTCAATATATTTTGTTTACTTTATTTTTTTTTTGGAAAACACAGCGATAAGGTTTTAATGATCTAGTATATTTATAAAAATTTAATTACCTGACACTGTTGAGGACCCTGTCTATTCGGTGATACAGTCTTAGGTCTAGGTCTTCTCACCGCTAATTTAGCCAACTCTGCTGCTGTGCTAATCGGCCGTTTTGGCAACGATGGTGTTGTTGTGGTTGGTATCGATTCTTTACCTTCGTCCGTGGACGTTGTTGATACTGTAACAAAAATCATAATAGAAAATTAAAAATATATATTTTTATATATAGGTGAATTGCGATACAAAATTTACTTCCTTTAAAGTTTTGATTGCGTTGAAATTCGCTACCCCTTAAATAATTATTTAAGGGATCCCGAAGATGTATTATAATACATCTTTGGCATATAAGCGCACCTCCACAGAATAATACCTTAGTTTAAGAATATTGTCAAAGAAAATTTTTGATTGATCTTTGAGTTGAAGATGGTCATTTTACAGAATAGTAAAAAAAGGTAAAAAAAGTTTCAAAATTTTCCGCCGAGGTTTAAATACTATTTTATTCACAACCATACCTGTTTTATTTACAATTATTTGCCTTCTTTCCCACTACAATTTTTTTTTTTTGAATTTTGACGCCGTATTAAAAAGTGTATTTACAGTGAAGTTTGGACTTTTTACAAATGTTGCTTTTACAATATAGAATTAGAAATAGAAATCAATAAAATAAACTTTATTTTTATTAATTAACAATCTTAAAACATTTATATTCATTCAATATAAATTAAGTAATGCATTTAAATGTTTTTATCTAAAAACTAGTAGAAATGCCTACGTTACTTCGTAATTTTAGCGATAGAGGGCATGCAGCACCTGTTTTAGTTTTTGAGTGCGTTTGTTTTATTTTTTGACAGCAGACTTTTATTGAGACATGATTAGGCTAATAAATAAACTATTTATTTATAGTTTTCCGTGTAAAATACGAAAAAAAAAACAGAATATTTAAATTTATACGCTAACTAAAGCTTAATGACAATTTTGATTATAGTAGGGATACACCAAAGAAATACGACAAATGATTAGCCACCAAGGTAAATCATTTTCTTGAATTTATCTTAGTTTAAAACTATTTTTGGTTATTTGTTAGGTACCTTATACTGTAATACATTGTTCTTTTTAACTAAAGTTTATCAGGTTTAACTAAACCAAAAAATAATAATATAATAATAATCTATAAAGTTGGAAGTAGTCACTGTTTATTTTTCATAAATGCTAAAAAAATATAACTTAAATTTATATTTGATGTTATTTATTAAAAATAAATCATGAATAAATGAATAAATAAAAAAATAAATGCATTTAAAACTGTTTTGTCGTAAAATTAAGGTCGATAAATTCAAGTTTTTGACAAGTGACATACGTGAAGTTAGCTAGAAGAGCCTTCCTGACCAAGGGAGGGAAATGAGGTGTTTCTAACTTTTTGGCTAGTTTCTGTTAATAATAATTCATTTTCCAACTTTTATGTATACACGGTGTCCCACGGTAGACAAATCAGTCAAACTGTGGCGTTATTAACAAAGATATCAACATGAAACTTTTACCAGTCAATATGGACCTAATTATCTTCAATTGACCCAAAACAAAAGTTTTCTACTCTTTTTTGGTTTTGAGCTAGAGCTCCACACATGCACTTTTAAAAGCATAACAATACTTTCAAATGCCAAAATTAAAAAAGTAACAATTTTTCTTTATCATATGATAGTTTTTTTCACTAAAAACAATAATTTTCGATTTAAATTCTTAATTTTATAAAACCTTAAAAAAGGGTAATTGCATAATGGAATGACCCCGCTATGGCAAAAGAGTAGGATGCCTTGAAATTAAATTTTTTAAATAAGTCGTATATGATGACAATAAATGTCAAATTTGATTTTACATTATAATCAAAAAATTAACAAAGCAAGATTTTTATAAAACCAAGTTTTGAATGCCAAAATGATAACTTTAGAAGTAAAGAAAGAAATTATTTTAACTTATGGAGAATGTGCTCGAAATTTAAGAGAAACAACGTGAAGAATAGTAGAAAAGTTCCCCGATGATAGTATTAGTTACTTTAGCGTACGAAGAATTGTTAATTTATTTTTGGATACTGGAGGAGTGAGGGACATAAAAATAGTTTGCGAAAGTCCAGTAACCAAAGATCCTGAAACTATAACTATAATTCAAGAAGCAGTTATCAATGATCCCCATACAAGGATAATCGCAAGGGAACATCATTTATCACGCACATCAGTTAGTAGGGTTATTAAAAATTCTAAATTACATCCGTATAAATTATGTCTTAATCAAGAGTTACATGGGAGGGATTTTGAAAATAGGGTTCGATTTTGTGATGAACTTTTGGAATTAACAGGGGATGACCAGGACTTTTCTACCAAAATGTTGTTTAGTGACCAATCTAAATTTAAAAGCAATAGAGTTGTCAACAGGCGTAACATGCATTATTGGTCTGTTGAAAATCCGCATTGGGTTAGGCATGTTGACAACCAGCGGATTTGGTCTTTAAATGTTTGGGGAGGGCATCTAAATGGGAATATGTACCTAAATTTTTTGCGTGATGAATTACCGGAACTTTTAGAAGACGTACCACTAAATTTGCGAAATGACATAATTTTTATGCAGGATAGGGCTCCTGCTCATTTTTTTCATGAGGTGAGGACTTTTTTGGATGAGACTTATAATACATGGATAGGTCGTGGTGGTCAAATTGCCTGGCCAGCAAGATCACCCGATTTAACCCCGTGTGATTTTTTTTTGTGGGGATTTGTAAAGGACAGGGTTTACCGATAAGCTCCCACCACTCCTGAAAATATGCGTCAAAGAATCGTTGAAGCATTTAACGAAATAACACCGGTAATGCTTCAACGAGTCAGACATAATTTTGAAAGTAGGCTTTTTATGTGTATTCAGGAGGATGGGAGAACTTTTGAACATTTACGAAACGACTATGACTAACTACTTTACAAAAAGACAGATAGATACACAGACAGACTCAGACATCTAAACAAAATTAAATTGCTTTATCGTGGTAAAAATGGGGGCTTCTTATGTAGACGATGTGGGGAAGAGGATCAATGCAGATACATATTAACTTGTTGCTTGATTTGAATCCATTTAAATCGTGGAAGACTCGCAAAGAATTAGAATTATTTGCTAATAATAGATTTTGTGAAATGGCATTTATATTCCCATGATTCTCTGAAGTTAGATGCGTAATTTTGACCTTTTTTCATCAGAACTGGAGTGATTTGGGAAAACCTAAGGACTAACATGGATTTATTTGAAATATTGTACAAAACAATTCTAATAGCACTGAAAATATTCTAGAAAGGCGTAATATTTTGTGGATGTATGGAATTTGACACAATGATGAGTTAATTAATTCAAATATCATAAATACGTCTTGCGTTTCGCATATTAATAAATAATATTAATAATAACAATCAATTTGATA
The DNA here is from genome assembly GCA_958510825.1 of Brachypterus glaber. NCBI lineage: Eukaryota > Metazoa > Arthropoda > Insecta > Coleoptera > Kateretidae > Brachypterus > Brachypterus glaber. The sequence continues at coordinate 33,536,830 of OY294045.1, read as the reverse complement.
TTTTAACTTATGAGAATTATTCTTAGTATCATTTAACTTTTAATTCCAACCAAAATGTACGTAATTAATTACATAACAATAAATTAATTGACTAAATTCCCCATAATATGACAGTTTTTTTCCTTTGTTCTTCTGTATTTGGTCTAATTTTGGTCTGGTTTGGTTCAAAAAAAACGAAACAAACGACTAAGAACAAAAGCACGAAGTAGGACTAGATGAAGTGACCCTAATATGCAGGGCCGGACAGAGCCAGCCCGGGCCCCGGTGCAACTTTTTACTCGGGCCCCCATTTTTTCAAAACATAATTGTCCCATGCAGGCCTGCAGCTAAGGCACTGAGGGCCGAAGCGGCGCCCCCATTCATTAACTAAGAGCCGCAGTCTAAAATTTTTCCAAATTATGTTAATTTCTGACTGTTTTATTTTCATAGTTCAGCAAGCTTAAGTATGTAAAAAATATTAAAGTCTTAGCGCCGCAGGCGAAATTTTTTTCAATTTTGATAGCTCTGGCGCCCCAGGCAATTTTTTTACAAATTTTAAACTTTTGCAAGCTTGAACTAAAAAAAATACGTAGGTAAATTAGCCCTAGCCCCGCGGGCGAATTTTTTTACAAATTTTAAAACACTAGTAACAGTGCACTATTATTTTTTACAAAAATCCAAAAAGGCTTAAGCGCTGCCGCGGCGAAATTTTTTCTATTGCCCATTTGGAACGAGATCTACTTATTTGCTCATTTTGACGCCTTATCGATCTGGGGGAGTATAAATAAATAAACTGTTTATTAAAAACTTCTGTCGCCGGGCCCCCTTCGAGCCCGGGCCCCGGGTAATCTGTACCCCCTGCACCCCCCTGAATCCGGCCCTGCTAATATGAACCAGCTGCAACTTCATGCAACTGAGAGGGAAGGGGATTCTTTACAAGCTAATTAATTATGTTTTTTTAAAATCTCATAATTATAAAACATGTTTTATCATAAGTTGTCCAATAGGTTTTATAATAACTTGCTTTACCAATACTTTCATTATGATATAGACTTGACTTTGTAAAAAAAACTGCTAAGATTAATCTAAGATTAATCCAATCAAACCAATTAAAAAATTTGATTGAGCGGAAAAAATCAAAATTTATTAGTAATTAAGTAATACACTCTGTAGTATAAAATACCCTAGTCCACAAGGTCCTTACTAAGTCTAAGTAAAAATCTAATTTATAACATTAGATTTGACATTTATTTTTATCGTGAACGTCATATTTGCAAACATTTATTTTCATAGCATCCTCTCTTTTACATTAGCGGGGTCATTCCATAATGCACTCACCATTTTTTACCGTTTTCTAAAATTAAAAATTTAAATAGAAAACTATCGTTTTTAGTAAAAAAAACTATCATATGATAAAGAAATGATATTATTTTTTTAAATTTTGCGTTAAAAAATGTTATTATGCTAAAAAAAATTCTGTTTGTTGCTCTAGCCTAAAAATAGAAAAAAGTACAACACTTTTTTCTGGCGTAAATTGAAGGTAACTAGGTCTATATTGACTGGTAAAAAATATATTTTAATAGCTTTGATAATAACGCCACAATTTGACTGATTTGTCTACCGTGGGACACCGTGTATATGTAATTAGCCAATTACTAAATTGTGAATAAAAGATAAAAGAAAGTCCTCCATTATTAGCAATGGTATTTTATAAATCAATTATACAGGTTTATTCAGAAATAAGTTCTAGAAATTTAAGAGTTGATTCCCTTAAAAAATATGAAAAAGAGTTCCTATAAAGGTTGGTCCGGAAATGGGTCCTAAGGGTCCTACTGCTCTTTAAAATTGTAATAAAAATAAGGTTTTTAATTATAACTCTTGTACCCTTTAAGCTAGAGCGACGAGCTTTATATACTAGTATACTAGTGTTAATAAGGGCAATAAGTTTATGTTATTTTTTTTAATTTATCCAGAGGAGTGCCTAGACGGACAAAATATGTGTGTATTTGTGCCCTAAATTTTTTTAGGTATATTTTTTTTTTGGATTTTTTTTTTGTAATAAATATAGATTCCTTCAGTAAAAATACATAAAAAATGTCATATAGTGTAAGGCTGTAGGAACAACGGGTTTTAAAAAAAATGCATATAAGAGGAAGTAACATTTTGTGCCACTAAAAATTTTAAAAGGCTATATCTCATTATTAAATTTAGATGTTTTGTTAAAGAATACTTTCTTGCTTAGTTTTAAATGAAGAATCGTCCTGCATCTTTAAAATTTTATTGGTGTTTTTTTTTGTTCCCGATTCAATATGTCCATCTTCGAAAGGCCGCAGTTCCCTTAGGGCTCATTTCCGAACCAACCTTTATAGGAACGTTTTTTCATATTTTTTAATGTAGAATCACGACTTAAATTTCTAGAACTTATTTCTGAATAACCCTGTATATTTCTTGTAGTTCTTTTTGCACAGATTCTTAATCTGAAAATTGTTCCATTACGTTTCGAAAAAAAAAAAAAAGATTAAAAACTGTAGTTTTAGGTTTTTAGGTACATTACATTACATGTTTGTTTAACCTCGTACTATTCTACTTATTTAAGCATTCCCTAAGCCCAGGACTTTTTGTGTGGGCTAGTAGAAGAGGAAACTACCAGTTTATACTGACTTTCGAACCAGTTTTTATAGGGAGTGTCCGCTTCACTTACGCCTTCGCCAAACTTCAATTTTTAATTAACTGAAAAAGGCAAATCGGAGCCAGTGAGAATCGAACTCACGCTAGTTGGCTAGTAGACTTGCCATGTACAGACGCGGTAGACCACTACAACAATCCTCCCAGGTACATTTAGTATTTTTATTAAAAGGCGTAAAACCATCTAAAAAAGCTTAAAAAAATCTCTACTTTTCAAGAACATCAAATGAAATCTAATGTAAAGATATCTTAAATATGCAGTTTTTTGGAAAATTAGGCAACTTTGCTCTTTTTTACTTATGTCAATTTAATTTTATTTGACTGATACAGTGGCGTGCGCGTTAAATATATTGTTAAATATTTATAGCTGCTGCAGCCAGTTTTTTTTCCTAAAAATAGACTATTTTAAAAGAAAAAATGTCGAAATCTAAAACTTTTTTTTTATAAATTAATGTTTATTAAAAAGATTTACCTTTTGACCAAATATGAACTAAAAAAGTGATTATTTTATGCCTGAAAAAAAAGATAACTGGTGAGCAATGTAGACCAAATTTGAAAGTGGCTTAGAAAGTAAATGTGTAAAAACGACGTGAGGACGCCACTGCGTAAAATATGAGTGTCTATATTTTTACATAGTTCTTGCAGTTTTTGTAGATGGTGCTGCTGCAACAAGTTTTTTGTTCCTAAAGATAGTCTATTTTAATAGAAAAAATGAGTGTAGTGCCACCTATATGTTGAAATCTAAAACTTTTTTACATAAATTATGTGTATTAAAAAGATTTACCTTTTGGCCAAATATGAACTTAAAAAGTGATTACATAATTGTTTTATGCCTGAAAAACAAGTTAACTGGTGAGAAATGTAATACAAATTTGAAGTGGCTTAAAAGGTAAATGTTTAAAAACGACGTAAAGATTTTACTACTGCGTAAAAGAGGAATGACTATATTTTTACATAGGTGACGCACATGAACTTATTTGATATAATATAAATTAAAAAAAAAATGTGAATTTTGATTAATTACACTCATTTTCCGAACCCAGAAAAAAAAGAGTTTATTACGGTGCTATATGGACATTGGATTCTTATTCACCGACTCAAAATTCATGAAAACAGTCGGAAACAAGTCACATTCTTTAACTAATGTGCGAGAAATTATTTCAAATATAAGATTTTTGAGTATTCTCGCTCATTTTTTGTGTCTAGTTAAAAAACCAGCCAGTAGATTTTTGATTTGACATCAGATTTGAATTCAGGGCCCCAAAATCTATAAGAATGTATAGGTCTCTACCCCAGGACAATATACTTTTTTTTTGTGGGCCTATGTTATCATCTAAATTTGCTATTTTTTCAAACAAATTTTTATATGAAACCTAATAGGTATATGAAACCTATTACGGTATATGAAACCTATTTCGGAATGTGCCTTAAAACGTAATAGTCGGAGAGCTGGTGACCATTTTTATTTCATTATTTGCTCCCGGCTATATTTTATATATGTCTTGAAGTACATTTAAATTAAGCTATTTTCAAATTGATAGACTCCGCATCCGGTTCCTTTGGGTGCTAGAAACTCCAAAAGCTATGGCAATGAGCTACCAAAAATCAGTTTTTAGATATACATTTAGAATAAGCTATTTTCATAGTTATAAACAATAATTCTGGAGCCAAGGTGTGAGTACAGTCTTTAAAAATGCCTGTAAAATATGTGATACTTATTTTTTTAAGAATTGAGAATTTATGAAATGAAATTTTGATTAAATGAAAATTAGTGTTGACATATTTCAGATAAAGTTTTTAAAATCTTTTTTTACCTCTTAGCCTACTGAATAATTGTGTAAAACTGTAAAAATAGACTAATCTAAATGAAATAAATGTAATTTGTTTGACTCGGTAAGTTAAAAACATATTTTTTGGGGACTCCATTTCACCACCTTTTCGAGGCTTCTAGCATCCAAAGGAATCCGATCCAGGACCTGGCGATTTGCAACTAGATTAATAAATATACTTTAAGACATATATAAAATACAGCTGGGAGCAAATAATGAAATAAAAATGGTCACCAGCTCTTAGACAATAATAGGTTTCATATACCGCAATAGGTTTCATCCGCTTACGGAATATGCTATATTCCTTAAGCGTTTTCTGTGCGATTTGACTAACATTCTAAGACATTCGTAGAAAAAATATTTTATTTAATTATCCAGTGTTTTTACATATTAAAACATCTTTTTATTTCAACATTATTGTTATAAAAACTTAAAACACTATATCAATCGCTTGTAGAGTCTCACCTAGCATATAAGATTATTGCATGGGGTGGGTTATACAATAACCATTTGAAAAACGTTGAGACAATATAAAAGTGAATACTCAAAATTATGCTGGGCCAAAATTTAAGATATTCAACTGAACTGGTTTTTTGTGACTCTAACACTTTAGATCTAAGGCAACTATTTTTTCTATGCAATGTACCCACCAATATAAGGATAAACACTTATTAGTGACACAAAGACCATACAATACTAGACAGCAGTTGTATACTCAGCCCAGGGGAGGTTGACTTTCTGCCAACGAAGTTAACTCTTTTTGGGTCCAAGGGTATTTAACTGTTTGCCACTCAAAACTCAAAAAGCTGCTACAATAAATATATATAAAAAGAAAATAAAACAAAATAGTCGGGAGGAACTACAAAGTATCATAGATCTTAAAAATTCTTATTAGTGCATGTAAAATGTAACTGTTTCAATCTCTATGCTTTCTTCTCTTGCACTTTTATTTTAACCTTGCAATTAATTATACCATAAGCCTATTATATATCTTAATATTATGACTTATAGCTATAATGTATAAAGAAATTGCACTGCTCTACTACAGAATTTTCACAATCAATGATAAAATCCCTACCAAAATGTCATATAGCTGCTATTTCACGCTTTTTTGCGATCATCAGTGAATGGTATGGTGGCTTTCGCACCGACTGTTGAAAATTTTAAATACTTATCAAAAATAAGTATAACTGTATCGAGAGCGTACAAATTGGTGGCGGCATCTAATGTTTGCACAAAAGTACTAGACGTTAGATGTTGGCAGACCTGTAATCTGATAAGAATTATCTATATCTAGATACACAGGCGGACAACAAATTTGTCTCGAAGCCAGCACCTAGTAACGACACGCCAAATCAAATTATAAATGAAAATAAAGTTAACTAATTATTGTGTTGTAAACTTACCATCTAGTATTAAAAAGTTGTTATATAGTTTAATACTTTTTTAATCAATAAACGTACATTATTATTAATTAATGCTTGCGCCTTCGCCAAAATTACAAATAAATATAATACAGTGCATGTCAAGAGTTCGCCCCTTTAACTTTTTAACTCCTTAAGATATCAACTTGAAAATTTTACCACGTTAATAACATAACCAAAATAGTTTATATTTAATATTTTTAGGCGGTACAGGGGGCTAAGGAAAGGAAAGTATTTAAAAAGGATAAGCTTATTAACTTCTCTTTTTAACCATATAGGTAATTTTTAATTTTAATTTTTTTTGCTTAAAAATGCGTTTTTCTTAGATTTTTTTTATTTTGATTTATATCATTTAAAACAAGTTAAAAAGTATAATAATTATAAATTATAAATTATTTATATTTTTGTATTATAAAATGAATCATTAAATAAAAACTGTTTTACTCTACCACTGACTTCATTTCAATGAAAGCCGTGTGACCTCTAATAAAATCAAATAGGCACCAAAAAATATTTTGGGTTATCTAATTTACGTGGTCCAAATTTAAAGTCAATTTATATTATAATAAAATAAAATTATAACACAATGGAGATATAGGATTCACATTACTTTTTCTAAATTACTGGGCCCTTACACCCTGCGGATATAAACGGGACGAGGGTTGATAAAAAAACATAATTATAACCTGCAAAAGAAAAGTTTTTTTCATTTTTGAATCTGCTTGGACAGTAAAAGTTAATTATTTCTTTTATTATAATTAAAATCTAGGTAAAAACGAAAGCCTTATGAGAAACAAGTGAAATCCTCGGGATGTGTCCCTATGTAAGTCTCCGCAAAATGTTAAAGGATTTCTCTCCATTAATATTTGAAGTCATGGCTTATTGTAATATATTAATAGCAAAGTAATTCATCAATTTTGATAATCTGATTTTATTACTAGATTCTGTTTGGACTTTCATTGTCTTACAGTTTTCGAGTCTCATGACGTTTCGGTTGTATTTAATCTACAATAATAACACTGTGCAACAAAAAATTTAGGCAAGAGATGTGTCAAAGTCAGTCTTTAATTTAGCACCACTATAGTCGAGTCCCCAAGGGGTTTCACTACTTTAGGTCATTTAAGCGATTTTTTTTTTAATTTAAAGTTTCCAATGCACCCTAATATGCAACACCCATTTTTCAAGTTAGCATTTCATAACTTTGGGAGGTAAATTTTTATCAAAAGACATGAAAAAGAGTTCATTTAAAGTTATGTCCAAAAATGCTTCGTAAGGGAGCTACGGTCCTTCAGTGACAAATCCGATTTTACACTTGTTATGTAATATACTAGTACTGCATTGTATACATAACTTTTAGTAGATGTGCTATATGTAAGTAGGTATACTATTATCTGCTTTAATTCTTGTTGTCTGATTTCATATGACGTAGACATAAAAAAGTCCAGTAATTCACCATGTTTCGTTCTAATGGGGCTACGTGCTTAATTGCCTCGCAAAAAAGGTGAATTAGGAAACGTATATTTGGGGGAATATTAGAGAGGTGGTTAACGGTAATCGTCATTTAATGGCTGCACGTTGGCTGCAAAAAAAAATACTTGCTCTCTCGGGAGGGAGTCAGGAGAAAGGGATCGTTTATATTTAGGGTTAGAAAATTGTAAAATTAAAAATAATAATTGGATAACATAAGCTAAATTAATTATAAAACAATATATATATTTTAAAATAATTAAATATATATATTTAGTATTTAATATTATTATCCAAAAATAAAATCTCGGTCTTTAACTTGTATTTTTGCTTTTAGTATATCGAGTTATTATAACGAAATTTTATTTTGTACAGGGTTCATCATATGCATAGCGATGCTCAGTTAAAGACAATGTCGAATTTTTATGGTTTTTAATCCCATACAGAAAATAAATATAACTATAGTCTGACACACGGTAAGAAACCTAAGACGAAAGGGGGGAGATAGGTGCAAAAAAAAACACAGAAAATTAACAAAAAATGCAACAAATTGATTGACACACGGTTCTAAAGCTACCAAAAAAAAAATGCGGCAAAAAATTAAACTTGCACTTTAATCGGAGCGTTTTTTGTTGGTGTTCTGTGTTTTTTTTTGCACCCACCTCCCCCTTTTGCGGTAAATACAATGTTTCATTACGCACGAAACTATATAATACTCCTTACCTAAACCAATTATTAAGCGTTTGCAATATAAAGCCTTATTTACAAATAAGACGTAAAAACGTAAAATGACCAATGCATGTAAATAAATGGTGCAGTATACAATTGTACCACTTATTTTCATGCTTGGTTATTTTAGGTTTTTATGTTTTTATGTCGTATTTGTTAATAGGCCTTAAACAAACTTTTGAACCACTTGATCTGAATATTACGCACTGGTTTTTAGTAATCATTTGTCTGTCTACAGATTGAATCTAAAATACACCTCAAACTTTTAAAATTTCCATCCGACTGTACACCGTACATTGTGCGATCTCACCGTTTCAAGTCCACAGTACTTACCTAACTCAAAAAGATCATATCGACATCAAATTTTCAGGGATTGTTAACCTTGTTAAATTTTTGAAGCCTAATAATTTAAAAAAAATCGGTTTAAAACAGAAACGGCATCAGGACTTTTAGAATAATTTAAAATTGAAAAAATAATTATAAAGGTTTCTTTGTCAAAATTACCAATGTTTCATTCGTTCTAAATTTATTTATTTATTTCCACACTTAGTTTTCTCATTTATTAAAATACTGTCAAGTAAAAATGTTTTATCATGTTTTTTTTATTTTTTCGATGTTTCAGTCCTTCCTCAGTGAAAAAAAGAACGTCCGTCTGTCTGTCTGTCTGCAAACGATAACTTAATTTCTGGAAAAGATATTGACAATCCCTTTTTTTGCATATTGTTTCTTATCAACTTTCTAAAAGCTGATTAAATTGTGGAGGTGAACGATTGGGGGTAAGAGTGGGGCAAAAATACATTCTTTAGAGTGTTTTGTTTAAAATTAAGTTGGATTTTATTAATTTAAACCTTAAATAAAAGATTTTTTTAAACTCTAAAACAAATTTTTAACAATTTTGTCTTAAAGTACATTCGATATTATAGCGCTAAAAATAGTAAAATATTTATTTAGCATAACTAATTTAAGTATTATCCAATATTTAAACATTATATTTCAAATGTAAGCTATTTTCAAGCCCTATAATTCAAAGGCATCTTGATTAAATTACGAAAATAAAACACCCGATTTTAGACGCATGGTTTTTAATTTTAATTTTATCTACCAACCTAAATTATGTTTGGTCGTTCAAAAAATAGTGTATATACATCAGGACTAAACGTGGGTGTTTTAGTCCCGCTGCATGAGTGTTTCCTGAGCGAGCGCAGCGAGCGAGGGAATCCCAAAATAGTCCCTTGGTATATAAATAACTAGTTATAGTTTTTTGTTAGAATATGACGTTTTAAAGATACATACTTTTAAACTTTAATAAATTATGCAACTTGCACAAGACGTAGAAGTGTTAACTACCTACCCTTTTCATAACAACTTAAAATAGTGCCGATATTTTGATATGACTACTCATCTAGTTAAAATTGTATTTACGTTTAATTTTGTTTTGGTGTACGTGCTTTAAAACCCTATAAGAATACTTCAACAGTGTAAAACAAAGTTAATGTATATATAAAGTGTCATAAGAAAGATAAATGATTTTTTGGTGTGATGGGTTTCTTCGCTTCGGTTCCTTAACCACTTATTTAAGTTAAATGTATTTAAAATGAATATATCGATTTATCTAAACCTGTCACCAAGTTTAAATAAATTCATTCTTCAATAAATCAGTTTTTTACAGAAATAAAAAATCTTGCAAAAAGCAGTCTGAAATATAACTATCATTAGAGATGCTTCTTTTAAAATATCTTTTAATGATCATATTCTAAAACTATGCAAACATTTTTTAATATTTTGACTATATTTAAGGAAAATAATTGCTTAAATTGCTATAAAAGATAACAATGATCATTCATTTTAATTGTAATTATTATAATTATAATGATAAAACAAACTAAGACGAAATACCCATGCGAAAAACTGTATAGTAAGGTAAGGTCCTTACCTTTTGACAACAAACACGCAAAGAATATAAATATCTGGGAACCATATTTAAATGACAAGGATGTGATAATCAAGAAATTAACTTTAGGAGTTTTCTAAAGGATATCACAAGGATGAGAAATTTTAATACAAAACAATAAAAAAGGATTTTATTGCACGGCTGTAAACATAGAGACTAACAGAATGAAATAAAAGAAAAATAGAGATGCAATAAGACTATCATTAGGAATTTTGCAAATAGACAGACTTTTTGACGAAAGAATGGAAAATTAAAGATTGCCTAGACAAGCATTGAAATAAAATTCTTCCTAAAAAATATATAAATAACAAAAAGGAAACAAGGATGAAAGAAATAAGAAAATGCAAACCTCCAGCAATGGAAAATAGGCATCGGACAACGTAGTGGGGCGTTCTAACCCGAATTTATACAGTGCATGTCTAAAGCCGCCCCCCTTTAACTTTAAAATTTTCAATTTGGAACACGTAAATAGCATAACCCAAATAAATCTTTGGTAAATATTTGATACCCGGACACAATAAAGGCAAGGAGCAATGGAACATTTTTTTTAATGGAAAAGGGAGTAGTTTGATACATTTTAAAGCTTAGTAAATTCTCTTTTTGACCATCTAATTTTTAATTGAAAAAAAAAAGTTTTGGAGTCGAGTTTATTTTTTTTAATGCAATTTTTTTAGTTTTTTTTTTTATTTTCATAAATTAGTTTAATAGGATAATTTATGTTCATTCTTACCATTAAATTAATCATTAAACAAAAATTGTTTGTTTATTATTTTGAGAAAAATTCCTATTTTCAACATTTTTTTTAACCGTTCATACAAATGTAAAAAAAACAAAAAAAATATATGATAGAATAGATAATTTTATTAGCTTTTTGCTTTCTATTTGAAAGAATTTCACTCTCGTCTCTCCGCCTATTGTTCCCTCTAAGAATATCAAGTATATATCAAAATATTATTTAGGTTATGATATTTAAATCTTTTAAATTTTAAGTTAATACCTTAAGTCGTTCAAAAGTTAAAAGGGAGCGGACTTTTGACATATACCAGGTATAGTATACCTATATATAAATTAAAAGGATAAATTTTTACTGCAAAATATTCTCTGTGTAATATTTTCATGGTTCGGAAAAACTCTCTTTTATTAAAAAGTTAAAATCCTTCGAAAAATACTTGAAAGATAAGTATTCTTCGTAATAATATCTTATTTGCATTTATTGATAATTTGGTATCTTTTCAGAATTGACAAGGCTACACTTACAAAGATTAAAGAGGGGCGCAAAAAGCAAATTTTAAAGGGATTATATTTACATTACAATGTAATTCATCGCTAAATAAACTTTTATATTGAGAACTGCTTAATATAGATAACGCAAGTCTGAATATATTATCATATTAAATGATGTTTTGATAGAATCCGATACTCAATAAAAGTTTAATTTAAAATTACATGCGATAAAAATAAATTTTAATTAATTGTTTTAATGAAATCAATAACCAAAATAAAGTTTTAATATTCGAATAGTACAGGTTAAAAAAAAATAGTAATTTTACTATCCTATAAAATTATTGTAGTTTTTTATATAGTAAAAACTAAAATGAAATGGGATTGCTTTATGCTATATATTGTGCACAATGCCATACCAATATTAATATTGCATTTCAATGCAATAGGGATAATGGGAACAATTGCCGCTTTTAAAAAAAATTTTATTTGTTTAAAAATAGTTTATTGCAAATACATTTTACCTCTTAACTAGCGGTGATTTAGTTGTTTTTGCTTATTTTTTTTTCTTTTATTATTCTTTATTTAGTTATTAGTTATTCATTCATTATTAGCCACCACAGCAGAAATTTCTGCAGTTTAATGGTTTAATGGTAAAAAATGCCGTTGTGCGTGACACAAGTTTGGTTTCATTTAATTTTTTTACGAATTGGAAAATAAATGTTTTTTTTTCGCTTGGTCTTTCTCAATTACCATTCCCATATGCGCAGGAGGCTCGAATGATCATAATACATAACATACAAAGATGCCGTGACTTAATGTGCCGTCATGTGTATTGTGCGCAGCCTGTGAACTGCTTTAAACTAACTTAAAGTTAGGAAACATTTCAAGGCGAAAATGTAATTTTGAGGATATTGAGTGCATTGTGTTATGCAATGATATGTTAGGCCAAATTGTGAGATGACAGTAAATTATTAAAGCGTTTCCTTAATATATTTTAAACGTTTGGACCAAAACATCTAAAATTAATTAATTAATTTAATAGTATGTATCATAACATATATAAAATTTCTGAACTTTAATTCAAATAGTTTAAAAGGTATAATTTAAAATGCTCAACTACTATCATTTCACAATATGCGTTAACATGTAATTGCAAAACACAGTTCAAGTAATAAGAGTAATTGCAATACTGTATTCAATAATTTTTCAAGTTATCTGATGACGTACTAGGACATAAGTAGAAGGTTGCCACCTAAGATTTAATAGTTCACTGGAGGAAAGGGGTAAAAACTGCAGATATGGACTATTTCCTAGAAAATCCTTGTATGTGTAGGACACTCTGTATTTTCAAACAGAAAAAAAAATAAAAACATCTATCAACTAAAGAAATTATTTTGCTCTAAAGTTTGCAATTTTGTCGTCACTTATCGCTCTTATTGACACACACTTTTCACTACGGGTCGCCGACTACAACAACTTATTTCCACTGGGAAATCTTCACTGAATACTTCGTCTCATAACTCAATTTTTATACCAGCAGCCCTCTTATCACAACTACCTGATGATGAGATGCTCCGCTCCACTATTATACAAATTCTGTTTTCTTATAAAGGATTTTTACGATATAATATATTTGTGACGTTCTAAGCAAAAAGAGTCCTTAAGGCTATAGTTAACTTTGTAGGACAGAATAGAAATTTATCAAATTAAATTTTTTTTTCATTCATACAGGGTGTTTGCAGGGGAATTATTGTACATCACAAAATATAAAAAAAGCTAACAAAGGAACATATGTCCAGAAATAAGCCCTAGGGAGCTACGGCCCTTCGAAGATGGACATGTTCAGTGGGGAAAAAAAAAGCACCAATAAAATTTTAATTCTGCAGGGCGATTCTTCATAAAAAATTAAAGTTATTATTTATTTATTTATTAAGCAATATATTACAAATAAAAAAGTATTCTTCACCGAAACACCTAAATTTAATATTTAAGGTGTAGTAATAGCCCTTTAAAAGTGGTGAAACAAAATGTTACTTAATTGCACTTTTTTTAACGGTTGCTCCTACATTGTTACACTATATCACATTTTTTATGTATTTTTACTCAAGGAATCAATATTTATTACTCAAAATCCAAGAAAATACACATATAAAAGATTGGGGAAAAATGTGTTAAGCTGCAAAAAAATAAATTAATATAAACTAATTGCCCTTATTGGAAGGGAATCTGTCGGATAATTTCGAGGTGGGAAAAGGATTAAAACAAGGAGACCCAGTGTCGACCGTCCTTTTTAATCTGGTCTTGAAGATTATATGTAGAGAGCGGAATAAACACAAAAGGGTTGATTTTTAATAGCAAACACCAGATTTTGGCATATGCGGACGATATTGTACTTAAGGCGAGGTCAAGAGAGGAGATGACACGCATATTTAAGTTATGAGAAAAAAAGGCAAAGGAATTCGGTCTACATATTAACGAAGAAAAAACCAAGTTTATGGAGATGGGAGGAAGCGGTGACGATGAATCGGAAAACACTGAGGTCAGAGCTGAAGGAAAAGTGTATGAGTTTGAAAGAGTTTAACAGTTTGAATATTTGGGCGTCACTTTAACTGATATAGGGAATGAGGTTGTATGGCAATGGAAACTTTGCAAAGGAAAAAAATATATCACAATCCGCAAAAATTAAGACTTTACCCTACTGCACTACTCGACCAACTGTGCTGTATGGATGCGAGAGCTGGATTTTAAACAAAAAAGAAGAAAATACAGTGGATATATGGGAAAGGAAAATATTAAGGAAAATATTTGGAGGAATTAAAGTCGGAGAAAATGAATGGAGAAGGAGAACAAATAATGACTTGGAGCTATATGGAAAACCTAAATTTTCTCAAGTAGTTAAGGGGCAGAGGGCAAGATGGTTGGGACTAGAATGGATGAAGAAAGATGAGCAAGAAAAGTTTTATTGAGAGGTAGGCAAAAAACGAAGAGGACGTCCGCGAAAGAAATTGACAGATGCTGTTAAAGAGGACGTGAAGGAAGTGGGAATAGAAAATTGGAAAGGAAAAGTCTTGAATAGAAAAAAAAGGAAAATAGCAGTTGAAGAACTTCGAGCCATGGGCCTGGATGGCCTGTAGTGCTCTACTATACACGGTGTATTTGAAATAGCGTAGGAAATTTTAACAGATGATTCTACATCATAAAATATGACAAAAAGTTCCTATAAACATATGTCTAAAAATGCGTCATAAGGGAGCTACGCCCCTTTGAAAGTGGCTAAAAAATTCGGTTTTTATTTAATAACTCAGGAACCCTTTGAGATATATCAACGAGGTTTTGCTCTTTAACTAATCCTACCAAGGCCCGTTTTTATGTGTTATTTTCATGTACTTATTTCAACCAGGGGTGTGCGAAACGGGGGGGGGGGGGCTTATCTGTTTTTTGTCCCAAACTTTCTTCTGTGTAACTTTTTTGCAATTTTATTTTTGAAATATGATTCCTCAGGTCAAAATACATTAAAAAGGTACTCTTGTTGTAATACTGTAGGATTAACCGTTTTCGAGAAAAATTCAATTGAAGGTGAAATTCCATGGTTCGAGGACGAAAAATTAAATACCAAAATGTTGAAAACCAAAATTTTAATGATGCAGGGCGAATGTACATTTAAAACTAAGAAAAAAACCTCATATACAGGTACTTCTAAAAATCAATCCTAATGGAGCTATGGTCTCCTAAATATGCACCATTTTTAAAGGGCTATGGTAGCTTTAAAAGCGTTTTTTCGACCTACATGTATAGAAACTTTTTTTCTTAGTTTTTGATGTAGAATAACATTGCGTCATTAAAATTTTGGTTTTCGACATTTTAGTATTTAATTTTTCGTCCTCGAACCGTGAAATTTCACCTTCAAATGAACTTTTCTCGAAAACGGTTAATCCTACAGTATTACAACAAGAGTACCTATTTTATGTATTTTGACCTGGGGAATAATATTTCAAAAATAAAATTGCAAATAAGTTACACAGAAAAAAGTTTGGGTCAAAAAACTGATAAGGCCCCCCGTTTCGAACACCCCTGGTTTAAATAAGTACGTGAAAATGACATACAAAAATGGGCCTTGTTAGGATTATACTTAGAAGGTCTTGGTGCTTGTCAGACATTTGTCAGATCATTAAGTAAATGCTGTCAACTTGAATGACTTGTTTAATTATAATATTATTGAATTATATAATAAATACATAATATTACATGGCGCTGCCGGATAGTTTCGTTGAATAAATACCAAGGAACAAGCAGAAATAGAATTTAAAATAAAAAACTGAAAATTAAGCATGGGTGATAATAAAGGTATTGCACCTTTGTCATTAGAAGGTAATTTGGCTGAAAAGTGAAAAATATGGCGTGCAAGATTTGAAAATTATCTCATAGCAAGTCAAAATAATAAAAAAACTGAAGATGTACAATGCGCTCAATTGCTACATTTCCTAGGCGAAGAAGCTTTTAAAATATATTCTACGTTTAAGTTTGAAGAAGGTGAGAAAAATAAGCTAGACATTTTATTGAATAAATTTGAATCTCATTTTCTGCCAAAGGAAAATTTAACTTATGAAAGGTTTAAGTTATTTACTTATAAACAGGAATTAAATCAATCATTGGAACAATTTATAACAGAAATTAAAAAACGGGTAATCAAATGCAAGTTTGGAGATCTTGAAGATAGTCTTTCTAAAACCGTTTTGATTTGTGGGGTTAACAGTCTTATAATTAGAGAAAGACTTTTACAGGATGATACTCTGTCGTTTGAAAAAGCAGTTGATTTGTGCCTTATTATGGAGTGTGCAAAAATAAGAAGTAATGTCATGGATGTATCGTGTGATAAAATAAATATAGAAGCTATTAACTGGAGAAATAAAACGACCGTTATAAAACCAAAATTGATTACATCTTGTAAATTCTGTGGTAAGGCTCATCCAGTTAGAATGTGTCCAGCTTTCGGGAAAGTTTGTGCTTATTGTCAAATGCCAAACCATTTTGCCAATGTCTGCTATAAAAAGAAAAATCAAGTTAATGAGCTTGAAGCTAGATCCTCTGGTTGTAATAAAGCTGCTGTAGAAGATAGGCTTTTTGTTGGAAGTATTGAAATAAATAATATTAATAAGTATGAATGGTTTACTAATTTGATTATTAATGATCAATCTATTAGTTTTAAAATAGATTCAGGAGCAATGGTAAATATTATGCCATTAAATAATTTTATAAAATTGGGTTTTTCAGGGGAAAAAATTGTAAAATCTAATACTAACTTAATCTCTTATACTGGAGATAGTCTTAATGTACTTGGAAGGTGTAAGCTGCCTTGTTATAAAAATGATAAGTCTTTTGAAATAGAGTTTTTTATAGTAAACTCAAATACTCAAAATATATTGGAGTTACCGTCTTCAATAAATTTAAATTTAATTAAAAGAATAGAATCTTTGGATAAAAATCAGTCAGGTTATGAGGAATTAGTTAAAGAATATGATGAGTTGTTTTCAGGTATAGGGTTTTTAAATCACCGTATCATATTGAATTAAAAACAAATGCTGTGCCTGTTGTACAACCTACTAGAAGAGTTGCGTTACCCTTGATGAAGTCTCTTAAAGAACATTTAGATGAACTTGAAAAATTAAAAATTATTGAAAAAGTAGAGGGTCCTTCTGAATGGGTTAACGCACTTGTTTTGGTAAAAAAGCCCAATGGCAAAATTCGCATATGTTTAGATCCAAAAAACTTAAATGATGTTATTTTACGAGAATATTGTGATATTCCGACACCTGAACGTATCACATGTGACATGGATGGTGCTGAAATATTTAGTACTTTGAATGCAACAAACGGTTTCTATCAAATAATGTTAGATAGCGAAAGTGTTATGTACATTTGCATCACCCTACGGTAGGTATACATTTTTAAGATTACCGTATGGAATTAAATCTGCACCTGAAGTGTTTCAGGATAGATTTCAGAAATTATTCAATTTAGAAGGCTCAGGTGTATATATTGATGATATAATTGTATGGGGAAAGAATAAAGCTGAACATGATACTAGACTTAAAAGGGTTTTAGATATTGCAAAAGATAATAATGTAAAATTTAACATTAATAAATGTAAATTCGGTCTTGATAAAATAGATTATTTGGGTCAGACAATTTCAGGAAAAGGGGTTGCTCCTAATGACTCCAGAGTTAAAGCTATTATGGAGTTACCACAACCTAAAAATAAAACAGACGTTCAACGTTTACTTGGCATTTTAACATATGTTAGCAAATATATTAAAGATTTTTCTCATAATACATGGCCTTTACGACAGTTATTGAAAAAAGAAATCGAATTTGAATGGCAATCAGACCATCAATTAGCTTTTGATAATATTAAAAAATATTAACTTCCAAACCTGTTTTGCAATTTTTTGACGTTAACAAAGAGACAGTTATTTCTGTAGATGCATCAAAATCGGGTCTTGGTGCAGTTCTTCTCCAAAATAATTTGCCATGTGCATATGCTTCTAAAGCAATGACAGAAACGCAAATCAGATATGCGCAAATAGAAAAAGAGTTACTTGGAATTTGTTTTGGTTTATCAAAATATCATGAATATATATTTGGAAAAAGAGTTATTGTGGAGACGGATCATCAGCCCCTGATTTCTATTTTTAAAAAACCTTTAAATAAATGCCCAGCAAGGTTACAGCGCATGATGCTTCAAATTCAAAAATATGATATAGATTTAAGATATAAAGGAGGTAAAGAGTTAATTTTAGCGGACGCACTATCTAGAGCGTATTTAACGGATTGTTTTGATGAATTAGATATTGATATTGAAGCACATGTTTGCTTTATTAAAAGTCAAATTAATGCTACACCTGAAAAAATTGAAAAATTAAAATCAGAAACTCATAAGGATTCTGAAATGCAAGAGTTAAAACAAATCATAATGAATGGATGGCCAAATGAAAGCAAAAGTTTAAGTGACAAAATAAAAATATACGCTCAATATAAAGATGAATTAACAATAATTGATAATTTAATTTTTAAAGGTCAAAGTATTGTAATTCCTAAAATAATGCGCGATGAAATGCTGGATAGAATACATTACAGTCATTTAGGAATACAAAAAAGTATCAATTTAGCTAAAGATTCAGTTTTTTGGCCAGGTATAAATAATTCTATAAAACAAAAGGTATCACAATGTCACTTGTGTTTAAAATATTCTAACTCTCAAATGCCAGAACCACTCAAGTCACATGAGATACCAGATGTCAGATGGAATAAAGTAGGTTGCGATATTTTTGAAGTCTTAGGAAATAAATATTTATTAGTAGTAGATTATTTTTCGAAATTTGTGGAAGTAGTTAAACTTAGTGGAAATTCAACTAGTAAAACAATCGTGGAGAGTTTAAAGTCAATTTTCTCTACTCATGGAATTCCATTGACAGTAATTTCAGACGGAGGTCCACAATTTAACTCCAGTGATTTTAAAAGTTTTGCAAAAGAATGGGAGTTTATACATATTATGTCTTCTCCAACATATGCGCAAAGTAATGGTATGTCAGAAAGACATATACAAACTGTTAAAAAAATAATAAAAAAAGCTCTTGAAGAAAAAAAAGATTTATTTTTAGTTTTACTTAATTATCGCAATGCCCCTATAATTGAAAACAGCTCACCAGCGGAAATTCTTATGTCAAGAAAACTGAGATCAAATTTGCTTTATACAAACGATTCTTTGAAAGCTAAAGTAGTTAATTTTAACAAAAATACTATTAACAGGATGCAGCTTACACAACAAAATTATTATAATATGAGGGGAGTTAGGAATTTACCAGAGATTAGTAATAATAGCCTTGTTTACGTTCAACTTAAACCAAAATCGGAATGGGTTCCTGGTGTAATAGTTGAAAAGATGCAAGATAGGTCTTATAAAATCAAAACAGAGAATGGAGGCATTTATATTCGCAACAGAAGATTTATTAAGGTAGTAAATAGAAAAAGTACTGATTCTTACATTGATTTTAAAATTCCTATAAAAGCCAATAAAGACAATAGTAATAAGAATTATAAATGTTTAGATAGTGACTTTAATTGTTTTGACGATGAGGTAGAGAGTGATGTAGAAATAGAAAGAGAAAGAATTATTGAATCTCGCAGTGAAATTAATAGTGAGCATGAAAACAATTCTAAAAACAATTTTAAAACATCAGAACAAGTTTTAAATTTTAAAAATAATTTAAGTAAAACAATTAGTGTCACTTCTTCTGGAAGAAATGTTAAACCTCCTGATAGGTTAATTTATAAATAGTTTAGTAGTATATTGTATTTAATATTTTGTAAAAAGGGGAGATATTAGGATTATACTTAGAAGGTCTTGGTGCTTGTCAGACATTTGTCAGATCATTAAATAAATGCTGTCAACTTGAATGACTTGTTTAATTATAATATTATTGAATTATATAATAAATACATAATATTACAGGCCTTATTAGGATTAATTCACGTACAAAACCTCGTTAATATATCTCAAAGGGTTCCTGAGTTATTAAATAAAAACCGATTTTTTTAGCCAATTTCAAAGGGGCGTAGCTCCCTTATGACGCATTTTTAGACATGTTTATAGGAACTTTTTGTCATATTTTATCATGTAGAACCACCTGTTAAAATTTCCTACGCTATTTAAAATACACCCTGTATATGTGTACCGGGTGCCACAAAATAGTGGTACACCCCTATAACTTTTTTTTGTTTATTAACTTATCAAAATGGCATTTGGATGATGTAAATAACTGAATAAACTGCATTTTTTAAATAAAACAATATTTTTTCACTTCCGGTTTTGCCGGAAATTACCTCAAATTTTGATTTTTAAACGGAAGATTCTGTAAAATTTTAAATATTTTGAATTAAATTCTGAGTACAACCATGTATAATTTGTCAAACTTTGACAGAACGTGTCATTTTTTAATTTAATTTTAATTTTCACTCTAGTCGACTTTGAAATATGCAAAACTATTCTTGGCTTAGTAATTTTCTTAGGAAAAATATGAAACAAAATTTTATTCAATTATAATTATTAACCAATTTGGAACTCTTTAAAACTAGGCAATTTTTTTAGGTTAAATTTCAAAAAACATTAAACAAAAACAATTCATTTATAAAACCAGCATTTTTTTATATTTTAATAATATTTAATTTTTTAAAAACATAAGACTTAGTTACTAAATTTTATGTTAAAAAAAATAAATATCATTAAAATACAGAAAATTTTCCTATTTTGTCATAGGAAATGGGTGGGAAATAGGCACTAACTACCTACTAGGTCGTAGGAAATAGCTACGCGTCGTTCAGGTACATGCAATAGAGTGCGGAACAATACTTTTCCTACGAGCAGGGTTAAAATAAAATAAACTTTTATATTTTATCAAATTAATCAAAATAAATCTTATTTTTATAATTTTTCAACAAGAATATCAATTAACAGGTAAGAAATTTAAACTTTTATAATATTATGAATAAATATAACAAGAATAACACTACATAAGTAAGAAATTAAACAATATTTATGCGTGCAGAAAAGGCTTTTTTTCTATAATTAATTTGTAAATTTGAGGTTATGTTTAACGTTTACTTATTCTTTTACAGCAGATATCTAAAATCAGCTGAATTTCAGTTTCTAACCTCTGCCATGGCAACGGGTGGGAAATGAACACTATCTACTAACTAGGTGATAGGAAAAATATATAATTTTTCGAATGAAAAGCTTATTTTATAATCATAATTTTATTTTTATTTTATATCAAAAATAAAACCAAATAAACCAAACCAAACACATATTTTTTTCTTAAAAGATTGTTACCCATATCACTGTATTTCAATCAAAATTTATAGGTAAAAAATTACAATTAAAAATAAATAAAAAAGAAAAATCGACAATAAAACAACTTTTTAAGTCAGTTATTGTTTTTGTTCTAACTTTCAAAAAATATAACATTAAAAAAAACAACGCATTTATAAAGGCAGCATTTTTGTGTATTTTAATAATATTTTATTTTTTTAAACATAAAACTTAGTTACCTTAGAATTTCTATTAAAAAACAAAAAACTATCATTGATAGCTATGTATTTTATATACTAAGTTTTATGTTAAAAAAAAAATATTATTAAAATACAAAAAATGCTGCTTTATAAATGCACTGTTTTTGTTTAATATTATATTTTTTGAAATTTAACTTTTTTAATACTTAAAACAAAAATAATAACTGACTAAAAAAGTTGTTTTATAGTGATTTTTCTTTTTTTATTTATTTTTAATAGTAATTTTTGCCAATAAATTTTGATTGAAATACAGTGATATGGATATCAATCTTTTAAGAAAAAAATATGTGATTTAATGGTGCTGCGGTAATAGTACCTTCTCAGTTTCATTGAAAAAATTATTTTCCTAGTTTTAAAGAGCTCCAAATTGGTGAATAATTAAATAAAACGTTGTTTCATATTTTTCCTAAGAAAATTAATATGCCAGGAAAATTTTTGCATATTTCAAAGCTAACTAGATTTAAAACTAAAATTTAATTAAAAAATTACATGTTCTGTCAAAAGTTGACAAATTATACATGGTTGTACTCAGAATTTAGTTTTTAATTAAAATATGTAAAAATATACAGGGTGCTCTATTTAAAAATCAAAAGTTAAGGTCATTTCCGGCTAAACCGGAAGTGACAAAAACTTTTTTACAATGTCAAAAAATGCGGATTATTTATTGTTATGTGTGTTAAAATACTAAACTTATAAAACTAAATTAACCAAATTGGTTACAACCAATATAAATATAATATATTATATTTATTAGTAGTACCCGGATATTTGGTATTGATTACGTGGGGCGCGCGGAAGTTTAATTTTTTATGAACATTCTGACATGGGTGACAGTAATTTATTATAAATAAGCTTTTCCCTAGCTGCAATTTAATCGTAAGGTACTTTATTGTTGAATGTGCGAAAAAGATATAAGTTTGTCTTAGAAATACAATGTTTCAAAGAACTTATCAAAATCCCATAATAATGGTACACAAAAATGTTTTATTTTGATTTAGTAAGCCAGTTGTAACATTCCGTCGATGACAATTGTAAATCCTTAGGGTTTATAGAAAATTGGAAGATGTAAAGTGGCCAAGCGAGCCCACAAAGAGAAAAAACTATTTAGCAAAGGCGTTCGAGGATATAAAATCCAAAATTTTAGTACAAGACAAAAATATTTTTAGCATAGATGAAACCAAAAATACTTCTGGTTTAAAGATTGCGCATGTTATGTTATTCCGAATTTTCCACAACGTTCAATAGTAGACCTTTTTAATGGCAAAGAAGTTGACTTTTTTAAACCAAATATAAATACTAATAAATGCATTAAGAAATCATACATTCTTTAATTATGCTCTACTTATGTACTTCGAGAGACATAGAACGTTTATTTTAGATTATAAATATGGTATGGTATTAAATTAATTTATGATAAAGTGGGCCTTCTTTTGAGTAGTAATGATACTGAAAGTTTTCTGCCTTGAAAAAAGCTTATTGAGGACAAGGCAGAAAGAATTATAACTATAAAAATAATATCAAAGAATTAATGTTTGCGGATGAGTTAGATCGATCCGAAATTGCCACAGAAATATAAACATATCTAGACACATTCAAATTATTAAAAACAATTAAAAGATTGTTGATGCAGTGTTATATACGTGGTTCAAATTTCAAGCTAATATATTAACGCGTTCAAAAGTTATAAGGAATATTGTAAAGTCCAAACACAGTTTTTTGATATTTACAGCTCGAAAATTCGTGTTAAAAGTTACCCTATTCCTTATAACGCGTTTATTTTGTTTAAATGTTAATAAATATGAAACTTTAATCATTTTGGAAGTTTTTATTAAAAAAATATACCAAACATTTTATAACAGGCCACTGAAAAAATTATCAGCAAAAAGCACTAGTGGTATTTCCGATGAAATTAAGCATGTGTGAAAATTTCCACTCAAATTTGCAGTAGGTTGCATGAAAAAAATTGTCACTGTAATACAGTATAAAAAATGTAAACATTTAACATTAAAATAAAATAAACATTTTGACCAGAGGCGTAGTAATTGGTTGATCCCTTAATATGGCCGTAAAAATTATACAGCAGTCCCTGGTGCATGTTAGTTTTGGGTATGGTATGAAAGGATAAAAAAGTACTAAACCATATTGATAGATAGATAGATAGATAGATAGATAGATTTATTGTCATACGGGGACCTAATAAATAGGTATTTTATACCTAAGACAGTTTAATTTAACGTATAATTTTGTTTATTTGGCTATAACTATATTAAACACTTAATATCATTAGTTTAAACATTTCCTAAGGAATGATATGAGAAATATACCTAAATATTAAGTTATGTGATTTTTACAGAATATTTTATGTAAAATTTTATTTTACACAAATTTTTACAGAATATATTCGGTAAAATTTTATTTCACATAACTGGAAAACTCACACAACTTAACGTTGACAATGTTTTTACAAAAAATTTTATCAGTGTAGAAGATTTTAAATTTGATTTTATTTTAAAAATTGGGTCCCCTCAAATATATATTTTGCTTTTTAAAAACTCGCTACATCCCTAATTCGTACAGATTGAAATCTTGCACTAAAGCTGTGACCCAAGTTATATCCTTCTCGGAGCATATACGCAAAAAGTCCGTTATTAATACGAATAAAATATGGAGCTTTGGCTTTTTTCCTTGACCATTTATGGAATTAGGTTTCAAGGAGGTTCGAGAACGAAACCATCTGTGAAAAAGTGTGTATAATGCTTCGCAGCTTACAGTACAGACCACAAAAAGTATTTTAATAATTTCGAGCCGATGATCGCTTTTACTTTAATGATTCTTAAAATTAATTTCCTTATTAAATTAAACATTATTATAATTACCTATTTGATTGATATAATAAAACTAGATGTTGAACAATGTTCAACACTGTAAAAAGTGATAGTAAATTTAAAGCACTTATCCTGGCGAAATACTGAATTATTCTATCTCATATAAGCAAATTTACAAAAAAGTGTAATAACACTTATTTTTTTATGTTATTTGTAAGTTTTAAGTTAAACCATAGGTTAGGTTGTAATATCCCTAGGAAAATATAGGATTTAGTACAATTTACAGGCGTTCTGTAAAATGCTGGTAGACTTACAGCAACGATTATAGTAGTTTGACTGTAATATTTATTACAGTTTACAGTCACTTTAATTAAAAATTATGGTATTTTTACTACTAATAACTCAGTTAGGCTTTAAATTTACTATAACAATAAATCGCCTACAATAACTGCGGGAAAACTGCTTAAACTGTTTTAACAGCGAATGAAAATGTTTCTCAATAGGATAACTCATATTTAAGCCTCTGAGTTTTTCATTGGTGGCGCATGCGTTAATTAAAAAAAAAACATTATTTAAGGTTTTGGCACACATAACTGATAGATTTAATATAGACTTTAAAATATAATTTGTATCCCCTGCACACCTCTGCATATCTTTTACTTGACCGAATTTAAAGTCGCGACCTAAACGAAAACGATGGATGGTTCAACAGAAAGTAGGGCAGCTCGAGGATATAAACTCTACTTTAAATTGTATAACTATTCTAGCTACAAAGCTACGAAGAGTATTATGAGCATACATCACATCGAATTTCGAGTGACCATTTCCGGTTAGTAGGGACATTTCCTGTCTCTACCATATATCTCTCTAAAGCACGTATCTGTTCATATTTTATGCGAAAATGGTGCTACGAGAAGGAGAAAGCATGGCTGCTTGCCATTTCATGCAGGGATGGAACCAGCCTTATCTCTCACATTGCTTTCATTAATAAAAGTATTCACAACAATTTTGAAAATATTTAATCAAAAGCAAAAAAGTGATTATATTCATTTAGGTGTAACTAGAAAATTCTAAAAGTGATCAAACTTCTCTAAGGTTGGTAATGGGGACCCTAAAATTCCTAAACTTACCATAAATCGTAAAAAATCGTCAAAAATTTTTATAAGTCAAAACTTTAAAGGTCTCGAAATTTTGTTTTATTCCTTATGAGCATACAAAATTATGTGTCAAATTTCAAAATGATCAAAAGAATCAAACCAGCGCCGAAAATCTGACAAAGTTTCCCTAAAATCACTAAAATTTACTAATTTCTACTATAAATGTGACTTAAAAAACATTTTAAAAATGTATCAAACTGGACTTAAAAAAGCCAGATTTTAAAATGATCAAATGATTCTAACCCGCGCCGAAAATCCGCCAAAGTTTTCGCTAACACTAAAATTTACTAACTTCTACGATAAATGTGACTCGAACGGTAAACAAACATTTTAAAAATGTATTAAACTGGACTGAATTTATTTTTATTTAATACACTCTAATAACTATTCACAATATTAAAATGATTTAACTAAAACAAAACGAGATAAGCGCCAAATATTTAGGAGCTCTTATTTAACGCTTAGCACCCTAAGTCAAAAACCGATATTTAATAATATTCTAAATGCAAAAAAAATAGGAATTTGTGTAAATACTGGTTTTTTGTTCAGTTACTGTTACCGCACACTAAACAAGTGTTTACTCAAATTCCCATTTTTTTTGCACATTAATAAATATCGGTTTTTAACTTAGAGTGTTTAAAGAATAAACGATTCAAATATATTTTATATATTTAAATATCTGAATGATTATTGTTTATCCAATTTTCAAAGAAATTTTATATAAGGCGATATTTAAATTAAAACTTCATTATGCATAACCGTTTCAAATTAAATTAAACATCAAAGAGCAGTTTCGAAATACAAAATTCAATTTTGCTTTTAAAATGCCTTTTTAGAACCACATGTACTGGTGCTTAAATAAGTGAACAAGTTTTTCATGGAAATTTAATAGCATGCGATACCCAGAAAATTAAATAATATATTTTTTTATTTTACCCGCCTAATTGGGTTACTTATTATTTATAACAGAATTAGGTATAGTAAAGACAATTTTCCAAAGAAAATAATGTTTAATGAATGTTTAAATGTTGATTTAAATTAAAAAAAAAACTATAAAATTTGTATAGTTTGCATTATTGCAAAATATTCACTTATTATATCAAATATTTTAGACAATGAAATGTAAATCAAACAAAAAAATTGAAAGTTTTTGGTTTTAATAATAACCAAACTTTATTTGGCCTAGCTACTATATAATGCATATTATCAGGGGTAATATCATAAGTGATACTAGGTTAGGTATCGGTAGTAAAACAAGCACCGGTACCTAACCTAGTATCACGAATTGATATTTAGGGAGAGAATATAATTTATATTTAATATACATACCTCTTAATTATAAGATATTAATCCACAAATAAATTATATTTTATAAATTAAAAAGCAAACAATAAGCATTGATATTACGATTTTAGATTAGGGAAAAGAGGGGTAAAAAAATCCATCGTAGGGGTAAGGTATTTTCACTTACCAGTACGGAATACTACATATGTATAAATTATATTCTCCTAATAATAATAATACATCTTAATAATTTACATTTTATTTCCAATCAAAAAGTTCAACTTGATATTTTCTACTATACATTCTGATTTAATTTTTTTGTACTTTAGTTTTTCATAAAAATATAACTTATTATAATAATCAAATACTTTAACAAAACACTATTTAAAGTCTTTTTAAGTTCATATTGGTTTATTTGTTTTCAGTGTTATAATTGTGTACTGCGTTTAAACATACAAAAGACATGTTCAGATAAAATATTATTTTTATCTTTTAAATAATATCTAAAAAAAAACATTTTTGGATTAGGTATTATATATAAGGAAGATTGCAAAGAAGATAATAGTCCTGACATAGTCTGTTAGCAACTGCAGAGTCTTGCTCATTCTATACCAGTTCAGCGTCCATAAAATATGTTTGCTTTTTTAGTTGATTTTTTACCCCCCCCTAACCCATGTCACACATAGTCACAAAGTCTTGACCCCCCGCCCTAATTATACTAAAAAAAATTGTTTGTTCTTATGGCGACTACTGAAATTTAGCTTGTAGTCGCTTTTCTTGAGGTAAAATAATGAAACAATGTTGCCTTATTTTTCGTAGAGGCTTGTTGCAATTTTTTTATTTCTCGTTCCGTATCTTCAACAACGGTTTTTCCTTTTTTGAGGTTAAGCCACAATTTATTAACTTTAATTTTCACAGTTTGTTTTGATTTACCGGGATGCGCTTTACCATAAACTTCATAGAGCTTGTTGTACAAAGAACCATAATCCGACATGACTCTTTTTGACATTCAACTTTTATCGCGAAATATAATACTGAGAATTCACAATTTTTCAGTGCTGCCATCTTATGGTAAAACCATGAAGCAATTCCGACCGCCAAAATATGTATAGATAGATTAAAACTATTCTAAAAAATTCTTCGTATCAGAATGTAAAAGTATTTTGAGTAGGTCAATAAAATTTTTGGGTGTGACGTCACACTTGGTCAAGCCCCTCCTCCCTCATTGTCACACTTCGTCACAAATGTCCCCTCGGTTGTTTTAGTCTCAGATTCCTCAGAAGCTGAAGTGTCTGCGGACATCATATTGTCCGGGAGACAGTTTATATAAATCAGAAATATAAAAGCACCAAAGTACGACCCTTGTGGTACACGAATGTCAACTTTAACCTTATTTTACATGACACCATCAATACTGATACGTTGAGTTCTGGGACACAGATATGAAAGTATTGATCTAAACACAGATTGGTTAAAGCCATAGATACTAATAAAATTTTAGCAGCAGGATCAAAGGTGTAACACAATCAAATGCTTAAGATAGGTCAAAGGTCAAAAAAGATACAGCAGCAAAGTCCTTATTCTCAATAAAAATAAATAAAAGATAAAATTGCATTTAAGGTCGAGAGGTTCTTTCTAAAATTAATTATTTATTTATTTATTAGTTTTTAGTCATTCTGGGACCTTACATACAAAGGTGTTTTATACCTTATTAGACTGTTTACAAATTACAAATAATTTTGTCCTAAAACGTTGTGTTATGCAATAATATGTTAACCTAATTTGTGAGATAAGAGTAAGTTGTTGAACTTAACATAACATTCCATTTAAATGGCTTAAAATATGTGTGTTAATAATCTTGTTGCAAAACAGTCCAAACAATTTTTTTGCCGCTGATTTAAAAACTAGATAACTATTGATTTTGAATCCGGCATTGGTTTTTGGCTATAAAGTTATAAGAACCAAATCAGTAGACCTTGTAGACTTATAAAATTATAAAAATTTGAGCTTAGAATAAAATCACCCTTATTCAAACTGCAGTCATTCCATCAAAGTACTCAAAGTATGCCTTAAAGCCACCTGGTTCATGAAAATCACCCAAATCCATAGAGACTTCGACATGCCCCTCTTCAAAACAGAAATGATCCATGGTAGTAAGTCTTTTATCTAAGACAACCAAGACCACTCTAATCCCCTCATTTCAAAGTTCCTCGATAACAGTCACGAAGTTCCCACCACCCACAAAAAAATGTCTACTACCAATTCATGAACAATGCAACTTTAACATCAGAGAGTTAGTTTCACTCCCACCCAAAATTCTATTCAAACTAATTCCTATTCAGACATATAAAATATAGGCCTTAAACCTTTGTTAAATAAACCAATCAAACTTGTAATGATCATGACTGTATTTACTAGATGCACTATGGGGTATATGAACTTAATTATTTTGTAGTATTTTTTGTTTTAAAATAGCCTGAGAATAATAATAAAAATGTTAAAAAAATTCTAGACCCACCACCAGGGCTAGGTGACAACCCATGTTTAATTGTTCATATTTTTTTTTTTAATGGGGTTTGGATTCGCTAATGTTAAAAAAATCTAGCCACGTCTACGGCTGGAGTATCTAATTTGTTTATTTTGCATATTTTTTTTTTGTAAAAATGGGGTTTCAATTATTTATGCTAAAAGTACATCTGTGGTATTCTGTGGGTAATATTTTATATATGTAAACTAGAATAGTTATTATTTCATATTAAACTGAAATAATTACCCGGAAGCACCCGGAAGTATAACAAAAACCTTTTAGTATACGTTCAACTAAAAAAAAAAACAAGGATTTATTTTATGAGTCCACTCTAAATATGCTAGTTAGGTACAACAATTAAAGAAATAGTAATTAACAATAGTGCATACCTTGTTCAACAAAATCCAGAACGAAAATCACCACAAATAGCAAACAGCAAAATAAATCTCTCTAAAACGCACGGCTTTCAAGACGTCTGAACTTCGAATTATTGTGTAAGCGAGGACAGCCCAAAAAAATTCAAAATAACGCCCAATTGTCCCCCATCTATTAGGCTACCACAAGCAATAATCCTTTCCTAGAAAATCTTAATTTCATAAAATCGAATTAAGTTCATGTTTATGCATCAAATACCCCATAGTGAGATGGTAAAACCACTTGTCCAGAAATACACACCTAAGCTTTTTTGTTGATGATTCAGTATATCATGCAAAATTACTAAATGACCAATAAAAAAATATTGTATTGTTTACTATATTATTGCTAGCAATATCAAAATTTGTAGTTCGGCGTACTCTAGACCCATAATCCACCAATTAAAACAGTTTTTCCAAATTGGCTTTAATTACGTCAACACATGAAATATACCGATAAATTCGCACGGTATATCCGAAACGATGACGCGGTTGGTTATTTACGATCCCCGATTATGATAATAAATAATTAAATCGCTAAATCGACAGTTTGCTTTAATTATGCAAAGAGAGATAGTCATAATTATAATTGTTATGATTTAGGATAAAATATTATAGGGTGGTTAAAAAATTATCGTATTTTATGTATATAAAAAACAGTACATTACATACCAAGGTAGAGAAGAATGTTATTATTATAATAGGTAAGCTTATTATATCTTAAAAAGCTTTGAGTGATATTGTCAGATATAGTGCGGTCCAAAAGTCACCCCTCCCCTTTTAAATTTTGAACTACATGAGATATAGAGTTTAAATTTGTAACTCGTAAACAATATAACCTAAACTATCTTTTTTCATATATTTGATATTTTTAGCTATTAAAATGTGAGCATAAGGGTGATGTTTTTTAAGTGGATAAAATAAAATTCTCTATTTCATTATAATTTTTTTTAACATTTTTTTAAGGTTTTGCTTTTTCAATTTTTTTGCAAAAAAAAACTTTGTTTTTATATTAATTAAATTAGTATGTAAATTAATCATTTTTTAGGAATTGTCTGTTTTTTTTTAAGAAATGTTAACGAAAAATACCATTTTTTTAGAAAATAATCTAAAAAAAGTTAAAATATATATGGTCAAATAGAAAATCTTATTTTCTTTAAAACGATGTATAACACGGCCCCTTTTCCAATTAAAAACATTACCTCTATGCCCTCCTGACAACATTTTAAAAGCTTAATACATGCCAAAAGATAACTTGAGTTGTCTTATTTGAGTGTTTTAAATTTGAAGTTGATATCTTAAATTGTTCAAAAGTTAAGAGCGAGGGGTGAATATTTGACTTAGAGGCTTATTGAGTCATAACTTGAGGCTAACTTCTGCAATAATTTGACTCAGGCAATATGTTGAGAAGAAATCAGCCAGAGTTTTAGAGAAATATGTACCCTGTAGTACAAGAAAACATAGAAAACGATTTAGTGCTTAAAAAGTTTCCAGAATCACTACCTGTAGCAAACATAAAAAATCGTTGCCCCAACCAGATCTTTTTTTTTTTCAGTGCTTATGTTTCCGATTTGTGTGACAACTTTTAGAAGGGGTAAATGTAAATATTTATGCACAATTTTTTTCCCAATTTAAAAGTGAACACAGTAGTGTACGTAGATATTTATTTATCCAAAACTATAATTTACATTTATGAAGGTTGATTTAACCAATCATTAACACTAAACTAACTAATAATTTGACCAATGAAATGTCAGAATTATTTGATATATTTCATTGGTAAAATTGTTAGTTAGTTTAGTGTTAATGATTGGGTAAATAATGATAAATCAAAATTATAATTTTAGATAAAAGTTACAATCATTTTTAGAAAAACACATATTTAAAGTTAAAATAGTTTATTAAATTACTAGTTTCATAACATACGTTTTTAACGCATGAGTAAAAGTTTTAAAAACGTGCAGCTTGTGACGCGTATGTATGTGCGTATTCAGAACATATAGATGGATGTAATGTACAACTTGTAAAACTATAGTAAATACCTGGGCCACTTTTTATTATTTATAAAAACTTAACAGTTGCAACTAGTTGTTGAACAAGAAAATTAAACTCCAAAGATTTGAGTTATGAGATTCTTAAGTTCAAGATCCATTGTACAAAATCCAAAATTTTGATAATAACGATTAATTTTTTATTATTAAAACACCATGACGCGTTTTGACCGTTCGGTCATTTTCAAATGGTTACATATAAATAACTAAGTCAAAACCTCCATAATTAAACAAAAATTTTACATTTAATTATGAAATATTAAATATTTATAATAAAAGTTTTCACACACACAAAGTACTTTAATTAAAATTTAACAAAGAGATGTTTACGTTTACTCGGAAACCGTCTAGAGATATTCATTTGTCCTCTTGCCAACCGAAAAGCACTACTTACCTCTTATGGGCCTATAAAAACATGCAAAATGCGTGTAATTATAAGCTTATAATATGTAGTCGCAAAATAGAAAATAGCATATTAAGCATCGAGTACTCGAACCTAGTTTTTAGTGCAAGAGGGTGCTTATTTTTTCAAAACGCGGAGCCGGTGAAAAAAAGCACTCGAATTGCACTGAAATAGGTTTGAGTAGAGGTGCATATACTATTTTTCCTACGACCTAACACCTAAATGTCCAAAAAACGCAAAAATTGTCTTAAAATAAATTTTATTAATTTGAAGTTTTGTATTTGACAGCAGATAGGCAAAATCAGCTGACTTTCACTTTCCGGGCGCTGTTATGGCAACGGGTGGAAAATAAGCACTGACTACTAACGGTCGTAGGAATATATATACAAACGAAAAGCATACTGTGGTCAAATTTTTAATTTTTGATGATTTTTCTTACTAGTTTTTATTCAAGATTTTATTATAGTCCAGTCAAATAATAAATATAAATTACAATAAATGTACACTGGGTGATATTTGAAAGGGTAGTAGTGGATGGTAACAGAATACTCCAGTTAGTTTTTCACCGGGTGATTTGCGTAAGGGGTGTCCGCTATGTTGAATTTTAGGGGTGAGTTGCTTAATATGCATCTTAAAATAAAAATGAGTATAACCAATTTTGTTAAGGAGAAAATTTCCAAAAATTTTAGCTTGGATCATTTTTTTAATAATTAATAACAATCGAGTTAATTTAAAATAGCCATGTTGGAGGTAAAATTGGTTTTTCCATTTCTTAGCCAAATTATTCATCGGACGGTAAAAGGTTATGAGTAAACTTATAGCTCTTAAAATTTTCTATAAGTTTCATATATTACAAATTTTCATAGGTACTTTGGTACGGTTACAGGCGCAACTCTACTTTCAGCGCCCACTGTAACCGTAAAAAAATAGTTATGAAAATGAATAATATGTAAAACTTATAGAGAATTTTAGGAGCTAAAAAGTTTGCTTTAATCCTCGGATAAATAATTTGGCTAAAAAATCGAAAAAAAAAAACAATTTTACCCCCAACATGGTTATTTTTGAATATTTATAACTCGATTGTTATTGATATATTAAAAATATTATTCAAACAAAAATTGTTGGAAATTTTCTGTTTAACAAAATTGGTTATATTTTTATCGTAAGATGCATATTTAGCGAGATAATCGCACTCACCTCTAAAATTCAAGATTGCGGACCCCCCTTACGCAAATCACCCGGTGAAAAACTAACAGAAGTGTTCTGTTAGTATCCACTACTACCCTTTAAAATATCAGCCCGTGTAAATTTATTGCAATTTAACACTGGAATTTCTCGTTATTTGACTGGACTATTATTATTCATTATTTATATTTAATGAAAAGCAGTGAATAGAGTTAACTGCACAGTTACTAAGCTTAGTAAACAAACAAAAAGGGACGTAAAAAAAGATACAATCTCTAAAAACATCTAACAGCTCTCTATAAATCTTTATTCATGCATTTGTTTGGCCTATAAACAACATTCGTATTTCATAGAGGACACCTAAATAAAAAACAACCCTACTATATCCTTCTGTTCAATAAATATGTTTTGGTTATATTTTGTTCAGATGAAATATATTTATAGTTGGGATTAATATGCAAAAACAAAATGTATGTTCAAAATAATGTAATAAAAGTGACTTTCCAAAAAATAATCTTCCACAGCGAGACTCGTTAAAGTGATTTTATATTGAAAGTATTAAAATTTTAAGACTGTTTACCAAATCCATCTATTTGATGATCTTTTAATACTTTATTTTTACCCTTCAATTTTGAAAAACTTTAAGGACAACAATAAAATAATTGATAGTGCACCCAGAGTAGTCTAAAGTCTAAAAGTCTTTTAAAAAATCCTGTATTATAGAAATTTTTAAATAGCCCTTGCAACTTGTTTAAATAATGACAAGTTAATTTTCTAAAATCTTTAATTTCCGTTTTTTTTTAGAAATACTAATTTAAGGATAACATTTTTGTTAAATAAAATTTTTTGAATATACTTACTACGATCGTTTTCATGTAGCACACTATATTGGCCTTTCTTTTTATTGTAGACATTGCAATGTGACACTGACAATGTCTACAATAGATTGTAGGTATTTTGAAAAAAGTATGAAACACGAGCGCTCGTGTTCCATACTTTTTTATTTTAATGCTCGAGCATTAACTTTAATAATATATATTTTATTTAAGTTTTAAAAATGTATGGTCTAATCTCAGCTGATAAAGTCTTGCATACGTTTAAAAGTCCTCGTGGTCAAACAATTTTTCAGACAGACTGACAGACCAGCATATTTATTGCCTATCATCCAGAAATTATTATTGATGTATGGCAAAAAAAAATAACTGGTAAACGTATTTTGTTTTTCTTTACCAAATTTAATTTAATTTACCCTGTTTATTTTATTTTAGTTATCTTGATATCCAATATAACCACACTGTGGGGGTTTTCAAGTTTTGCCAAAGACCTTACGAAAAGATACAAACCTCTTTGTTAAACTTAGTTATAGAGGCTTTTGTGAAAAGAAAAACCTATTTCAAATGGAAATTGTTTGGTTTTTACGAGCTATACCTCTTGTCAATATAAAAACGCCGAAATAATGCGCTAAAATACCTAATGCTTCGTATTTTATCTATAAACATACTATATTATGTTTTTTATTCATATATGAATATTATAATATGAGTAAAATAGAATATAAAAAGTGCGTAGTTTTACTTTTCCGCACCCAACTGCAGTTGACTGAAAGACATAAAACGGAGTTAAGTCAAGTGCAGAAAAGATACTTTTCGTAAGCGTTAGGAGCAATATTTTTTATTGTATACATTTATTATACCATGAATAAACGTTTATAAAGCGGAAATTCTGAAGATTATTGAAAGTTACATTGTATTGTCAATATAAAAACGCCGAAATAATGCGCTAAAATACCTAATGCTTCGTATTTGATCTATAAACATACTATAGTATGTTTTTTATTCATAATATGAGTAAAATAGATAGAATATAAAAAGTGCGTAGTTTTACTTTTCCGCACGCAACTGCAGTTGACTGAAAGACATAAAACGGAGTTAAGTCAAGTGCAAATAAGATACTTTTCTTAAGCGTTAGGAGCAATATTTTTTATTGTATACATTTATTATAACATGAATAAACGTTTATAAAGCGGAAATTCTGAATATTATTGAACGTTACATTGTCTTGTCAATATAAAAACGCCAAAATAATGCCCTAAAATACCTAATGCTTCGTATTTAATCTATAAACATACTATAGTATGTTTTTTATTTATAATATGAGTAAAATAGATAGAATATAAAAAGTGCGTAGTTTTACTTTTCCGCACCCAACTGCAGTTGACTGAAAGACATAAAACGGAGTTAAGTCAAGTGCAGAGAAGATACTTTTCTTAAGCGTTAGGAGCAATATTTTTTATTGTATACATTTATTATAACATGAATAAACGTTTCTAAAGCGGAAATTCTGTATATTATTGAAAGTTACATTTTATTGTCAATATAAAAACGCCGAAATAATGCGCTAAAATACCTAATGCTTCGTATTTGATCTATAAACATACTATAGTATGTTTTTTATTCATAATATGAGTAAAATAGATAGAATATAAAAAGTGCGTAGTTTTACTTTTCCGCACGCAACTGCAGTTGACTGAAAGACATAAAACGGAGTTATGTCAAGTGCAAATAAGATACTTTTCTTAAGCGTTAGGAGCAATATTTTTTATTGTATAACATGAATAAACGTTTATAAAGCGGAAATTCTGAATATTATTGAACGTTACATTGTCTTGTCAATATAAAAACGCCAAAATAATGCCCTAAAATACCTAATGCTTCGTATTTAATCTATAAACATACTATAGTATGTTTTTTATTTATAATATGAGTAAAATAGATAGAATATAAAAAGTGCGTAGTTTTACTTTTCCGCACCCAACTGCAGTTGACTGAAAGACATAAAACGGAGTTAAGTCAAGTGCAGAGAAGATACTTTTCTTAAGCGTTAGGAGCAATATTTTTTATTGTATACATTTATTATAACATGAATAAACGTTTCTAAAGCGGAAATTCTGTATATTATTGAAAGTTACATTGTGTTGCTTGGGAGACCATACTCAAAATTACCCTCATTTGGTTCTCATTTTTATACGTATGTACAAACAAAATAAAAGATAACACTGTCCTGGAAACAGTATCTTCAAAAACTGACGTAAAATATTTTGTTTTTGAATTTACAGTTTTATTAGTTAGTAGCAGTGCCTACTAACCCAGGGGGAGTGACGACTTTGTGTGCCCTTCGAAACACTTGGTTACGGTGGAATTTATATTTGAAAAATTTAGTTGTATCGAACCTCGGACCTCTTGGTTATAAGACCAGAGTTACATATCTCCCAATTATCTAACCTTGTTTTAAACGAGACAAACTATAAAATAATTTAAAAACTGACGTTTTTCTTCACAAATAAGTTGATTTCAAATCCAGTTGCACAAGTAGAAAAGAACATCAGACGAAGGGAAACTTGCGTATATTTTAAAGTTGTCTAAAAATATATTAGCAGTTTTTATTTTATTATTTTTTTCGTGAATATTTTAAAAATTGCAAAGTATATATTTGTGGGTTGTCTAGGAATATACAATGAGTATTAGTATAATAATAATCTTAATATTAATATTATCAACAGTTTATTTTTATTTATTTTTTCGTGAAACTTAGGGATTTTGGAAATTGCAAAGAATAACAATCTGGTTATGGCAATCATATTAGTACTATAGTAGGTTAATATGAAACAACTATTTTTAGGTTGTTGCAACCAGAAATCTGAAACGGGCAACAGTACAACTAGTTTTGGTTAATGGAAACAAAACTTTACTGAGTTGTCTAGAAATATGCACTTAAAAAAGATCTGGTTGAACCAGATGGCTAAATATGAATCAACTATTTTTCTGGTAGCTGCAACCAAAAATCTGGAAAGGGCAACAATACAAGTTAATGCGCTTACCAAATCCTTAAAATCTAAAGTTTTGTTTCTGGTATGTAGAACACGCTGTGTTATTGCCCTTACCAGATTGCTGATCGCAGCGACCAGAAAAACAGTCCGTATTTAACTGTTGGTCTGGTTGCTCCGATCAGGTCGTTTTTTCAGTGGAGTGCCTATTACATTCACTGAAAAAATGACCTGGTTGAGACAACCATGATTGATTTTATAAGTTTATATTTTATCTGAATGATATGACATAAAAATATAACTTATTTTTTCAAGACATATTTATACGATACTTTAGAATTACGCAAAATGCCGTTTTCCACCAGAAGCTCTACTTACAAAGCTAAACTAAACCTAGTAATTATTTAGTTACTAATAATGAAATGAAACACGGTACATATAATATATTCAACTTCAGTATGCAGTAGAAGTAAATAGAACAATTGCCCTTACTAGATTTCTGGTTGCAGCCACCAGAAAATTAGTTTTACCGTATTTAACTTTTTTTTTGTAAATACTAATGATTCTGATAAGTGCAACTTTTTACGTATAAATACTCTTCGAACTATACGGCTACGACGAGTACCTAAAGGGCGCGAACTGCGTAATGGGTGTCTAATTTTCTTTGTTTGCACAAGCCCATTGATATAAACTGAAAATTGAGAGTATACCTTTGAAAAAAAAAATTTTTTTAAGGGTGTATCTGAAATAGTCCCAAATTTTAAGGGGTGATTCTACTTCATAAAATATGATCAAATGTTCCTATTACATTTGTCTAAAAATGCCTAGTATTACGAGGCAGTTAAACTGTTCATTAATTAATTTTTATTTAATAATTTTTTAAATATATTTAAATTTTTATCATTTTTATGGTATAGCTAAGCTTGTTAAAATCATATATACCTCTATGTAATATATAATTATTATTAATTATAATTTTTAATTATTGGTCAAATTCTTAGAGAGTTTAGTGTTAATGACTCGGTAAACCATCCATTAGTCGCTGTGACTGTTATCACTAACCTAACAAGTTAAAAAAAAAGACAAATCCATATCCCTATATTTCCACTTGTCAAAAAATTATAATTTTGCGTGTTCTTAAAAGTTGTTGTTCATAGATAATATATGTATACGCTGAATATGGATGGTTTGTTTTATCAAGGTAAATTCTATTAAAATAAATTCTACACTAATGTAAGATATTTACTAAATTAGTATGATCTAATTTAGGTAGGTTTTAAATCAATCTAAAGCTGATTTAGCATAAGTACGTCTAAAATGAACCCGTATTTTTAAATAAAAGCTTTGATTTAAAGAAAAGATGTGGGTTATAAGAATATCGATTGGGACTGATATCGTATTAGGCCAATCAAAAGTAAAATACATATAAAGGGATTTTTTTTTACATTCACTGAAAAAATGACCTGGTTGAAACAACCATGATTGATTTTATAAGTTTATGTTTTATCTGAATGATATGACATAAAAATATAACTTTTTTTTTCAAGACATATTTATACGATACGATACGATTAGAATTACGCAAAATTCCACCAGAAGATCTACTTACAAAGCTAAACTAAACCTAGTAATTTTTTAGTTTTTAGTTTTAATGAAATGAAACACGGTACAGTTGGATCCGAAAAAAAAAACAAAAAACAAGATTGTAAATTTAGTTGCGTAAATTCAATAATTACAATACAAACAAAACCGTTGTCATGTTGACAATATTTGTCAAAATTACTTATAATAATTATAAAGTAATCAGAAATGCGTTAAGAAATGTTAAGAAATCTCAAACTATTAGTATATTGGAAGCAGGATGTAAGGAAGTGATTGTGGCTAGTGATCTCTGTAGAGACCTTTAATTGTGGCAAGGTTATTTACTTAGTGTTTCGGAGAGTTGTTTTAAGATAATAGAAAAATGAATAATGGTTAAGATTGAAGAAAAAATAGATGGGGGGGGGGAAAGGGCGTGCAGACTCGGAAAGAAAGAAGATATCAAATGAAATACAGGATGAAAATTTACCTATTTATTTAAGAGAAAACCATTTACAAGAAGCGGTGCATAATATAAACAATAAAAATTTTCCTGGGTCAAAAACCATCGCCCGTCGCCGCATCGATAGTTCCAAGATTAAAAAAGCGAAAAAAAAACCTCCGAAAAACCCTTTTTTTAAACGAAAATCATAATTTTCATAAATTATATATTTGGTTAGTAGAGTTCAAATTTTTATTTTTTCATAAGGTTTACTAAATATTGTGTTTTAATTTTTTATTTGATTAAATATTCTAAATGTTTTTTCAGTTTATTATTTATTATTATTATTTTTTTTATATTCGACATTATTCGCATGCATTTTCTGTAATAAACTTTGAAAAAACTGACAATTAATTGTCAAATTAATCTAACCTATTTCTTAAAATCTTACTTAAACTATAAAATAATTAGTAAAATTGACATTTTAGCATATTTAAATCTTGCGTTTTTTGTGGGTACATATAGTATATTTAACTTCAGTATGCAGTAGAAGTAAATAGAACAATTGCCCTTACTAGATTTCTGGTTGCAGCTACCAGAAAATTAGTTTTACCGTATTTAACTTTTTTTTTGTAAATACTAATGATTCTGATAAGTGCAACTTTTTACGTATAAATACTCTTCGAACTATACGGCTACGACGAGTACCTAAAGGGCGCGAACTGCGTAATGGGCGTCTAATTTTCTTTGTTTGCACAAGCCCATTGATATAAACTGAAAATTGAGAGTATACCTTTGAAAAAAAAAAATTTTTTTAAGGGTGTATCTGAAATAGTCCCAAATTTTAAGGGGTAATTCTACTTCATAAAATATGATAAAATGTTCCTATTACATTTGTCTAAAAATGCCTCGTATTACGAGGCAGTTAAACTGTTCATTAATTAATTTTTATTTAATAATTTTTTAAATATATTTAAATTTTTATCATTTTTATAGTATAGCTAAGCTTGTTAAAATCATATATACCTCTATGTAATATA
Source organism: Brachypterus glaber (assembly GCA_958510825.1). Lineage (NCBI taxonomy): Eukaryota > Metazoa > Arthropoda > Insecta > Coleoptera > Kateretidae > Brachypterus > Brachypterus glaber. Next base: position 33,496,689 of record OY294045.1, on the reverse strand, counting down.
TAATTATTATTAATTATAATTTTTAATTATTGGTCAAATTCTTAGAGAGTTTAGTGTTAATGACTCGGTAAACCATCCATTAGTCGCTGTGACTGTTATCACTAACCTAACAAGTTAAAAAAAAAGACAAATCCATATCCCTATATTTCCACTTGTCAAAAAATTATATTTTTGCGTGTTCTTAAAAGTAGTTGTTCATAGATAATATATGTATACGCTGAATATGGATGGTTTGTTTTAGAATCAAGGTAAATGCTATAAAAATAAATTCTACACTAATGTAAGATATTTACTAAATTAGTATGATCTAATTTAGGTAGGTTTTAAATCAATTTAAAGCTGATTTAGCATAAGTACGTCTAAAATGAACCCGTATTTTTAAATAAAAGCTTTGATTTAAAGAAAAGATGTGGGTTATAAGAATATCGATTGGGACTGATACAGTATTAGGCCAATCAAAAGTAAAATACATATAAAGGGACATTTTTTACATTCACTGAAAAAATGACCTGGTTGAAACAACCATGATTGATTTTATAAGTTTATATTTTATCTGAATGATATGACATAAAAATATAACTTTTTTTTTCAAGACATATTTATACGATACTTTAGAATTACGCAAAATGCCGTTTTCCACCAGAAGATCTACTTACAAAGCTAAACTAAACCTAGTAATTTTTTAGTTTTTAGTTTTAATGAAATGAAACACGGTACAGTTGGATCCGAAAAAAAAACAAGATTGTAAATTTAGTTGCGTAAATTCAATAATTACAATACAAACAAAACCGTTGTCATGTTGACAATATTTGTCAAAATTACTTATAATAATTATAAAGTAATCAGAAATGCGTTAAGAAATGTTAAGGAATCTCAAACTATTAGTATATTGGAAGCAGGATGTAAGGAAGTGATTGTGGCTGGTGATCTCTGTAGAGACCTTTAATTGTGGCAAGGTTATTTACTTAGTGTTTCGGAGAGTTGTTTTAAGATAATAGAAAAATGAATAATGGTTAAGATTGAAGAAAAAATAGATGGGGGGGGGGAAAGGGCGTGCAGACTCGGAAAGAAAGAAGATATCAAATGAAATACAGGATGAAAATTTACCTAATTATTTAAGAGAAAACCATTTACAAGAAGCGGTGCATAATATAAACAATAAAAATTTTCCTGGGTCAAAAACCATCGCCCGTCGCCGCATCGATAGTTCCAAGATTAAAAAAGCGAAAAAAAACCTCCGAAAAACCCTTTTTTTAAACGAAAATCATAATTTTCATAAATTATATATTTGGTTAGTAGAGTTCAAATTTTTATTTTTTCATAATGTTTACTAAATATTGTGTTTTAATTTTTTATTTGATTAAATATTCTAAATGTTTTTTCAGTTTATTATTTATTATTATTATTTTTTTTATATTCGACATTATTCGCATGCATTTTCTGTAATAAACTTTGAAAAAACTGACAATTAATTGTCAAATTAATCTAACCTATTTCTTAAAATCTTACTTAAACTATAAAATAATTAGTAAAATTGACATTTTAGCATATTTAAATCTTGCGTTTTTTGTGGGTACATATAGTATATTTAACTTCAGTATGCAGTAGAAGTAAATAGAACAATTGCCCTTACTAGATTTCTGGTTGCAGCTACCAGAAAATTAGTTTTACCGTATTTAACTTTTTTTTGTAAATACTAATGATTCTGATAAGTGCAACTTTTTACGTATAAATACTCTTCGAACTATACGGCTACGACGAGTACCTAAAGGGCGCGAACTGCGTAATGGGCGTCTAATTTTCTTTGTTTGCACAAGCCCATTGATATAAACTGAAAATTGAGAGTATAACTTTGAAAAAAAAAAATTTTTTTAAGGGTGTATCTGAAATAGTCCCAAATTTTAAGGGGTAATTCTACTTCATAAAATATGATAAAATGTTCCTATTACATTTGTCTAAAAATGCCTCGTAAAATATATTTAAATTTTTATCATTTTTATAGTATAGCTAAGCTTGTTAAAATCATATATACCTCTATGTAATATATAATTATTATTAATTATAATTATTAATTATTGGTCAAATTCTTAGAAAGATTAGTGTTAATGACTCGGTAAACCATCCATTAGTCGCTGTGACTGTTATCACTAACCTAACAAGTTAAAAAAAAAGACAAATCCATATCCCTATATTTCCACTTGTCAAAAAATTATATTTTTGCGTGTTCTTAAAAGTTGTTTATAGATAATATATGTATACGCTGAATATGGATGGTTTGTTTTAGAATCAAGGTAAATGCTATAAAAATAAATTCTACACTAATGTAAGATATTTACTAAATTAGTATGATCTAATTTAGGTAGGTTTTAAATCAATTTAAAGCTGATTTAGCATAAGTACGTCCAAAATGAACCCGTATTTTTAAATAAAAGCTTTGATTTAAAGAAAAGATGTGGGTTATAAGAATATCGATTGGGACTGATATCGTATTAGGCCAATCAAAAGTAAAATACATATAAAGGGACTTTTTTTTACATTCACTGAAAAAATGACCTGGTTGAAACAACCATGATTGATTTTATAAGTTTATATTTTATCTGAATGATATGACATAAAAATATAACTTTTTTTTTCAAGACATATTTATACGATACTTTAGAATTACGCAAAATGCCGTTTTCCACCAGAAGATCTACTTACAAAGCTAAACTAAACCTAGTAATTTTTTAGTTTTTAGTTTTAATGAAATGAAACACGGTACAGTTGGATCCGAAAAAAAAACAAGATTGTAAATTTAGTTGCGTAAATTCAATAATTACAATACAAACAAAACCGTTGTCATGTTGACAATATTTGTCAAAATTACTTATAATAATTATAAAGTAATCAGAAATGCGTTAAGAAATGTTAAGAAATCTCAAACTATTAGTATATTGGAAGCAGGATGTAAGGAAGTGATTGTGGCTAGTGATCTCTGTAGAGACCTTTAATTGTGGCAAGGTTATTTACTTAGTGTTTCGGAGAGTTGTTTTAAGATAATAGAAAAATGAATAATGGTTAAGATTGAAGAAAAAATAGATGGGGGGGGGGGAAAGGGCATGCAGACTCGGAAAGAAAGAAGATATCAAATGAAATACAGGATGAAAATTTACCTAATTATTTAAGAGAAAACCATTTACAAGAAGCGGTGTATAATATAAACAATAAAAATTTTCCTGGGTCAAAAACCATCGCCCGTCGCCGCATCGATAGTTTCAAGATTAAAAAAGCGAAAAAAAACCTCCGAAAAACCCTTTTTTTAAACGAAAATCATAATTTTCATAAATTATATATTTGGTTAGTAGAGTTCAAACTTTTATTTTTTCATAAGGTTTACTAAATATTGTGTTTTAATTTTTTATTTGATTAAATATTCTAAATGTTTTTTCAGTTTATTATTTATTATTATTATTTTTTTTATATTCGACATTATTCGCATGCATTTTCTGTAATAAACTTTGAAAAAACTGACAATTAATTGTCAAATTAATCTAACCTATTTCTTAAAATCTTACTTAAACTATAAAATAATTAGTAAAATTGACATTTTAGCATATTTAAATCTTGCGTTTTTTGTGGGTACATATAGTATATTTAACTTCAGTATGCAGTAGAAGTAAATAGAACAATTGCCCTTACTAGATTTCTGGTTGCAGCTACCAGAAAATTAGTTTTACCGTATTTAACTTTTTTTTTGTAAATACTAATGATTCTGATAAGTGCAACTTTTTACGTATAAATACTCTTCGAACTATACGGCTACGACGAGTACCTAAAGGGCGCGAACTGCGTAATGGGAGTCTAATTTTCTTTGTTTGCACAAGCCCATTGATATAAACTGAAAATTGAGAGTATACCTTGGAAAAAAATTTTTTTTTTAAAGGGTACATCTGAAATAGTCCCAAATTTTAAGGGGTGATTCTACTTCATAAAATATGATCAAATGTTCCTATTACATTTGTCTAAAAATGCCTCGTATTACGAGGCAGTTAAACTGTTCATTAATTAATTATTATTTAATAATTTTTTAAATATATTTAAATTTTTATCATTTTTATAGTATAGCTAAGCTTGTTAAAATCATATATACCTCTATGTAATATATAATTATTGTTAATTATAATTATTAATTATTGGTCAAATTCTTAGAGAGTTTAGTGTTAATGACTCGGTAAACCATCCATTAGTCGCTGTGACTGTTATCACTAACCTAACAAGTTAAAAAAAAAGACAAATCCATATCCCTATATTTCCACTTGTCAAAAAATTATATTTTTGCGTGTTCTTAAAAGTTGTTTATAGATAATATATGTATACGCTGAATATGGATGGTTTGTTTTAGAATCAAGGTAAATGCTATAAAAATAAATTCTACACTAATGTAAGATATTTACTAAATTAGTATGATCTAATTTAGGTAGGTTTTAAATCAATTTAAAGCTGATTTAGCATAAGTACGTCCAAAATGAACCCGTATTTTTAAATAAAAGCTTTGATTTAAAGAAAAGATGTGGGTTATAAGAATATCGATTGGGACTGATATCGTATTAGGCCAATCAAAAGTAAAATACATATAAAGGGACTTTTTTTTACATTCACCGAAAAAATGACCTGGTTGAAACAACCATGATTGATTTTATAAGTTTATATTTTATCTGAATGATATGACATAAAAATATAACTTTTTTTTTCAAGACATATTTATACGATACTTTAGAATTACGCAAAATGCCGTTTTCCACCAGAAGATCTACTTACAAAGCTAAACTAAACCTAGTAATTTTTTAGTTTTTAGTTTTAATGAAATGAAACACGGTACAGTTGGATCCGAAAAAAAAACAAGATTGTAAATTTAGTTGCGTAAATTCAATAATTACAATACAAACAAAACCGTTGTCATGTTGACAATATTTGTCAAAATTACTTATAATAATTATAAAGTAATCAGAAATGCGTTAAGAAATGTTAAGGAATCTCAAACTATTAGTATATTGGAAGCAGGATGTAAGGAAGTGATTGTGGCTAGTGATCTCTGTAGAGACCTTTAATTGTGGCAAGGTTATTTACTTAGTGTTTCGGAGAGTTGTTTTAAGATAATAGAAAAATGAATAATGGTTAAGATTGAAGAAAAAATAGATGGGGGGGGGGAAAGGGCGTGCAGACTCTGAAAGAAAGAAGATATCAAATGAAATACAGGATGAAAATTTACCTAATTATTTAAGAGAAAACCATTTACAAGAAGCGGTGCATAATATAAACAATAAAAATTTTTCTGGGTCAAAAACCATCGCCCGTCGCCGCATCGATAGTTCCAAGATTAAAAAAGCGAAAAAAACCCTTTTTTTAAACGAAAATCATAATTTTCATAAATTATATATTTGGTTAGTAGAGTTCAAACTTTTATTTTTTCATAAGGTTTACTAAATATTGTGTTTTAATTTTTTATTTGATTAAATATTCTAAATGTTTTTTCAGTTTATTATTTATTATTATTATTTTTTTTTATATTCGACATTATTCGCATGCATTTTCTGTAATAAACTTTGAAAAAACTGACAATTAATTCTAAAATTAATCTAACCTATTTCTTAAAATCTTACTTAAACTATAAAATAATTAGTAAAATTGACATTTTAGCATATTTAAATCTTGCGTTTTTTGTGGGTACATATAGTATATTTAACTTCAGTATGCAGTAGAAGTAAATAGAACAATTGCCCTTACTAGATTTCTGGTTGCAGCTACCAGAAAATTAGTTTTACCGTATTTAACTTTTTTTTTGTAAATACTAATGATTCTGATAAGTGCAACTTTTTACGTATAAATACTCTTCGAACTATACGGCTACGACGAGTACCTAAAGGGCGCGAACTGCGTAATGGGCGTCTAATTTTCTTTGTTTGCACAAGCCCATTGATATAAACTGAAAATTGAGAGTATACCTTTGAAAAAAATTTTTTTTTTAAAGGGTACATCTGAAATAGTCCCAAATTTTAAGGGGTGATTCTACTTCATAAAATATGATCAAATGTTCCTATTACATTTGTCTAAAAATGCCTCGTATTACGAGGCAGTTAAACTGTTCATTAATTAATTATTATTTAATAATTTTTTAAATATATTTAAATTTTTATCATTTTTATAGTATAGCTAAGATTGTTAAAATCATATATACCTCTATGTAATATATAATTATTATTAATTATAATTATTAATTATTGGTCAAATTCTTAGAGAGTTTAGTGTTAATGACTCGGTAAACCATCCATTAGTCGCTGTGACTGTTATCACTAACCTAACAAGTTAAAAAAAAGACAAATCCCTATATTTGCACTTGTCAAAAAATTATATTTTTGCGTGTTCTTAAAAGTTATTTTTTATAGATAATATATGTATACGCTGGATATGGATTGTTTCAGAATCAAGGTAAATGCTATAAAAATAAAGTCTACACTAATGTAAGATATTTACTAAATTAGTATGATTTAATTTAGGTAGGTTTAAATCAATTTAAAATTGATTTAGCATAAGTACGTCTAAAATGAACCCGTATTTTTAAATAAAAGCTTTGATTTAAAGAAAAGATGTGGGTTATAAGAATATCGATTGCGACTGATATCGTATTAGGCCAATCATATGGGACTTTTTTTCTCTCTGAAAATTAAAACATTTTGAGTGTATTTCTCTACTCAGCTGTCTGTGTGGCTGTCATTGTAATGATTGATATGACTTCTGTAATTATGTCCAAAATCCTTCTGGCGCCCTTGATCAAGGGCGCCAGAAGGATTTTGGATAGGGGAGCAAGCCTATTCGGCTTTGCAATACATTTTAAATTTGTTCGTCAATCTTTTAGTAGTATTAACTGTAATAACTAAAATTAATTCACCATATCAGAATGTGAATTTACAATATTTATTAAAATTAACCTCAATATTACTCGGTTTAGTAAAATCTCAGCTCTTTTCCTGTCGGTACAATAATTTTGCATTAAAATTCATGCATGTGGTCCAAAATACCAGGGACTTTTATGATATTGGTTGAAATTTACCATAATTATAGCTTACATTCTACAATATATAGCAGTAAAATTACCAAAATAAAAATTCACATTTTTGATAACAGTGAATTTACAGTACTGATTTAACTTTACCACTTTTTTTGCTGGTAACATATGACCTACTTTATTTGTTGTGAAATTACCATATTTACCATATTTACAGTGCGGTACAGTAATTCCGAATTAAAATTCATGCACTTTTACAGACAGTCCAGAAAACTACAAGAGCCAGTAATACTGCTTAAGATACTCATTAAATTCGCTGCTTAAATTACTATGAAATCATAGGTAAAAATTCACATTTTTACAGATAACAGCGATTTAAATTTACCACTTTCATTGCTGGTAACATATGACCTGCTTTATTTGCTGTGAAATTACCATATTTTCATTTACAGTGTAGTATCATTAAAAAGTTTTTTCCTTTTTTCCAAGTCGCCAACAATGGTATATCTAGACTTTTTGTCTGGGAGGGGGAAGTAATATGGAACAGATTGATTGCTATCATCATTATTATCATATCGTATCGAATACATACAATTTAGCGCTGCCTGCGAAAACTTTTAGTATTTTTAAGGACACGCATAATTATTTTATAAAACCTTTAAATTTTTGTCCCGGGCACCTCGACGTAGTGGCTTTTCCATGACTTCATTATCGCCAATAATGTTAGTGTCGCAGGCAAAAACTTCTATATCTAACACAGGCACACAAAAAATGTCAGGAATTGTATCAGAGACCATTCACATGTAAGTATTTTGGTTTGGACAGGCGCTGAATACGAATTTAAGGTATCAGAGACCATTGTATTCCTATGTAAGTATTTTGAGGCGCTGAATCCGAATTTAATATCCAAATAGTATCTTATCCGACTAGTTTTGGTCAAAAAAATAGCGCTGACCTTTTTTTGTGCGGCTACATGTATGGCCACAGAAAAAAATTGTATTTTTTGTATTTATATGTATTTTAAGGCACTGAACCCGAATTTGAGGTCAAAATAAATAGCACCTTGTCCGGTAACTCAAAAAAATTTATTTTCATACTCAATAAAACGTTATTTTCATACTCAAAAATTACGTTTTTTGAGGTTTCCTTTAAAACTAATTGAATGAGGTGCTATTTTGACTTCGAATTCAAATTCAGCGCCTCAAAACACATGGAAATAAAATGGCATCCGAAAGAATGGCTGCGTTCAATGGAAACAGCAAAACTCATCGAAAGCTGTCAAATCAATACTGGATGATCAGTTTTGATTGACAGATGTCGCTGAATTATTCCTCATCAACGTTTTGAGATTATTAGCGTTGATTAATTTTATAAAAGGGCAGGAATGTACTTTTTGTGGTTAACTCTAAAAAATTGTAAACTAGAGTAAATTTACAACTTTAAGTGCATATAGAAAAAAATCCTGACGTGACCCGAAAAATCTGTTATTAAAAACAAAACAAAATAATATAAATTTGAAAAGCCAGAGGGGCACGACCTCGTGTTCTTCCACTATAAAAACTTAAAAATTGTGCTGGGTAGCATCGACTATTGCCGGACAACAACAACGTAATAAGGTAGGCACAGACATGCACTGTCTTGGCCCATATTTTGTTTCACTCAATATAGAAACGAAAAAGTAATTTTTTGAGATTTATGTCCTAATATTGCCTAGCGAAATAGTTGACAACAAAAATACACTGCCCAATAAAAGAGCTTTCACATTTTTCAGCAACCTCAAAATCCCCAATATTCCAATTTTCACGTAAACTACCCCCACCCCTCAAGGGGTGAAATTAGAAAAAAATTATTATCAGATTCGTCCATCCCAAAAAACCCTATACTGCCCTACTACGCTAGAAAGCAGCAACTCCATTTGTCGCATAGCAGCGTTTTCAAAATAACACATCAGAGTTAACGTGAAAACGTTGCTATGCGAAAAATAGAGTTACTGGTTTCTAGCGTAGTAGGGCAGTATAGGCCTATATACAAGGTGATTTATTAGCCCGTTTACAAACTTTGGCAATGAGAAATAAATCTAATTTCATGAAGAAATGTTTATATAAACATATGTGCTCTTTCTTCGTTCAGTAATTATAGCGTTTTTAAAAATTTTAAATTGAAAAAACGTAGTAGCCACTATTTAGAAAAACAAAATTTAGTAACTAATATTTTAAATAATCACCTATCAAAAATTGTTTGTTTCTGTCATGGCCATTTACATTTATATAAGATAAAGAGAAGTTCTACAGAGAAAGACAAATAGTTATTTAAGTATTAAGTGCAGTAAGTGCATTTTACCGGTAAAACCTTGTATGAAACTCATGGGTAAACCGATAGATAGATAGATAGATAGATAAAGGTTAATTTTTTCATGGGCAATATCTTACTTAACCCACTAGTACCATAATAGTATATAAAATTACTAGTTTCATAACAAACGTTTTTAACGCACGAGTACAAGTTTAGAAAACGAGCCGCTTGCGGTGAATTTTCTAAAGTACTAGTGAGCTTAAAACGTGTTATGAAACGAGTGCTTTATACAATTTTTTCTATTTTGCTCCAAAATTTTAATTGTTTTGAATTGGCATTACAGTTTTTGCCATGTTTAAAATTCTAAGAACGAATATTATTTTGATATATTTTATAGTCATTTCTTCTCTTTCCCACTGCAAGTAACCAAGCCATAATTTTAACACGGTAAAACATAACCTAAACACAAAATTTTGTAGAAAATTAAACTTTAAACCGACGTTCACAATTGCATGACAAACGTCAAGAGATAGACTTTTGTCTGCTGCCAACCCAAAAGAAAAAAAAGTAGAGACCTCTTATGGGCCTATAAGAACACGCAAAATGCATGTGATTATGAGCTTATAAGAGTCGCAAAATAGAAAAATAACTATTATTGTAAAAATCAAGTTATTACCTTTGATAAAATTTAACCCTAACAATGGGTTGCTACGTATAATAAACAATGTTAAATTCCTAATTTAGTTTGACGTTTGTCCTGTGTACCAATTAATATCTTTGTAAAATATTTTCTTTTTAGTAAAAAATGCGTCAAGATGACAATTTTTAGCTTTAAGGTAATTTGAATATAAGATGTTTTGCAATTATACCCGAAAAATCCAAAGATTACAATGAAAATAGTGTAGCAGTGAAAAAAATATCTGAAAACATAAAAAAGTTACTGTTGGCTTATTAATAAATAATTACTTCGCTCGAAGAAGAAACCTAAATAGTCCAATAGCGTTTAACAGTTATTGTTCCAGTTGTAATTTTATATTTAAGTTTAATAAAAACTAATTCAAAACTTTAAAAATTAAATATCTGAAACTTAGAATTGTTTAAAAACATTTATATTTTTGAGCAGAATAATCGTTTAGACGCTTTTTGTCATATGTTTACTAAAACACTTTTGCTCATTCGTATGTATTATTAAACACTTCTGCGCATAAAAATGTTCCACTAAACCCTACTGCGGATCGTATATTTGTATAATATACAAGGGGTCAGGGGAAAAACGATCAGAGTCACAAAAACTACTTTTCACAGAATAGCGAAATTAAGGTTTACAGACTCATATTGTATGATTACAGTTGCAAAGTAACGTCAATTATTGTTTCATCTCGTCACATACTTATGTCACAGCAAAATAATATTACCTACCAAGGTTTTTAACATTACCTTTGAGGTTCAAAGCGAAAGATGCAACAGAACTACACATATGACTTTATAAAATCGATCACAGTCCAGGACTCTGATCGTTTTTTTATGTTATAAAGCAGCCCAACAGGCTTAGTGCAGTAAGTGTGCAAAATCATAAACAAAGTCGTAGTTTTCCACATTTTTATTTAAAAAACAAAACTTAATTCTTAGTCTAAGCCCGGTAACGTAACCTTTTACTTTCGAAACATCCGTAATACGTCCACTTATAGGTCTTTTCTTCGGTTTAAAAATATTGGTACTAGGGCCTTCATCCTCATTTTCCTCACTAAATTCCATATTTTTTACAAACTGCCACTCCACAAATTAAACTACCTGCTTAACGCCATTTACAATCAAAAATACGTTTCCTTAGTTACCGATGCGAAACTATGGACTTTAATTGATTTTTATGGTATCGCTCAGACTCTGACCGTTCTTACGCTGTATATCGTTTCTATTTAAATTCGTTACAGCGACTGTAATTGTTTTTGCTTAAAACCGACATAGTCACCTGAAAGCTTGGGTCGCGAACTACAAGATGGTGTATATAACGAATTTTCGACAAAAATGGACTATGATCGTTTTTCCCCTGACCCCTTCATAAAACATATTATGTTTTCCAAAACATTTTTGTTCATTGGTATGTATTATTAAACACTTTTGCACATAAATATATTCTACCAAACCCTACTGCGCATGGCATATTTGTATATGTTTGCTATAACACTTTTGTGCATTCATATGTATTACTAAACACTTCTGCTCATAAAGATATTCTACCAAACCCTACTACGCATGATATATTTGTATATATTTTCCAGAACACTTTAGTGCATTCGTATGTATTATTAAACACTCGTGCGCATAAATATTTTTCACACACCCCTACTGAGCATGGTATATTTGTATATGTTTGCCAGAACACTCTTGTGCATTTGTATGTATTATTAAACACTTCTGAGCATTAATATGTTCTATCAAACCCTGCTGCTCATGGTATATTTGTATATGTTTGGTAGAACACTTTTGTGCATTCATATGTACATATGTATTACTAAACACTTCTGCGCATAAATATGTTCCACCAAACACTTCTGCGCATGGTATATTTGTATATCTTTGCCAGAACACTTTTGTGCATTTGTATGTATTATTAAACACTACTGCGTATAAATATGTTCTACCAAACCCTTCTGCGCATGGTTTATTTGTATATCCTTGCCAGAACACTTTTGCATTCCTATGTATTATTAAACAGTTCTGCTCATAAATATGATTCATCCAACCCTACTGCGCATGGTATATTTGTATATGTTTGCCAGAACACTCTTGAGCATTCGTATGTTTTATTAACCCTTTAAGGCGCAAAACTATGTTTTTTGAAAACTGTAGTTTTTTTGTTACCTTTAGCTCGAAACACATTAAAAAAATGAATTTTGACACATTTCGATTAGAAAAATAAACAGTTTTTTTTTGTTGTAATGGGTGATCTCTACAGAGAGCAATTTGTTATGTTATTTACTGCAAAAAGTATAATTATTATGTTTTAAAATAAAAATATGCATATTTTAGGTAAAAATAAAATTTTAAATTACATTTTAAAGAGGCTAATGAATAAAATTTAACTGCAGTAAATTTTCAAAAATTTGTCAATTTTCCTGAATACATAAATGGCAATGATGAACTATACTTTCTTGTGTGAGTAGTAAGTTCATAAACAAACAATTTTTGACAGGTGATTGTTTAAAATGATAGTTACTAAATTTTGTTTGGCTAAATCATGGCTACTACGTTTTTTCAACTTAAAAATTTTAATAATGCTATAACTTCTGAACGAAGAAAGATAGGACCTACGTTTATATGAACATAACATTTAATACAAATTAGATCTACTTTTAGTTGCCAAAGTTTGTAAACGGGCTAATAAATCACCAATTTTGACGAAAATATTAAAATCATTTAAAAATATTTACACCCTCACCCTCGCGGGGGTGGAGTTAGAAAAATAGAAAAAAAATTATTATCATATTTAATTTCAGCAACCTTAAAAACCCCTATATAGCAATTTTAAGTTTTTTGTAAAAAAATGTATTTTTCCCCATTTGTCCCCTTACCCCAATGGTTACCAAAACCAATCCCGGGCGAGAACTTTTAGTATCATACATGTATGTCAAATTTCAAGTCTATCAAGTCTATAGCTTAAAGCTTTCTTAAGTTATCGTGCACACAAGATTTCCCGGACAGACCGACCTACCGAAATTGATTTATATAGACATAAAACGTCATAAAATGCAAATATACGCAAGAAAAATTGAAAAGTTTTTTACAATTACAAGGTTTTCGTGGAGTTTTAAAAATTTTCAAAATGGGAAAGCAAAACAGTACATATCCAGTGGATAGTATCCACAGGATAGGTACTGTTTTCAATAACCCTAGTTTAAGTTTACCCTGTTTTTTCCTAGGACACTAAAAAATCAAATTTATGTGATGAAAAAATCTCTGACATAGGGTCTAGTTAACTGGCCTATGAATCGTATTCTAATCGTATTTATTTTCAGAAAACTACTTAGAATCTCAGTTCTCTGTAAAAACCTTTAACCGCATACAAAGGGTCCCATGATGGTTTATACAGAGCACAGCTCGTTAACTTAAAGAGATAAAAGTTGGGGTCCATATAAGGTAAAGAAAGGTGAGACATTTAAATAAAGAAAAATAATACATATACTAGGTAAAAGTAAGTACGTAATAGTATATTCTTATTCTAGTAGTATGAAATAGACAATATTCCGTTTAAGCGGAAAGTTTAACATACGAGCCGCAAGGTGAGAATGGGTTCCTCGAACAAGAAATTACTATTCCATACGTGTTATAGACCACACTTTTTCTTCGACTGCAAATATGTGACATTAGATAGCTATAAACTGCATAAAAGGTTAAAGAAAATATGCCTTGTCACTGCAGTTCACTGGACATTATAAATAAATAAATAATTTACTTTTTGGATTTTTTTCTAATTTACCACCTATTTGTAAATTTTAATTAAATAATAATAATAATTATAATTGAAATATAATTATTATAATCAATAAAAGGAGCATTTTTTATAAAAAATAAATTAAAACGGGTCAAATTTTAAGATAAACTTTATGTGAATAATAATAATAATAATAATAATAATAATAATAATAATAATAATAATAATAATAATAATAATAATAATAATAATAATAATAATAATAATAATAATAATAATAATAATAATAATATTTATTCGAAATCCAACAGGTTAACGACCGAGGTCTTTCTGCCTAAATTAACATTAATTGGTATATAACAATATTTGAAATATACAAAAAAAAATAAAAAAAATGTTTTGATTATATGAAAGGAATAAAAAAGAAAAAAAATATTATCTTATATCCTGTAAAGTATTAAACAGGGGCCAGTCAGGATATTTTCTTTTTGGACGATTTGTTGCTTCCTCGTAACTGAGCATACTTTTTATTTTGTCCATACTTAGGATGTTATTTGAAATTTTTTGTGAGGGTCTCTGCATCATATTTTCTACTGGTTAATTTCCAGTTATTTCATAAATGAGTTTGGACTTTTGGAGGGGATTCTGGGATTTATAATGTTTCTTGTTGTATTAATCAGGTTTGTGGTAAGAGGGAAGGAGTATTCAAGGATGGGTCTACATAAAGTTGGGTAACTCCCGGCTGCGGTTGTCGTACTTATTTCTTGGTTTTTATAGTGATCTAAAGTGTTTGGCCCTATTAAGATGTTACGTTTTGCAAGTTGGTTTTGCATTTTCAGGTTCATTTTGCTGTCCAATTGTATACCTAGATACTTGGCTGTTGGAGAAGGTGCAACTTCGTGTTCGTCAACAAGAGTTTTCGAGGAATTATTTTTTACTTTGTGGTGGTATATCTTGAATTGTGTATGCATTAATGTTTTTTTTTTTCAAAGTTTTTTCATGTCTTGTTATTCCAGTCATCCGAAAATTGGAGCATGCACGGTGTATTTTAAATAATGTCCGAAATTTTAAACGGTGATTCTACATCATAAAATATGACAAAACGTTCCTATAAACAAATGTTTAAAACTGCGTCGTAAGGGAGCTAAGCCCCTTTGAAAGTGACTAAAAAATTCCGTTGCTATTTAATAAATCAGGAACCCTTTGAGATATAACAACAAGGTTTTGCACGTAAACTAATCTTAATAAGGCCCATCTTCGTAAGTTATTTTCATGTACTTATTTTAACCAGGTGTACAAAACTGAGGGGCCTTATCAGTTTTTTGTCCCAAACTTTTTTTGTGTAACTTTTTTGTAAATTTATTTTTGAAATATGATTCCTCAATTTAAAACAACATAAAAAGGTACTCTTCTTGTAATACTGTAGGATCAGGGCCGTAACCAGGGGAGGGGGGGCAGGGGGACTAAGCCTCTAAGTTTTTGCAGGGGCGCCAAGTTTGGTAGAAACCGTTAGGGACCAAGCTTTTTTTCTTGAAGGTAATATTTGGGGAGCCAATTTTCTTTGCAGGGGCGCCAAGTTTGGTAGAAATCGTCAGGGACAAAGTTCTTTAACTATTTTGGTAGAAACCGTCAAAGTTCTTTAACTTGAAGGTAATTTTTGGGGCGCCAATTTTTTTAATTTTTTTTGTAGGGGCGCAAAATTTGGTAGAAAGAAACCGTCAGGGACAAAGCTTTTTTTCATGAAGGTATTTTTTTGGCCACTTGTAGGGGCGCCAAGTTTTGGTTGAAACCGTCAAGGGCAAAGCTTATGTTGGAGGGTGTCACCCTGGGGGCTGAACCCCCCTAAATTTTTTTCTAGTTACGGCGTTACGGCCCTGTGTAGGATTAACCGTTTTCAAAAAAATCTAATTTGAAGGTGAAATTTCATGGTTCGAGGACGAAAAATTAAATACTATAATGTTGAAAACCACAATTTCAATGATGCAAAAATATCAAAACTAAGAAAAAAACTTTCTATACATGTAGGTCGAAAAATCGCTTTTAACCCTTTGAGACACAATTTTTATTTCTTTTTGTATGAAATAATAGCTTTTTTTTGTTGTAAGAAACAAATATTTATACACTGTACATAAAAATATATTGAAATCAGTGATCGTAATTAGTTAATAAGAGTTAAAATACCCAGGCTCTGTAACAAAAGTTTAATATTATTTGTCAATTTAATAAATTTGGTCCATAAAAATACACTGAAAAAAATAAAAGGTTGAATATATATATTTTTTTTTCGTTTATGGATTATTTTAAATTTACTCTAAAATAAGAGTCAGGCTTATAAGGAACCGTTTAAGCCTAGCTTCGCATTATCAAACCAAAAAATCGCGCCGGGTGGGATGTAAGTCTTAAACTTTTTTATCAGTCTTCGATATTGCTGTCACACAAAATCTACCGGTTAATTAAAAAATATAAATACAGGTGGTTCTACTCCATTAAGGTCCAGTTTATCAGTGTACAATTAAAACTTTATCTAAAAGATAATGTCTCAGTTAAGAGCAAATTCTGGATTTTGGTTGGAGTTGCTATGGTTATTACGTGTCAGCTAGATTTAGCTGCACTTTGATAAACCCAGCCTAAGGCCCTTAAGTTAAGGGGTGGATATAGAATTTTTTAAAAATTAATTTTAAGCAAGTCCCAAAACCCCCATGTAAAAATTTTATTATTTTATTAATTATTTTATTAAAAAGTTTAAAAAATGGTAGTTTCAAGCCTTTAAGAGTTGGCGATAAATATTAAATACTTTTTGAGCGACTCCCAAAACCTTCATGCACTAAATTTTATTAGGGTAATTTAAAAAATATAAATAGGGGTGGTTTTACTTTCTTAAGGGGTAAATACTATTTTTTATATTAATTTTTAAAATATTAAAAATAATAAATTTGTTTTTAGTGACTCTAAAAACCCCCTAGTACCTATTTTTATAAATATTTAACGAACATATCGATGGTCTAGGGTACAAATGTGCTAAGTACCGGATGGCCTGCGTACAAATGTGCCGGTAACTGTAACGGTTATGCTACTTAGCACATTTGTACGCAAGGCCATCAGGTACTTAGCACATTTGTACGCTAGGCCATTGATATATATATTCTATAATGTTCTTTGGAGTGGATTACCTCGAAAACTGAACAAACGATTTTTTTTCTTGACGGATTTGGAGTCAGCATCAACAATTATTTAGAAAAACATGTAAATAAAGTTGCGCATAAAAAAAGTGGACATTTGTAAATTGTTGTAATTGCTCACAATTTCCTTGTCAATTTTTAACGTATATTATTCAATTTTTTCATTTATCCTTTCTAATCATAATCTCAACTGTATAAGTTTTGGTTCAAAGTTATCCTTCAGATTAGTCCTAAAATTAGTTACGTTATTTATCTTTTTTAAATTCAACTATCCAAAATCGTAAAAACAATCGAATCAATAGAAATATTTAACTGCATAGAAAAGCAAAACTGTCCTATAAATGCTTACTTAAAATATACAGTCATGCACACTTTTATTGATTTCCTCTCCAAATTACCAAAATTACCAAGTGTGCGCACAGTTCAAACTAACGAAGCTAGGCGGCGTAGATCGGCGGAAATAAAACACCAGCCACATCACTTCCTGACTGGAATAATGACAACTGCCAACTCGACGTGTGACTTGATTTCCAAATTAATGTCACGACACGAAACGTGAAATTGACTTTAGTTACCCGTATTGTTGTTTATTAATAAAAAAGTCCAAGCGGCGGACGCAAGTTTACCGATGCTTACTATAAGTTCAGGATAAATTACACAGGCCCACAAAAAAAAATGGAATGTACTTTACATGTAGGTTATCCTTATGGATTTTAAGCCTCTGAATCTGAATCCGACCTCAGAATTTCCCCTAGACCCCACAATTTTCCCCTAGCCTAGGGAAAAAGTATGAAATCTTGGAAATTTCAGGCTGCGTTAAAGTAATATTTAGCCACCGTAACGTTAAGGAAACAATGTGGTTCCTACGTATTTCGAGTTGCTGATTTCGAATCCGAAATTAAAATTTTTATACAGTACCTTAGAATTCCCCTAGCCTTGGGAAAAAAAGTGGTAACTGAGCAAAACTTGAGGTTTCCCGAAAACTTTATTTTTCTACCGAAAAGCTGATATCTTTCCGTATTTTGAGTTTCTGAGTTTATATCTGATATTAAAAGTTTTCTACATTACCTCAGAATTCCCCTAGTCTAGAGGAAAGAGTGAAACATTGAGAAAAACTTGAGCATCTACGGAAAAATGCCAGCTTTTCCGAGGAAAAATAAAACCTTCGTAGATGCAAGTTTTTCTCAATGTTCCACTCTTTCCCCTAGGCTAGGGGAATTCTAAGGCAATGTAGAAAAATTATGATGCCAGATTTGAACTTAGCTACTCAAAATAGGGAAATATGCCAGCTTTTCCGCGCAAAAATAAAACCTCTGTGAAACCTCAAGTTTTGCTTGGTTATACAATTTTTTCCCTAGACTAGGGGAATTCTAAGGTAATGTAAGAAACTTCTAATATCCGATATAAATTCACCAACTCAAAAAAGGAAAATATATCAGCTTTTCGGTAAAAAAATAAAGTTTGCATAAAACCTCAAGTTTTGCTCAGTTTTCTACTAGGGGAATTCTGAGGTACTGTTGAAAAATTCTAATGTCGGATTCGAACTTAACGACTCGAAATACGTAGAAACCACATTGTTTCATTAACGTTACCGTGGATAAATATTACTTTAATGGAGCTAGGGGAAAATCGTGGGGTCTAGGGGAATTTCTGAGGCAGGATTCAGATTCACCAGCTCAAAATCCATAAGGGTAGCTTAGTCACATGTAAAGCACATTTCACTTTTTTTGTGGGCCTGTGTTATTTTTACTTCAATGCTACCTTCGTGTCAACTGTCGTCATTGATGACTCATCAAAAATTATTCAATAACAGGGGGGGAGGCATAGCGTAGTCGCTAGCGCGTATGCATAGCAAGTCTACTATCGTGAGTTCGATTCTCACTGGCGCCGATTTGCTTTTTTCAGTTAATTAATAATTGAAATTTGGCGAAGGCGATAAGTGAAACGGAAACTCCCTAGAAACTGGTTCGAAAGTCAGTATAAGCCGGTGGTTCCCTCTACTACTAGCCCACACAAGTCCTGGACTTAGGGGATGCTTATTTAAGTAGAATAGTACGAGGTTAAACAAACAAACAACAAAAAACAAACAGTTAGCAATGAAGCGAAAAGATCGTTAATCACAAATTCACCTAGCACTAAATGACTTTTAAAGTTATGTTAATATGTCTAATTAGACTTGGCGTACATAAAATGAATACACACTCTTTTATTTTCCACTATTTTGTTGTACATACAAGTTGTACATTCATTCTGCTTGGCAGAAACGCAGTAAAGGAAGATAACAATACAGATGATATTTTTGTTACTATTTATGAATCGTCTGTATTGCTATCTCCTTTTACTGTTACTTTTACTGTTTCTGCTAAGCAGCATATATATATATATATATATATATATATATATATATATATATATATATATATATATATATATATATACAAATTATGTTAACTTGATAAATGATTTTTTCTTAACAACAAAACTTTTCTCAATAAAAAGTATACCATGACATAGAATACATCTTTCAGAGGTCCCAGAAGCATTATACCTAAAGCAATAAACTAAACTTACAAAATGACAAAGAATACTGGGATATTTTACTGAATGGACATTTTAATGAACAGAAACTCTAACAGCGATAGTAAACTCTTGGTTATAAAACCAACAGTATATATTTTACCAAACTACAAATTGTGAGTCACAATCAGTGAAAGATATAATACAAAGTGCAAAATGGGTTTAAATGGCATAGATTGTTTGTATGATTTTATTTATTTAGAGATTTTTCCTATTTTATAACTTTAATTTGTAGTGTAAGAAGTATTTATTGTTAGCTATACTGGAAATTAAATAAAACCTGCAGTGACTCATACCTCTGCTGCTTTTGTATAAGGGGGCCGCCTTTGCGAAGCTTAGACGAAATTTTGCGAGTCACACAAGAACTGGTATACTGCCCTACTACGCTAGAAAACATTAACTCCATTTGTCGCATAGCAACGTTTTTATGTCAACTCTGATGTAATATTTTAAAAACGCTGCTATGCGACAAATGGAGTTACTGCTTTCTAGCGTAGTAGGGCAGTATAATCTTCGCCTTTTACCACATATTCGCAACTGAGTCACTGAAGGTTTTATTAAATTTCCAATATAGTAATAGATATGCTGTCGCCTTCACCAGGTATTGCTACCAGTACTTTCGGACGGTATTAATAGGTACACATTGTATCTAACCAACAAATTTGAAGCAGATCGCCCAATTAGTATGGACTTTCTATGCCTTATGGAATACACTATGCTGATGAGACGACATAAGAACGGAATAGTTCTGTCCACAGTCTGACACTGACAAGCTTTATTGCTGGCTTTTGGAAACATTGGGTTGGGGCAAGAGGGGAAAATAGAAAAAAATACAATATTTTTTCACTAAAGTTTGAAAATTGCTATATGATGGTTTTTGAGGTTGCTGAAATTAAATCTGATAATTAATTTAAAAAGTGAATCTTAGAATAAAACAATCTAACTCCACTCCCTGAGGGGCTGGGGGTTATTTTCGTTTGGTAATTGTGGTTTTTGAGGTTGTTAAAAGTGAATCTGATAATAAAAAAAATTGTTGAATTAAACTACTTTTTTTTTAACAACAAATGGGACATTATAATGTCCACACATGTAATTGAGATTTTCAGTAGTAGTTTTTCTTTAAAAATATAATTATAACTAAAATTAAGAAAATAAAATACAAGTTTTTTGTCAATATCTCAAAACCATTTTTTATGACTTAGTGCTCTTTGCTTGTAAGCACGATGTTTTTGTAAAAATTGAAATACATAAATATATTAGGGTTCTTGAGGTGGCTGAAACTGATTTTTATAATAAAAAATAGATCTCCACATCCAGAAATTGAAAAATGGTTGAGCTTTTTCACTGAGCAGTGTATTTTTTTCTTGTACTGGATGACAAAATGTCAACTTGGAGCTGCCGCTTTCATTGAAACTAAATGTGCACATGGAAAAAAGTTTTACAAGGTTTCGGTAAATCG
Organism: Brachypterus glaber; assembly: GCA_958510825.1. Classification (NCBI taxonomy): domain Eukaryota; kingdom Metazoa; phylum Arthropoda; class Insecta; order Coleoptera; family Kateretidae; genus Brachypterus; species Brachypterus glaber. The sequence continues at coordinate 33,475,708 of OY294045.1, read as the reverse complement.
GAAGTTGAAAACTAAAAAGAAAGTTTGGTGTAACTAAATAAAATAAACCCCTATCCATTGGTTCTATTTTATTTACAGTTTGCTATTTGTTTTGTTTTCTTCTAGCGGATAAAAGCTCAGAATGTCTTGTGTTAATACATTGTTATATATGCATATGTATTTTGAATAAGCGGAAGGGCTTTCTTTCTAAGATAATTATATGATTTACTATGATAAATTTTTGAAAAATATTTTTATTTAATTTGTTTCGAATATTTTCATAGCAAAAGAACTCATAGATAAAATTTTACAAATACATTTGACAAGAAAAACGAAACTTATACTTTTTAAATTAATTAACCCCAAAATATTTGCCGTCATATTCATATAAAGAAGCTCTTGTAAAATTAATCTAAAACAATAAATAAAAATTTTCTTCACTAATTACACACTACCTTGCATTTGGACTTTTTGAATGCGTTTTGCATTTCGCAGGTAAACGCGTAGTGATAATTTAAAAGTTGTGTTCAGTTTTCTACTATAACTTTTACAGGCTTTTTAGTCGTATTTTTGTACAACTCTACAAGGGTTTTGAAGTTGCCGAAACCGAATCCATTACTGATAATTCAAAACTCACAATAACGGATTCAAAATTTTATTAATTTTATTTTAATATATATATAGGGGTTTTGTAGGTTACCGAAACCAAATCTATTGTTAAAAATATCAAATGCTTAGTTTCATTTAAATTTGAAATTTGACAATGAAAAAAAATAAAATCGGCTAATCTGAATTTAGAAAATTTGAGTACTACTACCTACTGACTCAATGGTCGATTCTAATATTGCGATTTTTTTCTCAGATTTTTTAATATGATATTCAAAACCAGCAGTGTCAAAAATAGCGGTACGCAAAAATTAAGATTATTTTTACTTTTTATTCCTGGACCCCTACGTTACAGCCTTGTTTTAAACTTCTCCCCAAAATAAATATCCGATGAGAAAAAGTTTTTAGCATGCAAGGAGAAGTACGAAATAATTATAAACTAGAAGCAAATTTAACGCAGGCCTGTGTTATTTATACATAAGTAAATAAGAAAAAAAAAATGAAAATTACATTTTTTAAGAGCAAAAATAAACTTACATAGTGGGACCTTTTAATATTGTCTATCGACAATATTAAAAATCTCATATCTATTCTATAGACACTTCCACCTTTAGTGCACAAAATGAATTCGAAATGTTACTGAATACCTTACACAGAACGTTTTGACGTATGCATAAAGCGATAACGATACACCCCCTTGAACCCCTAAAAGCAAACTCATGGAATTGCCCCTGACTTGAATATAAAATTTCATTTTATGCTTTCAGAGTATATAAGTACGAAAGTAAAACAGAGGACCACCAAAGGCTATTGTTTTTATTGGAATTTCATGACTAGAATGCTAAATTTTCCATTCTGATAATTTTAGCAAATGTTCTAGCAACAACAGATCTGCAAAAAAATTAGTTGTTGTAACTTTTACTATTAGACAAATTCTCATATAGAATTACACAAGAGGCTGAGAATTATGGGGGAAAATTCGGTGTTTTCATGAAAATTTGCTGTCTGGAAATAATTATGACCGGGGCATCGCCTTGCAGGAAAAATCATGTGTAATTCTGAAGATTATTTTTTAACGATTTATAATATGTCAAACCTACTTTTATATTTTTTTTATCGCAAAATTATATAAATTGTTTTATTACTTATCTTAATATTTTTACAGGCATATTCTTTGATTTGGTTAATTTAATTCCATTCTCTATTGATAAAATAAAACATTTTTTGTCCATTTTTAAATTGCAAATTATGGTTCTGTCAATAGTTTAGTCACTTACTGTAGTACTGACTAGCCACTATGGGTCAGAAGACCTGCGTTTTTGGTAAAAAGTCGACAAAATTGAATTTTAAATTTCCAAAAAGTAAATAGGGCAATCGAATAAGGAACAGTTAGGCCAATTATTCTCAAAATTTTATTACATTATATTAAAGAGTTTCTTTACTACAAGGGTTTAAACTAGAAAAAAACATATATTTTTTTCAATGCTTTTATTGTTAAAATAAATATCATACTTTTTCATTTTAATCATTTAAGGTCTGTTTTAAATTAAAATTATTAAAAAATGTATAAACTAATTAAATATCATATTTAATTATTATTTTTTTTTAATTCTTACAATCTGTGTACATTTAAATTAGCAGAAACATAATATTTTAAGCATAGTTTTCACTTCCAATGTAAAATAACTTTACATAACTTAACCGATTTTTAAATACCATACGTCATTTGGTAGCCTACAGTAAGTACTTTATTGCCTATATGCGCATTTTGGTTTCCCATTTTGAAAATCTTCAAAATGTTTGGAAAAGCCTTGTATTTGTGCGAAATTTTTCAATTTTTTTTGCGTATTTTTGCGTTTTATCTTATTTTGTGTCGATATAAATGAATTTCTAGCAAAAAAAAATGTCGGTCTGTCGGTCTAAAGGTCCGTCGGTCAGTCGGTCGGTCTATCCGGGAACGATAACTAAAGAACGCTTTAAAGTAGAGACTTGAAATTCGGCATACACGTGTATGCGTGTACACGTATATTACCAAAAGTTCTGGATCGGGATTGTTTTTGGTAAAGATTGGGGTGGGGCAAGGGGGGCAAATGGGGAAAATACAATATTTTTTTACAAAAATTTGAAAATTGCTAATTTAATTAATATTTTAGGACAGGATTTAACTATAGATTTAAATGAAAATTTTTACCTATATAAATTAAACCCAATGAATGTCGTATCAATTTATTTAATTTCAGTTATCACATTGAGCATCCTTGGAAACCCTTGAATACCTATTTTCATCCGAATTCAAAAAAATTAATTGATTTTGGCGCCATATTGAATTTTTAAAAACAGATTCTATTTTAGCATCCTCGAAAACCCCTGAATACCAATTTTCATCAGAATCCAATGGAATTTTACAGATTATTCCGCCATATTGGATCTGCCATTTTGAGTTTTGTTTTTTTGAAAACAGATTCTATTTGAGCATCCTTAAAAACCCCTGAATACGAATTTTCGTCAGAATTCAATGACATTTTGCAGATTTTGCGCCATAGTAGATCCGCCATTTTGAATTTTTAATTTTTTAAACCAGATTCTGTTTAAGCTTTCTCATAAACCCTCAAATGCCAATTTTCATCAGAATCGAATGAAATTTTACAGATTTTGCCGCCTTATTGGATCCGCCATTTTGAATTTTAAGTTTTTAAAAATATATTCGGTTTCAGGATCCTCGAAACTTCTGAATACCAATTTTTATTAGAATCCAATAAAATATAACATATATGGCCGCCATATTGAAGCCGCCATTTTAAATTTTGTATTTTTATAAAGATTCAGTTTTAGCATCCTCGAAAACCCCTTATTAACAATTTTTCCGATATTACGGCCAAAAGCCGAGTTTTAACCAAAAACTAAGGTGCCCTGTCACATAGTGGTAGCGCGGTACTGTGCTAGGCTTGCAAGCATTTTCATAAAAGTCAACCTATGAAAACTGTCATTACATGTTATAAAATAGCTATTTTCCTAAGTGCGAAAAGAGGCTCTTTTCCAAACTCGATTGCATTTGCCCGAACGACGCGTAGCGGAGTTCAGACAAGCAATCGAGTGCAAAAAAGCCTCTTTACGCATGCGTTAGGAACAATACTTTTCCTACGAGCAGGGTTAAAATAAAATATACTTTTATATTTTATCAAATAAATCAAAATAAATCTTATTTTTATAATTTTTCAACAAGAATATCAATTAACAGGTAAAAAATTTAAACATTTTTATAATATTATGAATAAATATAACAAGAATAACACCACGCAATTAAGAAATTAAACAATATTTAATTATTAATTAGTTTTCAGTATGAAATCTTGTTGTAAAAGAGAAATACTGAAAAAAAAATACTGCAGCGATTCGCACTAGAATTTTCTACGGTAGCAAATTCCCAATAAAACTGTAATATGATTGGACAGAAACAAATACTTGGTCAGAAATATTGTTAAATGATTGGTTGATAAAAACGTTAAAAAATAATCATAGACAAAATTAAAAAGAAAAATTACCAATTGGCCCGCCTAATATGAATCAAGGATTTTTTTTCGTTATTGGAAATAAATAAAATAAAAAATAATTAATTATTAAACTAATTTTTCTATTTTGGGACTCTTATAAGCTCATAACCACACTCATTTTGCGGGTTCTTAAAGGCCCATAAGAGGTCTCTACTTTTTTTTTTTATTTTGGGTTGGCAACAGACAAAAGCCTATTGCATGACGTTTTCGGTGCAAATGTGAAAGTCGCTTTAAAGTTTAATTTTCTACAAAATTTTCTGTTTAGGTTATGTTTTAGCGTGTTAAAATTGTGGCTTGGTTACTTGTCGTGAAAAGGAAAAGAAATGACTATAAAATATATCAAAATAATATTCCTTCTTAGAATTTTACACATGGCGAAAACTGTAATGCCAACTCGAAACAAAAATTCCTAAATCAGTCATCAATTTAAATGTAAGTTTTTTTAAATTTTAGAGCCTAATAGAAAAAATTGTATGAAGAACTAGTTTCATAACACGCTTTTAGCGCACTAGTACTTTAGAAAACTCGCCGCAAGGGGCTCATGTGCTAAAAACGTATGTTATTAAACTAGTACTTTAATATACTATAATAATCTTTTTTTTAAATATGTATATTTCTTATAAAGAATTAACATTTTTTAATGTTATCACTTAATATTATCAAAACATATACTATATATTGTGAGAATATAATATATATTGTGATAATATATTATATAGGTCAGAAAATTCAGATGATTTTTTAAATACAATATTAAATCAGCTTTGTAAAAATAAAAATAAATATAATATAATATGTGGCGATTTAAATATAAATTTTTAAAATGAAGAAAATTCAACAAAAGATTTTAAAAATGTTTTTACTCCTTATGGCCTAAACATTCTCATACAAAAACCCACTAGGGTTACGTTAACTAGGGCTAAAGCTTTTGATTATTTATGTACGGACATAAAAAGTAATATAATTTTAAGCGATGTTGTAAAAACAACGATGTTGTATCATTTTACACAAAAGCAAAAAGTATACTAAAGCCGCTTGGAACATAATTAATAAATACATATATTAGCATTATGTATATTAGCAATAAAAAACAACTACCTTATATAACAGAAATTAAACTTAATAATAAAACCGAAACAAATCCTAAAAAAATGCAGATTTATTTAACAAATTTTTTGCAGGATTCCCAAGAATTATAAAAACTGTTTTAAACAAAGGAAGCGAACATTAAGAATAAACGATACCCAACAATGTTTTTTACAACTGTATGTGACTCAGATATTATCAATATAATTAAAAGTTTTAAAAAATCAAATTCCGCGAGTTTAGATGGTATAACGTCAAATATGCTTAAAAACTTCATAAATTATATAATTAAATCTTTAGTCTATTTAATAAATCTGTCAATATCTGAAGGAATCTTTTCAGACATTATACACAAAAAGGGCGATAATACGGTATTGAAAATGATAGACCAATTTCGATGATAGTATCACAAAAATTTAAGATTTATTTTTAATAAAGTTATTAACTTTTTAGGTAAGTTTATAATTATTACATCTGCACAGCATAGATTTTTAAAAAACAAATAAACTAAAACTGCTATTTTAGTCTTTTAGGTCTAAGTAAAGCATTTGATCTTGTTGACCATGAGCTTTTATTATTGAAGGTTGAAAAATTAGGTTTTAGAGGTAATATATAAAGTCCAAACCAAATAACTGGTTTAGATCATATTTAAAGAATCGTTGTCATTATTATTAGTCAAAATTTCTATCAGTGTTCATACTAACAATATTTTTAAAAAAAGTCCAAACCAAGTGCCCAAAATTGTGTAATTATTTTTAAGTCTGATATTACAAGTCCCAAAATCTTTCAATGTTTTAAGCACCATAACACTGCTGATATTATTGATCAATGTGTTAGTGCTGCTAAGAGTATTCTAAAAAAGTTTAATGATTGGTTTCATAGTAATAAATTATTCTTAAATATAGATAAAACTGACCAAAAAGTTTTTTGTTAAAATTAAATTAAAAATCAATAGCTATAAAATTTTTAGGACTTCATATTGATGAACAGTTAAAATGGGATGTGCATTTATCTGAATTATGTAATCAGTTGTCATCAACGTGTTATGCACTTTACAGGCTTAGTCAAATTGCTAATATATTACACTGTAAGTTAGTTCAAATTTTTATTCCGAAATTGTTTACAGTATCTTGTTCTGGGGTCCATCCTCTATGCAGGTAAATTTTTTAAAATACAAAAAAAAACTGTTAGAAATATTGTTGATGTACCTCCAAACACCACATGTGTTCATTATTTTAAAGACTTGAAGATTCTTACTGCGCCATCGATCTATATAAAAGAAATTTTACTTAAAAAAAAAATAGACATTTACTCATGACTAATAATTATTAGTTATGATTTAATGTTTATTTTTATTATAATATGATTCACAACTAGCCCACAAAACATGTAAATAATTATGTTTATCCTAGATATAATACTGTAACATATGAAAATCATCCAAAGTACATGGTATAAAATTGTAGAACAAGCTTCCAGTTGAATTCAAAAATATAAATAACTATCTCGTTGAGCAGTGTTTTTACAGTTTCGATGAATATATGGCATACAATTATAACACAAAATTTTAAATTTAATTTTTAATTTTAGTTAAGGTTTAGGTGTAGCAGACTTATTCTGCACCTATGTATATGGTATTTTTTGAACAATAAAATATTATTATTATTATTAATTAAATAAAGTCCTTTACGTCAAAGCACGTGTGCGTACGTGCACAGGGAGCAGTTATAATAGTCATTTGTAAAAACATTGTGACTTCAAAGGTAAAAAACAAAGAAACTGAAATTTTATTTAAATATTTTTACAGTGTAAATATAAATAACCTGATTGTTTGTGTGAAAAATTATTTGATATCAATTCGTTTTCATCATAACAATTTTTTCAATTTTTGTTTTGTTCAATTCTCTTTGATGTTCTCTGGAAAATTCTTGTTTTTATTAGCTGTATATTTTAAGATAAGCACACCAGATGTTTTCTGATAACATGAATAGTATTTTTCAAAGTAAACAGATCTATAAAATCTTATTTTCAGAGGGTAAAACTTTGTGAATAACATTTTCGAGCTAATGAACCTTTGAAATTTATTAAAATATTTAATTAATTTTTATTTTAATAAATGGGCGGAATATTTAATTGCCTTAATAAAACATTTTAATAATATTATAGACAAAAGACGTACCTTATGCATCAGCAGAATGTTGTTTTCTATGATAAATATTAATAGATTTATTCTAAAAAACTAATAAAATAATCTAACTCTTGTCTCTCTTTTATTTAGCTTTTCTTTCTTGTCAAAACTCAAAAATTGTCAAAGTTTGTTGACCTTTACGAATGACTCAAAATTATAAGCTTTGCCAAAGTCTCTAGAATAATTAAATTCTAGAATGTGTCAGATGTGACAGTTGTTAAATTTTATATTATTCTCCAAATTATTCAACAGAAAATCCAAAATATTTTTATTTTGTAAATAAAACATTCTTCATGATATAAATATTTAGTAATTAGGGTTGGATATAATCGATTATATAAAACCATCTAGCAAGAAAATTGTATGGATTTAAATCTTGAATATTTACAAATTATAAATTGTAAATATAATATAAATTTAAATACAAATAATATATAATATATTATATCATAGATATAGCATATAACATATTATATTATATTATAGATATAACATATATGTAGTTTAGACAAAATTGAAGAGCAAACAAATAAAAAATACCACACATGTTTGTTAAAATTTTCAACTCACATTTCAAATTTTAGGACTGTTAAATATCCTAAAATATGATGTTGGAAGCATTATAGTAATTTCGAATATTTACCATTGAAAAAAAAGCGTAGGAATGGGGAGGAATCGGCTCACCTCTTAGGAACCTTTGATACTCTGACAGTTCTGTCATAATATGAAGGGTTTGTACCTTATACATTTACATTATTCATTTTATGTTTGGAAATGTAAGTAATCTCTTATTTTTTCGATAAGGAATATTATGGAAAAATATAGTTTATCGATAAGGAATATTATGGAAAAATATAGCTTTCCAACGCAAAATTAATGGTAAAAGTTCCATTTATTGTTCAGAAGCATTAAATGTCACATTAAATTTTATATTTAATAAACGTGTATTAAATAACAATAGAAATTAAATTTTATTAAAAGCGAAATAGAACAAAAAGCAATATAAACGACGTTATTATATTTAATTCAAAAAAATACCTATCTAATAAATTTACCTAATACGTTTCACGAAATAATTCTGTTCTATTTATGGAAACTCTGCTGCGAAATTACCACTCTAAAGAGAAATTTAATTACTAGTTGTAAAAAGGGGTGGCGAAAGGGATTATGATGGAAGCTAGGGGAGGGGTGGCTATACGAGTTGAAAGGACTCAACGTCAATTACGAAATCAAAGAACATGTACCTGTTAATCTTTCCCGTGTTCCGTGTTAAATGGAAAAATCAATAAGCCACACTTTCGTTGCGATAAAAAGTCATTTTGTATTACAATTATGCAACGGTTTGTGGCGGTGTTCCAGGGTATGTTACGTAACCCTTTTTTTTAGTTTTTGGTGTAGGTACTATAGAGGTAGAACTTTGGTCTTGTGTTTTTAGTCCCAATATTTATTTTCGATTCAAATATAAGACCAAAGCTCTGGTTTTGGTCCTGAAATTCGGGTATTTTGTTTTTTTTTCTAGAACCAATAACAAAACTAGAAACATGACCAAAACCAATATCCGATAAAAGCGATTAGATTTAAGTTTTTTGCACCTTTAGTCTTTCATAATTATCATAGTTATCATAATTAAGGCACTTAGAACTAGAACGGCATAACCCACTTTCCATTTGTCTGTGTTTTTCTTGCTTATTTGTTTTTGCAGTATGTAGTATGTGAGTTTACCAACATTGGTCCAATGTAGAAAACATTAGCACGCCAATGTTCTGTCAACGGGCGGCCAATGAACCAATGTTTGCTGGGTGGTTTTCAGCAGTGTTTTAGCAATTCACGGATTTGGATTCAGGAGAAAAAAATACATAAAAATCATGTATGGCACTTTTAAAATCTTTAATTTTCTTTTTAAACCCTATTCTGGCCGGTTTTCACGTGTTTTTTGCCTCGCATTCAAAATCCTAGGGTGATCGGCCGATTCGGATTTCGAATTTGGTTTCAGTGCCCCAAAATAGGTATAGATAGTATGATTTTAATAAACTCTTTTATCTAAAATAAGGTTATTTTGAGGTATTTTTTGTCGAAACCTTGACGTGTTTGGTCAATTTAAGTGCAGATTCGGTTTCAGCTCCCCTAAATACGCATAAATAGCGAAGTTTAATCGTTTTAATAATTAATAAACTCTTTTATCAAAAATAAGGTCAATTTTAGTAATTTTTTGAGGTTGTCAAAATCCTTGCGTGATTCTGACCTCGGATTCAGATTCAGCGGAAAAAATACATAGGATTACATATGTGGTTATTAAAGAACAGGCCACTTTTATTTATTTTGTGTGCCTCTGTTATCTAATCACGGTTATTCAGAAATAAGTTCGAGAAATTTAAAAGGTTTCTACATTAAAAAATATGAAGTTTGGTCCGGCAATGAGTCCAATAAGTTTGTTAATTTTTTTTTTTTATTTATCCAGAGGCGTGCCTAGACGGACAAAATATATGGGGCTTAACACATTTTTACCCCAAACTTTTTTATTTGTATTTGTTTTTTTGTAATAAATATAGATTCCTTCAGTAAAAATACATAAAAAATGTCATATAGTGTAACACTGTAGGAGCAACCGTTTTCAAAAAAAAAAAAATGCAATTAACAGGAAGTAACATTTTGTGCCACTAAAAATGTTACTTTTTAAAAGGCTATAACTCCATTAATATTAAATTTAGGTGTTTTGGTAAAAAATACTTTGTGCTTAGTTTTAAGTGAAGAATCGCCCTGCAGCATTAAAATTTTATTGGTGCTTTTTTTTTGTTCCCCATTGAATATGTCCATCTTCGAACCTTTATAGGATTTTTTTTTCATATTTTTTAACCTAGAATCACTTCTTAAATTTCACGAACTTATTTCTGAATAACCCTGTATAAAAGGAAAAAAGTAAATTTTATGAAAATGCTCCTTTTTCAATTCGATCTGACACAATAAATTGATTAATAAATTGAAAAAATTAACTGACCTGTGTCGTTATCCTGAGAAACGTTACCGCCTAAGCTATTGGAGGAATTATCATTGATAAAGGCTTCTGTGGAATTTGTGAAGGTCTGTGGAGATAATGTAAGATCTGGACCACTGGAAGAGTCGAAAAGATCGAAGGTTGCCGAGCCATTATCATTTGCACCTGCTGAAACAAAAAAATACTATTATTTATGTATTATATTTTTTAATATAATAAATAAATTAGTTGCTAGTAGTTAGTAAATTGGTTAAATTGAGTCCTTTGGTAAAACTAAAAGTCTTTGTTTTAAGTGTATAGATAATTTTTGTAAACATTAGTTACTTAAAACTTTTAGTTGAAGTTTGTTGACAAAATGTGCTTGTTTCAAAAGAATTCTACTTCTTGAAATAGTTATTATACTTAAACTCAACCATGATTTTAGTTTATTTTTTACTAACCACACTATTCATTGGACGAATGCATAAATGTTCTATATCATTTAGGGGTTTGGACTTTTGGTGATGACGTTTGAGAGTCGGGTTTTTTTTTGAAAATATTTTCAAATAGAATATGAGTATTTCTTATTGTATTTACATAGTGGCAAAAATTATTCTAACATGGTTTTCGATATTACCTCAAATAAATAACCAAATATGCAAACAAACAAATCTACAGAAAAAATGGTCGAGTAGAGTAGACTCGAGCATTTTCAAGGCAAATTGGACTAACGAACTTTATGCAGGTAAACAGCGAGCTGTTTTTTTCTTTTAAAGCTAGTATTACCATAAAATAGAATAGAGTATATTTATTAATCATCTGCTATTATAAAAATAGATATGACAAGTCCGATTACATTTTCAGAATAAAAAAATAGGGAATACGTTTTT
>OY294045.1:33349128-33464237 GCA_958510825.1 Brachypterus glaber | reverse complement strand
GGGGAATGTAAAATTTATTGTAAAATTTTATTATCACTAGGTGAGTATGCAACCTAATTTTAGTTTAAATTATCTTGTGGGGGTAAAAAATGGATTTTTGAAATTTTAGGGGTGGGGGGTTGGAGGGTAAGTTTTATACAAAATTGTAATGTTAGCCGAGTTAAGCACGTTTAGCAAATTTTACCCTTCTAGGTAGTTTCTAAGTGGTCGAAAAAGCCTTTGGCAGATTTGCAATAAACAAATAAATAAATAAATAAATAAACAAACATTGCAAGTTAAATAACAGGTTATAAAAGCACTAACAGTTACTTTCAGCAACCTCTAAAATTCCAATATACAAAACGGCGCTGGACTCATTCTTATCTTCGAGCTGAGCGTGATGCTTATTTTCCAACGTCATTTGTGAGCGTTGGGTGAAAGATACACAAAGACCTAATAAAATAATTTTATGTAGAATTTAATGGAGAATATAATAACTCCTCTAACATTTTCTCGTCGGGGTAACGGTTTACGAGATAAACGCAGAAAAGCGCCCGGAAGTCACGTTTGGGGGTGGTTTTTCCAGCAAAAGGGGATGAAGCTCCCCCCGGGAAGGTGGGAACTCTTTGGACCTGTATTTGGGTTCCTACTGAGAGTTCACAACCAAAATTTCAAAACTTTATAAATTATTTCTTCTATTCGTGTTTTTTTCGTCTAAATTGCTTCGACTAATAGGTATCCACTAAAAAAGTCCTACCTCAATATCACGATCTCAAATTAAAATTTAATACAAATTAGCTAAGTTGATCTGGCAACACTGTTCTCTCATACATACACTTTGGGTGTGTAATTAGCATAAGTTATCGTGGTGTGACAATAGCACATTTTATCATATACAGATGGGAGTGACAAGTACGTCAATTATAGTGGGCGTCACTTTGACATTAAACATCTATATATATATATATATATATATATATATATATATATATAAAAGTTAATTTTTTTAATAAACCCTGGATATATCTGAGCATTGTCCCCATAATCAAAAATTGTATGGTAGTATTGCCTGTACATGTACGTAGTATACACTGAGAAAAACATGTAGCTCTATTGACCTTCTTAATTCTTGCAACATTTAAGTAGTAGGTTTTGTTAAGTCTAGAGCACAAAAAATCAATGTGCTTAGATCAAGTTAGTGGCTTATAAACAATTACACCTAAAGATTTTTTTTCACTAGCAGCAATAATACGTAGTGGAGTTATCTAAAGTTACTGCAAGGTTTAAAAAAGTTTTGCGCTGATGACCAAATTCAACCATTGTTGTTTATCAATGTTAAGGATTAAGCTATTTTTATACTACCATTCTTCAAAAGCCTTTAGAATTAGGTTTAATTTATGCTCCAAGTTTGTTTTAAGCTTATCTGAATCAACAATGGACGTGGGCCCAAGGCACTACCTTGGGGGGGCCAGTACTATTTTTAAATATTTTTAAAAATGTTGACATTATTTTTACTCTATGTTTAAATCTACGAGATTTTAAAAATTAAATCAATAGTTTCTTAATAATGCCCCTAATAACCAACTGATGAAGCTTATTCGACATAAAAGAACTATCTACACTGTAGATTCTACAGTATCGAACCTGAGATCAAAAAGAATAACAACCATGTACTCTCCCCTATCAATACTATCATACAAATGCTGCACAAATTCAGTAGAGACATACCTTGTTATCATCACCCTGAGAATCATTATTATCAGCCTCATTAGCAACATATTCGTCATTCTAAATATTTACTTGATGTATTAGTAATAATTACAGTATACTGTATACTACTAATAGCTGTAGTAAAACTTACCGTCCAAAATCCAATATTGCCAAGAATATTTTTTAAAATAGTACCGTTTTCGAGATATCAGCCTTTAAAATTGTTAAAAATCGATACAAAAGTATCCTAAAAGTTGCAGAAAAAAAATATTTGCAACAAATTTGATGCTTTTGGAATACAGTTAATATCTTTTATAATAATTGCATCATTTGGACCAAGTTTGGCAAAAAGAGACTAGGCAAAAAAATAAAAAAAACATAAAAGTGGATATGTTTTATTCGATTTAAAATACCTTTTTCCATATATTCTTTTCTGTACTTTCATAAATAAAGGTAACTTACCATTGCATTGGGTATTACCCAACATTTTAAAGAAATATTCAAAATCATCTAAAGAAATTGATGGAAGGATATAAAAAAAACAATAACTAGTAAGCTAATATTACTAAAGCTTATTTTATTAATATTTTTATTGGACGAAAAATCAAGTTTAGAAAATGTAGTCATTAAGGTTGTTAGTGTTCACAGCTAAACTGCTCCTCCACCTTTATCCACATGCAGGACATCGTAGTTACTATTACATCTATAGACATTATAAAAATCGGGTAAGAATTCAGAATATAAACCATTATTAAAGGTTTGTTTCGGTAATTGTAATATTATCAATAACAGCAGAATAAAATTTATCCACTTTAGTAAGTAGCCATTTAACATTTTGATAATATGTGTTCAGTTTAATTATTAATAAGGGATTAATTATAAAAAAGTTTTATATATAAAAAGTTTTGACTGTTACTGTTTTGGTAATTTAATACTGTTCTTTAACCGAAACTTATATCTGACATTATCATGCAATTTAAAATAATTTTTTCCTATAAAACTTTTATGTATTTCCATAAATAAAGGTACTTTACTCCTGAGAAAGATTCATATTCTCCGATTTTCCCCATATACGGTATATTTTTTAAACTCTATCGAGTGCTTTTCACGTTTTAAATAACATGCCAACTTTCAACAAAAATAAAATTTTCTGAGAAATTATTATGGATTGCCATACATGAATTTGACGCACTTTAAAATTATTTGTTATTTGTCTGTTCAATATGGTGTAAAATACCTTTGCAAATAAGGATCCAGAACGAGAATAAACTAATAAACTATTATATATATATATATTTTTTTTTTGCTTATAGGGTAAAACCCCCAATTATTAGCACTTTAAAAAATTTTCCACATATATTTCATTATAACTTATTAAATATTTCATGTTTTCAAGAATAAAATATTTTACATTATTTAGTAGTTATTCTATTTTATATATTATATAAAATTTAAACTGAGATCTTTATAATATTAAAGAATTTTTTTAATTAATTACAAGAATACACAATTTCGTATTATTGGCACCTTTTTGCTAATAATTGGCATCCAGATTACCTACTTTTTGTTGAATAATAAACATTTTAGTACCAAAATAAAATATTTAAATTGGAATATTGCAGTTTTATACATATTAACTAAATTTTAAATATCTCTATATTAAAATTAAAATATTAGTTACCTAATACTAATTTGTATCCATAAAATAATGCCTAGTTACCTAGGTACACTTATCTAAAAGAATTATTAGGTTTCAAGACTAATTTTGATGCATACAATAAACCTGTGCCAATAATAGGAATTTAATATAATTTGGATGCCTATTATGGTCACCGTGATAAAAAATAAAATTCTAAAGAAAAATTAAGTTTATAGACAAAATTAAGTGTAAAATGTATATAAGCACATATTTATTGAGGAAAAACTGTAAGTTTTTCATTAAACGCTGTTTAGAACTCATTTATTTGAAATAGGTTTTTGGCAAAAACTGTATCTTTTGTATAATAGCCCACCCGCTTTAAAATATGGATTTGGTTTTATCTTATATAAGATGTGGCAATACGTATGTATATTTAACCGTACAAGTAATAAATCTATTCAATTTAATTTAATTTATTCTATTAATTTAGCATTTTAACTGGTTGCCAATAATTGGAATAGGATTTTTACTAAAAAAGCTAATTATTAGCACCTGTGCCAATAATTAGAATTTAGTTTAATTTTGTATACCAATTGTTGGCACCGTCGAAATTAAATAAAAATGTAAAGAAAAATAAAGTTTTTAAGGCTAATTAATAAGTAGAATGCATATACTTACTAAAATTATCGAGAAAAAATAGTAAGTCCATCAATAAACGTCTTTTACTAACCTTCTATTTAAAGCACTTCCTTAGCACAAACCTTAAAAATTCACACTTACGTAGTTCACACGAAACTGCTAAGACTCTAGTGCCCAGGGGGGAAAAATATCGCATTTAAAGTATAATATTTAGAAATATTGCCACTTCGTAAAAAATATAGTTAGATTAAGGTACCAATGGAGATTTTTTTTATATAAATGAAAATATCACTCCAGTGCCAATAATTAGCGGAGTGCCAACGATTGGGGGTTTTACCCTAATACCAATTTTTAACACACCCCAATGGGTCAACCCATATTATTATTTCCTTTTTTATTTATTTCACTATCGTTGCCGATATCTCGAAAACTGCACAACTATTAAAAAAAATCTTGGCAGATTTGAACTTTTAAAAAAAGTTTTACTAGTAAATGTGGAGATCTGAGTGCGCCCTGAAACCTTGTTTGTTTGTTTTGTTTGTTTTTTTAACCTGGTACTATTCTACTTAATTAAGCATCCCCTAAGTACAGGACTTGTGTGGGCTAGTAGTAGAGGGAACCACCGGCTTTAATTGACTTTCGAACCAATATATCTAGGGAGTACGCCTTCGCCAAATTTCAATTATTAATTAACTGAAAAAGGCAATTGGCGCCAGTGAGGTTTGAACTCACGATCATTAGCTCAGTGTCAATGCTATATCGATGCCTTAAACCGCTGAGCTAAATCTCCCATAATTACTCATTATAATTATTTTACAAATAAACGTTTTCATCGGATTCTACATAGTCATTTTACTTTCTATATCGTTTATTTAAAGTTTACATCCAAAGAATTTACTCTTTTTTGAAAAATTTTGTTACGACAACAAAGAAATGTGGACCGTCAAAACCCAAAAACTTAAAAATAACAAAACATAACATAGACCACTAATTTAAATTTGGGAAGAAATCGCGAGGCAATCAGGAACAAAAAGTAAAGTAGGAGTCTGGAGGACTACAATTAGTTGTTAAGGGTTAAATTAGTCACCTACATGAATGATTTGGCTATTTATTTGGTTGATGCATGTAATTTGGGCTAAACCTCAATCCATTCTAGAATGTATGGATGAATTGTTCTAGTGTAATCCCTTAACTAATTGTACGTCGTTTGATCAAATTTAAGGGTATACAAACTAATTGATTTAATTATTAGATTGTCTTGATGACGTAAACTGTAGAGAATGTAAAATGAAACCAGCTGAACAGTTGCAAGCACCTTGTCAAAACATTGGCACTAGGCACTAATTTTAAAAGTTATGAAATAGTTGTATGAATAGGCGACCATTAATACATCTGCGTGTCGCATAATTTATTAAAGTTTGAAAGTCTATATCTTCAAAAAGTTATATTTTAGCAAAAACTATATAATATTTTTGTAGGGAAAAAGAGCTTTTATTTGAAATACAATTTGAAATCGGTTTATAAATATGTAAGGGAGTTAGGCCAAAAAAAATTTTACTGATTTAAACGCTAATACCTCGAAAACGATGTATTTTAGGAAAAAAATGTCTATAACATTTTTTGAGCAATTTAAAAAAATCTTTCATATAAGTGCTAAATTAATAAAATACAATAATAATAATTAACTTAATTATAACCAAAAAACGCTAAAAATAGGAGTTTTACCCCATTCTTACTACCTTACCCCCAATAGTTTACCCCTAAAATCTAGTAGTACTAAGTGCCGATGTAATTAAGCTTTAGCTTTAGCTTTAGTTACCAGTGCAGATATATTGTTGGGGAAAGTTGATTATTATTTAAAAATGATAACCAACTAGTCTATCATAAGTCAGTTAGTAATAAATATAGCAATTTAACTATTAAATGTTTTTTATTTAAAATATTAATGTTTACAGCTCATTTAAATACATATACACGGTATATTGGAAATAGGATCCGAAATTTTAAGGTTTGATTCTACATCATAAAATATGACAAAAAGTTCCTATAAACATGTGTCTAAAAATACGTCGTAAGGGAGCTAAGCTCCTTTGAAAGTAGCTAAAAAATTCGGTTTTTATTTAATAACTTAGAAACGCCTTGAGATATAGCACCGAGGTTTTTCACGTGAACTAATCTTAATAAGGCCCATATTCGTTTGTTATTTTCATGTAATTATTTCAACCAGGGGTGTGCGAAACGGGGAACAGTGGTCCAAGAAAAAAAAAAGTGACAAAAGTCTGTTTTTTTGCATAGGGTCATTTTTGCACCCCTGATTATGAAAAAAATAGTGAAAAAACGAAAAAAAATGTTTTGCGACATTAGGGTGGTTCAAAGTTTTTGAAATATTTCCGATTTAGCTAAAGTTTGGCTTAAAGGCTTCTTTTGGTTATATTAATACAGACCAATACCCAAAAACTTAACATTCGAAATTATATAAAATAAACCGAACCTTTAATTTATTAAATAAAAACACTTTTGGATAGTATTTTTATTAAACTATTGTAAGAAAAAGAGTTAAAACTGATTTAGAATAAGATTTATGAGATATTTAGAAAAACATCTTACACATACAAATGTTTAGCTACATTTAAGTGTAAAATTTGCATATTTATTGCCAATGCTTTATATATATTTTTTGTAAACTTTTATGCAATAAATATTATTATTATTATTATTATTATTATTATCTGCCCCGACATCCGTAGTGTGCTACACAGACGGTTCCCGTATGGCAAGTACACAGACATGGGGAGCAGGCAAAGGAATTCCTGACCAGTCCAAGCAAAGCTAGGTCGGTCTGGCTACTAGGAAGGGGCCGAGCAACCATAAGCCTTACAGAGGTTCTTACTGTGGGCTTATGCGACACCTAAGCCTCATGCTGACGGTAAACGATCCGACCTGCCCTGGGTGTGGGATGGACGAGGAAACGTCCCACCACTTCATATGGGAGTGTGAGGCTCTGGGCAGGCTCAGACAAGACATCTTCGGAGTGGTGACACTAGCGTAGGAAGAGTTCAGCCTCCTAGCCTGGTCAGATATTATAAACTTCATCAGAAGGTCAGACAGATTTAGGAAGAGGAAGGATAGGCAGCAGGTTGGGTAGGTTATCTTGGGGCAGACAAAAAGGGCCATTGGGCCTACTTGTCAGGCGTTGAAGCCTACCCACCGTTTACTACTACTACTAGAAAAACATCTTAAAACTCAATTTTCTGAAAATGGGATTTTTGGAGCATACGAAAAACTAATACTGGGGTAACGAGTTGAAGTTTTGCTAAAATTCCAGAAAATGGATGAGTCAGTCTTGATAAATCAATTCAAGTTTACGTTGATCTCTTCAAGATTTCATTTGTTTTCTTAGATTAGACTTTGACGGGTAAAATTTAAATTTTATTCATTTATATTGCTTTACTCAAAATTAAAACGACATATAATTATATGTCGTTTTAATTTTGAGGAGACATGTAGCAGCAATATGAATGAATAAAATTTAAATTATATTATTATTATTATTCAGAATTATTGTAAGGGAACGTTCAAGTATTACGTAACGCAAAATTTGGCCATTTTTGACACCCACCCTCCCATTTAACGCTGCGTAACATTTTCAAGGCACCCCACCCCCCTCCCATTTGTTACGTAACAGTTTTTTTTTACAAAAAGTAAATAAATTGAAAGAAAATTTAGCTTTAAGGTTTAAACCGGTTTTTAAGCGGTTATTGCTTCCGTGTTTTAACCAAAAACCGGTCTGAGGTAATTTCCGCAACCGGTTCCATATCTATCATACATCCATTTTTTTTTGCTTAGAGGATTTAGGCCTGGATCATTATTAAAAACGTGATCCAATAAACATTTTATAAGTTTGTAATTTTTTAAGTGTTACTTAATATTTTTACTAACACCTATCTTAAAAAAGTATAGCTATAATAAATGTTAGATGGTTTTTATAGTGTCTTCAGAGAAAAGCTAGGAAAAAACAGTCTTTTTTTAAATAAATATAGGAAATAATAAAAAAAACATATAAAAAAAATCAATTTTTAATAAATTAAAATATTCATTTTTATAAAATTTTCTTTTTAAAAAACAAATACAAAAAAAATACTCTTTGCTTCCTCAGGAGAAAATATTTCATAAAAAGTCCAAACTATATAGGCATATTTTTTAAAGAAAAATACCAAACGAGAAAACAATAATTTTCAAAACGATGGATTTTTGTATTGACTATAAACGATTCGTATAAAAGAAGAATATTTTAAATAATACAAAAAGACAAATACAGTGCGGTCCAAAAGTCACCCCCCCCCCTCTTAACTTTTGAACGAGTTGAGATATCGATTTCAAATTTAGAACTCTTAAATAAGACAACTTAAACTTTATGCCCACATTTTAAGAGCTAAAAGTATCAAATATATGCTTAAAGATAGTTTAAGTTGTCTTATTTAAGAGTTCTAAATTTTAAGTCAATATCTAAACTCGTTCAAAAGTTAAGAGGGGGGGTGACTTTTGGACCGCTCTGTATATAACTACAATTATTAAAATGGGAAACGACTGAATTTTTTTTGAAATACTTAAAAAATAATAATAATTAGGTCTTACAATTTTGGATGTCCTAAAATCGATTATTTAATCTCTACAATTTTGCTTTTAGTTTTTTTTTGTATGACTACTGACATCTTGTGGGGGGAAAATAAGGTCAGAGTTATAATAACTCAATACAATAATTGTTATATGTTTTTTTTAAATATAACAATGTTAAGTTCTGTTTGGGGGGGTGGAAAGAAGGAGTACCGACCTCCCCCATCCGCTTTCCTGGATTTAGGCTTTCATATCAGATTAAAAATAAAAGAAGCGATCAAAAATTTGGAATATGAGAGAGAAAATATTAAAAGAAATATCAGTTTTCACTTGCTTTTAGGTAGTGTTGCCGCCTAAGGCCTATCGTCTTGCTATCGTCTCGTTATCGTTGGACAGAACGATAGCGAGAGGTGAAAAAATATCGTATTGTTGTAACGATAACGAGAGGCCTCTCGCCCGTAACGAGACCGACGCGAGAGCGATAACTATCGTACAGTCAGAGACAGTCGAATGTTGAAGCCACCTAAAATCAGATAAAAATATTTGACATAAACGTCATTATTTAATTTTTAAATTTAATGATTTTTAAAATGCAAATATATTCTTTAATAGGCATTATGCATCATACATTAGCACATAATAAAAGGCTTTTATCTTTTAAAATCGTATCCAAGGCTGGAACCTCTTCAACATTGTCCTATTTTTATAGCAGATACAAAAACATGAACTCCAGGCAGATGCACTAAGTACCTAACTAGGACTATAGTAAGTACGGTAGTATTTGACTAATACGAGGGGTAATTTAAAAGAAGGAAAAAATTCCAGATCTGGTGTTTGTAGGATTTGAGTGCTAAACATCAATTTTAACATTGTTTATATATTTTGCTTTCCCATGTTTACTTTATCATAAAGAAAGTATTGTCATAGAAAACAAATTAATTTTTTTTTATGTTTTCCTGAAAGGTCGAGAAAAATCAAAATAATCAAAAAAATATGTTTGTCGGTCTGTCTTAAGACTTAAGAAAGCTTTGAGCTAGAGATTTAAAATTTGGGATGCAGATGTAATTTTATATTATTTTTTTCCTTTCTCTTTATGAGAAAGTAAACATGGGAAAGCAAAACATATAAACACTGTTAAAATGATGATTAGCACTCAAATCCTACAAACACCAGATCTGAAAATTTTGCCTCCTTTTAAATTACCCCTCGTATTAGTCAAATACTACTATACTTACTATAGTCCTAGTTAGGTACTTAGTGCATCTGCCTGCAGTTCATGTTTTTGTATCTGCTATAAAAAAAGGACAATGTTGAAGAGATTTCTGCCTTGAATACGATTTTAAAACATAAAAGCCTTTTATTATGTGCTAATGTATGATGCATAATGCCTATTAAAGAATATATTTGCATTATTAAATTCAAAAATTAAATAATGACGTTTGTGTCAAATTCATTTAACTAATATTAGATGGCTGAAATAATCAACTTTTACGCTGGAACGATAAGTATCGTTATCGCGAGAGGTAGGCGAGAGGTAGGCGATAACGAGAGGCCTCTCGTTATCGTTTGTGCGAGACGATTATTTTTGAACTATCGCATCGTAGTTGCGATACGAGAGGTATTTATTGGCGATAACTATCGCTTTAGGCGGCAACACTACTTTTAGGTATAAAAAACAAGATATAGCCAGAGATTGCAAAAAAACTAAATGCATTTTTAAAGTAAACCTAAGTATAAGACTAAATATTAGTATAATTTAAAGTTTAAACATTTTTAAACATTTTGCGTAAAAACCGACTATGTGTAGTTAAGAAAAAATTCAAAAACTGGAAAACCAGAATAGAAAGCGAAAGTATTATTTTTTTATATAAGCCTATCACGGTGTGCCTGAACCGGCAGTAAATAAACATTTTTACCACCAAAAAGATTATTGCGGGGTTCGATTTGTGAGCACATTCATAGTATGTAAAAAAAAATTCACCATAATCGCCCGAGCCGTTTTTGAGAAATGTGTTTTCTAAGGGTTAAGAAACGATTTTTATCTAACACCTTCATAGAAACACTTGTTTAGGCACTATTTTGACACTATTTTGACACTTTGACATTTTGACATTATAAATAAATTCTAAACTAGCAATTGTTTATTTTTAATTGGCATTGGCCGCGACCACCTATAATTTTAGTATTATTGGGAAAAATTTAACTTTTTGTCATAATTTGTTTCTAAATTAAAGTTTTTATTTAAAATTAAATATATATTAAATATTTTTCTTTATTTTATTGAATTCATTTTAGTGAATATCATGATTCATAATAAGTTATGATTCATGACAAACTATAAAACAAAATAATACAATATACAACGGTTATTTTATTAAAAAAAAATATAAAACAAAAATTATAAACAAAACAAATATAATACAATAAGGTCCATATCGATAAGAAACAAAAAATAAATTAGTTTTTATACGTGTTGAGCATTGTACTCTTGTACTAAAATCATAGGTGGTCGCGGCCTATACATGCCAATTAAAAATAAACAATTGCTAGTTTAGCATTTATTTATAATGTCAAAATGTCAAAGTGTCAAAATAGTACCTAAACAAGTGTTTCTATGAAGGTGTTAGATAAAAATCGTTTCTTAACCCTTAAAACACACTTTTCTCAAAAACGGCTCGGGCGATTATGGTGATTTTTTTTACATACTATTTATGTGCTCACAAATCGAACCCCGCAATAATCTTTTTGGTGGTAAAAATGTTTATTTACTGCCGGTTCAGGCACACCGTGCTATGAAAGTGGGTTATACTGGCCATTGTCACAAAAGTAAAATTAAATTCAGGATCAGAGTCAGAAAACACGTTTAATATTCAGTACTGTTATTACTAAAACGTCTCCATATAAAGTAGCTTTATTATGGCTTAAGTTAAATTTAAAAAAATATGTCTCATGTAGAACATATTAAAGTATAAGAAAACCGGGTTTGTATAATTAATCTAGCATTTTTGGTTTTTGCCCGATGTCCGACCTAATATACATAGGCTCATTCCATAGTGGACGCGTGAAATATTCTTACTGTAAGTTTGATGGACAATGGGCGCTTAGGCTTTCTACTAACGAAGAGCGACTAAGAATGAAAGGAAAACAATAATCTTAGTGCAGTTACTGGTGATTTTTCAGCCCCAATTTTTTGTCTCTAGGATGACTAGGCAGATCTTAAAAAGTATTTTACCCAAAATGGCAGATATTTTACATGAAAGAGTTCATATTTACCCTAAAAGCTTTTTTAAAGGTTAAAACCTTTAAAGGTAGTTTTTTAAGGGTAAAAATTTTTTAGGGAAAAAGTACTGCCTTGCAAGGTATCATGCATGAGTTGATACTTTCATTACAATAACAGGGTCGGACAACAGGAATTTTAAATTATTTTTTATTTTTGGTGGGTTTCTTTAATACATACCTATGCCGAATAAGATTATATGTCTGTATACAATATCAACTCTGCTTATGAAATAAACATTTGAAGGTTTATTCTAGGAAACTATTATTTATGTAGAATGTAGAATCACGTTTTAATTAAAAACATGGTTAGTATAACTCTCAGTGACAAGTTATATTTTTGGCTATAGATATATACAAAAAGTTTCTAACTAAAATTGCATCTCCAGTATTTAGAGAAACAAAGAAGAATTCAAGTTTTAAAATTTAATTCGTTAACTCGAGACCAAGTTATGAACCCAAGATAAAGAAAAAATTGGACTTAATTAACCAGCAAAAAAAAATGGGATAGGAAAATTTTCACCGTAAAATTGAACTAAACATTTGAAAATAAATTGTCTTTTTGTTCCTCACATATAAATTAAATTTTAAACTTAAAACATAAATGTGTTTTGCAATTGTATGTCAACTTACATTGTAAAATGACAGTATGTTGTACCGTAATTAATACGTTCACTGCCAACGGCTAGTTTTGACAGCGGAGCAATGGGTATGGGCAAGGGAAAAATAGAAAGAATTGATTAATGTTGTTAGGGGCGCCAGTTACTTTAGCTTTTACTCCTTTAGGTAAGTAACAACCTAGTGTAAATACTTAAGCTTTTCAGTTTGAGAAAATATAACCTCTAAATAAAATAAGATAATTAATTTGAGAAATTTATTATAAATAAACTTAATGAAAGCACATCAAGTAATGTATTAATATATATAAAAAATATGTGTAATTATATTAAGATATAATTAAAGAAATCTTAATAAAAATTACTAAATTCAGAAATCATTCGACTTAAATGTATAAAGAAAACATGAAGTTCAGCAAGCACCAAGAAATGTATGTAAACAGCAATCATTTCTTGCAGTGTGTAAAAGTCATGCTTAAATTAGAAATCATTTAATCAAAAGTATGATATTTAATAATTAATAAATGAGATTAAATGTTTTAAAAAAATAAGTACCTAAAAATGAACAAAAGCCAGAAGGGCATATAGTATTAAACAATACTATATCAGATCTGATAAAGTTTACAGTTATAAGAATATTGAAATAAAAGAATTTAAAAATATGAAATATTGCTTTCAAAAGTTTTCAGAATGAGTACTTAGCTGGTTTCTGCAAAATCCATGAGGTATGAATTCCATCGTCTCCATCTGTACAAGTCTCCCCTATGCTGATGAATTCATTTCTCAAATGAAAGAAAAAAAATATAGGCTGTCCCATCTACTTTGGAAAAATCATCTTCCAGGATAAAATGTACGATTGAAAATGTTGTCCGGGATAAAATATACTTTTGAAAATTATGTCCAATATAAAATTGTCTGCTAGACGGTCATATAGAATTTATCTATGCCGAAAAATACAGAACCATGTTCCAACAGAACATCACTCCATGCGGAGAACTTGTATATCAAATATACCAAAATAAACTTCAACTTAAATTAATGTAATTCCATATTAATGGTATAGAAATGGTGAGTAATTAATGGTAATTAATTAATGGTCTAGTAATGTAGTAATAATGGTGCTTAATGGTGATTAATTAATGGTAATTAATTAATGGTGCTAAAACAATAATTATATCTCAGAAATATTCTAAGAAACAGAAAAACGTAACTTACATGTCATACTAAGTCTTCGATGTCCATCGAAACGTTATAAATGCGTAATTGTAGAAAATAACAGTTATAATATCTTCCGCATTGTTTAAATATTCATTTTCACTAACTTTAAATAAAAATACATGAAGGATTACTTCGATGATTACAGAAAATAAACACTCGTCAAAATGACACCACCATTGTATTCGAGTTGCTTCAAGAAGGAGCGAAAATCGACCTTATTCACTAGTATGAACCCTTCAGGTAAATAAAATCCTATTTCTGAACTATTAGCGACATCTATGCAAGTCATTATCAACTACAGTTTTACCGTATAGGATTCCTAATAAAGGTAACGAAAACTACATCAAAGATAATAACAAAAGAATATTTCCTAATAAATCCGTATTAGTGATATCTAACCTCAAAATATTACTCTAAGAAACAAATATAAACAATACTTATTGTTTATCAGCAAAACTAATAAAAATACGAACAGAATACTAAGTGTCCTGTGAACTAAGTATAAACAAAATACTGAATCTAAGTGAGCAGTTCCAGCAAACTATTTTCAACAAATTCTGGATTATCCCGAAGGAATAAGCATACACAACTTTCCAGGAGAAACAAGCTACAGATGAAAGCCAGTGAAATCCAACCCTCAATAGACTCTGAAACATATAAAAACCAGGTAAGTCCATAGACAAATGCACTATAGAGAAATAAGTCATATGATTCTTTATTATTAAAAATCATATTCTAATTATGTTTTCTTTATGTTATTTTCAGGTAGAACTATGGAATAGAGACTCATATGGTTAGAATTCAGTTCCTGCTACAAAATAGTCCCAGATACAAAATAGTTCTGTACGTACGTAACTATTTATATACAAAATAAACATAAATTATAACGTAAGTAAACGAATAGTTTAATTAACCCTTGCTATATTACAAAGTGACGATTTATATCGTTACAATGTTACAGAATATAATACTTAATATCTTTTAGAGGAATTGAATTAAAGACTAGATATTTTGTACATGTTATAATATAAGAACAAGTAAAGCAAATGCTTAATTGAAAGTGTTCAAGTCAAAAGGTTTAAAATTCACAATGTGAGGTACAATTGCATATTACTGTCAAAATATAAGTACAAAAAAAATACTAATACATATCTCAAAATGTTTACATTTTTTTCACCAATTCGATGTATTATCCACGGTTCACCTGGGCGATGAGAATTTCGTGGACCCCTACATTTTTTGGACTAAGACATACCTGATTACATAAGAAATCAATTCCCATTTGAAAGAAAATCGTACTTTTTTAGACAGATAAAAAAACCCTATTTTAGAAATTGAAAGCGCTGTCTGGATCAAAAGTTGCTCTTTAGTAAAATACAGTGACCACTCAAAAATGAGCCAAATCGATTAATGTTTAGAGGTAGCCCAAAGCACTCAAACTTTGAAAAAAATCGGTACCTGTTTTTCGGATAAAAACTGATTGTATATAAAATTGATGAAATTTTGGAGGGTTTCTCTGGTAATATTTAAAAACAATACTAATTGTAAGAAAATAAAAAAAATTATATCCCCTCTCCCCTTAAGTTAGAACATAAAAAAACGCCAATTGTTTGAAAATTTAATTTTTGCAAGTTTTAAAAAATGCATAATAAATAGTCAACAAAAAATCTGAAAGCTTATATATTAGTATATAAGCATATATACATGTTAACCTACCTAACTATACAGAATATATTATTTGTTTCCCCAAGTCGAATAAAAAAAATAAATTTCAATCCGAAAACGGATGGATTTTCTGTTTTTTGCCTAAAACTTTTTTCGGTGTACTTTTTTTGATCTTTTTTATTAAATATACTTTTTTATGTAAAAATACACAAAAAAGTTTCTTTGGTGTAACAATGCAGGTTTAACCGTTTTAAAGATAAATGCGTTTAAAAGTAAGTTTTTACATCAAGGATAAAAAAATAAAAAAATATAAAGCCAAAAACAAATATTTTAGTAATGGGTGGTTATATAACATTAAAAACAGAGAAAAAAATTATATGCACCTTGGTCAAAAAATCATTATCGATATTTTTATTAAAACTTTTAATTTGCTCAAGATTTAATTTAGTAGAATTTAATTTGTTGCTTATTGCGAAAAGTACACCTCCTCCCCTGGTCGTGTCGGTAGCGAAGAAATTTCTGTTGAATTTATAAACATTATAATCATTATTAAACAGCTCAGAGTTATTTAATGTTAATCTGTTAAGATGTTATTGATATTTGTATTGTTACTGTAACAATTTGTTTAAAGTTGGGAGTGACTCCAAATATACAAATTAGTTTAGTATTTAATACGGTAACGAACTTTTAATATTTATATGCCATTTGTATATTCTTAAAGTTTAGATCGCACAATAAAAAAAAAGAAATTAATGTCGTTCTTATTCCTTGCTAACAAATGTTCCCTAGTGTGTCAGACGGATCCATGATGTATGGGCATAATTTGGAATGGACATGGCAAGCTATGATGAAGAGTCCCAACGCGTAGTTTCTTGCACGTACAGCGTGAAACCATTGACTGGGGTTGGACAGAGATCACGTACTTCGTGCTACAAAAGATTGCGATGAGGTCTCTACAAGACTACTGATAATATTAGTTTTTTTTATGACAAAAAATTATATTATTGGTGACATGACCCCACCATTTAAAGAATATTCCATTTGTAAGATAAAAATACTTTTGTATTTCAAAACTCAAAATGACCAAGGAGTCCGTCATCCATCCGTAATTTTCAATTTTTTAAAAGTAACTGATATTTTTTCAATTAATTGTACTTAAACTTGAAATTTGGAAAAAATTATAAGAATTAGTTCTGATATTTTTTTTGAAGTTCCTAGCTTACTGCAAAAACATTCTCAAATATTTTATAATATTGAAAATATAATTTATACTATAATCAACCAATAGAAATTAAGAATTTGCCTAGTGACTAGACAAAATTCTAAAATTTTACATCCGACTATTTTCGATAACCCTGATTTTGAATAAAATAACAAAAAATTTCCACGCCTTTAGGGTGGTCCAAAATTTTATTTGAGTTTCAATCTTTTTAAAAATGTGGCAAATGGCTTCTTATGATTATGTTGATGTAGACCAAATGGGAGGCATAGCGCTGTAATAGCGCGTTGGTCCCAATTATAACCAAAAATATTAATTATCTAAGATATTAATTTAGAACCACACACTATTATTTGGAGGCGTATCAAATGCAAATAGCTGTATAGTTGCTATTTGGGTAGCGTGCCACCAGTAATAATATTACATAATATTATTACAATGTCATATATCATATGATAACAAATGTTAATATAAGAATCTAATTACTACTTAATACTTATCTGACTTTCTTAGATGTTTCTTCGATGTCTTCATATATCACTAACTTTATATAGAAATGTGAAAGGTAAAAAACTTCAAATATATTTTAAATTAATTAAAATATATCTTGCCAATAAAACAAAAGGATTAAAAAATAATGAAAATAATTTAATGAAAGAAAAAATGAAAAGTTAAAAAACCAAATAAAAAAAACAAATTATTTTAATTTGAAAATTAAGTTAAGCTTAACATAGTATCTTTACCCTTCAGATATTTCTATACTCGCGACTTTAAATTTTCACATATTACGTTAATTCTAAAATTCCCCTAAGACCAACTTTACTTGACTACATATTTCCGAATCCCTTTTTTTTGACCATAACTAAAAACAGGCAAAAATATCCCTTCCCAGAGATGCCGATATACCAGTCATAAAACTATAAACAAAAAATATCTGAGGAGTTTTCGATCAAAATAAACTGAATTACTTTAAATTACTGAAAATAAATTTAAATTTAATTAAGAGAAATGATTAAAAAAACTACTTCTACTTATTGATTGATATTGATTTTCATGACATTGCTTCGAAGTAGAAAAAACCGTTTTTACAAACAATCCCTAACTATTGCCAGTATCTAAAACAACATCATTAAAGATATTCCCATATTTATTAATTAAGAAAACCGAATTAACCAATTAATTAGTCTAATAAAAATGTACACCCTTTTTATGTAAACGCCTCAATTACGTAAAATCTTAGAGTACCAAATATAAGATAAACATCTGCAAAAGCAAACTTCGTGTTTAGAACAATAAGTTACTCACTTAGAATAATAAAATAAAAATACTTAATATATACAGGGTGACCACTCTGTTACAGCGCAGTGGCTAGCGCGTATGTATAGCAAGTCTACTAGCGTGAGTTCGATTCTCACTGGCGCCGATTTGCCTTTTTCAGTTAATTAATAATTGAAATTTAGCGAAGGCGATAAGTGAAACGGACACTCCCTAGAAACTGGTTCGAAAGTCAGTATAAGCCGGTGGTTCCCTCTACTACTAGCCCACACAAGTCCTGGACTTAGGGGATGCTTTATTAAGTAGAATAGTATGAGGTTAAACAAACACACACACACAGACCAATGTCGATAAAATTTCTACACTTTTTGTAAAAGAATAAGATTTTTGGAGTGGCTGATAACACTGGTCAACAAATCTGAAGATTTCTCTAACTGAGATTCCAGAAATAGGTTTATACTAATTTTGGGTCACTGAATCCAAATCCGAAGGCCGTTTGTCTCCATCACTCTCAAATTTTTTGATATCATAAAAAAGTTAAAATTAGGAAAATTGATTTTGTGTAATTACAAGAAAATGCTTTGACTTATCACATTAAAATTTAGTACGGTTAATAGTGGTAATATATGTTATTTATTCCCCTACTTACCCAAAAATACAATTGTGTGTATGTCAGAGGCGTGCGTTCAAAATTTATGTTTAAGAATTTTAGAATTTCGATAAAAAATTATTATTTATTGATTAATTTTACGTAAAAAACATATTGGACCTTTTGATCAAAGGTCAATAGTTTTCGAGAAAAATAGGTTTAAACATATCTCTGCAAGTTCCACTAAGAAAAAAACTGCTGTCAACAAGATAATACTTTCTCATATAGGTCTAGGTTTATTAAAATAAAAATAAAAATAAATAAATAAATAAAAAAAAAATTAAATTTTTATTTTTTTCGAAAAAAGTCTCTTTTTTCGTTTTAACTAAAAATAAATTTAAAAAAAAATAAAAAAAAGTTTTAACCCCATTTTACCACCTAACCCCACCCGGATTTTTATCAAAAAAAAAATATATATCCTAGCCACACAAAAAAAGGTCAATAGTTTTTTTTCCTATGTATTTTGAGGCGCGAATTTGAAGTCAAAATAGAACCTTATCCAATTAGTATTCCAGTTTATGTGCTATTTTGACCACAAATTCGGATTCAGCGCCTCAAAATACATAGGAAAAAAAACTATTGACCTTTTTTTGTGTGGCTAGGATATATATTTTTTTTTTGATAAAAATCGGGGTGGGGTAAGGGGGTAAAATGGGGTTAAAACTCTTTTTTATTTTTTTTCAATTTATTTTTCGTTAAAACGAAAAAAGAGACTTTTTTCGGAAAATAAAAAATTTATTTTTTTTTTAATTTATTTATTTATTTTTATTTTAATAAACCTAGACCTATAGGAGAAAGTATTATCTTGTTGGCAGCATTTTTTTTTTAGTTGAACTTGCAGAGATTTGTTTAAACCTATTTTTCTCGAAAACTATCGACTTTTGATCAAAAGGTCCAATATGTTTTTTACATAAAATTAATCAATAAATAATAATTTTTTATCGAAATTGTAAAATTCTTAAACATAAATTTTGTTGGAGAAATATATTACAGAAACATTTAGAACGCACGCCTCTGACATACACACAATTGTATTTTTGGGTAAGTAGGGGAATAAATAACTTATATTACCACTATTAATCGTACTTAATTTTAATGTGATAAGTCAAAGCATTTTCTTTTAATTACACAAAATCGATTTTCCTAATTTTAACTTTTTTTATGATATAAAAAAATCTGAGGGCGATGGAGACAAACGGCCTTCGGATTTGGATTCAGCCACCCAAAATTAGTATAAACCTATGTCTGGAATCTCAGAGAAATCTTCAGATTTGTCGACCAGTGTAATTGAAACAAATTATAAGTGATGGAAACAAAAAAATGCTTGTTTGGCAGTCAGTGAGTCTTAATTAAGCCAGAAAATAAAAAAAAATACAAAA
Organism: Brachypterus glaber; assembly: GCA_958510825.1. NCBI lineage: Eukaryota > Metazoa > Arthropoda > Insecta > Coleoptera > Kateretidae > Brachypterus > Brachypterus glaber. Next base: position 33,444,358 of record OY294045.1, on the reverse strand, counting down.
TCCGATCACAAAATCCTTGCTGGCCAAATTTCTGGCCTAAAACATACTGCATAACTTTTTTCGCCATTCTTTATTTCCAAAATTACATTTTTTTTTAATTTTCTTTTTTAAACGCCTCGTTTATAACTAAAAAGGGTTCAAATCTACTAAAAGAGTGAAACATGCTCATTTTAACCTTGCACAGCCTTATACCGTACCCCGTTTGAAGAACGAGCTGTACAGTAGGTAAGTACCTAATATAATAAATATTAATATAAAACTTAAAATTAACGAATTAATATTTTAAAAATGTATTCATATCTACATAAGATACAATCTGTCAAACTTAAATGCACATGAACGAAGTGTTGAAAAATATAAAAACCGAATCAATTTTTAAGTACCTAAATATAAGGTCCTTTGTGAGTCTTGTATTAAGCCAGTTTAACTATTGCGATACTCTTTATCACCCTTGCATTGATAGTACAGATTCGTACAGAATTCAAAAAGTTCAAAATTCCTGCGTTAGATTTATATTTGGCATAAAAAAGTATGAGTCAATTTCTAATAAAATCAAAGAGTTAAACTGGCTCAATATGGCAAAACGAAGAAAATTACATTGTCGTTGTTTATTTCACAAGGTAATAAATAAAAGGGTTCCTTCATATTTGTATAACAAATTTTTTTACAGAGGTGACATTCATTCGGTTAACATAAGGCGTAAAAACGTAATAGACATACCTCGATATTACACCGCATTTTTTAAGCGATCTTTTCTGTACAACCTTTTAGACTTTTGCAATGGAACTGATTTTGATTTGAGATTTATACCGTTTATGAAATTTAAAAATCAACAAAAACTGTCTTTACTTTTAGAAGACTAATTTAATAAAATGAGTGGTCGAGAGGAGTACTCACATAATATGTTATATCCGGTTATATCTAATTATTTTTTTTTTTGTGTTGCTGTTTATATTTTTCTATATATTTTTGTGTTATTGTAAGTTTCCGGATTCGCGGAAGACCAGACTTTTTGGATGTTGGAGGATAGAAAACTATTTAATAAAACAACCTAAGTTGTGTAACTTAATGGTAATATACATATAATTCAATATTTCTCCTTCCTCCGGAAAGAGCTGAGCGATATCCCTTTTATGTACTATTGGCATAAATAAACGTCTTTATTATTATTATTATTATAAATATTTAAACATTCCCCTACAGAAATATCAAATTTCACTTAGAAATAATAAACTAGGTAACAATTTTTATTCTAACAGCCAAAAAATATACATACACATAAACGTAGTGTTAAAAAATATAAAACCAGTAAAATTATTAAATAATATAAGTACCTAAATATAAATACTTAAACATTTCTCTACAGAAATATAAAATTTCACTTAGAAATATTAAACTAGGTATCAATTTTTATTTTAACAGCCAGACAATACCTATATAGTATAGCTTTACTAGACATATTTCAGAAAACTTAAGAAATACATTAAAATTCAATCACCCTATCAAATATATAGTAATACTGTCATTTTATTTTTATTTTTATCGATATTACCAAGATCTTTAAATGTCTTCTTATTGTATTTCTTTGTTGGTAACTATAAATATCAGTAATGTAAATATTTACAGTAAAGTGACAGCTGCTTTAGAACTTGTTTGCATCTATTTTAGAGCAATGTTAAAGCAAATATGCTTAAATATTGCTCTAAAATAAATGTAGATAACGAATATCGTCAATATTTTAATACTCGAATATTTATTGCTCGAATATTTATTGCTTTGAGTCAGGAACTTAAAAGTGACTGTAAATAAATTTAAAATTTTAAAAAGTGTTACTTAGCACTTTCAAAATATATTTTATGGAATTATGGCGATTATCTTTTAAAGTTTTTATCAACAAATCATTTAACATTATTTCTGACCAAGTGTTTATTTTTTATTTTTATTTTATTTTTTTATTTATTTATACACAGCATACATATATAATGTAGAGTTACAATTAAATTAAATTATTTTTTTATCTATAACTATTTTATAATAATTTTTGTTACAATATTTAGTAAAGTTAGACTTAGTGTGTAGAAGATATTTTATGTTGTTATTATTTTTTTTTTTAATTTTATTTTTTAAGTATATCACAAAAGCTATAAATAGCTTGTGCGTGATATACGTATATAGTAAAAAAAAATATTGTTATATTTTTATTTATTGGAGAGTAAAATATAAAGACTTTTTTTACATAAATTTAGTAGAAGTACTTTAATTATTAATTTCTTACTTTAAAACATCCCTAATTATATCTTTATTTTGCAAGATCCAAATTTTAATTTTTTTTATAAAAGATTTATAAGTATTTGTATGCGTTTTGAGTTCTAATGGCAAAATATTGTAATTTTTTTGAACATGCAATAAAAAGTTTTTTAACCCAACACTTTTGTTTACCTTATTTATTTTAGAATGAAGGTTTTTTTTTTGTCTTGTTTCATAAGAATGAGATATAAGTTTTACACAATTTTTATTTTTAAAATAATATTTAAGCAAGGATAACCAATATAATTCCTTTATGTTCATCACACTGAAATCAGTATATAGCTGTTCAGAAGAATACCGCCGTGGTTTGTTTAAACAAATTTTAATAATTTTTTTTTGAATAACTTCAATATTAAAAATAACTGTTTATTACAGTTTATTACAGTTATATCGGAAATTTTCTACTGTAGAAATGCTTGTGAGAATCATTGTAGTATTTTGTTTTTCAGTATTTCTCTTTTACAACAAAATTTCATAGTTAAAACTAATTATTAATTAAATGTGAATATATTACTATTTATAACTATTGTTATTATTTACCAAAAAATTCCACAATATATTCTTTTTTTTAAATTTAATGAGTTTTTCTATGTTAACTTTTATGAATTTTTAATTTGAACGAGCCTTTAAAATTTCGGCACCGAGCTAGTTAGTCTTTTGACAGAACCATAATTTTTAACTAATGATAATCATCTACGGATTGCGCATTGACTTTCTGCTCATCTATATTTTTGGTTTTAACCTGATTTCAGCACTTATAAGTGATAAATAAAATAAAAGATAAATCTTTTTTCTTACTCACACTCATAATTATGAAATACTATGACTTTTCATATGATTTTAAAAAAACCAGATTTCAACAATATGGTTGATTATTTAAATAATATTAATTGGTCCTTTATAGAACAGCCAGACATAAATTTAGTGGTTAAAGAATTTTATAAAGTAATGTATGAAGCTTTTTCATTATTTGTTCTATGACTCATTTTAAAAGTTCAACTTTTCCTCATCGGTACACACAAAGTTTAAAAGATCTTATTTAAAAAAAAGCAACCCATAAAAAGTACAAAACCAAATTTTCAAGAAATTATTATTTAGCCTTTCAACATTTACGTACTCAAGTTAAAGAGTTAACAGACTAAACTTATATTAATTACATACGCAATATTGAAGATAACACAAATACCCATCCCAATAGTTTTTGGAAGTATGCTACCGCCAAGTATCACGGTTAGGATTTTACGAGTTCAATGTAATGTGTACATTTTATGAACTGACACCTCTATGGAATGTAAAAAATTCAAGATCGCCTATACTTTAAGTACTATATTTTACCTCTTCTCTTCCCTTTGCCTCAGCTTACATATGCCAGTTCGTATTGCGACGGCTATACTTGAACGATAAAACGAGTTCAAATGCCAGACTGTAATCCTTTTTGCAACATTTTTTCTTCTGCTTACTAGTATGTTCAACAATACACTTTTAACAATACAATTTATGTAAACCAAACTTCTATTAATACCACAGATGTTTTAAATATTATAACAAAATTAAAATCAACTGTCTCGTGTTGTCTAGATGTAATTCCGAATTTAGTTCTTTTAAAATGTAAAGATGTTCTTGTTGAGTCAATCACTAAATTATTTCATATTTCTTTAATGACACCAATTTTTAAATCGGGTGACAAAGAGAATATTTCAAATCATCGTGGTGTTTGCATACAGTCTGCCGTTCCAAAAATATAAGACAACATTTTCACAAAAAATCTTGGTTGTTTAAAGATATAAGTTGATAGCTATTTACACATATTTTATGAAAGAATTTGATAGAGTCCCTCATAACACAGCCCCACAAGAAAAAAGGTCGGATTACCATCCGACGTATTTTTCGATGCTAAAAACGAATCCGACCTCAGAATAGCCAATATACGCTGGATAAAATGGATAAAAAGGTTTTATTTAAGTATGAGGAATAGAATTAAATTAAACAAATTAAATAATATGTCTGTAAAAATATCAAGATCAGTTATTACTTTAATATGAAAACAATTTGTATCGTTTTTCGATAAAAAATATCGTTAAAAAATAATTTTCCGAATTACACGCGATTCTTCGAACTATGTGGAATAATTCATGGTTTTCATTTAACTCCAGGGTATCTATTCTAGGGCTCGAGAGAACGTGAGCAATTTTCGTAGAAAGCGAACTGATTACATCATATCCAAGTTCCCCAAAGTTAAAACATGATATTCTTGAACAGTAGTGAGCGTGATTGGATCTCTGCAGCCGGCTGCAGCGTTGCCAGGTATTTTAGCGGATTTTAACCAATCAGATTATGCAACACGAGTTTGCGTGAGCAGCCTGTCATTATTTTCATTATTTGTAAACAAGTTGCTGTGGTTTGAGTAATTTTATAATTAATATCCAAAAATTAATGTGTAAGCAGCAGTTAACAAAAAAAAATACTTTTAAATTTTATTCAGGACAACCTTCTCCGTCAATACTGGGCTGTTTAGTCCTGAACTCACTATAAATTTTTTGTTGGAAAGTTGGAAAGGGTCGGTTCTAGCCAATACATCCCGTTGTTCGTTATCCATTCGGTCTTCCGCATCAGATCTCCCAAAAGGACAACAGCCCCCACAGTTTCCAAATCGTCCATCTATATTATTATTATTATTATATGTATATAATTTCTAAATACAAAAAAGCTTCTTTTATTAACTATTATAAAATAAAACGTTATTCAAATTAACAACACAATACTAAAGCCAAAATAGGGTTATGTTCGAATGCGCGCCTAAATTATATGCCAAAATTTCCGTGAACGCTCGCTTCTCACGCTCCCGAGTAGTAGAAGTAAAGTTCCTCGATTTTTGTGCGAAGTGAAGTTCAAGAATAAGTAGTTTTGCGTTTCGAGAGAACTAATATGCAACCCACAACACTTTTCTCCCGGGAATGCGTTCTCTCGAGCCCGAGAATACATACGCAGGGGTATCGCCCTTGTCGTATTATTTCCAGATAATAAATTTTTATGAAAACAGTGAATTATTCCCGCATAATTCTCAGCCTCTTGTGTAATTATATATGATTATTTTTTAAGGTTTATATCAACCAATCATTTAACAATATTACTAACCACGTGTTTATTTCTGTGCAATCATATTACAGTTATATCGGGAATTTTCTACTGTAGAAAATTCTAGTGAGAATCTTCAGTATTTCTTTTTTACAACAAAATTTCATTCCTAAAACTATTTAATAATTATATATGAATATATTACTATTTATAATTATTGTTATAACTTTATTATTTACCAAAAAATGCCACAAAATATTCTTTTTATAAAATGTAATGACAGTTTTTCAGGGTTGACTTTTATAAACGAACCTAGCGCAGTACCGCGCTAGTCATTACTGCAGTAAGTGACTGAACTATTGACAGAACCATAATTTGAAATTTAAAAATGGACAAAAAAGGTTTTAGTTTAGCAATTGAGAATGGAATTAAATTCACCAAATTAAAGAATTTATAGTTATTATTTTTTGCAAAATATCAATATTTTTTGTGCTCCATATTAACGTAGAACAATATATTTTTTTCTGAATTCGTGTTCTTTTAGAATATGAAAAACTTATTCTCCTAAAGTAATTGCAACAACATTCAAATTATTTAAAAGGTAGAAATGACAGTGTTTTTGTAACGAGTTTTTGCAATGCTACAAACAGATTTTTTTTTAAATGAATTATTTCTTTTGATAAAACAACTCTCCCCCTTTCATAAGATAGATTCATTATTACATCTTCATTATTGTACCCATAATATTATTGCGAAAAAAACATCTCTGGGATAAACAATTTCAATTTTGCAAAAACTATTATGAATCGTTCTGAAATTTTAACTACTAAGTACTATAAGACGCAACTGTATACACAATAAAAAAGTAGTAGGTCGATTTTTGCAAAAATTTATTGTTTATTGAATAATATGCAAATTTTGATCGTTTTTTGTACATTAAAAAAACTCCGCTTTGAAGGTTTTTTACTTTCCCATAAGACGGTTACTTTGATTTTTCATAAAAAACTCAACTTTTTTACTGGTATGCAAAAATGTGCAAAAATAGACATTTTCTTCAATGGTTACTAATTTATCACATAAATAATAGGCTTCTAAAGCGTTAAAGATGTCCTGTGATTTATTTTTCTAGCGCCGGTAGGCAAGGGACATGCTTTCTTAATTTAGTCTTAGTCTGTAGCCTAGTCCATGAAAGTTTTTATGTGTAGAGCGAGAGTTGACACAGGGTATTTTTTTTGCTCATATCCCTGAACTGTATTATCTATGTTTACATTTACTCTTTGCCCTATTGAGTAACGACGAAAAAAGTTTTGAGGAATACAAGACAATTTATTTAATTCAATTAAAAAATATATCATGTAAAATTTTGTGCACAGAATCAGATTAGGTATAAAAATTGATATTTTGAAAAGTGACGTTTCTGCTTGTGTAATATTTTTTCTTAAAAAAGCTTGAACTCTTTTGCAAAGTGAGATGTTCATAACATAGATAGATTAAAATATTTGGCCCAACTTTCGTTTGAAGGAAATCTGATATCGTTACAAATTACTTACCATCTAACTAAATTGACCTCCTGAGTTCAAAAATGACAATCATTTTCTGCGGAAATGCACCATTTTTTTTCTATGGCGATTTTTTATAGTTCTATTGTTTTTGCAAAAAAAAAATATGGAAATTTGTAATTAGAAACGATATATTTTGGCTATTAATTTTTCTTTGCGAAACGCAGCTTTTTTTTTTTCTATGGCGATTTTTTATGTATTTTTTGTTTTGGCAAAAAAACTTTACGAAAATCTGTTATCGTTAAAAACTCGTTATTTAAGTCGCTCAAAATCCGAAAATCCTAACATTTCTTTGCGAAAATGCCCCATTTTTTTCAGTAGTCATGAGTTTTTTTAAGGTGATTGATATCACCAGGATAAAAAAAGAGTTTTTTCTTTGGACGGTTTACGTTAACGTTAGTTTGGTTTGGTTTTTTGCTGGTTTGGTGTTTTTTTTTATTGGGGACGTTGATTTATGTTAACGTTGGTTTAAGTTGGTTTTGCGTCTGTTTGATGTTTTTTTATTTAAAATATATAATTAATAATATATTTTCCAAATAAATATTAAAATAGCGGGCAAAAAAAAATGTGCATTTCCGCAAAGAACGATTACCATTTTCGGATTCAGGGGGAAAAAATAACTAAAATATACTTTATTCCAAAAGATAAGATTTCCATAACGGTTTCTTGCCAAAACAAAAGATATTTTAAAAATCGCCATAGAAAAATAATGGTGCATTTCCGCAAAGAACGATTACTATTTTTGGATCCAGGAGTGTCAAAATAACTATAATATACTTCATTTCTAACGATAACAGATTTTGATAACGTTTTTTTCTGTTGTCAAAACAAAAAATATATAAAAAATCGCCATATAAAATAATGATGCATTTCCGAAGAACGATTACCATTTTCGGATTTAGGGGGGGGGGGGGAGCAAAATAACTGTATACAGATAAGGAAATCTGTTATCGTTAAAAAAGAAGCATATTACATGTAATTGCCAGTACAAAAAATATATAAAAAATCGCCATAGAAAAAAAAATGGCGCATTTCCGCAAAGAACAATTTTCGGATTCAGGGGTTCCAAAAAACTAGAATATACTTCATTTCCAACGAAAACAGATTTCCATAACCTTTTTTTGCCAAAACTAAAAATTTATAAGAAAACGCCATAGGAAAAAAAACGGTGCATTTCCGCAAAGAACGATTACCATTTTCGGATTCACATGGGTCCACAAAGGCAATTTTTTTTTTTAAATATTTTATTGTTATCAATTTTAAATTATTAAATATGTATGAAATGCATTGTTCTCAAATTGTAAAAACATGCAATAAAATAATAAAAAATATTTTTGCGTTGGATGTTATTTATAACAATTTTATATAGAAAAAGGCTAATGTATCAAAACAAGTAGATCCAGACATAAATTGAAAAGGGATTAAAATGGTTCTTGAAAAAAAAAAAACAAGCAAATATATTAACACACGGGATAGTAGTCTGAACTTAAACCAAACAAATTCTTTACGTTTAATCAAGACAGGCTGCGCACCGATAAACTACTAAACTAATCCACCTATCGTTGAATCGTTTATTCACAAAAAACATTGCAGTGATCCAAGGGTCAGGCTACTTCATAATATGAAATAACATAAGATTTCTTTGTTTTTTGATACTTGGTCGGTTTTTTCTGCTCTGGCTTGGTTTTTTCGAATGAAAAAAGCAAATTCTAAAATCAAAAACAGACCAGAAAACAAAAGGCTTGTTCGAGATTCGAGTTCAGAACTGTTCAGAACTGGTTCTGACCAATGGAGGTTTAATCCTTATTACCATGTGACTTTAAATAACCAATAAACAGTAGTCCAGAACTGATTCTAGCGTATCCCGAACAAAGCTAAAGATAAACTCAGTTGAGGTTACCTTATATAGTTTTTTTAGCTCTCAATTGGATTGGGTTAAATAGTATTTTTTTTTTGTTGATATTATATGTATAATTAAAATTTTATTTATTATATATACATTGTTACTTCACCAAAAAGTTTATCAACTATTGAAGTATGGGCTGTTAAATATAGTGTTGGTTTTCTAAGCAAGAGTTCTCTGTCGATTAGAATAATCGCTGAAATAGCGTGTGATACGATCTATTATCAATGATAATAGATAATAAATTATTACAGAAATAATAGGCTGCTAAAGAGTTAAAGATACCCTGTGATTTATTTTTCTCGCGCCGGTAGGCAAGAGCCATGCTTACTTAATTTAACTCTGCGATAATGTGTAATTGCAGCAGTCTGTAGCCTACAGTCCATAAAAGTTTTTGTGTGTGTAGCATACTCTACGTAATACGTTTTGTTCCCGCACATTCCAATAGATTATAAATCTAGTATGTCTACCCTATTGAAAATGACGGGTCTGCGTGGGTATAAATGTAGCATAGACCGGACTTGAGCGGGTGAATTTCATCCGCTCAAGTCCGGTTTATGCACCATTTATACCCGCCCAGACCCGTCATTTTCAGCAAGGTATTACTATTAAAGTACTACAATTTTATACTATAGCATTCTCGTATTTTAATAAAAAATTATGGGAAAAATTAGATTTTCGTGAAAAATAAATGTGCGTCCGTCCAAGAAAATTGTAAAACGCTTTCAGCTAGTTTTCAAAAAATTAAACCATGGCCATTAGGCTGGGCCGAATAAAATAATTGTGGGCCACGGGATCGAAATGGCTCGAAAAGGCTTCCGCTTGGTCCTGAAAGTAATCTCCGAAAAATTCAGTAATATGGAGTTATCAGGGCCTGCCCTACATGCCCCTAAAATTCTTAATTTGCCTTATTCTAAAAATTGATATTTTTTCAAGGTAAAAAACCGTATTATAACTTTTAATTAAAACTATTTTCTTTATTAGTAATTGTTATTTAAAATAATATAAAATATTTTGTATCATATCTAGGGGCCAAACGCCTAAATTTGTCCAAAAACTGTGAAAAAATGTGTTTTTTTACTTTAATCCCTAGGTAGGGCCCTAAGAGACCAATTCTATCATTAAAATATTGATATCAATTAGAAATGGACGAAGCTTTCATAGGATTTTTTTTATTTATTGTTTTTGGTCAAAATGATGATTAAGCAAAACAACAGTTATGCAAAAAAAGTTGAACCCTCACCCTGCTATTGTCTTAAAATTGCACCTAAAATCGTAAAAATAACAACAAATAAATAATAAATTATATATTTATTTATAGTTACCGTTATTATTGACATTATTATTTATATTATTATTATTAAGGAAAAATCCATATATATTTTTTTATACTTTGACCTTATTTTCTTTTTCTGATAAGCTTTAAATCAATACAGTGAGAGTTAGCCCCTTTTTGCAAATCTAAATTAATATTTATATTATTATTATTAAGGTAATATTGACATTATATGCTTTGCTAAGTAAAAATACAGTATATTTTTTATATATTGACCTTATTTTGATTTTCTGATAATTATTAAGCTTAAGCTTTAAATCAATACAGTGAGGGTTAGACCCTTTTTCCAAATCTGATATTCTTTTTAATCAAATTGTTGATTGGGGTAAATATCAGCTATGCAAAAAGGGTCTAACCCTTATTCCATTGACTTAAAGGTTATCAGAAAAGGATAACAAGATCCAAATATAAAAAAATAATAGTATTCTAGGTTCTTCTTGAGCAAAGCATACAATGTCAATAATAACGTAAATAATAATCCAATGGTACCTTAATTAATAATATTAATAATAACGGTAAATATAAATAAATATATAATTTATTATTTATTTGTTGTCATTTTTACCATTTTTGGTGCATTTTTAAGACAATATACTAATATTATATTAATAGCAGAGTGGGGGTTAGACTCGTTTTGCATAACTGTTATTTTGCCTAATCATAATTTTGACTAAAAACAATAAAACATGTTTTAATTTTCCTAAATTTCATAATCCTATGAAAGCTTCGTCCATTTCTAATTGATATCAATATTTTAATGATAGAATTGGTCTCTTAGGGCCCTACCTAGGGATTAGGCCCCTTTCTAGTATGCAATTTATTAATTTTGTAAATTAAAATAGTTTAAGATATTTTTTATTATTTACATTTTAATAATTAAAAGTTCCAATCGGCTTAATGCCCTAGTTTTACTGTTTTTAAATGTTTTAACACATGTTGAAAGGTTGTTTTTTATTTTAAAAGTTTTTAAAAGTTTAATTAATTTCGTATATATCAAAGTATAAACTAACTTTTAGAGGGGGCTCATTTTTGATTTTTGTCTTTGTTTACTTTTTTTCGGGATTAAAGTAAAAAATACACATTTTTTTCACAGCTTTAGAACTAATTTAGGCGTTTGGCCCCTAGTTATGATACAAAAGTGGGTCAATATTTTATATTAGTTTAAATAACAATTACTAATAAAGAAAATAGTTTTAATTAAAAGTTAAAATAAGTTTTTTTACCTTTCAAAAATATCACTTTTTAGAATAAAGCAAATTAAGAACTTTAGGGGCATGTAGGGCCGGTTCTGAACACCATATTACTGAATTTTTCGGAGATTACTTTTAGGACTAAGAAGAAGCCTTTTCAAGCCATTTTAATTCCGTGGCCCACAAGTATGTAAAGTTAAAAAACTAACATTTGCTTTTTTGTCATTTTCTATGTTATAAACTATTCGTTTGTTGGCAGCGGTATCTTTTCTAGTTTTTCTAAAATAATATTTTACATCCTTTCTTAAACAAACCATTCAATTACTAGACTAATCCACCCATCAGTTGTACTCATCGGTCTCAGCTGTTATTTCGAAATCGATGATTGGGTTATTTCACCGATACTTTTCAATTAGGGACAGACCAATCTATTTGGAGGATCTACTTGATACTTTAATTCTTTATTAAACTTCTTGAACAGGCATTAAATTTGCATTTTTTATGGTCCTTGATTATAAATTTAATTTTTACACAGAAAAAATACTATATCACTTATTAGGGTGGACCTTATATATTTTTATCATTTAAAATTTTCATTTAGGTTTAAGTAGAAAACTCTGAAAATATGAGAGTAATAATACTTATCTAAGAGTGCTTAGGGAACGTTCAAGTATTACGTAAGGCAAATTGTACCAACATTCATACACTTCATACCCTGATTCTCGCATTATTGAAGTGTAGAGATTTCATATTTTGTCTACCCCCCCTAACACACCACCTATCAGGAGGGGTATCCAAAATATGAAATCTTTATAATCTATAATAACGCGAGAACCGGGGTATGAAGTGTATGAATTTTGGTACAATTTGCGTTATGTAATACTTGAACTCTCCCTAATTCCCTGAACTCCCTGAAATTCGTAAAATAAGCATAAATCGTAAAAAATCCTTGAAAATTGTCTGTAATTTTTGAATAAGGGAATGTTCAAGTATTACGTAACGCAAATTTTGATAATTTTGGATCCCCATCCCCCTAGGAGCGTTACGTAATACAAAATTATGTGCCAAATCTAAAAATGATCAAAATATTCTAACCGGTGCACATTTGGACAATCTGGGCGGTCAAAATTATTTCTCAACTTAATTCAATTTAGAAGGTGTTTTTATGTTATCGTAAACAGTAAAAAAACCTTTTTTATCTATACCAGGTGTACCATATAAAAGGTTCAACCCTTAATAATGATTAAGGGTTTTTAATTTTTTGTTGATGTTGCGTTATTTGGGAAAATGCAATATACCATCCACTGTGAATAGTATATAATGGAATGCTTAGCATTGCATATCTTCACGGCTTGTTTTGTTTTTAAAACTGTACACGGTGCTTTTTTGGGGTCATTTTTTTTGTTTGGAAACCCTGAAATTCCTTTACCATTCGATAGTACCGTCTATATATATGATTTTCAGCGAAAATAAAAAAATCTACCGAGAGCTACGTTTTTTATTAAAAAAAATAAATGCTAAACGAGCTGCGAAGAGTAAAACAAGCCGTGAAATGCTACGCATTCCATTAAATTTTATTCACAGTAAATGGTATATTCTATTTACCAAATAATTAAAAAAAAAATATTTTTTTTTTTTTCATTTTCTTTTTGCGAAAAATAAAAAAATTTAAAAAAAAATTGTTGAATTCTTTTTTTATTTAAAAAAAAGTATTTGGAAAAATACAATATACCATTTACTGTGATTAGTATATAATGGAATGCGTAGCATTACATATCTTTACGGCTTGTTTTACTCTTCGCAGCAAGTTAAGCATTTATTTTTTTTTAATAAAAAAAGAAGCGCCCGGTAGAATTTTTTAATTTTCTCTGAAAATCATAATAATGGAAGGTACTATCTAACCAAAAAAAAAAAAACAAAAATTACCCAAAAAAAAACAAAAAATACCCCCAAAAAAGCACTGTGTGTAACAATGTAAGAAATTAAAGAAAACAAATACCTCATTATCATAACTGAGTTGGGCGGGGGTCAAAAAATGCTCAATTAACGTAATATTTGGTATGCAAGCATAGTTTTTCAATTGAAACAACATAGGAGGATTGAATATGAAAACTCATGATATGATAATAGTTATTTATGGTACTAGTGGGTAAACTAAGATATTGCCCATGAGAAAATTAACCTGGCGTCAGCCAAGCAGGTCAATTTTCGAGAGGGCAATATCGGTTTAGCCATGAGTGCCATACAATATCTTTTGCCCTCGGTAAGTATCCAATAGTATTTCAAGCAGAAATTTTTGCAATATCTGCTTGTGGTTCTGAGATTACTAACAGAAAATATTCTAACAAACACATTTACATTTGTAGCGACAGTAAGGCTGCTCTCCTTGCCTTATCCTCTTGCAGGATAACATCGAGATCTGTGGCCGACTATAAACAAGTCCTAAACAGACTTGCAACTAACAACTATCTTAGACTAATCTGGGTACCCGGCCACAGCGATATCCCCGGTAATGAATCAGCCGACCAGCTTGCTAGGGAGGGTTCAGCCAGTCCATTTATTGGACCTGAGCCTTCGCTTGGGTTGTCGAACTGCGTCAATAAAAGGGATATAAAAACCTGGCTTAATCGAAGTTTTATCCAACACTGGGCTTCCCAACAGGTTCAAGCAAAATTGCTCATCTAGGAGCCCTCTTTTTCCAATACAAAAACACTTATTTAACTAAATAAGAAAAACCTCAGAACTATTACCAGTTTTCTAACTGGTCATGGTACTTTCAACATTCTTCTTTATAAAATGAAAATTATCCAAAGCGAACGCTGTAGATTCTGCGACTATGATAAAGAAACTGCATCCCACATTTTGGGACAATGTCCTGTCTTCTCACAAAAAAGACTGCGATTTTTAGGTTCACCATCAGTGCAACCTAGCGATTTAGTCGAACTTTCATTGGGGCAGATCATCGCCCTTTTAGATGCCTGCCCCCATGGAATATCATCCTAATCAAATGATGTGTCATCTAGATGACTGCGGCATGCACAATGGATCTCAGGTCTGAGTGCCGTGGCTATTACTTGGTAATAACCACACCGCTTCTGATGATGATGATGATGAAGCAGGTCAATTTTCGAGAGGGCAATATCGGTTTAGCCATGAGTGCCATACAAGGTTTTATCCAATAAATAGCTTAGGAATTCATATTTTTATTAAAAAAATTTATGACATTTACAAGAAAATAATTTGACAAGTGACAGTTGAGTGGGTAAAATAAATAATTATCCACTCAATAAGGTAAAAGCCACGCGGGGGTTATTATTGAGTTTATCTATTTAAAATAAAGCTGGTAATTGTCTTATTATTTGTATGTATTGGATAAAAAATTTAATTCGTTCAACTTTTTTCAATTACAAATTGTCATATTTAAAACCATAAATGCTATATATATGGGAGGCATAGCGTAGTGGCTAGCGTGTATGCATAGCAAGTCTACTATCGTGAGTTCGATTCTCACTGGCGCCGATTTGACTTTTTCAGTTAATTAATAATTGAAATTTGGCGAAGGCGATAAGTGAAACCGACACTCCCTAGAAACTGGTTCGAAAGTCAGTATAAGCCGGTGGTTCCCTCTACTACTAGCCCACACAAGTCCTGGACTTAGGGGATGCTTAATTAAGTAGAATAGTACGAGGTTAAACAAACATGTAAACAAACATGTATAATATATATAACTCTCAATATTATTTTTTAGAAACATTACTCCGACAGGTCGATTTTACTAGGCAAGAATTTTTTTTATTATTACACTGTAGATTAGAGCATAGGTTGTAAACCTATTATAGCTCAAAAAAAAGAGAAACACTGTAGAAAAATACTAGGCAAGTAATTGTCATAATTGTTGTTAAAAGCATTTAAACTAGTGGACATAACACTGCTAGGGAGTGAGTTCCATTGGTTAAATATTCTGTTGGAAAAGAAATTTTGTCGTAAAGTTGTCTTAAACTTTTGTTTTGATACCTTTAATGGGTGATCTTGTAATCCTGTATCATTAAAGGTTAAAAGTCTATGTATATCACCATCAAAGTGTCCATTGCAAATTCTGTAAGTAAAAATCATGTCACCTCTTGAGCGCCTTATCGAGAGCACAGGAAGCCGAAGAAAATTTAAACGATCGTCTTAACGTAAATTTCGTAGGCTAGGCACAGATCTCGTAGCTTTCCGCTGGACATCTTCAAGAAGTTTAATGTCTTTAATGAGGTGTGGTGACCATACTAATACTCCGTGTTCAAGCAAGGGTCAAATATAGGATTTTTTAATGTTTTAAACAAAAGGTAGGATGGTTGGTTCGCCTTTTTGACAATTTTACCAATATGTTTTGACCATGATAAGTTGAATGTCATTATTACACCAAGGTCAACTTGCTCACTAAAAAGTGTTACCTGAATTCTATCAAACATGTAGATAATACGTGGGTTATTATTACCTAAATGTAATACAGTACATTTAGAAATATTTAAGGGTATAAGCCATATATTACACCATTTCACCACCTTATTTAGACTCTGCTGAATTTCGTTGCTCTGTTCAAGTGGGTTGCGTAAAAGTTGTGTGGGACAGCAATGACGTTATCAAGATCAAGATCATATGTTAAAAATTGTAGCTTGGTTGAAATTGTTATGTGGTCAGAGATTCATATTTGTGGTAAATACTGTACATTAGGAATAAGGTTTTCATCACTAACGAGTCACAGATCAACAAGAGAGGGTTGATTATAGTTATTGATTCGAAAACGATCTGCACATCTGCACAAAACCAGTGTCCAAAACACTATTAAAAAATAAAGCAGGAGACGATTCGCCATCGAGAAACTCAGTGTTGTTCCAATCTATTGTTGGAAAATTGAAATCGCCTAGACCTGCCAAGTTTTTTGAGATATTATTTAGTTCAACTAATTTATTACGAAGAATTTCGTCATTCTCTTTACTGATTTTGGATCGATAGACATAGACAAGAGTAAACGAGAAATTTTGATCTGATATTACAAGACATACAATATCAGTAACAGGAACAGGACAATTTCGTTCAACAATGTCGAAATAGGAAGACTTTAGATAAATACAGGGCGTCCACCATTTTGGTCGGGGCGGTCAGATCTATATAAGTGGTAATTGGGAATTGAAACTAAACTATCTGGTATTGAAGGCTTTAACCACGTTTCAGTGACCAAGATGCACTCGGGCTGTGACTTTTAAATAGAAACTAGAAAAGGTGAGAACTTAGCAGACAGGGAATTAAGATTGGTGTATATAAAATTGATTTAATTTAGCTTTGTGGGTAATTCGTTATTGAAACTATGCTAGGGATTCCTTTTATGTATTTTATAGTTAGATCATTTTCTTTGTTTTGATTCGTGCGTCTAGCAAGCTCATCGCGAAGGTTTTGTAAATGTTCGAGTTGTTTTGGTGTTTTATCGTCTTGGATGGAGTACCAAGAAAGTGGAGATTGCGCTAGACGTTTCTTAGATCTAAGTATTTGAAGTGCTTGAGCCTGAGAATAAAAGGTGACTTTAAGCATTCATTGTTTGGCATTAAATTTTCATATCCCAAAATAATCCAAACTATACTTCAAACAGACTAAAGGAATTATCTTTAAATTGCAAAAAAGGTAGATAAACATAAAAAAGGAAAAAGATTAATTTATATTTAACTTGGTAATTGGAATAAAATTGAAGAGGTGGCAGCAAATTCACATTAAAAACTCAAAAACAAACCAAAAAGGGAACAAAATTTTTGGAAAAGTTTTTAAACAAAAATATTTACTCCAAAGATTAATGCTCTGTAAGGGGACAGGCAACAATCTCCGGTCTAACGTTTAAAACATTATTGTAAACATAAATGTTCAAAAAATCTATTTGTTCATTAACTAACCTATCCCTATGGAACTTTTTGTTGTACAAAATGGCAAATTGTTCTAGCAGATCTGTAACTCTATCGTTCCTCGAAATATGCAAAACGCTTACTTCATTTTCATAGTCATGGTTGTTGCACAACACATGGATGGCAAAGTTGGACTTATAGTTAAGACCTGCTAGATCAACATTATTTGCACGTAGTAAACGAAAGTGTTCGTTGGTTCTTATACAGATTTTACGATAACTACGGCCCATGTAAAAGCTTTCACAGGAACAGGTCAGTTTATAAACGCCGCTCCTTTCCAAAGGATTAATTTTGTCCTTTTTATGGGATAATAGGAGGTTGAGGTTAGAGGGGGCTGAAAAGGACACGGAAATTTTAAATTGAGATAGGAGTTTTTTGAATTTTAAAGAAGGGGGACCTATGTATGGAATACTACAAAAGGATGATGGGTTTAGGGTTGAAATAGGTATAAGGGGGGTGACTTTTGCTAAACTATATTTATTAAGTTTTTTACTGTAAAGTTTTTTAATTATATTTAAAGGGTAGTTATTAACTTCTGCCAAGTGAAAAATTGTGTCCAACTCTATTTTGAAATCTGATTTATTAAGGGATAAGGAAAATAATCTATGAAAAAGGGAATGGAAAGCTGCCATTTTATGGCTAAAAGGGTTAAAGGCTTGAAAAGAAATTAAATGGGAAGTTGTTGTGGGTTTTCTATAAACAATTGTCGCTGTAATGTTTGTTTAATAGACAATAAATTTATATTTTGGAGAGAACATTTTTTCTATGGATTATTTAAAAAAATAAAAGCTTAAAATTAAAGTGCAGAGTTTACTTAATTGCTCATTTGTGGCAAAACTACTCACGCTGTTCTAGAAGAACTTTTAAATGACATGACAACTTCCATTTTTTTTTTCTTTTTGGAATTTGTTATATGAGCTTTACCGGGTGTCCCACCAACCAGGTTCTTGACAAGTTATATCTCCGTTATTTGAAAAGGTAAATTTTTTGTAAAAAATAGCGTTAAATGGGAGCCAAAAAAGATTTTATTGACTTATTCAATCCCCCCCCTCCATTGCTTACTCACTCCCTTGTAACCACCCCAACCTCTGATTTTCAAATAACACTTCCCACCCCCATTTTTATCTAAGAATATGAAATTACATTTCATTTTGAATTAAACCATGTATTATAAATAATATCTTATTCTTTTAAGGGGCTTCCAATAACAATTATTAATTAGTAATAATAATGTCCCACCAGGTTTTAGACGGGCTATATCTCCGTTATTTAATAATATAAAAAAGTTAAAAAAAATAAAATAAAATTGGAGCCAAAGTAGAATTTACTGACATATGCAAAACTACCCCTTATTAACCCACCCTCTTGGAACCACCTCCAACTAGTTTTTTAAATAGCACTTCCCTATTTTACTAAAAAATATAAAAGCACATTTCATTTTTAATTTAACCAGAAAATTTTCCAAAAACTTACTTTAAATTGTACCCAAAAGAAAATTGATTATTATATTCAAAACCAACTCATAACAATCCAATCTCCTGGAACTACCCGCAATTTTGTTTTAAATACCATCCTTCTATTAATAAATAATAATTGTTATTTAGAGCCCCTTAAAATCTAAGATACCACTTATAATAAATGGTTGAATTCAGAATAAAGTGCCCTTTCATAGTCTTTAAGAAGAATTAGGGGGTGCAATTTGAAAAACAGAAGTTGGGGGTAGTTTTAAGGGAGTGGGTAAGCAAGGGGCGGTTTTGAATAAGTCAGTAAAATCTTATTTGGCTTTGATTTAATGCTATTTTTTGCAAATTTTAATACCTTTTCAAATAACAAAGATAAGCTATTTCAAGATCTTGGTGGGACACCCAGTATAGTGAACGGATGGACCGTTTTGAAAAAAAATTGGATGGAGTGATTAGGTACCATAGCGGTACCACTATGCCAAGTTTGATCAAAATCCGAGACATCGAGGGCAAAAAGAGTATGTTAGCGTGAAATATCAGAGATATTTTCAAAAAAACACATTTTATTCAAAAACGGCTCTAACGATTTTTAAAATTTTGGTCTTATTTTTTTAATTAGAGCTCATATAACAAATTCCAAAAATAAAAAAAATGGAAGTTGTCATGTCATTTAAAAGTTCTTCTAGAACACCGTGTACCAAATGTGTATAAAAATGTTGTAGGACCTAATTTGTAGATTATAAAATTCTCTAAAAAAATATTTATACAAATATTTTTTTATTTTACTTAGTTTGTTCATAATATTAAAGCACACAATGTAAACTTTTTTCCGAAGACCAAAAAATAAGTTTTTCTTATTAATTTAAAGGCGCAGAATCCGAATTTGACCTTAAAAAAATCCAGCACGTCTTATTTCTTGTTATTTTAGTACAGGCAATTATGCCAATTTAAAAATAATTTATAAAAAACAATATTCCTTATTTTTTTTTTCGTTTTTTTTTTAATGGTTTTACATCATAAAAATATTACTTCATTATTTAAGGACCGTATTACGTAACATATTTTTAGTTTATTTTTGACCCCCTAGTAATACTTTTTGGCCTTTTTTTAGCATAGGAAGTACGTAACACTAAGCTTGTCCCCTTATGCACCCCTCTCCTCACCCCCACCCCTACTTAGTTGTGCCACAAGATCAATTTTTTTTAATAGTATTTTTCCCTACTATCGCTTCTTATTCTACCTATGAATTTAAAGTTTCCACAATCTAAATTGGGTATTTTTTTAAGTAATATTAAGTCGCCGAATGAAAATTTGTCCTCAGAATATTTTTATGTCCCATGATTTTAGAACAAAAGGGCTAAAATAATGTTTTTTTACCAATTTTGTCTCACTTTTCTCAGAAACCTGAGGTAGTAGAAACATTCTGAGGGCAAATTCGGCCTCAGCGGCCCAAAATATATGACTGCAATCAGGACAAGAAACCGTATTGCCTAGTATTTTTATTTTGTTTTTGAATATCGGAATGTACTTTTTATAAAAGGTAAGTTTTTTAAACAAAAAAAAATTACAGGGAAGAGTACACCAAGTAATTCTAAGCACACATTGTTTTTATTTTGTTAATTCAAGGGGGTGGCCAGCCACTTAGTAAGACAAACAACGGGTGTGGGATTAAACGACTTTGATCAAAAACACGTAGATGTTTCGTTGAGGATTAAGGGCTTTCAGATGGATCAATATCCAATATTTAATTAACCCTTTCATGCTCACAGGGCATTATTTAAAAATTTAGTTTACTTCTTTTTATATTCAAACCGCTGTGGAAATTGCCCACTGGAAACTGGTCACGTATTTTTCAAATAGTCTAGATTCACAGAGACTAGAATTTGAAAACCAAAGTATTCAAATAATATATTTATACCCGTAACTGCAAATATGTGATTACATTATTGGTAATTAATAATAATAACACTAGGCAACAAATCGCAACTTTTTTTTTTGCCCCGATCGGAAAGTAAATTTTTCTTACTAATTCGAGGGCGTAGAATCCGAATCTGACCTTAGAAAAATTCCAGCACCTAAAATTTTTGAGATATAAGTGCAGGTAATAATGACGTTTTTTTCAAAATCTTTAAAAAAAAGAGTAGAATTTTGAAAATTTTAGTGTACATTAAAAAAAATAGGAGGAATTCAAAAATCTATATGTCAAGAACCTACTGTCAGAATAAGTACGCGAAAAAAGGTTATAATGAAAGTGCAGAGTTTACTTAATTGATCATTTGTGGCAAAACTATCAAATTTTTTTAAAAACTTTATAAAACTTAATTTGTAGATTATAAAATTCTCTACAAAAATATTTATACAAATATTTTTTTATTTTGCTTAGTTTGTTCCTAAAAATAAATAAAAAAGATATAAAATTAAAGTACACAGTGTAAACTTTTTCCCGAGCCCAAAAAATATATTTTTCTTATCAATTTAAAGGCACAGAATCCAAATTTGATTTGATTTAAAGTTTCTATGTTTTAAGTTGGGTATTTTTTAACTAATATTGAGTCGCCGAATCCAAATTTGTCCTTGGAATATTTTTGTCTCCCATGATTTTAGAACAAAAGAGGGATAAAATAATGATTTTTTAACATTTTTATCTTACTTTTCTCAGAAAACAGGTAATAGAAATATTCTGAGATTCGGTTTCAGCGACCCAAAATTAGTTAAAAAAAATATGACTCCAATCGGGGCAAGAAACCGTGTTGCCTAGTGTAATTATGTGCCATAGGCAAAAAATGTTTTAAATCATTTTCCAGACACTTTTTATAAGCCAGTTATTTTATAAAAAATTTAATTGCAATTTTCTCATACCTTTGGTTTTTGCTTTGATTTTCGTTGGCGCGGATGTTCGCTTGTGATTGTGTTTATAAATTTTCTAATCTGTAGCGCCGCGGCGCGCTGCAAGCAAAACTTTTAATAATGTAAAGGTTAAATTTGGAGATATAAAAAAGAAAAGATAATGAATGAGATTTTATTTAATTTTTCTAGCGGTTTTATATATTTTTTTTTCTGTGGGTTAGTTAGCTCCATTACTAGGGTGATGCAAAAAAATTCAAAATGATATTTTTAGGGAGGCCCAACAAAGCTCAAATTATTCTATTTGGTGTAGAAAGAAACTAGATAAAATTTTATTAAAAAATTTTAAAATTTAGAGGTGGCTCAAAAAGCTCAAAGTTTAGAACGTTCCACGTCCTTACAGTTAGTGCATTATACCTATAAACCTGTAACCGATCTGCTTCAAATTCATGTCATAGTACTACTCTACACGGTGTATTTGAAATAGCGTCGGAAATTTTAACAGATGATTCTAAATCATAAAATATGACAAAAAGTTCCTATAAACATATGTCTAAAAATGCGTCATAAGGGAGCTAGGCCCCTTTGAAAGTGGCTAAAAAAAATCGGTTTTTATTTAATAACTCAGGAACCTTTGAGATATATCAACGAGGTTTTGCACGTCAACTAATCCTACCAAGGCCCGTTTTTATGTGTTATTTTTATGTATTTATTTCAACCAGTGGTGTGCGAAACGGGGGGGCTTATCAGTTTTTTGTCCCAAACTTTTTTCTGTGTAACTTTTTAAAATTTTGGTTTTCGACATTTTAGTATTTAATTTTTCGTCCTCGAACCGTGAAATTTCACTTTCAAATTAACTTTTTTCGAAAACGGTTAATCCTACAGTATTACAACAAGACTACCTTTTTTATGTATTTTGACCTGAGGAATCATATTTCAAAAATAAAATTGCAAAAAAGTTACACAGAAAAAAGTTTGGGACAAAAAACTGATAAGGCCCCCCCGTTTCGCACACCCCTGGTTTAAATAAGTACGTGAAAATGACATACAAAGATGGGCCTTAATAGGATTAATTTACGTGCAAAACCTCGATAACATATCTCAAAGGGTTCCTGAGTTATTAAATAAAAACCGATTTTTTTAGCCAATTTCAAAGGGGCGTAGCTCCCTTATGACGCATTTTTAGACATATGTTTATAGGAACTTTTTGTCATATTTTATCATGTAGAATCACCTGTTAAAATTTCCTACGCTATTTCAAATACACCCTGTATAGTACCACATTACAATATTGTAATTTAAAAAAAAAATCAACTGTTTCTAGTAGAGATCGTGATTCATGATTCGTGCCCCTAGAATGCACCAAATTGCACGCCGCAAGCTTATTTTTCAACATGTCGTAATTTACTTATTTTTCAAGCTATTTTATTGATTAAAAAACTTTTATTAAATTTAAAATTATTTCTTTTTAGCGCGTATAAAAGTTTTTTTAAAATTCTTATTATTTGACCTATTTTTATGAATATTTAAAATAGCCTACACTAGCAACAAACGACAAATTTTTAATTTTTTTTTTTTGGAAGGGAATAATAATTTAAGATTTTTATTTTTATAGTAAGTTACAACACATATCTATATTTAAAAAATTAGTAGTATTATTTAATTATAATATATATTTCCTATAAATAAAAGAGTCTGAAATCCTTCAAAAACAACGAAAAACGACTAAAAATAGCATATTTAAGACTCAATTTTGCCCCAATAGCTTAAGTGTGTGAGAAATATATACCATAACTAATTAGTTCTAAGTGTGCTTTTTAAAAGTAAAAAACATAATTTGGCCAATGCAAAACATACACCGTTTTTAAAACCTTTTAAAAAATCAACTATTGAAATTTATGCCTTAAAATAGGATTTTTCGAAATATATAATATATATTGATATATATTATATATTGATCTTACAAGTCAGGCATAAAAACCGACAGATAATTTTTTAAGCAGAAATTTATTTTTTTGCATTTAAAATTAACAATAAAAAAATCCAATAAAAAATATTCAAAAAAAAACTATTATTTTTTTGATAAACCAAGACTCTCTTAGCAATTATCTGTCATAGTACGGGGAAAGCATTATTATTATTATTGTTAATATATTATGTATGACATATATTTAAAAAAAACATTAATATACTAAAATTGTTTTATTTTTTTTGCAGTTATTCGGTTTCCTATGCAAGAAATATATATTTTTTAACATATTCTCCCACTTTTAACCGTTTTGAGCCACCTCTAAATGTTAATATTTTTGGATAAAATTTTACGTAGTTTCTTTCTAAACCAAATAAAGTAATTTGAACTTTGGGCCCCCAAAAAATTCCAAAAAATAAAAAAATGTGCAATTTTTTGCATCACCTTACTCCATTACCCCAGTAGTACAGGCTTCGTCTACTTAAGGGTTAAAAGTTTAAAACCCTAATGCACAATACTACATATCGATACCCCCAAGCAACAAAGCCGTAACTCATATATTGTCATTTTTCATGACAGCTAAATTTCTAAAATATTTTTTTTTGTTATTTAAGGGTGGGTAAATGATTGAAGTGGAAAACGAAGTCATGTGATACATCATTTGAAAGCTTATAAAATTCTTTATTTAACTGTTTAAGTATTTATTGTTTATTTACTGTTTGTTTCTGATAATATTCAAGTTTAGAATTTCTTACTTTAGTGATTTTAAGTAAACTTTTGCCTTAAGTGGACTGTGGAGAAACCTGAGTAGTACCACCCTGTGTGTCTTTTTTCAAGGCGTTTACCTATGAGTATAACTTAAAATGGGTCTAACTTGAGTTACATCCTTGTTGCTTGGGAGTGTCGATATAATACATTTTAAAGCTTCAGGAACCAATTCCTCGGCGAAATTAAGAAAAAAAGTTTCTATAGACATGCCCATGCATGGGTCTGAAAATGCTAAATAAGGTTTTGATTTATCTCAGGAACCCTTTTTTAGATATAGCAACGAGAGTTTGCATGTAAACTTATCTTCGTATGTTATTTTCATGTATTTATTTTAATCAGTGGTGTGCGAAACTATTTGAAAAAAGTTTCTATACATATAGGTGTAAAAATTGCTTTTAAAGTTACTATGGCCCTTTAAAAATTGTGCATTTTTAGGAGACCATAGTTTCATTAGGATTGATTTTTGGAAGTACCTGTATATGAGTTTTTTTTGTTAGTTTTTGATATACATTCCTCTGCATCATTGAAATGTTGGTTTTCAACATTTAAGTACTTAATTTTTTCTCCTTGAACCTTGAAATCTCACCTTCAAATGATTTTTTCTCGAAAACGGTTAATCCTACAGTCTTGCAACAAGAGTATCTTTTTTTATGTATTTTGACCTAAGGAATCATATTACAAAAATAAAATCACAAAAAAATTACGCAGAAAAAGATTTGGGACAAAAAACTGATATGGTCCCCCCGAGGCATTAACTTCCGAAATTTCCAACCGTTATTTCCGGACACCCTTTATATGTATGTGTGTAATACATACTATGTATATTCTATTGGAATAATAATAATAATAATAATAATAATAATAAACTTTATTTTCATTAATTAAAATTGAGTTTACAACAGCACAAACAATCTCAAATACGAAAAAACGTCGCAAATAAATAAATTTCACAGTACATATTTACATTTAAAATACATTTAAGTTTGTTTCCATAAATTCCTTAAAAGAGTAAGGTTCTAAACTAATTAATAAGGACAATACAAGACTTTTAAATTTTTTTACATTACATGTTAATTTAAAATCTTCGGGTAACTTATTAAACACCGATATACCCGCATAATAACACCCTTTTTCAAATATTGTTAACCGGTGTCTAGGAAAGTTGTAATTTAGGTTTCTTGTACTTGAACCTCTCATTTGTTGAAATAGGTGGCTATTTTTAAAAACAAAAAGCAAAAGTTCATAGATGTATACCACTGTCACTGTCAAGATATTGTTTCTTTTAAAATATCCTCTACACGATTGACTATATTGAAGTACTAGCATAGTTCTTACAGTGCGTTTCTGAACTGCAAAAATTTCATCGATTTTTATACACTGACCCCAGAAAATTATGCCATACTTTAAGACTGACTGAAAATTTGAGTAGTAAACAATTTTTAAGGTATCTATAGTAACGTATGGTTTAAGCACTCTAAGTGAATACAGGGCAGTATTTAGTTTCCTACAAAGTTCCTCCACATGATTATTCCAACTGAGTTTTTCATCTAGTACCAAACCTAAAAATTTGGTATTTCTTACAGTGGTGATCATAACATCATCGAATGGTACCTGATGTGGTGTTTCAAAATTTGACCTATCCGTTTTAAAAAACATTATATTTGTTTTTTCTTTGTTTAAAATAAGTTTGTTTTTCACAAACCATTTTAATAAGTCCCTAACGCTAGATTTAAGTTTATGCATCAAATTTTGATACGACCAAGATTTCAAAATTTTGTTTGTATCGTCCGCAAAATTTACCAGCGTTCCATATGCCACCGATAATATAACCCATTATTGCAATAGGTTCGTTTTAAAATAGAGATACTACTTATATTGTCATTCTCAATAATGTAAATTTAAATAAAAGCAAGTGATCTAAGATAATTTATATAGAACAGTAACTTAACTGCAAGGATTATTGCAAGTTTGTTAAATTATTCTGGTTTAAAACTATTACTACGGGTTATTAACTTAATTTATTGGATCCATTTGAGGTTAGTTTATATGACAAAGTTATGCTCATGAGCGTACAGTTGATCGGAAGATTATTTACGATATGTAGTTAGCCAAAATTTATGAAATAATCTTACCCTATTTACAAGACTCAAATAGGGTTGTTTTTTAGACGTTTATGTATTCTGTGGATGGTCATCTAGATGTTTACTGGATTCACCACCAAGTTTATGTTTCTAAAAAATTTATTTACACTCAAGAAAGCATTTGCCGATTTTTTTAACAGTGTAATCTGATTTTCAATAAAACCTAATACGCGATATATGGCATTCATTTATCTTAAGAATCTAGAATATATGGGCCAGTTATATTAAAGGAATCTTTGGGGTGGCTGATATCATATAAAGGGTAGCGGTTCTCGACCAATTTAATATCCATTTGAAAGATCCTTCTTAGATTCGTGCTCCTTTATTTTGATACAGAGTCGGATTACGCAGCATCGAATGTAGACAGTAATTTTAAGCCGCCTAGCTTACGTACTTATATTTACGGTCTTCATGATATAATGTCGCAAATAGGCTTAGATATATTAATTTAAAGACTAAAGACTAAATATAAGTATTAACCATTTCAACGAAAAAGTAAACTTTTTCTGACCTGGTTTTAGCCATTTTTTTTTTAGAATAGCATTGTTTTAAGCTATTACCTAGAAGTGACATTATTTTGGTATCCTTTTTTGTATGTGAAAAATAAAGAAGTCAATTTTTTTAAATGTTTGATTCTTTTTCTTCGCCAAAATGTTTTTTTGGCATTATTATTAAAATATTGAAATAAAAACTGGATATCGTCCATGATACTGCAACTCAGCTTATCATCATTTAACTAAAATGTAAAAATTAGCCATGTGACATTGTTATTCAATAAACATGATAGCTTTTTTTATTCCTGTCAATGACGATACGCGGTAGAGCGGCATAGCAATCTGCTAGATAAGATTGACGCAGGCGAATGCCCTGTCGGGATCTTTTGTGATCTGAGCAGGGCTTTTGACTGCGTCAGACATAATCTTCTACTTCAAAAACTATTTCAGTGCGGTATCAGGGGCTCAGCCCTGGAATGGTTCAAGACGTATCTTAAAAAACGGACGCAGGTGGTGCAGGTCTCGCACGGGACTGGCAAGTATTCTGAGCAGCATCGTTCTGAGCCAGTAAACATAGACGTAGGTGTCCCTCAGGGGTCCATACTGGGCCTGTTCATACTCTTTATAAACGATTTGTCTCCTTATTTAAAACAACTACTGGTTATGTATGCTGATGATGCATCACTCTTAATCTCTTTTAAATCAGACGATGACCTGAACAGATACTTACCTGTCTTGTGCGAAAACCTGTCCACATGGTTTAACGCTAACTCTTTGTTTTTAAATGTTTCAAAAACGACGTTTCTACGCTTTCATACATGGCAGAATAGAAATGTTGGTCCTGTTAATATCAACATAAACTTCACTGATCTAAATCAATCAGATATTGTACCTTTTCTGGGTATAACCATAGATAAAACCCTCAGCTGGAATGATCACTGTGAAAAATTAACCAAGCAACTAAGCTCTACATGCTTTCAGGTACGGTCTCTAAGACGCATTTTAACTTTACCGCAATTAATCATGTTTTACTATGCACATGTACAGTCGAGATTAACGTATGGTCTACTTCTTTGGGGCCTATCTCCAAATTTAGAGGAAGTTTTCCTGCTCCAAAAACGTATAATACGCACCATGGCCGGAGTAGTTTACAATTATCCATGCAGAGAACTCTTTAAAAAATTTAAAATTTTGCTTCTGCCATGTATGTTAATATTAGAACTTGTACATGTACAAGAATAAGTCACGGTATGCCAGTAACTGTTTGATTCACACCTACAATACCAAAAGTACGAATAAATTTCATATTCCTTTCAGAAGACTCAACCTAACTTACGACAGATCGCCCATCATAATGGGTATGAAACTCTTTAATGAGGTCCCTGAGCTAGTAAAAAACTTAAAAAATGTTCATTTTTTCAAAAATGCTGTACAAACATTTTTATTAGACAGCTGTTACTACACTATCAACGAGTTTAAATTGCCCGCCGGTGAACGATAGCGGCGTTGTCCTTATTTTTATATTTCGTATTTATTATATGTGTGTAAAATATTTATGTACATTTGTGTAAAATTTTAACTTGACTTGTTCGATATTGTTATCTATGAATGTAAATAAATTGAATTTGCAGTATCACGAACGATATCCAGGTTACAAGGATGTCTAAATAAAAGTTCAGTTAAAAAATTAATGTGGTTTATTTTGTTTTTTTTTATTTAGCTTTTCGTTTTGGTTTGGTTTTGGTTTTTTAAGAGGTGCCTTAATTTACAATAACTATTTCTGAGACGAGAAAATTTACAAACTCTATATCTAAAAAGTAGTTTTTATTCAATATTTCTGGAACCCTATAAACCACAGTAACGAATTTGCACATGCCTTGGTATTGATAAAGGCTATCATTTTATGTAATTTTTATTTGGTAATTTTAACCAGGGCGGCGATTTTATTTGGTAATTTTACCTGGGGGGCGATGTCACTTTTTTGCCCCAAACTTTTTTATCCGTAGATTTTTTAACATTTTCTCAACAAAATATTATTCTTTAATTAAAAATACATAAAAAAGGTACTTTTTATGTAATACTGTAGGGTCAACCGTTTTTGAGAAAATTGCAATTAAAGATGCAATTTCACGTTCTGAGCATCAAAAATAGAAACAAAAAAATGCACCAATAAAATTTCAATACTGCAGAGAGATTCTACATTAAAAACTACGAAAAAAACTTCCCATACACAAATATCCACAAATCGCTTTTAAGGGAGCTTCGGTCCCTTAAAAAGTGTTACCCTTTAAGAGGACATAGTTCTCTTAAAACTGATTTTCGAACCTAGATGTATTTTTTTACAGTTTTTAATGTAGAATTAATTACCCTGCAGCATTGAACATTTTTATTGATACATTTTTTAGTTCCTATTTTTGAGGCTCAGAATGTAAAATTGCAATTTTTTGGAAAACGGTTGGCTCTACGGTGTTACACAAAGAGTACCTTTTTTATGTATTTTTAATTAAAGATTAATATTTTACTGAGAAAATTTCAAAAAATCTGCATTTTAAACGCCCTTGGTTAAAATTACTAAATAAAAATGAAATTAAATGTTAGGCTTTATCAATGCTAAGGCATGTGCAAAAATTCGTTACTGTGGTTTATAGAGTTCCAGAAATATTAAATAAAAACTACTCTTTAGATGTAACCTTAGAAGGGTCGTAGCTCCTTTTGGGCTCATTTTCGGACCACGCTTTATATGAACTTTTTTTCATATTATTTCTGAATAGCCCTAAATAACCCTGTATAAATTTTTAATTATGGATTTTAATAAAATATTCTTAATATCAGTATAAAAAAAACTTAACACTTTTAAATAATTTCAATATTAATTTCTTTAATAAAACACTTTCTTTTTTGCGGTATGAATTTCAACAAGATTATTGAAATTGTTATATATCTATACATGTGTATTTACATAACTCGACTTTTTTTAGTGACTGATTTACGTTGTTTTTTTTTCAGTTATGGTGTTTTTAATGTTAATTGGGGGGGTGGGCGTAGCCCTCCTATTTAAACAGCGAGACCATGTTTCTGACAAAAAACATAGTTTAAAACCCTAAAATAACGCTGTGCGACTTTTCATAATTTTTATCTTTGACAGTTTTGAGGAGGATCAATTTTTATTTTTTTATAGTAACTATAGCGTTTAATTCTTCTTATTTATTCAACATCCAATGGCCAATAGCCTTTATACCTAAGAGAAACCAAGTTTTCTCTTTAGTTGACTTTATCTTAAGCATAAGCAATTGCACACCTTCTTTCAATAAATTTTTGGCACGCAGCGATTTAGCTGGGAAAAACTGTATAAACATTAACGTGGTTTTAATTTGGTATAAATTAAGGTAAAATGTATTATATTGGACTTTTTATTAGTAAAACTTTTTCCTCTATAAATGAAAATTTTTAGCTTATACATCAGTGCTAAAATTGCAATTTTTTATGTTTTATGGTAAAATGCAGCCGAGTATATTGACTGAATAAATATTTTCATCCTAGCAACTGTTAATATTATTCTCAGTGCTTTCTATTTGATTTTTAATTATTAATATACCTAACAATGAAATTTTATTGACGTAATAAAGCCTGCATTGCATCACAATGCAGAACTGCTGACCATTGTAATCGCCATTGTATCGTAACCTAAACAGGCAATTTAAATAAATAATTCCATCTATTGTTTATTAAGTATACTATTAACTATACATGGTGATCTAAAATGTGAGGCATGTATGATCAAAAGGTGATACGTTCAACAACTTTTGGAAAATCCTAAAAAACTGTCATTCTTTTTGTATAATACTTATAAATTTAAAACCTATGGCATTTTATTTAGCTTTAGTGGGAGATATTAATAGTATATAAATTGTCAACAAATTATAAAATATTTATCTCAAAATAAAAAAAAACAGTTTTGGGCTAATTACTTTTTGATCCCAACTTAGTCCCTATTGATTTAAACTTTTTCAAAAAAGGGTGTTTTCAAAATAGAGCAGCCACAAAGGAATGATTACTAAAAATGAGGAGTAATAATCGAGCATGTTTTAACTGTACTTAAATCATATGTTCTACTTGATTAAAGTTGGATAGGTATCTTACTTAGACCAATAGGTTAAAACATGAATGAACATAAAATTAAATAAAAAATGGCAAGTAGATCATCTCATCGCAACATGGTTTTAGGCAGAATTTTTCTACTGCTCCCATTAAGCTGTTTCAATTCATTCATGATAACATTGCCAAAAGTATGTTGTTGGTATCTTTCTAGACGTATCTAGAGCATTTGATTGCTTTAATATTGATATTGTGATGAAAAAAAATCTTGGTTTCAGGGGCTTCAATTCTTTCATCGAGTCTTCTCAGACATAGAACAATTACTGTCAAATACAAAAATATATTTTCAGACATACATAAGCTAAATACAGGCACCCTTCAGGGCAGTGTCATTGAGCCACTTATCTTTCTTTTGTTTGTCAATGACATGCTTAAATTTATATTAAGGGGCAAATTAATTCTTTATGCAGACTATACTTCAATACTTGTAACAGAAAATACAGTTGAATGTTTGTAACTTTTTGTTTCTTTCTTTTTTGTTTCAAAATGGAGTTTCCTTAGAAAACAATTACAAACCTAGGAAAGTTTTTTCCTTTTTCTGATAATCCATACACTGGCTTTCGTTTTTGACGTTTTTTTTAATGCACTATATAAGCATAACATTTGGTTAGTAATAGTTAGAAATTATTAACAGGGTGCACACTTCGTGTTTTTATTTTTACTTTTTATGGAAAAGCATGTATTTTTTATGTTTAAAGAATCTTTACTTGTTTTTCTTATTTTATTTATTAGGAAGTTATGTGTGTTTTATTATTTTTTCTCTTAGATAGTCCGATTTCTTTGTGTGTGTTTTAGGTAAAATAAATTGGATAACGTAATTTTTTAGGGAGCAAGTAGATACACAAATAAAAGCTAATCTTGCTGCACTCACGTATGAAAACAGACTTTAATATTATTGTGTTAGTATACGTAGTATACTGATGTTTACCAATATGCTTTTGAAACTTAAATATTTTAAGGAGCCTTTTATGTTTAACGAAAGGATCAAGAAAAGGATAGACTAGGCAACTATAAATTAAATATAATTGAAGGGAATAGCAAAAACACACATTACTTTAATTAGGTACCTAATACTATTTTGTGTATCTGGGCAGGATAATAAAATGTTGAAAAAAGAAATACCCAAATCAGGTGCAGATAGTTGCTTCTTAAGACGACAAAACTACTTTTTTGAAGTGGTACATAAATTATTTTATAATACACAGATTTTTTTAATACAATTTTATTTTAAATTTGAACAAGTTTTACCTAGGTAAAGGAGAAAGGGGTAATAGTAAACACTCGGGGTTTTAAGAAACAAAGCATGTTAGAATTAGGACTTTACATAAAGGCAGAAACTTCAATTTTGTACTATGTACTGGTATTATTATTTTTTCAAATTTGCCTAAACAAATAAACCAAATATACAAGAGACACCTCTAACTCACGTCCAAGATTACTTAAAATTTGAACAAAAACTAATAAAGATTAAAACATTTATCAATAAACAAAATTTTATTTTGAAAGGGTAAAAAACGTATATAAAAAAATAATAAAAACTAAAAAAATATAAAAACAGTAATAATAATTGGTAATTTTTATCTTTTACAACAATAAAAGTTATTGTTTCTACCTAATTTGTCGCTTCGACATAAGGGAACGTTCAAGTATTACGTAACGCAAATTTTGATCATTTTGGACCCTCACCCCCCCCCCCTGTAACGCTATTTTCCTATACCATTAACATAGGCGTAACACTCCAAAATGACCCCCACCCCCTCCCTAGCAGCGTTACGTAATACTTGAACGTTCCCTAATTTAAATGGTTCAATATTTTTTATATTTTATGCAAACATATTACTTTCGATATTTCCTTGGCATTTTATACTTATTCCTAAGAAAATACCCAGGAAAATCCTAAAAATAATTAGTTTTAAAAGCATTTTCTTATTACCCCGACAAAATACAATACCTGTGGTAATAAAATAATCCAAAACTATAAAGAAACATTTTTAATAAATTATTACAGCGACATTTTCAAATTTTAAATGTTAGTAAAATATGTCAATGAACATTGCAACATTGCAACATTGCAAAGCTTGCAAAAACTTTTAACAAAATGTTGGTTCACAGTCAAATATAAAATGTTTCCTCTTTTAACATTAAACTTTAAAAATTATAAAAAGTATACTTAGGTATACTACACTATGTAGAAACCTGTAGTTTTTGGGAATAATAGTTTATAAATGTGGGGTCTTTGTACATTTTTTTTCATATTAGAAGAAATTTTAAATGTTTTTTTCTTCGTCGTTTCTTATTAAGGGGTGATTCTACATCAGAAAATATGACAAAAAGTTCCTATAAACATATGTCTAAAAATGCGTCGTAAGGGAGCTAAGCCCCTTTGCAAGTGGCTAAAAAACGGTTTTTATTTAATAACTCAGGAACCTAACAAGGTTTTGCATTAATTCTTAATAAGGCCTATCTTCTTATGTTATTGTCATGTACTTATTTTAACTAGGGGTGTCCGAAACGGGGGGCCTTACCGGTTTTTTGTCTCAATTTTTTTCTGTGTAACTTTATTGTAATTTGATTTTTGTAATATAATTCCTCAGGTCAAAAGTCATAAAAAGTTATTCCTGTTGTAATACTGTAGGATTAACCGTTTTCAAAAAAAAAATATTTGAAGATAAAATTTCACGGTTCGAGGACGAAAAATTAAATACTAAAATGTTGATTGTTGATAAATAAAACAAAAAGCATTAAAACAGATATATGTATAAGTAGTTTTAAACTCGTATTTAGTACACATTTTAATGTGAACTATACAGTCTTGAAATTTACTATAAATTTTTATAGCTATTACACATTAAGAGATTAAAATTTTCAATGAATATAAAATAACTAATTTTCTATTTTATAGCTTTAATTTAAAAAGTTTGTACATCTAAAAGTGTTTTATTTCAAGTTCGTAGAATTTTATGCATAATAATAATAATTTTTATATAATAAGTAATCCATTGAAAACCGTCCAATTTTCAGTTATTTGGGCGCTCGACCAGTTCCAAATAAGTTAATTTTTTGTGTGTTGTTAAACCTATATATGTGTATTCCGAAACAATTTTTTTAAAAAAATTAAAATGCTTCGTTTGGGGGTGGCCACTCTCCCAAATTTGAATTTTTCTGATTTTTGCTGTTGGGAAACTTGATATTTCTTGGTTGTTAAAAAAGATACTGATATGGAACAAAGGCCAATTGTTTATGCAACTATTGGGCTATTTTTTTTTGTCTAAAACACTTTCTCTCCAAAAAATTTAAAATATGTTAAAATCGCATCCAAAATTTGACATAAAATTCAACAAAATCAAGACATTTAAATTTTAATATTTTTTTATAGGGCTGACTTAGGGGCTCATTTTTTTATAGGGCTATATAGGTACTATATGCTGTTTTAAGTTTTAAACCAAAATATTTATTTATACATTTTTCACAGCACTTTATAAATATTACTTTTTTGAATTGCCATATTTTGAGCTATTTCTCACTCATATTATATTTTAAAAATCTGAAATTTTCACACATAAAAGCTCTATATGTGAACATTCCAGAAAAAAAAATCAAGAATGTGTTTTGGCTTAAATTAAAATAATATCAAAAAATATATCACTGAAATTTATTCATTTTATTTTTGATTATATACATTTTTAAGAATATTATGGTCTTATGAATTATAAAAAAGCCAAAAAAAAAAAATAAAAACCAACATAAAAGATAAAAAATTAAACAACTTAATTTAACGATATTTTTACGTAATATTAATTATACACAAGAAATAAACCCAAATAAAAAAATACATTATTTTAATTTTAACCCATTTTGTTTTAAATATATTTAACTGTAAACTAATAATTATATTTTTACTTTGAGGCAAAACACATTTCTGATTTTTTTTTATGAAATGCTAACATATAGAGCTCTTACCTGTAAAATTTTCAAATGTTTAAAATTAGGAAATTGAGGAGGCCCAAATATTGAATTATCTGGTTAAAGTAATATTTTTAAGGTATAAAAAAGTTACAAAGGCACACAAAATAAAAAAAGTGGCCTGTACTTTAATAACCACATATTATGTACTTCCATGTATTTTTTCCGCTAAATCCGAATCCGAGGTCATAATTGGCTCTTCACCCAAGGATTTTGACATAACCTCAAAAACCTGCTTAAATTGACCTTATTTTTGATAAGAGAGTTTATTAATGATTAAAACGAGAAAACTATGATATTTATACGTATTTGGGGAGCTGAAACTGAATCTGCACTCAAATTGACCACACGTCAAGGTTTCGAGATAATCTCAAAAAATACCTCAACATGATCTAATTTTAGATAAAAGGGTTTATTATAAATTGAAATCATTATTATATTAATCGCGAACCAAAGCCAACAAATGGAGGTCAAATTCGTGTTCAGCATCAAAAAGTAAATCGAAAATGACATATCAGACAAGATGGAAAGATATGATTTTATTTTATCGACCAGTGTAATTATTATATATTTTTACATATATGGTTTGCTTAAGGCCTATCCAGAAGCTTGCCTAAGAACATAAAACATAAGAATGCGATGGCGTGATTGGTTTACAAGATACATGGCGGCACATCAAGCCAATCAAGGCATGGCATTGTTACGTACTATGTTGTTATGCCAGCCCGTGGATATGCCCTTAGGTGGAGGACGTGTTTCATAATACATACGGCTCAGCAAAAGTGTTCTGGCAAATATGTACAATAATACCATGCGCAGAAGAGTTTGGTAGAACATATTTATGCGCAGAAGTGTTGTACAATACATACGAATGCGCAAAAGTGTTCTGGCAGACATAATGTATATTATACAAATATACCGATGAGCAGAAGTGTTTGAAATGTGCAGAAGTGTTCCGTATGAAGAGTTGCTAAACTTAGCAGCTCTTCCTTTAAGGTAAAAAAAGTTAAAATAAGTGTGGCAAAAAGCGTGGTGTAATTCATTTCCAATATTCTGCTAGTCGAAAATATAAAAGTTGTTAAAAGATTTTACGTTTTAGTTATTTTTATACTTTTTCCATTTTTTTTGAAAAAGTTTGGGGGTCAGCGAGATTTAGATTTTTTATTACCAAATTCGTTTATAGAGCACAAAAATTCCCAAGACTAATATAGCCTCGTTAATAGTAATTAAGCTTTATTATGGGACTGTATTATTAGTGTAAATTTATTATAATTATTATTAGTGTAAATTGTTTAATAATTATTAATAATTTACACTTAAATTATTTATTCATCGATTTTTTTTATAAATATTAGACTGATTAAATTTCTTCATATAAATTTTTGTTTAAAATTATTTTGCATTAAAATATATTACAGCATATTTGTTAAAGAAATACTTTCTGATATTGGCAGAAAAATATAAAAAACAAGCCGTGAAGATATGTGATGCTACACATTCCATTACATATTATTCACAGTAAATGGTATTTTTCATTTTCCCAAATACTTAAAATATTTAAAAAAATAAAAAATACATTTATTTTTCAAAAGATCTTTTTTTAACAAATGAAAAATTAAAAAAAAATTCAAATTTTTTTAATTTTTTTTTATTTTCTTTTTTCAAAAAACGAAAAATTTTTGGAAAGAAAAATTAAAAAAAAAACTTTTTATCAAAAAAGAAAAAAAAAATTGAAAATAATAGTTTTTATTTTTTTAATAACGTTTAATTCCCCATAATTTCTCTATTTTACTTTGAAAAACAATAGGGATCTTCCCCTCATAGAACTTAATTTTTCCTGAAAATTTGGATTCGATCCGATTATTCGTTCTTGAGTTATCTTGTCTACAAAAAATGTGACACCAGACAGACGGACAGACGGACATTTTCAAAGTTTCTTATTTTTTCATGAAACACATTTGTATCCAAGTCTAGGATGCTTTTTGGCGATTTTGGGAAATTCGAAACTACCGTATAATATTATTCTAGCGCAGGCGCTGTGAATAATATAATAAAAGCATCGATCCGTTTCTCACCAATCAAATAATTTAATATAAAAGGGATTTTAAATCAAATAATGAACCTTGATAACATCAATCATCCTAAGTACACTTAAAAAACTTTCTTATATTAAATTATGATAATTAGGCTTCATCTTTAGTCAATTTGGCATAACATTACTAGTTTCCTTGGTAATTAGTTGAGTTGCCAAAGAGTTACATTTTTTAGGTCGATTTCTAACTTTTCGTTTTAAAAGCGAATTGTAAAATTAAGTATTTACTCTCAAGCTAAATCATACTTAACTTAAATAAATTTTATTTGGCCACTCTTTTCTAAAAAAATACACAAAAATAGATAAATTTTTTAATATTGTTCATACAAAAATTAAAGTTTTAGGTTGAAATATCAGCTATCGATATATCATACAATCATTAAATGATAAAATTGCCCGATTTAGACATACAGTTTAAAGATAACTTAATAACACAGTATTTGTCCAAGGGTTAAGTCGACTTCTCGATATTTTGACACAAAAGATAAGAGGGGTTGACATTTGGACCTTACTGTCACGGTAAGCCTAAGCTAAGGAAACTAATTTTTTTCGATATTCCCAATAAAAATTAAACTAACACTCTAAAAAATATAAAAGTACTTTAAATCGATTTTCTTAAAACTGCTTTAAGGATTATTGGCCTTGTTTTACTCAGTAGGCTCTATACTACAAAATCCATTTATAAAAAATGGGGTGTTTAATTTTGTATTTTAATTTTAAGGCCTACCTTGCTAAATAAACTGCTGAGCAAATAAAATTTTCACCCACAAATTAATGCAATTTTAAATTAATATATTTTAAAAACTGCTAGACGCATTTAGATAACACTGGTCGACAAATCTGAAGATTTTTCTAACTGAGATTCCAGACATAGGTTTATACTAATTTTGGGTCGCTGAATCCAAATCCGAAGGCCGTTTGTCTCCATCACCCTCAGATTTTTTTATATCATAAAAAAAGTTAAAATTAGGGAAATTGATTTTGTGTAATTACAAGAAAATGCTTTGACTTATCACATTAAAATTGAGTACGGTTAATAGTGGTAATATAAGTTATTTAGTCCCCTACTTACCCAAAAATACAATTGTGTGTATGTCAGAGGCGTGCGTTCTAAAGTGTTTCTGTAATATATTTCTCCAACAAAATTTATGTTTAAGAATTTTACAATTTCGATAAAAAATTATTATTTATTGATTAATTTTACGTAAAAAACATATTGGACCTTTTGATCAAAGGTCAATAGTTTTCGAGAAAAATAGGTTTAAACATATCTCTGCAAGTGGTAATATTAACCGTATTTAATTTTAATGTGATAAGTCAAAGCATTTTCTTGTAATTACACAAAATCAATTTCCCTAATTTTAAGTTTTTTTATGATATAAAAAAATCTGAGGGTGATGGAGACAAACGGCCTTCGGATTTGGATTCAGCGACCCAAAATTAGTATAAACCTATTTCTGGAATCTCAGTTAGAGAAATCTTCAGATTTGTCGACCAGTGTAATTATCTAAATAAACTAAATAAACTCAATTAATAAATTATAATTTGTAAATTGAGTTTATTTGACTATTTGCAGTAATAGTTTTTGAGAAAATAAGTAGTTTGAAGTGTGTTTAAAAGTGAAAGATGTTTTTTTGCATCAACTTTAGACTTTTTTTGAATATATTGTGTGGGGCTTTTAGAGCTACCGGCATGATTCTATTTAAATATTAATTTTTATTTGTTGCCTTCGAAAAATAACCTAATTTTGAAATCAAAGTCGAATATATTGTATTGTGTATCTTACACACGGTGTATTTGAAATAGGTTCCTAAATGTTAAGGGGTGATTCTAGATTATAAAATATGACAAAGGTTCCTATAAACATATGTCTAAAAATGCGTCGTAAGGGAGCTAAGCCCCTTTGAAAGTGGCTAAAAAATTCGGTTTTTATTTGATAAATCAGGAACCCTTTGAGAAATAGAAACGAGGTTTTGCACGTAAACTAATCCCATATTCGTATGTTATATTCATGTACTTATTTTAACCAGGGGTGTTTGAAACAGAAGTTTTTATTTTACCAAATTTTTTCTGTGTAACTTTTTTGTAATTTTATTTTTGGAATATGATTCTTTATCTTAAAATACATAAAAAGGTACTTTTGTTGTAATAGTGTAGGGTTAACCGTGTTCGATAAAAATTCATTTGAAGGTGAAATTTCATGTTTTGAGGACGAAAAATTAAATACCATGATATTGAAAACCAAAATTTCAATTATGCGTGGTTATTCTATATCAAATACTAATAAAAATGTTTCTATGCCTATATGTATACATGTAAGTCCTAAAATCGCCTTTAAAGCTACTGGCCCTTTAAAAATGGTGCATTTTTAGGAGACCATAGCCCCTTAGGATTGATTTTTGGAAGTACCTGTATATGAGATGAGGCTTTTGATGTATTTTGAGATAAGGAATCATATTCCAAAAATAAATTTAGGAAAAAGTTACAAAGAAAAAAGTTTGGGGCCAAAAAGGCCAAAATCCAAGTTTTGCCCACCCTTGGTTAAAATAATGACATAAAAATAACATACGTAGATGAGCCTTATGAAGACTAGTTTATGTGTAAAACCTCGTTGCTATATCTCAAAGGATTCCCAAGTTATTAAGGGATTGTTCTGATTTTTGAGGCAAAAAATTGACGATTTTTGGATTTTTTTTTTCAGACGACCTGTGTTATTTTTATGAACAAAACTTTTTACAAAGTATTAGGCAACTCTTAAAGTTCACAAACAAAATGCTATTTTTTGCCGACATAAATAATAGTGCAGCACGCGCTGAAGTTAGACACCTCAAAAATAACATGGTAAACGGTTCCAGCGATAGCTCCGCCCCCAATGTTGCGAAACACAAATCAAAAACAGTCTTGTTAAAAATTACTTTATTTAGTTCGCTAGTGTAGACATAAGTCAAAAGTCCAAAAAACAACAATTCCACGCGTATTTTAGTGAAAAAAAAAACAAACAAAATCCATTTTTCCGACCAAAAACGGATAAAAAAAAGGGAAATAAAAAATAAATTACAAGCCTTTGAAAAAATATTTTACACTAGCGAACTCGCCAACATGATTTTCGACAAAATGCCGAAAGATTTAAGTCAATATGTTAAACAGTATTTTTTTAATCGCTTGAACAGTTTTGAAAAATGGCCTTTTGAGAAAAACACCTTAAAAGTTTTTTTTATATTTTAAGGTATACAAAAAAAGTACCTATAATTAAAACTAAGCAAAAAAGTATTCTTTACGAAACAATTAAATTTAATATTAAAGGAGTAATAGCCTTTTAAAAAGTAACATTTCTGGTAGCACAGAATGTAACTTTCTCTTAATTGCATTTTTTTTTTTGAAAACGGTTGCTCCTACAGTG
Source organism: Brachypterus glaber (assembly GCA_958510825.1). Lineage (NCBI taxonomy): Eukaryota > Metazoa > Arthropoda > Insecta > Coleoptera > Kateretidae > Brachypterus > Brachypterus glaber. The sequence goes on along the minus strand of OY294045.1, from coordinate 33,403,766 downwards.
TTACACTATATGACATTTTTTGAATCCAAAAAAAAAAAGCAAGATAACAGTATTGTATGATATAAATTAAATAACTTTTACAAACAATGCGATTGTCAATGTTGACAATATTTGTTAAAATTATTTACAATAATTATAAAGTAATTGGAAATTCATCAATTAAACTTAAAATCCTACTTAAACTATAATATAGTTAGTTGGATTTGGCTGTAAATGTGTAATATTATGTATATTCTACACATTTTGATATCCAAAAAGCAGAAAAACCCCTTAAATAAAAACCGTTTTTTTTAGCCACTTTCAAAAGAGCTTAGCTTCCGTACAAAGCATTTTTAGACATTTTATGTTTATAGGAACTTTCTGTCATATTTTCTGATGTAGAATCAACCCTTAAAATTTCGGACCCCATTTCAAATACACCGTGTATAGCTAATAGTAATAATGTACTGAAATACTAGAAATACTGAAAACCTACGGACTACCGCAATACCTATGCTTAATGTGGTACCTACCTAAAACCTGAAACAGAAAGCGAATACCTTACACGCTATACTAGCGAGGATGGTAAAAAGCAAAATGTAGTAAGGGTATTTAGTGTTAGCCGGGCATAATGCACCTATTGAAATATCGAATACTGTTCATATTGTAGCACACTGCGAACATTTAATTAAAATTTCGCAGTGAAATCCCCCAAAGAACATTATTAAAGTCTTCTTTATCAAAGAGATAATAAAAATACAACCGCCAGCTGGGAAATTAATGAAGGCAGAGTAAAATAATTGTACTTTTAAAATGTTACCTTATATTTTTTTATGGTTGGGCAAAATCGGTCATAATTATATTTCGTAATAGTCGGGTCAAATTATACAAGATTAGGAAAAGAAACAAAGGGCTGGTGGACTGACAAAAAACAATCGAATTTTCATTCTGATTTAAATGGTTTGACAAGAAAAGAGAACGCTATTTTGTATTATGATCTTGAATTGTACTTTCTTTTTGACTAGATAATAATATTATAATTATAATATTATTATAATATTATAATCGTATTAAATAAATAAAAATTCCTTCTATAAGATAACCTCAAAAACACGTGGATAACCCTAATCCGGATTCATCCTCTAAAGTAGATACATCACAAACATCAAAATTGTAAAATCAGCTTCAATAATAAGAAGTATTATTATTTTTATAACACATTTTAACATGAAGCATACCTTGCTGAAGCTAACCGTTGTTACCGATTTACTATGTAATTTCGCATTAGACCGCATGTTGCCTCTTTCACTCATAAAAGGCAACTCCAGGAGTTTTCATGGTTTTAAATTATGGAAGTAACTAAATATTTATAAATTTTTATTCCTTGCATGTACTCTATGAAAATAAAACAGAAGAAATCTCCATTCGAAAAAAATTACTTTTGGTTCATCGATGGTAGCCAACTTTATGTACTATGTTTAATGTTAATCATTTGACATTTGAAAATAATGTTTTTTGGAAAAATTCCTCGGGCAGGTTGATTTTTATTTTGAGCAGGACATTTTTGATTTTACTCACATAAGTGTTGCATAACCTTCTTCCCATCTTTAAAAATTTAAATAAGACCATATCAAGTGCTCACTTATTTTAAAGGTTTGCTGATTCTAGTTTTAGCAGTGTTTTTTTACAAAATCGGATCAGCGGTTCTCAATTTCAACATTTCAATTAAAAAAAAAAATCGTGCTGAAACTATTTACTTCTTCTCGCAAGTAAGGCTCCTTCGCCAAAGACGTTCCTTCTCGCCTTACCACAAAAAGAACTAGCTCTTAGATCATAAAACAAAACTTGATATTTTTCAATACTGTTTACGATATACAAGATATTTTTTCTCTGTTTAAACTAATTAAAAGTGAACCCCAATTGTGCCGAATAATTCAACCGTAACGATAACAAACTGAACGAATTTGTCATCTCTATCGGCCCGTTTCGGCGTTATTAAAACTGAAAAAGCGCTGAGTTATCGCCAGCGATTTCCAAGTCTAATACAACGGAAGTCCATTATCGACCCTCACAAATCACAATCAGCGTTTTCTGTACGTCCACTCTGGTGGCGAAAGTTCGGCGCGGTATTTATTAAAAAATGCATTAAGAGATAATTTATTGAACTGAAAAGCTGCTTTATGCGGAGATTTGCCCGTTTTTTTCCTTTCTAATCATACGATAATATTTCAGATGGAACTGCTGGATATTTGCATTATCGCACTATCTTCGGTAAAGTTTTAATGGATTTAAAATGGAAATTTTATTACGGGATGGCCGTTATTTCAACGAATAATTCTAAGAATAATGCCGACGCCTTATAACAACCACTCTTTGCTATTACAGGAGAATTTATTGCATACTTATCCATTCTTTAATGCATCTGTTTTATATGGAACTATGTTTATACATTTGTTATGTGAGATAGAATCTTAGGGAGTGATATATATTCTTTTTAAATTATAATTTCCAATTCCAATTCCAATTACAATATTGGCTTTTTCCTGTAGGATAGTTAGCTCGATCTACTATTATTTTCGGCCTCCAAAAAACCGTCTCACTTTGTAGTGATATTTTCACAAACGCTAACATATAAAAAGTTATCTTTAAAATTGAAAAAAAGCTTTTTTCAAATATTAATGTTTCCAAATTAAAATTTAGCATTACATACGATTAAGAAATAGAAATATTCAAGACTCACTACAAACTATACTAATATAAGAATACTTTCACGGCACAGAACATAAAATAATATAAAGTCCTGGGCATATCAATGATAGCAAAGCTGGAGCACGTCAACCGAAGAAGGTCACATCCGTCCCTTACAAATGCCACGCTGAGACTCAAAATTATAATTTCGAACTTAGTACAAATTTTAATTTTTCAATAATTAAATACAGTTATCCACAATTATCATATTAAAGAAAAATTAATAATTTCTCACATATTATAAACTTCGGCTAAATATACAAATTGCTTAGAAACAAAGGCACTTGGTTAATTATTTTATAAAATTAATTAAAAAACTAATTGATTTCAATAGTTAATTAAGTCTTAAAGGAAATATTGGATGATTTTTTGTTTCACAGATATTTTCTAAAGATATTTAGCTAGAAATATTAGAAAATTGCTGTTTTTGAAAAGTAATTACACGTTTATTATAATTGTTGACGAAATTAAATTGTTTTATTATAATAAATAATAATTATCACTGACCATAATATGGTGAATAATATTATTTAAAAACAAATTATTTGAACAATTACATAATTAAAGGTATGTTAATTAGGTATGCATTTTTTTAGGATTTAATTTCTTGCGAATGTACTTAAGGTAAAGCTTCTCACAATAGCTATTTTCGTAACAAGTGCGGAAACAGACCCTTTTCCTCCGCTACGCGTCTTTCAGGCAAATGCAATCGAGTGCAGAAAAGCCTCTTTACGCATGCGTTAGGAACAATATTTTCCTACGAGCAGGGTTATAATAATATTTGACATGCCAGGTTAATTAATCAATTTCACTTGTAGTTAATAAATATCTAAAACCAAAGAAACTACAATAATTGTTAAACTGTTAAACAAATGAAATAGCCGTATCTAGGGATTAGCTTCGTTTTACCTATTTCTATCCACTTTCATTAATTAATAATTTTATATAGTTGTTAGCAGAAAGTTACGAGCATGGTATAGAAACATATGTGGCCTTCATAGACTTTAAACAAACGTATGAATAATTAATTAATAATTACTTGACTTTTTTGTTTGATTGAAATAATAATAAAAGAAAAATGATGTAAAAACCAAGCTTTCCATTATTATTAAATAGGAAATCAAAACCATAAGAGATGATTACGAAGCAATAAAATCAAGGCACCGCTTGTTAACGTTATTAATCAGATTTGTTCGATTGCTATAATAGTAAGGAATAATTTCTTACCATGCAAATTTAAAATGAGAAAACTAAAAATGATATTTTTTTTTAGTTTTTTTTTATTCAAGCACCAAATTTATTGTCATCTGAAATTTTATTCAAGGATAAACGTGAAAGTAACCAAACCTATTGATTTATGTTTTTTTAAACATAATTTAAAAATTAAATTAAAATACATCTACTGAACCATAAAATACATCCAAGTAAACCATAAAAAATTACACTGTCACTATTTTGAATAAAAATTGCCATTTAAAAAACTGAGTTGATTAAGCAAAAATCATTTTCGAAATCTTTAAAATGGTACAACTGGTTTCTAAATGGAATTTTCCGCGTAAATGTATTTTTCTAGGGTTACTTAGATCATTTCGAGTAACTAAGTAATCATGGCCTACCTATGATAAAAACTAAAAATTTAAAAAAAAAATTAAAATTTAAAATGTATTTTTTTTTGGTATGATTGTATGAATGAAGCGTATAATTTAAATATGTAAAAATATATAGGGTGTCCCATTTAAAAATCAAAATTTGGTGACTTAAATGTACTTTTTATTTAACAAGTTAATGTTTAATGGCAATATGAGATGTTAAAATAAAGAAAAAAAGTGGTGTACCTTGGTCTTGTTGCACCCTATATATTGAGAGTTACAATTGTAACTGTCCAGATATAACCTCAAAATTCAAATTAGTCATATTTTAACAATTCTTCACCAACTTTAAAACAAGAAATATGGATTATACTCCTAAGACGTTTACTGCTATACTGATTAATGTAAAAATGTGAGCGGAGTTATAACCTATTGGAATTTAGCCATCGATATATAAAAGTTTTAATATTTTACTATAAGGAGCCGGCTCGAGACCATGTAATTTCGTTCCAAACCCCCGTTATCTTATAAGTAGTTTATTAGTATATAATATTTATATGATAAGCATTTTATTAAATAAAAAATATTTATTAAACCATTAAACATTAACAAAAAAAAATAAAAATTAATTCCAAGCCCCCCTGCCCTCTTGTATGACATCGTAAGATTTTTTGACAACCTCCTATCCCCCTAAAAATCTTACCTAATTTGTGTACGACCCCTAAGTATTTACACTTGCTTTTATTCTTATTTGATTTATTTGTTTTTTTTTTATATTACCGTTACCACAAAACTGACTGAAACTATTGAGTAAATAGACTTGGTACAGTATACTGTTGCATAAAAAAAAGAAAAATAAATAAAACTTCTGTTTGTGTATTTCTCGAATCCGTGTTAGGTAAATGGAATAATTTTTAAACATTGTAACTTTATAATGTCGGTAAATAAACTATAATATATTTTATGTTATAATATAGCAAGATAATAGAATAGTATAACTAGAACAAAAAAGGAATAAGACAGGGCTACCAGTTGCTTCTGAAAAAAAAAACATACTAAACCTTAATCCGAGTAAATTGAGATGATCTTACTACATAAGGAACATTGTTTAGTTTTATGGTAAGCGCATAGTGTAAATTCAATTTAAAACAGTGCAGGAGAAAATACAAAGTAGCTAAAAGTAAGAATTTAGATACATATAATGCAGATAAGCTTTCTTTTTAAATAAGTAGAGTTTAGGTACACAAAAAACAGGTTAGCAACTGAGGTTTTCTTATACATTAATAACATAATTATAATTATTATTTATAGTATTATTAATTTGAGCCATTTCGCCTCAATGATTATTTATATCGATAAAAAATCTAAAACAGAAAATAAAATTAAAATGTTCTTATCAGGCGCACCTATCTCTAGATGCGCTGCAGCGCGCTGGTAAGGTATTGAGTTTAAAATAATACTTATCTGCTATATCTTCTTTACCTAAAAAATATTATTTGTCAATACGTTACCAAAGTTTAAAATTTTTGCCTAAATAAAGAATTTTTAATAAAATTCTTGATAAAATGTTAAAATAATTAAAAAAGAACGAAAAACTGAATAAAAGTTAACTTCTAAAGTTTCGGGTTCTAATCTGATCCCGTTTTTAAAGAAAATTATTAGTTTTTGAAAGAATTTGTGCAATATTTGGTTTTATCATTCAAAATATGACAAATTGTCAAAATATGTCTTCGAGGTATTTGTGAAACAAAGACACCCGTAACATTAAAAAGGTGTAGAGAAATTAATTTGGAAAAGGCGTATTTGTTGAAAACTTTCTTTAACTGACGTTGAGCACAAGTAGAGTGACGTTTTCTTTCAAAAAAAGTGGAGACATAAAAAATAGCAAACCCGCAAACTTGTTTTTAGCCTTTTCCAGATATGCCAAGTTTTTCTTTTGGTTATAAATTTGTCAAAGATGATATTCGAGCCGATTCAGCCAGGGCTGAGGGCTTTTTGTCTGACTATTTTTTATGTGTAGCCCACCAATTAGAAAAAAAACCTTAAAGGGATTTTTTCAAAAATGCCCCGTTTCGAAAATATGATTTTTTTATTTTTTTTCAAAATTTTTAAATTTTTCGAAAATGTGAAATTGACGTGCAATAACTCAAAAACCATTTAACCTAGAGAACTGCGGCTTTCACCATTAAAAAACGTATTTTTTTCTATGAAATTTTATTAAATTAGTTTTGACAGTTTTTGTTGTTTTCAAGATGGCGGCGAAAAAATTTAAGGCCATTTTTCTCAAAAACTCAATTTTTATTTTTTTTTTGAAAATTTCAGGATCAACTACCAATTATGTGTACTTTTTATTAAAAAAAAAATTAAAATAGCACTTTTTTGTTATTTCTGCTAGAACCAATAATATGGCCAAAAAATGGAATTTTACCAACTTTTTCGAATTTAAGATGGAGGCAAAAAAAGTGCAAAGAGTTTTAAAAACCTCACCTCACCTTTGGAGGCCCTTCATACTTTGGGTATATTATATACCTAGGTGAAATATACCTATATTATACAGAGTTATTCACGGAAGTGGTCTATAAAAAGTTTATGGAGAACCAATAATTTTAAAATTTTTAAAATCTGATATTTTGCACTTTGAGGTTTTTGAATATGGTCAATCGATTAAAATATTTTCCGGTTGTACCGAGTAGAACACCTCATATATTTTTTAATTTTTAAAATCTGCATTAAATTTGCTTTATTTTTATATGTAACACTTTATGTCTATCTCCGGTAGATTTTGAGTTATTCAAGTTTTTAGCGAAAATTTTGGAATAATACTTAACCGAATTATCCTAAGCCGAAAAAGAACCCAAAATTAACACAGGGTGTCTCAGAAAGAAGGTCAAATTTAAAATAGCCATAACTCTTTTTTTTTTCAAATGGAGCCGTATAGTTTTTTTATTTAGTTAAATAGAGAATTAAATTTTCTTTGAAATGAATAAAGATACCATATACCTAACATTAACAGTTTTATAGTTATTTGCAAATTATTGTGAAAAAAGGCGTAAATTTAGTTGTATTTAATCAAGTAGGCCGATAAATGACATTTCGTTTTTATTTTTTTAACTTGAATGTCATCGTGATAAATTAGAGTAAAATAATAGCAGAGGCTTATTCTTACCCTGTTATTTTGGATTTATTTGGTATTTTAAGTGAAAATTATTAAATAATTAGTAAAACCTGCACAAAATTTAATACAAAATATCCTGATATACGAAGACTGTCATGTAAAAAATTTAGAAGAATTCACACAAATATTTCCCAATTTGGGAAAGATAGGGCAGTGAAATCTCTAACAAAACCAATTAGAAGCAACGCAGATAATTAAGTCAATGTTTTGGGTTACTTTTATGCTTATCCACATGGCTAAGATCCTGCAGCTAATAACGACTTGGGAATTTCCTATTCAAGCATCCAAAGAATCTTAAAAAACCACAAGATGCACGATTACAAAAAAAAAGAAGTACAGACCTTAAAACCTGATGATTTTTAAAAATATTTTAGCTAAAGTCAAAAGGGACTTTACTTTTAAGGTTAATATTAATGGCTCTTAAGGTAAATACCTAAATACAAATCGATTCATTTTACTGGCGTACTTGATTAACAAGTATAACAAATTTTAACAGAAATACAGCTTTTTTACAATAATTTGTAAATAACTCAAAAACAGTTAATGTTAGGAATAGGTATCCTATATTCATTTTAAAGCAAATTTAATTCTTTATTTAACTAAATATATAGGGTGCTATTTAAAAAAAAAATAAATTTGTTAGATTTGACCTGCTTTCTTAGACACCCTGTATACATTTTGTGTTCTGTTTCAGCTTAAGATAATTTGGTTAAGTATTATTGAGTAAACTACAAAAAAAATCTCCAATTTAAAAAGTCAAGGAGAAATTATTTTTTTTAGGAGTGCTTGAATTTGCTAATTTTTCGCTAAAAACTTGATAACTTAAAAACTACTATGGTCTGTTTTTACAAGCAAGATAGTAAATTAAAAACTGCACAGCAAATATTTTTACAACAGGTTGGAATAGCATATGTTTGTGTATAGTATATAGTTACGCTTTATAAAACAAACTACGCAGTATATTGGCACATCCAATATTCGAATCTTTTTTGAAAATGTTCATTTTGCGATTTTTAATTTACTATCTTGCTTAAAGAAACAGACCATAGAGATAGATAAAGCAAATTAAATGCAGATTTTAAAAATTAAAAAATATATAGGGTGTTCCATTTCAAAAATCTAAGTTGAGTGCCACTTCCGGTACAACCGGAACCGGCACAAGCATAAAAGTATTTTTATCCGATTGGCCATATTCAAAGAACCCAAAGTGCAAAATATCACATTTTTAAAATTACTGGTTCTCCATAAACTTTGAATAGACCACTTCCGTGAATAACCCTGTATACCTAGAGGTGAAATATACCTATATTATATACATATAGGTGAAATACCATTGGAAGTAAAAGTTTAGTGAAACTTTGTTGAAAGTAAGTTGATTTGGGTAAAGAATGTAAAAATTTGGTAGAAGTAAATAAAAGTTTGGGGGAGTCCCAACGTTCTTCGGAAGAACGTTCCGTTCCTATTCAAAAATATCGGTGGTGTCATACTAAACATTTAGTGAAACTTTTTCAAGTTTTTATTTTTAGAGCTTGCCTATATGTAGAAATATTAGAAGTTTGGTGGAAGTGTATGGATTTTAGTTAATAGTATTAATAGCTATTAATTCTACTATATTAGAAAAAAACTCAGTTTTTAGCTTTGCTTTATGCTTTTTTATACGGTTTTACGTCTTTTCATTTGAATACTACACGTACTTAAAAACCTACAAAATGATTTTTTGGTGACATATTTAGAATCTGTGTAAAAAGTACTACAAGAAATATCTAATTTAATTTATGAAATATTATTGCTAAAGATGGATGACTTTCCTGGAGAACTTTTACCTTTACCTGGAGAACCGAAACAGCTGGTTACTTTTCTGTAAAGTTCTTTTTGACAATCTTTTAAAACATAAGTTTTATTCTGTGGAGGTGTGCCTAATGGTGAAGGCAAAAAAAATACAAATTTGAATGGATTTTTATAAATTATTTAGATGGTCTATCTTAAAACAGTTTTAGAATATTAAATTTTACAAAAATGAAAGAAATCCTTAGCGCCGCAGGCAACAATCAAAAACAACTAAAAAAGTCTTCAGGGCTAGAAGGAGGAATGATATAGGTTTGTTTAAACGAGTGCTTTATACAATTTTTTCTATTTTGCTCTAAAATTAAAAAAATCTAACATTTCAATTGATGACCGATTTAGGGATTTTTGTTTTGGGTTGGCATTACATTTTTCGCTATGTTGAAATTCATAGAACAACCGATATTTTGATATCTTTTATAGTCAGCTCTTCTCTTTTTCACTGCCATCCACAATTTTAACTCGTTAAAATTAACTTAAAACACAATTTCGTAGAAAACTAAACTTAAAAGTGGGGTTGACATTTGCACGGAAAACGACAAGCAATTGTCTTTTGTCCTGTATTGCCAAACCAAAAGAAAAAAGTACAAACCTTATAGGCCTATAAGGACACGCAAAATGCCTGTGTTTATGAGCAAAAAGTCGCAAAATAGAAAAATAAAATTTATATGATCCCTGACACACTGACAAAACAGCGTATAATTTAAATTAATTAATTTTCTGTTTTAATTTTATATCAAAAATGATTATGATAATATTATTTTATTACCGAATAAACTAAATTATTAGTAGTGGTATTTAATTTTGATTTTCTAAAAAGCATTGGAAATTAATATAATTTTAATTAATTTCCCTTTTGTTCCACTACTGTTAAGTATTTCCATCGGTTAAAAAGTGTAGACAAAAGCTTCTTGCTCGAAAATGTCATAGCACCACCAACTTTGTGAATATCCCTTCGAGGCATCTGTAATGAGGGCTGGGATAATTTTACTTATACAGCTGAAACTTTGCTTTTGCTTGTAAAACTTTATGGATTTATTGATTTCTCTCTATTTCTGATCACAACTCTCTACCCTCTCGAAATTTATGTAGTTTGTTTGGACTTTTAAGTTAAAAGTGATTAACAATGCTCAATATCAACGGAAATCATTAGAATAAGGTTCACACATTATAACACCATCAGTAGTAAAATTGAAAATTATGTACGTTTGACAATATGATGGTTAAATCTAGTAGCATTCTTTCCCTTAAATTCGAATACATTCGCAGAAATTCTCCATCTTATTCAGTTTAAAGCATAATGGATTCTGAAAAAATTACGATCTCTGTTTTTGGCCAAATTTGAACAAGCATAGAAGGTTTATTTAAAATAGTTAAATATTCTAGTTTGGTTTACATTATAGCAGCTACTTTTATATTTTAAAATAATATATTAAAATTTAAAAAAAACCTACGTTTTTATATAAAAATAGGGTGATTTTTAAGAAATGTTTTTGGAAAAAAAAAGTAGATATGAGGAGCAATGTAGTAGCACTTTACTATAGTATATATAGCTTGTCAAAGTTAAAATTTATTTTGATAGGATACAAGTTTTTTTAAAAGTGCTTGATAATATTTTGACAAGCCACACTGCCCAACCTCTCGGCTTTTGTTTTTTTCAAAATCAAGTATTGGAAATGCCACTATTTTTATATAAAAATATAGGGTTTCTAAAACTTTAAATTATTTTAAAATATAAAAGTAGCTACTATAATGTTAACCAAACTAGAGTACTCAAATATTTTAAATAAACTTTTTATGTTTGTTCAATTTTGGCCAAAAACAAGAAAAGTCTTTTTTTTTCAAAAGCCATTATATTTTAAACTGCAGCTTTATTCTTGATCACTCGCAAAAATAATTCACATAGGCTGTTGTAATGATAGCTTATACGTGATTGGTTGTATCCTAGCAAGTGCGTATGCGAATATTTTGTGCGAATGGTCAAGAATAGAGACCCTGAATGCGATAGAGAATTTCTGCCAACGAATCCGAATTCTACCAGCAAAATTCTACTAGATTCAACCTTTATATTGTCAAACTGAGCTACAATAATAATTTAGTCCAGTCAAATAATAAATGTAAATTGCAATAAATGTACAGGGGCTGATATTTTAAAGGATAGTAGTGGATGGTAACAGAACACTCCTGTTAGTTTTTCACCGGTTGATTTGCCCAAGGGTTCTCGCTATCTTGAATTTTAGGGTTGAGTTGCTTAATAAGCATTTTACGATAAAAATGCATAGGATCAATTTTGTTAAGAAGGAAATTTCCAACAATTCTTGTTTGAATGATTTTTTTAATATATTAATAAGAATCGACTTAATTTAAAAATAGCCATGTTGGAGGTGAAATTGGTTTTTTCTGTTTTTCGACCAAATTATTCATCGACGATAAAAGTGGTTATAAGCAAACAAGTAGCTTTTAAAATTCTCTACAAGTTTCATACATTATAAATTTTCATAGGTACTTTGGTATTGTTACATATGGCGCCCACTCTAACTGTAAAAAATTACTTATGAAATAATTTGGCTGAAAAATCGTTTAAAGCAATTTTACTCTTAACATGGTCATATTTGAATATTTAGAACTCAATTGTTATTAATATAATAAAAAAAATTATCTAAACAAAACCTATTGGAAATTGTTTTCTTAACAAAATTAGTTATATACATTTTTATGGTAAGATGCATATTTAGCGAGATAACCGCACTCATCCCTAAAATTTAAGATATCGGACATCCCTTAAGCAAATCACCCCGTGAAAAACTAACAGGAGTGTTCTGTTACTATCCACTACTACCCTTTAAAATTTCAGCCCGTGTACATTTGTTGCAATTGAAAACAGGAATTTTTCGTAATTTGACTGGAATAATTATGACCATCGGCAAATAACTTTTATAATGCATTCAAGCCTAGTGTGATTGGATATCTATGAAAATAATATTTTTTACAGAAAAATTAACAGATCGATTTTTATCAGCAGCAAAATAACTTATAATGGGTATCGGAATTTTGCATTACGAATTGAATTTTTGCCAATTTTATAAAGAAAATACAGAAAAATTTTATTTCATATAAAATTTTATAAAAAAAATCCGGCATATAAAGGAAAATCTGTGTAGCATATTGTGTGCACCATGACAAAAACAGATTTTCCAGGTCTCAAGAAGTAGTCAGTCTCGACTGCTTCTCACCTGACTATATCTTCTTTTGATCCGAAAACATTTATTTTCTTATATACTATTGTCGCACTTATGCACTGTAAAACTCGCAGCAAGTAACTCTTTTTCCAAACTAGGACGCTTGCGCTTAAAAAAGTCCATTGTTAAACTTATGTTTTAATATACTATTTTTTTTATTTACAATAAAAAATTGATTTTTAAATTAGCTGTGTTATACAGTTCTTAATGAATAAAGGCACTACGGTATACTTTTTACTTGTATTTTGCTATTATACTGAGTTTTTAATAGCAGTTTTATCTTAGAAAACCCCTTGAACATGCATCTGCAGAATATTCTAAAGACATTGACTTTTTCGTATTCATAGGGATCATACTTAAAATACGTAACGCACTTAGGGGGCTTGGCATTACTATACGTTACGATTGGGGAGGTGGAGATTGATGTAGTGTTACGTAACCCTCTTTAGTATTTTTAAAGAATTAAAAACGTTTTATTTCTCGCCTAATTTTCTACCTATGCATAAATGCAATGTTTTTTTTTTAATAGTTTTTGTGCGTATTTTTTTTTTAATATATATAATTGTCTCTCTTTTGTCGATAATATGGCTTTGACCTACATTTATGACTAGTGTTTCTTATGTGAAAACTAAATGTGAGTGGTGCCGCTAAAAGGTACCTTAACGAAAAAAATACGATTTTTTGATTTTTGGGGTTTCAGATGCATTGTATATTTCTACGTTAATTAGTGAAAGAAAAACATTAATATCTCCAATAGTTTTTTTATTATTATTTTTTTTGTAAAGGCTTACAAAAGAAAAATTATAAAAAAAGTCGCCTGTAATAAAAATTATTAAAATTATTAGATGAGCATAATAACATCTCTACTCAATATATCTTAACTTCAGAACACCTTTACTCAAAAAATATCTTCACAATATCTCTACCCAAGAATATACAGGGTGATCCTTTAAAAACGATCCAACCCAAATATCTCGCAAACTAAGCACAATAAAAAAATTCTAAACAAGAGGTTAATTTGGGTCCTCAAGAGGGAAATTTAAGTTTATGATTTTGGGGGCTGTAATATTCACCCTCGAACGACCCAGCTAACCCAACTTTAGAATCTTGAATAGCAACCGCCATTTTGTGATGCGAATTTAAAAGAGCCTAAAAATTAATATTTTTGGTTGAAATAAAAATTAAATACCAACTCTGAAATTAAGGGTGGATGATGTTTTAAAAGAATTGGTATAAAATATTCAGAAAAATATGTCAATATATAAAAATAAATAATTTCAGTTTAATTCATGGTAGTTGTAACTTCTACCCTTAGCTACCAGCCACTCCAATTGTTATTTTTAATTAAACACCAACTCTTGCTACACTCTATTTTAAAGAGCGTAAAAAGTTCTAACTTTAATATACAAAAAAAATAAAAATACCAACCCCTAACTTAAGGGTGAAGGCTTTTATTTCATATTAATTAAAGCAAGATATTTTACAAACATACCGTATTAATAATTAAAAAATTGGGTAATTTTTCGTTTCATAAAATTTTACAGATCAACCCTCAAAAAAAACAAATTATAATTGTTATATTATGCTTAGTTTTGCGAGATATTCGTGGTGGATTGTTTTTATATCATCATCCTGTAACCACTTAATTACGACCCTGAAAACCCCCCCAATAGCGATTTTTGTTCGAATCAGCCAGAAATCACAAAAGTGGTCCGCCATATTGGCGCCGCCATTTTATTTTTTTAATTTTGACCAAAAATTCTTAATCCATGGCACAGAAAACCCCCAGATACCGATTTTGGTTCGAATCGGCCAGAAATCACAAAAGTCGTCCGCCATATGGTCACCGCCATTTAGATTTTTTGAATTTTGACAAAAAATTCGTAATCTATGATTTGATTTTTTATTTTGACCAAAAATTCGTAATCTACGACCCCGAAAACCCCCTGATACCGATTTTGGTTCGAATCGGCCAGAAATTACAAAAGTCGTCCGCCATATTGGCGCCGCCATTTTGATTTTTTTAATTTTAACAAAAAATTCGTAATCTACGACCCCGAAAACCCCCTGATACCGATTTTGGTTCAAATCGGCCAGAAATCACAAAAGCCTTCCGCCATATTGGCGCCCCCATTTTGATTTTTTTTAATTTTGACAAAAATTTCGTAATCTATGACCCCGAAAACCCCCTGATACCGATTTTGGTTTAAATCGGCCAGAAATTACAAAAGTCGTCCGCCATATTGGCGTCGCCATTTTGTTTTTTTTTTATTTTGACCAAAAATTTGAAATATTTGATCCCGAAAATGCCGATTTTGGACCAAAATGAACCATAAATAACTAAATTAGGTTTAAAATTTTTATTATACATGATAAAAAATATTGTGTCGACCACGGGAGAACGGTGCATTTCTGCAAAGAGTGATTACTATTTTCATAATCAGGATGGTTAAATTAAAAAAAAATAAACTGCAGCTATAAGTGATGTGTAGTAAACGAAATTACATCCTTAATTTGTCCCAACTTCAAACTCGTTTTTCTCGAAATCTACTTTTTATGCTTAAGGTACCTTTTCGCGGCACCACACACAAATATAGAAATATGTAATTTAATTCAGTTTAATTAGCAATTTAATTAACAGAGCTTTACTGTATAGTAAAGCTACATAGCAATTACCATTTCATTCAGGTGGGTTTATTTTTAGTTAAAATAGATATTTATCTACCTAGATAGTAGATAAATGTAGAAGGTACGTTTATAAAAGCTATTAGGCTATTTGATTTGCAATTTGAATAGAACGAGTGTATTTTGAAAATCTGAGAATAATAGAATATATTTAGTAAATAGAAATTATTTTCTGAATTAGAGCACACCAATTAACTGTGCTTCATCCCTTTCCCTCCCTCTATCCCTTATTTTCAATAAATCATTTACCCAAGGTTTACTGCCAGATGCCTGGAAATTAGCTGATTTTGCCGCCATCCATAAAAAAGGAGACAAATTCAATAGAGAGAACTACAGGCAAATAAGTTTGACATGTGCAGAGATAAAAATAATGGAAAAAATCATCACTGACTCACTAGTTTCTTTCTTGCTAGAAAATAATATTGTACCTGATCAGCAACATGGATTTCTGCCAGGAAGATCAGTAACTACAAACCTGCTTCAATGCCTTCACGAATGGACAACTGCTATCGAAAATGGCTGCCCCATAGATATCATATATCTGGACTTCATGAAAGCTTTTGACAAGGTCCCCCATAAGCGTCTTCTTCGAAAATTAAAGCATTTTGGAATACGTGGAGCTTTATTAAAATGGATACAGAAATTTCTTACAAACCGACATTTTAGAGTTAAAGTTGGCAATTCTTTCAGCGGGCTAAAACCAGTTTTAAGTGGAGTGCCGCAAGGCTCGGTATTGGGTCCGATTTTGTTTATTCTGTACACGTCAGATTTACCAAAACTTTTATCAAGCATAACGTCTATGTATGCAGATGACTCAAAAATTTTTGGAAATCCACTTACCAACCATAACCAAATTCAATGTGATTTAAATATTATTTTCGATTGGAGTAAAAAATGGTTAATTCCACTTAATACATCTAAATGCGTTTGTCTACACGTTGGTAAAAATAATCCTCAATATATTTATACAATAAATGGTACACCTTT
Organism: Brachypterus glaber; assembly: GCA_958510825.1. NCBI lineage: Eukaryota > Metazoa > Arthropoda > Insecta > Coleoptera > Kateretidae > Brachypterus > Brachypterus glaber. Next base: position 33,387,522 of record OY294045.1, on the reverse strand, counting down.
AAAAAAAGTCGAAAAACATAGCGATCTGGGCATTATTGTTACTCACGACTTAACATGGTCGGAGCACATTAATAATATCTGCAACCAAGCTAAGAGAAAATTATTCTTATTTAAAAAAGTTTTTCAAAGACCCTCAGTTGCCACAGCTGCATGTCTGTACAAAACTTACATCCGTCCGCAGTTAGAATTTGGTTCCGCAATATGGTCTATAGTCCTAGTTAGGGACATTAATATGTTAGAATGTGTGCAGCGTAGTGCAACTCGCCTTCCCTTTGGTCGGAACCGTCCTTCATATGAAGAGCGTCGCCGTCTTTTCAACATTCCAACACAATTTGACCGGCTTGAACGAGGGTGTCTGATAAATACTTTTCGAATTCTTCAAAACGGCTTTTCTGTGGATCTTCGCAACATTTTTTTGATGAATCAAAATCCAAACCTTAGGGGACACAACTTAAAGCTTCAGCGTGAACGATATCGAACTGTATGCCGTCAGCACTTCCTCTCAAACCGAGTATTTTACACCTGGAACTCGCTGCCAGCTTTAAAAATGGACTTGATATTTTTATTAGCAATTAATATTGATTTTATTTTATTTTTTAAATTGTAATGTTTTGAGTTTATATAGGGAAACCTCAACTCTTATAAACATCTAATAATAATAATAATAATAAAATTAGAATAATTAAATTAAAATAAATTTGCAGTATTAAAATAAATGTTTTTCTACGACCTACACGGTAAAAATAAATTACATAGTCCGTAAATAGTAATATGTTGCCATAGACCGGTACGTTAAAAAATACATAGTCCATAATGGTAATATTACATTTTTTACGTTCTTTTACACAAAATTAAATCATTTTACACAAATTGATGAATTATGCTTAGTACAGTATAGTAAATTTACTTAACGTACTATGCAAATTCATGTATTTTTACATTATTTTACATTCAGTTTTTACAGTGTAGTTAGTAGATAGTACTCATTTTCCACCCGTTGCCATGATAGCGGTCGGGAAGTGAAAATCAGCTGATTTTATATGTCTGCTATGAGAGAATGAGTAAACGTCAAACACAACCTCAAATTGAAAAATTAGGTTTTAGACAATTTTTGCGTTTTTTTGGATGTTTAGGTCGTAGGAAAAATAGTATACGCATCGGCTCCGCCTCGTAATAAAATAGGCACTCTCGTGCACTGAAAACAAGGTTTGCGTACTCGTACCAGTTCTTTTCGTATTTACCACAAAACATTTTTCCTGCATTTTACAAGAAAAGCACAATCATATAAAACTAAAGTTTCACAAACTTCTAACCCAAAAAAAAAAACAACATCAAAAAAACATTTGTTAATAGCTCACAAGGCACCGTTTATAACACCCAAAAAAAACAACCACAAAAATCATTTGAGGAGTGCCGGATCAAAGCCGCCATCTACATTAAAAAAAAAAGAGTTATTAATGGTTAAGACATTATTGTAGGCCAATTCTGCAGAAACCAGTATGCTAAATGGCTATAAGAGTCTTAGTGCCTATTAGCAAACTTTTTTCATCAAAAATAATTCACGATAATGCCTTTACCACCTATGTCACAGTTTTTTAGAATGCAGATGGCGGCTTTTGATCCGGAACTCCTCATTTGTTGATAGCTCATAAGGCACCGTTTATAACATTTATTATCCTTCTCAGTCTCAAAAGTAAAATACATTGACCAAAGTATGATCCATTTAAACGTGATAATGACTCATATTGAAAGTACGGGCCGCGCGGGGAACAGAAGGTAGGAAGCGTGAAGCGGGAGGTTACTTTAAGCATGAGTTACTATCACGTTTAGACTAATTAGCCTATAAAACTGTACAATTTAAGTCATTTAAATAAAATGTATTAGATTATATTCGTATTTATCATGACAACCGCAGTTCATCCATCTTGCATAAAGATATTTTAATCTGTGGCGCCATCTAGTGGAAATTATTAATTTAAGTGCAGACCAGTAATAATTAGGTTACTGGTCTCTTTTTTAATTACGAGTTCGGTCTAAGCGTGGAAAACAGTGGGACAAGAAATCACGTACTTCCCAAACTTTATTAATACATGTAATGTATGTATTACATATACAGTTGCGAATAAAATAAATTACCCAGCATGGCAAGCTAAAGAACTAAAGTAGAAATGATCGTTTTTACACGATTACATGAACTAAACTGTAGACGGCAACAGTATATAAATTTATAAAAGAAGATTTAATAGATAGCAATCTAGATCCAGCCCTTTTAGTCCAGGCGAGTCCTGCAATAATACTACAGTTACAGTAGTTTTTCCCAAACATTTTAAAAACAAACATTAAAGTAAGCAAACGTCTTTAGGTGCTCAAACAAAACAAAATTGTGCTGTTTGTACAATAAATATGACAAAAGCTGAAATATTTTAATGATACGGATAAAAACTATATATTTACTAATAACGTTATACTGCCGTCATATGAAAGACCCGCGTATCTCCATTTGACGCATAGCAACGTTTTCACGTCAACTCGGTGTAATATTTTGAAAACGCTGCCATTAACAAATGGAGATACGCGGGTCTTTCATATGACGGCAGTATAGTTACCAAAACAATAGTTTTTTTAAATTTATAACTAGCCGTAATTCTACGCACTTCATTACATATTATTCACAGTAAATGGTGTATTGCATTTTCCCAAAGACTTAAAAAAAATAATTAAAAAAAATACGACACGATATCGTATTACAAGTCGATCTGATTATTCGTTCTTGAGTTATAGTGTTCACAAAAATCGTAATATCGGACGGACAGACAGATGAACAGACGAGCTAAAGCCGAGTTACAGACCAAAAACAAAAAAAAATGCGTTTTTGCAAACAGGCCACCAGAGGTCGAGCACAAGTTGCTTGCGGTGGTTTCCTGAATCTTTATGACCATACCTAAGACTATACCAAATTTCAAAGACTTGTCACAAAGTGCACGATTCTTATGAATTTTCTATAATTCTTGCTCCGCTATAGGACGATTTTTGAAAAATATTGAAAACCTCAACTACCGTATAAAATTATCCTAGCGCAGGCGCTGAATAATATAATACCGGATGGTTTATAAACCATCAAATAAAAGAAACTAATTATACATAAAGGAATAGGTTTGGCGACAAAAAATAACAAATGCAAAAAATTTAAAACAAAATTCAAAAAGTCGGAAGACCGATTTTTTTAATTTAATTTACTTGTTTGGACTCATACCATTTATTGACACTCTATTCAATTCAAAATGAAAGTATACCGGTATATAAATAAACTATAAGGCTTTTCGATATGCTCCGGTTATTAAATTGGTTACATAACACTGCTCTACACTCAAAATTTTGCTGAGACCATTTTAGTTTAGTTCTACATATTTGATGGCTGTTTTCAGAACCATGCTTCGTTTTTTTCGATTAGCTTGTTTTTTTTTTGAAATATAGCTTACGTGCCCTATATCTCTTATAATTAATTTTTGTCGTGGATTGGTTTTGTTTTGATAGGCTCTTAGCCAAAAATAGCGGATTTGAAATATCTTTATAGGTTTGTTTTTTATAGGCTTCTAAATAAAAAAAATAGATTTTTTCGAATTTTTTTTTTCGATATATTCTGATAACAATTTTATATAAACCCCCTGATTTTTAAAATCACATATGTATGTGCGGTTTGTAAAAATAACAAAAGTTATAGAATGAGGCCAGTAAGGGAGATTTTAGTTATTGAAAGCAGAAAAAATAAATTAAATGATTTAATACTTAATTATATATTAATTTTTGAATCAAAGAGAAACAGTTTTTTTTTATTTTGTTTTCTTTTTTTTTTTCATACTAAATTTAATTTACATTTTTCTCTTCTTAAAATAAAAATATATACTTCATTTTTCTTTTTTCCATAACCCTCGGTAAAATCTTTACTAAATTAAATCTAAAACTTTTTTATTTTTATAAACCACACACATGTGTTTAAAAATTAGAACCATATCTTTAGTATTTGTACAAAAATGTTATCAAAATATATCAAAAAATTGCGAAAAAATCTTAATTTTTAAATTTATAAGCCTATAAAATATAAACAAATAAATATACTTCAAGTCCGCTTTTCTTGGCATAAAGCCACGATAAAACATTTTTTTTAGACTTAGACTTTTGATGACAAAACCTATGGCTAAAAAAATTTTGTTTCTCAAAAAAACAAAAGAGCTGATAAAAACGAAAAAAGGTTTCGAAATCAACGCATCAACTAAAAGTTTCCCGACAAATAAAAAAAGTAAATTTTTGTAGAGCAGTGTCATCATGACTAATACTATAACCAAAACAAAACAAAAAGGTCTTTTGTATGTATCCATATATGTTCTGGTTATCAGGGACTCTATTAAATTAAATAAATATCAAATGTAAACATTTAATTTAATTAATTTAATGACGTCCCTGATAACCAGAACATATCAAAAACCCTGATGAATTTCAATAAATAATAATACAGCAAATAATACATTTTAATTTATAGCTTTTAAACGTAATTTTAATGCTATGGTCAATTAATTTGGTTAATTAAGAAAGATGTTTTCTTAAAAATAAAAAAATAATAGTAATAATATTGCAGAATATTATATCCTTTTAGAAATAAACTTGCATCTGCCGCCCGGACTATTTCTTTTACAAAATCAGCTTCAGGCGATTGTTCCCCGATGAATATTTTTCTTTTATATCATTTGCGATGGGTTTCTGCTTTTTTATAGAATATCCTTTTGTTTTTTAATGAAAAAAGTCAAAATTCAGTTTGGATTCGAACAACGGTCTCAGCGGTTTTGGATGACGTCTTACCAATTAGTGTATTAAGAGTTACTTTTTACCCAAATTATTGCAATTTTTACTTTATCCGACATGTTGCTCAGAATCTGGTTCCAGAACCAAAACTTAATTATTAGGGACTAGTCCCGTGGTACCGAAATTTTTTATTTGATTTTTTTAAATTATACAATAAATTGTTATCTAACCCCCAAACAGTGAACACATTTTACTATCCACAGAGATCAAATTAAAAATTTGTCGTCTATTATTTATATGCAAGAAAAAAATTCTATCCATTCTTGTTGAAGCAAAGGTTGGTTTACACAATAATTAGCACTCAACTAGGAATTTGACCAATAAAATAACATATTTCATTTCATTGCTTAAATTATTAGTTAGTTTATTGTTAATTATTGGGTTAACCAACTGGTTGGAAGGTTGCAACCGTTTAAACTTAAAATAACAAGTTTTGGCAAAAGTTTTTTTTATAAGAAACGTGTTAAAAGACGTTTTCTATTAAAGAAAATTTGCTAAAACTTGTTTTTTAATTTTCTGAAATTAAACTGCTCAGGGAATTTCCCGGGAATGTTATTCCATAAATATTTAACAAATATTGTATTGTATTTATTCCTAACTAATTCAACAACTTTTTGTGGTAGTCTAGTTGGCAAGACTAGACTAGAAAACATGGATGCTATGCAGAGCATCTGGTTTAAATTTAGACTAAGATTTGACTTTTTTAAACTCAGATTTTTTTATTTATTTAGCGCATGGCATTACAGCTTCAGCTTACCATGCTAAGACCACCGAAGTGGGACTGTTCAATATTCAACACTGTTTTAGGTAACTAGTAGCAATGCCTACTAACCCAGGTAAGCCTACAACCTTACGTGCCCTCCAAAGCACTTGGACTTTATGTGTGGAATTTATTAAAAAATTTCTCTGACCAAGAATTGAACCCCGGAGCTTTTGGTTACAAGACTAGAATCTTATAGATCAACTACTACCGCTCCGATACCGCCACTAATAATTAGGTTTTATAATTATTTACAGACGTTAAAATTATCTACTGTATACACTACTAAAAACGTTGTTTTGAGTAGTTCTTTTGAGTATTCGTTAATTTTTTTGATGGTACTTATTTACAATTATGGAGAGTATATTAATTAAATACAGGAAAAAGAATTAAATTAAATAAACTAAATAATATATAAAAAAGGTAAAAATGTGTAAAAATTCCATTCCTGCTCCGTCCTCCAATCCAAAACTCCTTATCTTCCGTCTAGTACCTCTTAGTCTTAGCGATACAGCTCGGATTATCGAAAACTGAATACGAATACGTATCCAGCCTAGGACTTGTGATAATGGCTTCTTCCATTTCTCCGCGAGTACGTTTGAAGTCCTTTTTAAAAAAGTCTCGTATTCTTGGTGAAGCGCACCATCACAAGAACATACCAGCGGGGTGAAAGATCCTCGAATATCCTCAGCAGCCTCATTATATTTATTATGCTTCTCTCGGGCAAGGTTGCGCGCGATCGTTTTCCAGTCTTGAGAGAGGTAGGAAGGGGCGTCAGCATTTATAATGGGATTATCGAAAAACGCCATTCTTCCGGACTCCCAAACTCCATTCACCTTCAGATCCGCAACCAATGCCGAAGTATTTAATTGAGGATCTGCTTCTTTTAAAATAGGCTCAGTTGTCACACCATTCCATGCTAAATTTGCCAAAATAGCGCAATCATTGCGATGATTGTCATGACCATGCTTAACAAGGCCGCCTTTTTTACAATTCAAAGCGTGAGTAACGTCCATAGGGTCTCCACATCCATCACAGAATGCTGGTAATCCTAGGGGCTCATGACTGTATCTCAGAGACAGTGCATCTTTAAATTGAGTTGCCGATAAATCGTAATTATCAGAAGATGTAGGAAGTACAGTTAACCACTGAGAAGACTTTGCTTCTATAACACGACGAAGTGTCCGGCGCTGACGAGGTGGCAAAGTTTCCAAAATCCGTTGACTTTTTTCTAGCTCATTCGTTTTACGTCTTTGAGTCTCCTCCTTAACAACACTGCTGACCAATATATTGTGTTCATGGATGTCACATACCTCATTGAACTTAATAGAGTCCACAAGTAAGTTGACTGCTCTTAAAGAAACCTGAAACGAATTTTCAGTCATACGTACAGGGTTCCGGATGGCTAGTCCCCCAAGTCTTGCTGGTAAATGAAATAACTCATGTTCAATAACAGTCCCATTATTTCAGGAGTTAGGTGCATCCGTATTGCATCACGAAGGGGTGTATATTCTTCATAATTCCCTTCTAAAACTCTCTGCATAAATGCCCACTCGAATTGCAAGGATTTTGTTAAAGCTGCATAAGCTGCCTGGGGATATTTTTTGGCTGCATTTCCAAGTTTTTGTACGCATTCAATCCAATGCTGTATCTTATCCTTTACAAATTCTTGTTTCATTTGATCTGTACCAATGTAACCACCTAAGAACTGGTGTGAATGGACAATTTGGATTGGTAAACCATGAAAAATTTTAGCTGCTTTATCTTTGGCTTCCTGTTTTACAACAAGAAAACTTTTACTAGCCTCCGGAAAATATCCTATTTTGGGTCCTTCCAATCGTAATAGATCAAACCACTCCCGAATCTGTAAAGACGTCCTATACATGCTGAATCATCTGCATACCAGTTTTGTGTCCATCTGTGAGATTTTAATTTTTGGATCAAAGTCAAGTTTCCGACTGCATACATGAACATTGCTAAAGGACCACCTTGTGTTGTGCCTTCTCGACTGAGAATTGTATTTACAATTATGGTGAAGGTGACACTAAATGCCCCAATTTACAAATTGATTAAGTAATTTGACAGTAAAAAAGCTCTGAGACCTTTAATATTTTCCAAAAAACTTGAGAAAAGAATATTGAACGAGCTAGATCGAGATCTTCAAAGTTCTATAGCAGTTAAACTATTAAACGGTTGTGCCCGAAGACAATTTTAATCAGAAACTCGAGAAAGTCCAAATTGTAAAAGTCCAAATCGAGCCCAAACCAATTTTCTATAAGCGGTGATTGAGATTTTCAAAGTTCACTTGCACGTAAATTATAGATTTTTAGGAGAATAATTCTATAACATAAACAGAATTTAGGCAATTCTCACTGACCACTTTTCCACAAGAAGGAAGAGATGTCCTTTGGCTTTTTTATTATGAAATTAGTTTTCAGCGAACAAAAATATGTAAGAAAAATATAGGCTGGTTAAGAGCAATTGATGTAATTTGATTTTTTTTTGTGGGCTGGTGTTATTTTTATGGTTTGAAAAGTCTTTAATGTAGTATTTGTTTAATTATGTTTTTTTAATAAACTTTGAAAATTCATCATAATCATCATCATCATATATTGTTCATATGCGAATTTAATTAATTTTATTTTCTTGTTCTGATGACGTCATATCTTCTATTAGACTCATTATTAATATTGCAAATTAAAAATTTTTAAAAATTTTCCCATAGTGTACTTAAAACTTTTGTTTAATCCAATTTATAAAATCTGGACGCAATCATAATTAAATTAAAAATTTCAGCAAAGAATTTAAAAGCCTCTAATGGATTTTTAAATCTTTCATTTCAGCAAGCTGAAAACCGGTAACTACATTCGAAAATGAAACTATTAATTTAATTAAAAAGAAACTTTAAACACTTTTGTTACGAATTCAGAAATGTTTTGTAAAGGCTTTATGTTTTATCAGTACCGAGAATATTTCATAATCATTTATTAATTAAGTAAGTTTTACTAATTATACTATTGAAAAGTTGAGCGTAGATACTGAAAAAGTTGGAAAGTTTCGTTTGGAAGTACATTGCAAACTTTTTTTCTACACAACATATTAAAACTTTGTAATTTTAATAATTTGAAAACTGTCAAAGGAAATTCTAAATAACACGAAATGGGATTAATTAACTATTCCATACAAAAATACAGGCATACTATTTCTGAATTAGGTAAATATGAAACACACAGAAAAGTTTTTTCGATTTAAAAATGATTGATTGGCTTACATGATTCGTGACGGGCGACGCATTGCCACGTTAAATTACTGCTCAGGCCATTACCGTGCTATCCTTTTCTATGCTGGGCCATTACCGCGTCAATGTTAAACACGGCCCTACGTCGAAAAAAGCCGCGTATCGACTAATTCTTTGTATATGCTTTTAATGTACATTTGGATCTGTCCATTTTTACTTTCTCATAAAGTATTGTGATTTTTTTGCCTAATTCATCTTATTTTTTCCTAAAACTGCGAGAATAATCAAAATAAGCAACTGACTCTATCCACAATAACTTATGAATGCTTTAAGCTAGAAACTTAATTTTTTTTAGCAAATGTGCAATTTTTTTTTGCGTATTAGGACGTTTTATGTCGATATAAATCAATTTCGAGCAAAAAAAAAAATTCAGTCGACCGGTCTGTCCGGGAAATTTTGTGAGCACGATAACTTAAGAACGCTTTAAGCTAGAGACTTGAAATATGGCATACAGGTATGTTACCAAAAGTTCTCGCTCGGGAAAAATATATTTTTTTTACAAAAATTTGTTTTGGTAGAACATATTTATGCGCAGAAGGGTTTAGTAATACATGCGAATGCTCAAAAGTGTTCTGCCAAACATATACAAATATACCATGAGCAGAAGTATTTGGTGGAGCATATGTATGCGCAGATGTATTTATTAGTATATACAAATGCACAAAAGTGTTTTGACATATATAAAATGTGCAATGCGCAGCAGCTTTTGGTGGAAACATATTTATGTGCAGAATGTTTAATGTTACATGTGAACGCGCAAAAGTCTTCTGCTAAACATATACAAATATACCATGCGCACTAGTGTTTGGTCGAATATATTTATGTGCAAAAGTTTTTAATAATACATAAGAATGAGCAAAAGTATTCTGGCAAACATATACAAATATACTATGCGCAGAACTGTCTGGTGTAACATATTTATGCGCAGATTTGTTTAATAAAACTTACGAATGCACAAAAGTCGCAAAAGTGTTATGACAAACATATACAAATATACCATGCGCAAAAGTGTTCGGTGGAAAATATTTATGTGCAGAACAGTTTAATAGTACATACGAATGCGCAAAACTGTTCTGGAAAACATATACAAATACACTGCCCAGTAAAGAAAGCTTTCCTATTTTTCACCGCCGAGCGTAAAATGGATTTTTTATATGACAATAAAAAATCAATTTTACGCTCGCAAGTGAAAAATGGGAAAGCTTTTTTACTAGGCAGTGTATTTTTATATTATCTTAGACAATTTCTTATTTGAGCAAAATCGACTTTCAGCGCTTACTGTAATCGTAAAAAAATACTTATGAAAATGCATAATATACAAAACTTATAGAGAATTCCAAGAGCTACAAATTTTCTTATAATCATTTATCCTCAAATTAACAATTTGGCTGAAAATAAAAAAAAAAAAACAATTTCATTTTTGAAAATTTATAACTCGATTGTTATTAATATATTAAAAAAATTATCTAAACAGGAATTGTTGGAAATTTTCTACTTAACAAAATTGGTTGTATGCATTTTTATCGTGAGATTCATATTTAGCCCCTAAAATTCATGATAGCGGACACCCCTTACGCAAATCACCCGGTGAAAAACTAACAGGAGTTTTCTGTTACTATCCACTACGATCCTTTAAAATATGAGCCCGTGTACATTTATTGCAATTTAACATAGGATTTTCTCGTTATCTGACTGGACTAAAGAATTTGTAGAAAATTAAACTTTAAAGCGACGTCGACAAACGAAAAAAAAAAGTACAGACCTCATATGAGCCTAAAAAAACACGCAAAATGCATATGTTTATTAGCTATAAGAGTCGCAAAATATAAAAATATTATTATTAGTGTCTTGTATTTTTACTATTGTTTTGATCAAAAATCAGATTTTTTAATAAACTCTTAGTTTGATATAGCGAACTACTTTTCTTAAGGAAGTCAACCCGATAACATATAAAGCTGCATAAGCAGCTCCAACTTTAATATTAATACTCCCCGGATAGGAATTATCCATTTTAAATCAATGTTTAACGAGATCACTAAGAGTTCTATCATCAAATGTATTTACCCATTTGCTTATCCTTGCTTCTTGTTTTATGCTAGTTATCTTTATAGCTAAAACTCTGCATCTAAATATCTTACAGCTTTTATCTATATTTATAAAAAAATTAATTTTGTAATAATTATATATTCTATTCCCTAATTCTATAATATATTTTCCTTTTTCAATTAAATTAAAATTATTTATTATCGTATCTTGAGTAGTATGCGGCTTATAAAACTTAGTTATTAAATACTCTTACAACTTCTAAGTTACAAGTTAAAATGGATAGTCATAATTAAGAGAAAACCATCAATTTCAAAATAAATATCAATATTTTTTACTACACTCTAAAAAAAGAAAGACAAAACTGCCACTCATTCGTACCGGAATTCTGATTTTACCTTGGCACCTGTATCGGTGCCAAAACTGTACCTACTATATTTAGTAAAATTCCAGTTAGAATAACTGGCAATTTTGTCTTAATTTTTCCCAACCCAAATTATATAATTTTCTTCATGAAAAAGTTATGGTCATATGAAAAATAGCGACATGCTTTTTATTGCACATTTAGCTGTCTCTTTACACTCGTTTTAATATGCTACTATAAATAAAATCTCGTATTCCAGGCGTTTTATTTACAGATAATGAGATATGACACACTCCAAAAAATAGTTGATAGATTTGCTGACTACTTTAGTAGCGTTTATGTTTTGCCTTCTGATCAAATATTTGATGAAACTCCTATTTTTTTCCTAATATTAATATTGAGAATTATGATAGTGATATTATTAATGCTATAAATAAACTTAATTCGAAAATGACGGCAGGGGATGACGCAATACCAAGTTATTTAATAAAGGACTGTAAAAATGTTTTTATTAAAACTTTAGTATTTTTAAAAAATGATCAAAATTTGCGTTACGTAATACTTGAACTTCCCTTTAAAAAAACACCTAATATCAATTTATCAACATGGTTTTATGGCTAATCGTTCAACCGTAACAAATTTATCCTGCTTTCACAATTCTTACATGAAACTATCGAAAACTGGCCAAGTTGATCTAATACTGACAGATTTTGAGAAAGCATTTGATAAAATTGATCCCAAAATTATTATTGCTAAATTAAGCCAGTTTGGATTTTCTTTTACATGGCAACTATTTTTTTTATCTTACTTGTCAATGTGTAAACAATATGTGGTCTACAATGGATTTAGATCTTGGTTATTTTTTGCTACTTTTGAGGGCCTCAGAGTTCAAATTTAGGGCCTTTCTTATTATTACTTTTTATTAATGATAACTGATGTTATTTTATGTTATTTTATGTTTTAAATTACTATTTTCGGATGAAGTTTTTTTTTTAAGAATATCAAGTATTGTTGACTGCTTATTTCTTCAACATCAGTTAAATCAGTTAAGTTAAATAACTTGTTTCTTAACATCAAAAAATGTAAAGTTATAACTTTTACTCGTAAGATATTTGCGATTGATTTTAATTATACAATCAACAATGAAGATCTTAGCAGCTGTGAAAAGATCACTGATTTGGGTATTGTTTTTGATTCAAAATTAACATTTAACAGTCAAATTGAGACTACTGTCAAATCTGCTAATAAAATGCTTGGGTTTTTAACACGTAGTTGCAAACAGTTTAGAACAGAACAATCTCTAAAGTGTCTCTATTATGTATTTGTAAGGTCAAAGCTTGAATATGCGTCGTTAATATGGTACCCTATTAGGAATGTACAAATTAAAAGCATTGAAAAGGTTCAGAGAAAGTTCTTAAAATTTTTATAAAATTTATGGTGTTTACCCTCCCCAAGGGTTTGATTTAGTCATATTAGAAAATAAATTTTCGATACAATCTCTTAATTATCAAAGAATCTTAACATCAGTCTCCTTTACTTATAAGATTATTAACCTTAAGGGACAATCAAGCAAGGCCTTGCTTCTAGAGCAACTAAATTTTTTGGTTGTCCGTATAAATGCCAGACATAACAAAACCTTTTTGCTGCCTATTGCCAGAACTAATGTTTTGTTAAAGTCACCAATTGATGTAACAAATATTGTATTCAAGCTGATATTTTTTTTTAACTTTCTTCAATTTTAAGAAAAAATAGTCAATGTATAGGCACTAACTTATAAAAAAAACATCTTGTAAATGTACATATTGTAATTATTATTTATATATGTTATATTTCTGTATTAAATGGACAGATGTTATAAATCTTTTAAATGGTGGCACAGAAAGCATACTTAAAACAATTGCCCACTATATAATTAATATGCTTAAAATGCGTTCATTTGTATTAGATGATTAATTCTACAACTGTTTTTTTTTTCTTTGTTTTTGATTTTCGTTTTTTTTTTTTTTTTCAACATGTAAAAACAAAAGTTAAACAGATTTTAGAGATTTTTTTTTTTATTCTAGGGATTTTTTTTTATATACTTTTATATATATGTATATATTTTTTTTAGTTTACTTTATCTGGTTTGCATATAATATTTTGTTTTCTATTAGAGTTTATACGTTTAGATATACTTTTTTTTTCTTTTTGTATATTGTTATAAGAATTGTAATTCTTTTAAAACAATAAATTTTCTATCTATCTCTATCTATCTATTTCTGTATTAAATGTATACTTTAGACTAAGAGGACGACCCTGTAATGAAATTGTAATAATTTTCGAAAGGTTCAATAAATGAATTATTTATTTATTTATATATCTAGCAATTTACTTTATTTTTGTTATATTAATAATTAATTAATTATCTTACATATATTTATTTTTTGTACTTTTATATTCATATTTTTAATTTCTTTTTTCAATTTTTATATTTAATTGTCCTGTTATTGGATTTATCTGTTGGGCAATAAAGATTTTTATTATTATTATTATTATTATTATAATTTTTATTCGATCTTATATTTTCATTGGACAAAATAATATTTCAATAATAAATTAATTTGGTTATGCAATAATATGTTAATCCAGCTATAGTAAGTTGTTAAACTTTTTTCCTTATAATTTTAACCTTTAAAACATTTAAAATTAAGCATTTGATTTAGTTTAGTTCATGTTATGATGTTATACCTGTACAAAATATTTCATCCTTAATTTAAATCGTGTAAATAAAATGTCCAAATAAAAATTGTCACTTGGGTACTTTACGATTTTTATTTATTTATTATATTTATTTATTTATTTATTGTAGGATAGATACACAGAATTATAAGGAGCCCCAAATAAGTTACAAAACTTGTGCTAGGGGCTCTCCATTAATTTTGAGAAAAAACGTCCGAATATTTACAAAATTGACAATCTTACTTCAAATTTTAAAAAAAAATCTTCAAATTAAAATTCATCCAAGGAGATGGCTAGCATTTTCGCATTATTCTTCAGTGCTGCTCCATCCTCCAGTACCTTTTTTTTAATTTGTAGGCTCTTTATACAGAAATTTTCAATAAAAATAATTTTAGAACTTGAATTGACATTTCTCAATTGACATTCTTTTATAATTTTGAATATCAAAGCCAAAGGACCACGCACAAACCTTATGAGTTCTGGCCCCCTTTAAATTTGATAAAATTTTAATATGTTATAGAACTAAACCTTCTGATAAATAGTGTTTACTAGCACAAAGCTCTAAGTTTTCGATTTGCCTCCCCTGGCCTCTAAACTTGGCAATAATTAAATTTTTTTTTTTTTTAACTCACTAACGAAAAAAGTTATTGAGATGGGACTATTACCAAAATAATAATTTATTCTTTATTTTTAATGTCCGTAACGTCTGAAAAAGGGGTTTAATTTTTTTTTAATATAATTTTTATATATTTTTTGGACGCCAATTACTTTTCTTTAAGTTTTAAGTTGTAAACAAATTTGCGGACCTTTGCTTTTATTTAAAAAGTTGCATTTTTTACGTAAGCTATTGCTTAAACAGTAAAGATAGATTTAGGGTTTTTTTACTTATACAGGGTAGAATTTTTAGGTAGAAATCTATAAATGATTTATTAATACATTTTTTTTAATACACAAAAAAGTTTTGTAAGGAAATGGACAAAAAAAATTGAAACAATCAATTAACTTGTATATACAGGGTGTATTTGAAATAGCGTAGGAAATTTTAACAGGTGATTCTACATGATAAAATATGACAAAAAGTTCCTATAAACATATGTCTAAAATGCGTCATAAGGGAGTTACGCCCCTTTGAAAGTGGCTAAAAAAATCGGTTTTTATTTAATACCTCAGGAACCCTTTGAGATATACTTAAAACTTTCAGAGAAGGCATTGGCGTCCAAGAAAATATATAAAAACTATATTAAACAAAATAAAGAAACACGTTTTTCGGAAGGCACTGAGATTAAAAATAAAGAAAGAAGTATTTTGGTGAAAGTTCCATCTGAATATCTTTTTTCGTTAATGAGTTATATCAAAACATATATTCAATTATTAAAAATTTTAGAGGCCTGGAGAGGCAAATCTATAAGACTTAGAGCTTTGTGCCCGTAAATACATTTTATCAGAAAGCTTAGTTCTATAACATATTAAAATTTTATCAAATTTAACCGGGGGCCAGAACCCATAAGGTTTGAGCGTGGTCCTTTCCCATACCAGTAAAATCAATAAAGATTTGTTTGAATATTATTTCAAAAACAAATATGAAATATATAAAATTTTCATTCCGTGCATGTAAACTCTGATAAAAAGCTTAGTTTTTTTCTCTACGTTCATGGTTTTTATTATAATTTGTTTTTATATAAAATCCTTTAGAAATACTTACCTGTATTTAAAAAACTATTGACCCACCTGAAACAAAAAACTATAATTAATAAAAACTCCTTATGAAAAATTTTCGTAATAAAACTTCACAAAGTTTAGATTGTAAGAGAACTCGCGTAAAAAAGTTTTGTGTTCCTAAATTAAAAAGAAAAATTCAAATTATACTTTTAAGTGTCTCTTCATAATCACTACACAGAAAAAAGTTAAGATGGTGAAATAATTTATATTCGTTCTAAAACTATATTACAATGCAAAATTATACTAAAATATACTGCCCAGTAAAAGAGCTTTCCCATTTTTCACCTCCGCTAGTAAAATATATCTTTTATTATCAGATTCACTTTTAGCAACCTTAAAAATATACCAATTTTCACGGAAACTAACCCCCACTCCTCAGGGGGTGAAATTAGAAACAAAATATTATCAGATTCATTTGTCGACCCCAAAAACCCCTATATACCAGTTTTGACGAAAATATTGAATATATTTAAAAATATTTACCCCTCATCCCTGCGGGGGTGGAGTTAGGTAATTTTTATTATTAGATTCAACTTCAGCAACCTTAAAAACCACTATATAGCATTTTTCAAATTTTTGTAAAAAAATGTATTTTTCCCCATTTTCCCCCCTTGCCGCACCCCAATGTTCGACCGACCGACCGACCGAAGGACAATTTTGAATTGAAATTAATTGATATCGACATAAAACGTGATAAAATACGCAAAAAAAAAATGCACGAATACAATGCTTTCCGAAATTTTGAAAATTTTCAAAATGGGAAAGCAATAATGTCATTTAAATTAAGAAAAAATATTCTCATAATTTGTTTTTATTACATATGCAGGGTGAGTCAGAAATAGGTCAATATTAAGAGCCCTTACCCCAGGGGTAATGATAACAAAATATATTAAAAAAATCAAGAAACATAATTACACTGATAAAAACGATTTTTTAGATTTATTTGAATATGACCAAGTATATTATTTGGTTGTGAGTAATAAATTTTATTTTAGTCAAATAAACATTTGCAAATTTGTACAATGTACATATTAATAAATATTTTAATTTCAAAACTATTTATTAATGGGTACAAAATAAAATTTATTACTCGCAATAATTTGTGTTTTTAGTTGGTCATATCCTACCAAATATTTTGTACCCACAAATAAACTTTACAAATATGTTTAAAGCTTTAATTTTTAACTTTTTAATGTCCACTATGCAGTGTTGACGACATAGGTTAGTTTAGTCTTGGTGATTATCTGAGCAAATTTACTATAAATAAAATATTTTACTGTGTAATCTAATTTTTTAAGTGCCACTTCAAGTCTTAAATGTAACTTTGAACTTTATTCTGAATGTTGGTAAGGGAATAAGTACCTAAATGGAATTTTAATTTCCAAAACAATACGGAATACAAAAGAAGAGGGTTGCACGAATAAGGATTTCACCTAAAAGCCTGTCGTTATGTCAACAATCATTGTACTTGTAAAGCTGCACGTGCCAGAAGTACAGAAAAAAGACTATGAAAAAGGTTATAGAACCAAAGTTTTTTTCTCACGTATCTTTTTTTAGTTTATTTATCTTTGTTTTTTACATACATTAATTTAAATACATTCTTAAGGTGTTTTTGTTAAAAATATAAAAGTATATTTACTTGTCATCTATACTACCATTTTTCATTTACACTATAAATAATTCAATTATTGTTAAATATATAAAAAACTTAACTAGTAGGTAACTAAAAAATAAAAACATAATTAATATTGATTAAATACACTGATAGAACACTGGCGTAATTAATAAGGTAATTAGGTTATGGTGGACAACAATAAATAGTTGTATATATACATACGCATATATGCGCCAACCACTATACTGTATATTGCATATATAAAACATATTGCATATAAAACAAACAACAAAAAAGTAAGCGGATATTTACAAACGAATGCATTTGTTTGATTTACAACAACGAACTGTTAAGCGATCAGATTTTTCTTTGTCGCGCAAAGAGCGAGGTAGGCGTGGCTTGCAAATCCGCAGGGTCGAATCGCCACTCCTTCCTATGTCACGATTCTCGTTTCAAAACCCAGGCAATTCAGCTGACCCGTCCGCCCGGCTGGCTAGCAGAGAGCCTGGTCGGCTCTTTTCTGCGTTTGCATTTGGTTTAATGTTTTTAACGTTGTTGTGATATTAAATAATATGAATCTACAATTTTAATAGTGTATTTAATTAATATAATGTTATAACCCAGGCAACCACAAGATGACGGATCACGTCTTTATCACGTGAGAAAGACGTCAAAAAGGGGGTCAAGTCGCAAGCTGCCCAAAATATGACCTAAATGAAACGTCATACGGTGCCCAAAAAAAAACGTCGCTTCAGTAACGTTTTTATCACGTCAAAAAATAGTCAGACAAGTGACGTCAACAAATAAATAATTAGAAGTACTTGTATTTGAGTATTTGACAAAAAGACGTCATGTCATGTCAATTTTTAAATATATTTTTTTTAATGAAATTGTGATGTAAGAAGCAAAATTGTTATTAGAATTATGGCTGTAAAGAGATATGAAGGAGAGGAGAAACTATGGAAATGGAGTGGAGCGCGAAGAAAGTAATTTATAAATTTTATGTAAAAATCAATCAAAATTGGAACTGCAGTTTTTTTTTTCAAAATTAATGGAGAGCCCCTCGCACAAGCCAAGAGCTTATTTGGGGCTCTCCATGCCTATGTAACACTATAAGAAATAAACAAAGTATGTAGGTATTTCTAATTATTTATTTATTGACATATGTAAGAACATATATTCATATAATAGAAAAATAATGCTTTTTTTCCTATTTACTTTTTACTGTCGCAACTAGAATTTTGTTACGTATCCATTTCTCACATTATATATATATATTTTTTAATTATCTTTAAGCATTTATTACAATTAAAAGTCAATAAATAAAAAAAACTCATGTAATTTTGACTTTATCGATAAGATATATTCATATGAAATAGGTTTTGTAGTTATACTTGAAATTTTCAATTATGGCGCGTTATTCCGACAAGCCTATTTGCTGAACCTATTCTTCTCCAGCCAAACTTTATTTTTAAAATAAAAGGATAAAATCTTTTATAGGTAAAAACAAGTAAGTAACTAGAAATTTTATTTAAAAATAACATTAGACGGTTTCGGTATGGGGTTATTTTATTAGTGGGTACATAATTAAAAATGTTTATCACGTTTCATCCACGTCGAAAAGATCACGTTTCATCCACGTCGAAAAGAACACGTTTCATTCACGTCGAAAAGATCACGTTTCATCCACGTCGAAAAGATCACGTTTCATGCAAGTCGAAAGATCACGTCATTGTGGTGGGACTTATTCACGTGATTTTAACGTCAATAAAACGTCATTTGGAAACGTGATTCCAGGCATCGGGTGACGTTTTTTTCACGTTTCTGTAACGTGATTTGGTTGCCTGGGAATGTTTTAGAATAATCGTAAGAATGGTATTATATACCTCAAACTTGTTACAACAACTTTTGGTTGCACTATTTTTAGATTTTTGTAGCAGTGTACAACAAATTACACACTGTGTAATACACAAGTCCAAATCAAGCTGCAAAGGTTCTGTCAGCAGATTATGACTAGTTACTAGCATGAAAGCTTAAAGTTTTCTACTACACTGTAAAAGATTATGTTGATTTATATTATTTATAATGTGATATTACAGTATTTTAGAAGTTAATTTTTAACTAACGAACGAATAGATCCATAGTTGGGATTTTAATAAATAAAAGGCAGAGTAAAGGTCCTTTTCCCAAGTATATTAATTAAAACCTGACCGCGGTTTCGAGCCTTTTTATACCTAGCCACATTGTCATTTCCCCATAATACATTTTTATTTATATTTATTTTTATTGTTAAATTTAAAGTTCCCGCCATGATCCAGGGATCTATAAAGTTAAGTTGTCCAACCTGTTTAATTATTGTATTAGCTGTCAGCTCTCACTTTTATATGTTATGTGTTCTTAAATTTAAGTTTTATTTATTTGACAAAATAACTTCATTTTTTATTTTTTAATGTAAGTATTAATTTGTAGGACTATTTTAAATTTATCTTATGAATTTGTATTTATACACATATTTTCTTGTAGGCGACCTTCGACAATGAGCCTAGGTATATAAAGTCTCGAAACCGCGGTCAGGTTTTAATTAATATTCTTGGGAAAAGGACCTTTACGCTGCCTTTTATTTAATTTTTAATTATACAGAAAAAAAGAAGCACTACCACATTTTTAAAGCAAATATATATCTTTGAAGTAATTTTACCATATTATTAGTGGTTTTTCAAATCTTCTAAAACTTTACATTATAAAAATATTACATTAGCCGTATGGAATTATTACATTAGATACGATCAAATATTACACAATATTTACATCGCACGACAAAATTTACCATACAAAAAATGGCTATGAAACGTCTCACCTACTTTATTATAAATTTACATAATCCTTGTTAAAAATTACATACCGTTTTCGAGATGATTTATTCCAAATAGACAAATTAATCATAATTTTGACACAAAACACAATATATTTGAAAAATAGTATCCTAGGGTTTTTAAGGTTGCAGAAATCGAATCCGATGTTAAAATTAAAAATGGCGGATCAAATAATATTTTGACGTCATTTTATGACGTCGAAATTTAAAAAAATTCAATATTTTTTTGAGTAAAATTAAGCAGTTTTGATGTCACTGAACCAAATCCGAACTTAAAAATTTGAAATTCAAAATGACTGATTCAATATGGCGTCGAAAATGACAAGGCGATATGGCATTTTCTAAATGAGAGCATAATTTTCTAACAAAAGTTACATTTATTATATTAATCTACATCGAGGTAGTTCTTTCGTGATTTTCTTCGGAAAAAACTTGGACGTAAGACACATTTTTAAAACTTTACAGGAGAGCGAAAAAACTGTTTAGATTTTACATGAGTCCAATTTTAAAATGATTAAAATTTGCGTTACGTAATACTTGAACGTTCCCTTACGTGATATATGGTACTTTTAACCTTAGGATACATACTCCGGGCCTCCAAGGCCCGGCAGGTTAAATAATTAGCTGTATCTTACAGAAAAATTAATTTAATAAAAAATCCTTTTAGGAATATTCCAATTTAAGTATTTGGAATAAGATTTTTGCAAAATTGTTATTTTTATTTTATACCATGTGGTATAAAACGTTCTTTTACCTCGAAACCCCATATTAACATATCCCGGACCTTTCAGGCCCGTACACGTAAATATGTATTTTTCATTATAAAAAAAATAAAAAACGCTGATAAATCATTTTTAGTTAGATTTATAAAAAATATAAACCGATTGAACATAACATATGTTATCTACTTAAACTTGTAAAAGCCAAACTAAACGTTAGACAATGGCGTTCTTCCTAAATGTGATTGATGTAGCAGCTTCAAATGCATTTATGGTTTTTTTCAATGGAAAATTCAAATTTGTACTATCCAAAACTAACAGACAGACGAAGACTCTTTTTAAAGCAGTTTTAATACCTCATATGCTAAAGAGATCTAAAAATCCATGTTTTTTGCGGTATGTTTTTGGCAGCATTTATAGAAATTCCTAAACCATCTGACGAAAAACCAGGACCATTCAATAGGAAAAGATGCTATTTGTGCCCCTTAAAATTGGACGGAAAAAATAAAATTACTTGTCAAAAATGTAAAAATAATATTTGCGATGAACATTGTACCAAAATTTATAATAATTGTTTTTCTAAGGAAAAAAATCTTTTCATATATTTTCTAACTGATTATTTTAAGACCCTTATTAAGATATTTTAAGGTTTTGTTTTATTTTCGTAAGAGTTGTTATTAAATAAAGAAATAAAAATATATTAAAACATAAATATAATAGTTTAATTTTATATGATACCTATTAAACCGTCAGTTTTATATTCGGCCCTCCCAGGCCCAGGGTATGTAAATGTGTATATTTTTTAGGGTATGCATCATAGGGTTAAAGATGGCGCCTCTTGACGGCAGGAAATTTTGACGTCACTCATGTGGGTGAAATCAAAAAATGTCCCGCTTAAAATAAAAATCGGCCTGTTAAAAGAATTTTTCTTCAGAGTTATCAAATTTATTATTTTTAAAAATTCCATACTAATAAAAACTATAGAGTCAGAAATATAATTTTTCTACTACCACCTATAAAAATGACAAATTTCACACGATTTAGACTAAGAAAGTGTCAAATTAATGCCCGTGCGAAATACATATCATACACGTGCAAAAAAGCAAAGCTACCATGATTATTTTTTCAACATATTTAAAATTTTATTATACGTTTTTTATTACATTTTTGTGTATCTGGATATAAACTTTTTTCACTTTTCCACTTTTTAGATTGTTTTAATTTTGATGAGGTAACAACAAATTAAATAAAGAAAATGTATGTAATTTTAATTGTCCAAGTATAGTATAAGAAAACAAACAAAAGAGACCAAGCCCTTGATTTATCAAGGTTGACGCATACAAATTCGGGAAGCTTAGCAAAACTGCAGTTAAATTATTTTTTTTTTTGAAAAGTACTGATAGTTTAGATACAGACCGACAGATAGACAAACATTTTTTTAACACCCACTTCTCTCATATTTCCTGAAATTTCATGGCATTCTTAAGCCGAAAATGCAAGAAACAATTTTTTTTAGGTCGATTTTAATAACGGGTGTTTTCACCCGTAATAAAATTATTTATCCAATACATACACATAATAAGACAATTAACAGCTTTATTTTAAATAGATAAACTCAATAATAACCCCCGCGTGGCTTTTACTTTATTGAGTGGATAATTATTTATTTTATCCACTCAACTGTCACTTGTCAAATTATTTTCTTGTAAATGTCATTAAAATTTTCAATAAAAATATGAATTCCTAAGCTATTTATTGGATAAAACCTTGTATGGCACTTATGGGTAAACCTTTATTGCCTTCTCGAAAATTAACCTGCTTGGCTGACGCCTCGCAGGTTAATTTTCTCATGGGCAATATCTTACTTTACCCCCACTAGTACCATAAATAACTATTACCTTTATTTATTTAATAGTTATTTATGGTACTAGTGGGTAAAGTAAGATATGCTTGGCTGACGCCTCGCAGGTTAATTTTCGAGAGGGCAGTATCGGTTTACCCATGAGAGCCATACAAGGTTTTATCCAATAAATAGCTTGGGAATTCATATTTTTATTAAAAATTTTAATGACATTTACAAGAAAATAATTTGACAAGTGACAGTTGAGTGGATAAAATAAATAATTATCCACTCAATAAAGTAAAAGCCACGCGGGGGTTATTATTAAGTTTATCTATTTAAAATAAAGCTGGTAATTGTCTTATTATCTCTATGTATTGGATAAATAATTCTATTAAGAGTGGAAACACCCGTTATTAAAATCGACCTAAAAAAAAAATTGTTTTTTGCATTTTTGGTTTAAGAATGCCATGAAATTTCGGGAAATATGATAGAAGTGGGTGTTAAAAAAATGTCTGTCTGTCTGTCTTTCTGTATCTAAATCTTTTTATTGGAATGTCCAATTTGAAAAATTCTTTTACCAAACGATTCAGGACCTTTTCTATTTGCGTCTCATCAAATATGGTTAACATTATCGTATGGCAAGGGGGACAAAATAGAATAATTTTTAGCGATATCTCACTTATTATTTATAGGTAGTAGGACATAAATGAAAATAATGTTTAATTTCATACAAAAACATAGGAAATCATTTTTATTGTAGGACTATTAGTTTCCGAGATATAGGCATTTTAATAAATTTTGATATACATACATTTTTAATTAGATGTAAAATTTTGACACTAGTAAAATTTCATCCATAGGTAAAATTAATTTCAATTAATTTTTCTTTTAATAATTTTCTGATAATTTTCTCAGAAAAACAATCCGATAAAGCTACAAAGAAAAAAACAAAAGGAAATGGTCCAAAACTACAGAAAAGGTGAATTTAATTTTATATCTTACTTTATAAACTTCCTCATTTTTCCACCTGTTTCACATTTTTTTTGTTGGGGTCGTAGGAATAGTATATTACATAACTAGTGTGGAAAGTGGAAAGGTTTACGAACGAGCCCCGTCAGGCGAGTGAGGAAACCCTACGAGTGTACGAAATACACTTTCCAACGAGTTATGTACACTATTTTTCCTACGATCCTGAAAAAATATAAAGTTTCTTAATTTAATATTTTCTAGTTTATATAACTTATTCAAAGATTTTTTGATAAAAGCAAAGTATACAAAGCAAAAAATAGCATACAAATTTATGTATGTTAAACAGGAAATATGATTTTCTTTTATTTTTGGTTTTTAAATTTAATACAATATTATATAATACAATACCTAGCTGTTTAATAGGTTGCCTATAACGCAAGCCTGTTGTGTAAATCAAGGCAAGAAAGTTTGCTTATTAAATTAGATTTCTTTAGATATGTTCACATATAAAACAGTAAATGGAACTGTTTAAAGATTTCATGAGAAAAATAACGTTTGATGTTTTTTTATAAAATGTAAGGTAACTAAATCAAAAAATTAAGTAATTTTTATAAAATCTGGACATAAATAAAACATCCGAAGTTATATCTTGGTCAACCTAGTAAGGTTATAACTATAGTTTCTATTTTTAACATGAAAAACAGAAATATTTGGATTGAAAAACATAAAAGATATTATAAAATTCTGTGATGAAAGGTGGAAAATAGCATATAAAACGAGGTGAGCTAAATTCGTGAAATCTACAACGTAAATTAAGGCAAACCTACATACGTGAAATTAGGCAAACCTACGTACATAAATATCAAACTAGAATTATATGAAAATATCAAACAAGTGTGATATAAGGCGTTTTCTAAATAACAAAAGAGTGTGCTAAATGTCATTCTTATAGGGGATCGTAGGAAAAATAGTTTACATAACTTGAAAAGTGTCTTGCTTGCATTTTCCGCACTCGCCGCTACACAGCTTGTGCTAAACATGTTATGTAATATACTATTTTACTGCGTATAAGGGCATATCCACAGCCTCGCATAACAACATAGTACATAAGAATGCGATGCCGTGATTGGCTTGATGTGCCGCCATGTATCTTGTGAGCAAATCACGGCATCGCATTCCTATGTTTTATATTCTTATACAAGCTTCTGGCTAGGCACTAAAGCGTGCTATTTTTGTTTAGGGTAAAATACAGATTACATATTGAATAACCTACATTTAATTTATGTAGGGCGTAAAATAGTATATTACGCACCGAGTACACGAACCTAGTGTTTAGTGCACGAGTGCACTCGAAGTGCACTGAAATGGTTTTCGTAGAGGTGCGTATAATGTTTTTCCTACGACCTAACACCTAAACATCAAAAAAACACAAAAATTATCTTAAAATTAGTATACTATTTTTCCTACGACCTACCACCTAAACATAAAAAAGGCAAAAATTATCTAAAAATTATTTTGTCAATTTGAGGTTATGTGTTTGACTTTTACTAGTTTTCTGACAGCAGGTATGTAAAATCAACTGATCGTCACTTCCCATCCGTTGTCATAGGCAACGGATAAGAAATATTCACTAACTACTAACTAGGTCGTAGGAAACAGTATGGAGATTTCCATGTAGAACTGAAAAAATATTTTTTACAGTGTAGTATTTAAATGCATTTTATTTAAGAGTGTGGGAGTTTTTTCATTGAACACATGACAGGTCTGATTTATCTCTAAGAAAAGACTTTGAACAGTGATGACAAAGATTCAGAAAAAGTAAGGGTAAAGAACAGATAATAAGGTGAACTTTGTACTCTACAAAGGGTCCTTTCATATATTTTCCAACCAAAAAAAAATTAGGCAAAGGACTTTTGAAATATATAAAGAAAACATTTATTCAGTTCATTGCATATTTACTATAGTGGGGAAATAGATCATTCCATAGGAGGATTGCATTCAAAATGTGTTCAAACTAAGGCATTTAAAACTCGGATAGTAATATTGGTATACAAGGAGGAAAAGTAAACATTTTCCAAGGAAAAGTTACTATTTCTTATTCAAGCATAATAAGTTATAAATTTTACCATGTTTGCTTAATACGCATGTATTTCGACAAACTTTAAGCTTTTTCTACTTAGGGGTTGTCCATACTTTTTTATGTGATTTTAGACCCCCTCCCCTTTCCCCGTGTCACACATTTTCACAAAGTCTTGACCCCCCATGTGACGTCAGACTTTAATTTTACTAAAAAAAATCGAATTTTTATTGAATTCATTAAACATATGAACAATTAAAGGCTTAATTGTAGTAACACGTCTTTAAATTAAATATATTTATATTGAAATAGATCTTATGACAAAGAGTTTATAATATTTAAAAAACCTTCAGATCAAAATGTAACACTGCATATCTACAGTTTGTCAGTGCTTTTCATCTTATGGTAAACCCATGAAGAACTATGATTGAACTATTCTAAAAAATTCTGCTTACCAGAATGTTAAAAGTAATTTTGAGTAGGTCAATAAAATTTTTGGTGTGACGTCACACTCGACTCAGCCCCCCTTCCCCCATGTCACACTTCTTCAAAAATGCCTGACTTCCTCCCCCCCTAAAGGTGTGACGTATTTTATGGACAACCCCTTTTCGATAGCATTTAAAAGTAGGTAAGCCAATTAAAGATATTTGATTTTTTTTTTCTGACGTCCATTTATAAAAGTTTTTATATGCTTTTCATAATTTGACTTGGTTGGATTTCGCCGGAATTAACAATTACATAAATCAAAAAATAAAACAAAACTTAAAGTCTTCTCCACAATTTTTTTCATCCCTAAACAATATGGGACATCTTCCGGCCACATAATAAAATAGTGAAAAGAAAGTCAACCTGATAGTAAAAACATGGATAATAATTTAATATTTTGAGGTTATGTTTACCTACCTCAAAAACCGTCAAAAATATTAAATTATTATCCATGTTTTTACTATCAGGTTGACTTTCTTTTCACTATTTTAGTATGTGGCCTGAAGATGTCCCATATTGTTTAGGGATGAAACATATGTAGCCAGTAGAAATAGAAATATAATTAAAAAAATTGTGGAGAAGACTTTAAGTTTTGTTTTATTTTTTGAAATATTTTACTCCACTTTAAGAATGGACAATACATTATTTAATTACATAAATGATTATTTTAGTCAATTATGAAGACGTGCAATGCCCAAATTTCCAGACATTGTAAAAAATAACTTGGTTGTTTATCAATGCAGCATCCGCGATGCTTATAGTATAGTACGCACCGAGTACGCGAACCTAGTTTTTAGTGCACAAGAGAGCGTTTGCGCTTTAAGGAACAATTAATTAAGTAAATTTTGAAAGCCGATAACTAGAAAACAAATAAGCGCAGAAAAAAAGACAAAACTGAACTAGTCTAATTTAAAGATCTTTTTATTTCATAACTAAAAAATTGTTTACCGTAGGCAATAAAAAATATAGACGTATAACGAGTATAATTATGAAAGCGTCATACGGTATTTAACTTGTAGTACAGGTGAGACTATAAAACACGGTTCTTGATTTTTTTTTAATATCCCTTACCATTTTTGAGAAAAATTACGAGGGCGGGAATTCTAGATCACCCTAGTAAGACACTGTTTACATTTATTGACTGTGAATTACTGTAAAATAATAAGGCACTTTGATATTTCGTGTTCAGGAGTGAAATAAGTATATTTCTTTACGTGGAACAAAAATTTTTTTTTATTGTACAATTTGCAATGTATTTACATGTAATTACATAATATAATTTAATAGTATTAATAACTGTAAAATAACACGTAGTAATTTAAGTTATCAGACGATTTAGCAATCCTTACTTAAATGATAACACTCCGTGGTATAAAAGACCTAATTAATTGGGTTCCTAAAGAGTATAAATAAATAAATATGTATTCATTCCTAAAAATCAATGAATTACGTAATTACACTAGTTTACATATTTTAATTTTTTTGCCCCAACGGCGTGTGTAATTTGGTTTTCTGAATCCAATCCGCAAACATTTAACCATCATTTAGCTACAGTTGTCTAAAAAAGAAAGATAAATTTTAGATTATTTTCAGTTTTTTTTGAGAGCTTTGTAGCATTTATGAACATAGGTTTACAGGATGTAAAAAAATTAATTATTTTAGTATGTTATGTGTTTAGGGATTTAAGAGCACTTATCTCGAAAAAGGTTAATTAAAAAAATCTCGACGGGTGGTAAGAAACGTTGGAAAATGTCAAAAAGAACTTGGGCGCAAATAGTATGTTTCACAACGAGTTTGCGAACCTAGTACTCGAGTATATTGAAAAAGGTAAGTCACGAGATTCTTACGCTATTTTTCGTACAAGCATGCCTTTTTGATTAAGAAAATCATTAAAATTTGGTAAATAAAACATTGTAAATATTTCCAAATCTCAGTTTGACTTTTCTCTAAAATGCACACTATACTACTACCATGGAAATGGCTATATTATCTATATACTTGTATGGAAAATACATCATGCTGTCCATACAGGGTTATTCACGGAAGTGGTCTATTAAAAGTTTATGAAGAAAGAATAATTTTAAAAATCTGATATTGCTTCTACTTTGGGGTTTTTGAATATGGCCAATCGATTAAAAATATTTTTATGCTTGTGCCACTTCCGGTTGTACTGGAAGTGGCACTTAACTTCGATTTTTTCAATGGAACACCCTATATATTTTTTAATTTGCTTTATTTTGATGTAAACACTTTACGTCTATCTCTGGTAGTTTTTAAATTATTCAAGTTTTTAGTGAACAATTAGCAAATTCAAGCACCCCTAAAAAAAATATTTCTCCTTTATTTTTTTAAATTGGAGAAAAGTTGTTTTGTAGTTTACTCAATAATAAAAAAATTATATTTTTGATTATTTATTTATTTAGCTTATGGCACGTACAAAATAATGAGTTTATAATAGTTATGTGTAGTACTATATAATAAGTATATTAGCAGGGCTTGATGAGAATTATAAGGCGATGTCCAGATTGGTTAACCATTGGATTGCAACAGGTGTAGCTGCTGCAAAATCCACAATGTCCCCAGAAAATAATCTAAGTGGGCAGTCGGTGGTTATGTGGCGAATGGTTTGCTCGGCTGCACCACAGCTGCATGACGGATCTGGTCTTAAACGCCATTTGTGAAGGCTATAGTTACATCTTCCTTGATTTGTTCGGACTCGGTTTAGTGAAGTCCATATTTTTCTCGGTAGGTTAAATCCTGGGGGTAGATTATTAGGGTCCAGGAAGGTATGCCATTCAGCTGGTGAGTGCAAGAGCCATTGGTTTGTCCATTGCCTAGATCCATTGAAACCTTCATCTGTGAGCTGCTTTGCGGTGACAATGGGAGGTCGCCTGGATTTCAGCCTTTTGAACTCGACGTTGTTTATGTCTTCGTGTATTGGGAGCATATCATTTTGGTTTATTTTCGTGTACT
Source organism: Brachypterus glaber (assembly GCA_958510825.1). Classification (NCBI taxonomy): domain Eukaryota; kingdom Metazoa; phylum Arthropoda; class Insecta; order Coleoptera; family Kateretidae; genus Brachypterus; species Brachypterus glaber. The sequence goes on along the minus strand of OY294045.1, from coordinate 33,358,209 downwards.
CGCGTAGCAGGTTGTTTTGTCTGCGAATATGTGGAGGTTGAATGTGACTCAATACAGGAAGCCAGTGCAGAGGAGTTGGTTTTAGAGTGCCAGAAATTATACGCATTGTATGATTTAGCGTGGTGTCCACTTTATGGATGTGGGCACTATTGAGCCAAGCAGATGAACAGTACTCAGCAGTAGTATACACAAGGCTTAGGGCTGAAGATCGCAAAGTCGGTGCAGTGGCTCCCCATGTTGTTCCTGCCAGCTTTTGAAGGATGTGGTTCCGTGTACGAAGCTTTGCTGCAGTGTTTGTTAAGTGGCGATTAAAGGAGAGGGTTCGGTCTAGGGTTACCCCAAGGTATTTGGGGAACGGGTTATGAGGAAGTATGTTGCCATTTAGAGTAACATTCAGTGTGGTGTTGGCTAGTCTGTTATTTAAGTGAAAGCAGCACGTTTCCGTTTTTGTGACGCTTGATATTATATATATTTTTGATGATCCTTGCTCATATTGGAGGTAGTTTTTTAAATAAACTTAAGACGATATTATCTCTCCAAAAATGTTTTTATTATTATTACATAAATAATAGCCACATGTTTCTGCCCTTTTAACATAGGACCATCTTCAGGCTAATAATTAAAATTAAAAACAAACAACAACAATTACATTACACGTATACAAGTCATACTCAATAATACTTACCCGACTTATCCTAAGCTGAAACAGAACCCAAAAATTTATACAGGGTGTCTCAGAAAGCAGGTCAAATCTAACAAATTTAAAACAGCCTCTTTTTTTTAAATAGAACTTCAGAAAGTTTAATACAAAATATCCTGATTCATGATTTACAAAATTTGGAAGAATTCACACAATTTTTTTCCAATTTGGGAAAGAAAACGCAGTGAAATCTCTAACAAAACCAATTAGAAGCAACAAAGTTATTTAAGTAAATATTTTGGATTTCTTTTATGCTTATCCACATGGCTAAATTCCTGCAGCTAGTCAAGATTGGAAATTTCCTATTCAAGCATTCAAAGAATCTTAAAAACCACAAGATTCACGATTAAAAAAGAACAAAGTACCTGATGATTTTCAAAAATATTTTAGTTAATGTCAAAAGGGACTTTACTTTTAAGGTTAATATTAATGGCCCTTAAGGTAAATGCCTAAATACAAATCAATTCATTGTACTGGCCTACTTGATTAACAAGTATAACATAATAGAAATATGGCTTTTTCAAAATAATTTGCAAATAACTCGAAAACGATTAATGTTAGGTATAGGGAATCCCATATTCATTTTAAAGAAAATTTAATTCTTTATTCAACTAAATAAAAAATATATAGGGTGCCATTTAAAAATAAATGAGTCATGGCTATTTTATATTTGTTAGATTTAACCTTCTTTCTGAGACACCCTGTATAAATTTTTGGGTTCTTCTTGGCTTAGGTAATTTGGGTAAATATTATTGAGTAAACTACAGAACAAATTTTCTCCAATTTAAAAAATAAAGGAGAAAATATTTTTTTTTAGGGGTGCTTGAATCTGCTAATTTTTCTCTAAAAACTTGAATAACTCAAAAACTAAAGCAAATTTAATGAGAATTTTAAAAATTAAAAAATATATAGGGTGTTCCATTTAAAAAATCAAAGTTGAGTGCCACTTCCGGTGCAACCGGAAGTAGCACTGTTATGATCCGTATATTTTATATGGTGTTAAAATTTTATTTTAATATACATAGCCTATAAGATCTGGTTCTTAAAAGCGAGCATGAGTAACGTCGGATATTTTCGGGTTTTGTTCGGACCCCTCTAAGTAAAAATCGTTGAAATTTGGTAGTGCGGAATTTAGATATTCTTGCCCGGACCCCACCCAGAAACATAAGCGTGTGTGACCTAAATATGCCTCATTTTAATTTATGGGTTTATCAAGAGAATAAAAAGAGCTGCAAATTTTAGAGGTGATCATTTATAAATAGTTTTTTGTCTTGTTAATTAAAAAGTATCCAGTAGTGTCAAAAGTGAAAATGCAGTTTCTGTGAGAAATAATTTTTGAGAATTATTCTTGAATTAAAAATAGTTTTTAAACTTAGAAAAATTTTGAGACTTGTAATATCAGACATAAAAATTATTTGAACACTTATAAATATTGTTAGTATGAACACTGATAGAAATTTTGACGAATATTAATTAACTTTGAAAAATATTCTGTAAAATTATTTAAATGACTTATACGAACCAGTTCTAATATTTACACTAAGAAACAGGTGGACAATAAATTGGGATTTAAAAATGATTGCGAATAGTTGGGATTTCAAACATAAAATGTTTTAATTTAGAAGTATTTAATGAAAACTAATATAAGATGGAAAATAGAATTTAGGGGCTTTGCCTAGAAGTATGAATTAGAAGTAAGAATTGATCTTTCATGTTCTTGAAGAATTTATTCACATTTATTTAATATATTATTCTTAAGTTAAGAAGAAATCGTTTTATCTGTTTCCAAAGCGCCGTCTCCTAGAATACCCGCTCCCGAATAAAGTGATAAGTGGTTAAGTATATTCTCCGCTCGGGTATACTTTAAATACGATAGAAGATTGTATGGTCAACCTAACTAAGTTATAATAAAAGTTATAATTAACCGCTCGGCTATAACCGAATTATATACCACTTCACAACATAGTGATCGAATTTTCGACATCACTACAGCACAAGCACAAAAATATTTTTAATCGATTGGCCATATTCAAATACCCCAAAGTACAATTTATTAGACTTTTAAAATTATTGGTTCTACATAAACTTTTAATAGACCACTTCCGTGAATAACCCTGTATAGTTTTGTGTTATGAAAGTACATATAGCGAACACGTGAAATATAAGAAAGTATACATAGATGGTCGTAGAAAAACTCTTTTAAGTTAGTATTATTATGAAATGTAACTGTATGGAGGTGCTCAAACTCCACCTATACGAAGTATTTAACTATTGCTATATTTTCCATGCAGAAAATAGTTTAAAAACAATTGTTAACATCTATATTTTTTTGTTTTTTTTTTTCGAATGACAGCTTCACAGTTTTCGTTCTCTTGCTTAATTTTATAGTAATGTTAATTTGTTTGGTAATGTTTGCTGTACATTTTGGCAACGCATTTTTTAAAAAGATAATTTAAATGCATTTAAGTAAAGGATATACTTTTAGAGTATATACATATATATATATATATATATATATATATATATATATATATATATATATATATATATATATATATATATATATCATTGGCTGTCCAACCCATTTAGGGTCATAGCCTCCCGTGAGGGTTTCCGAGCCTTTTTTTTTAACATAGAGCGGTGGCCAACCACATCTATAACCTTTTGGATTATGAAGGTATAAACTCCTTTGCTCTTTGCACTACCTTTGCCCACTCTTTTCTGTGCATGGCCTTCTCTTTCCAGTTTACAATACCTAGTTCTTCCAGATCCTTTTTTACCGTATCTAGCCATCTCTTTCTTGGTCTTCCCTTCCTTCGTTTTCCTTCCTCTTTACTATTAAGAATTTTTTTGGTGCTTCTATTCTCTCCCAATTTTTGTACATGGCCTAGCCAGCTGATCCTCTTACTTTTTATTTGTGTCGACATACAACTTTCCTTAAACAGTTCCCTTAGCTCGTCGTTTCTTCTTATCCTCCAGATTTCATTCTCCTGCACGGGTCCGTATATTCTCCTTAAAACGTTACGCTCCCACGTATCCAAAGATTCCTCTTCCTTTTTTGTCAAGCACCATGTTTCAGATGCATACATCACAACTGGTCAGATCACTGTTTTATAAACCTTCATTTTAGAATTCAATGACAATGACTTGGATTTTAAGATGTTTTGTAAGGCGTAGTAACACTTGTTTCCTACCATTAGTTTTACGTTGACGTCTGTATTATCGTTTTTCGAAGTTATTTCTGCACCTAAGTATCTAAAACTGTCTACTTTTTCAAATATTTGATTATCGATCATTACTCCTTCATTTCCACAATCGTTCCTTGTTGTCACCATATATTTCGTTTTTGCCACATTTACCCTTAGACCCATTCTTAATGCTGCTTCTTTAAAATATCTATATACTTCCACTAACCTGTCCTTTTTTCTACTTATTATATCAGTATATACATACCTATATTTATTAGTAACAATTTAAAACGTAAGCAATTATTTATTGTTTAATATTTTTTAGAAATGTCTGTTTGATTTGGCTTGCATTTCAATTTTTTTCCAATTTCATTAAAGTTTACTAATTGGCGTTTTAATTTAACTTTAATTCTAGGAATTATAGATATTTTTACAATAGTTAGGTATACGTTCCACTTAACAATTTTCATTTAAAATTTTGAACAATTTTTATTTAAAAATTAATATTTTTTTAGATTTTCCACGAAAATAGAACGATTTTATAGGGAATTTTGATTTAACAAATTAAAAAACATTTCCAATAAATTATAATGTATAGAAAAATGTGACTATTAAAAGCATAATAATTTTGTTGTCATAAATAAGATTTATAAAAATTTTATGTTATCCCATGATCATTTTTAACGAAAAATAAAATTATTTTAATTTAATAATAATTTTTGCTTAGCATGGTAGCAAGTGTAAAATTTTCGCTCCCAGTAAATTTTAAATGTAACAAGTTTTATAGACTTTTAAAATGTGCGGTTAACATCGATCTATCCCGCTTACAAGCTGGTAATTATCTAATAGTGAAAATCAGTGAAATAAGTAATAATTCAGCGAGAAACAGTTACGAACTATTGTTTACCTATGTGCATTCGCTTATCTATATAAACAATTGATAAAGAATTCCTTGCTTAGCAAAAATATAGTATATTTTAAAGGTCTCTCCATACCAATTGAATTTTTTAAACCTCTTCGTAATAAAATGTCGTCTTGTATCAGTTGCCTTAAAGTAGTAAATGGTAACGCTTATAAAATCAATTGCTCTAAATGCAGTAACCTATGGCATCGCGACTGCGCAAATTTAACAATTGAAGAAATTAAACAGTTTACCGCTGACTCGAAAAAGCCAAATTCCTCACGATGGGTTTGTTCCATATGCCTTTCGCCAAGAGCAAGACGTTCTTCCTCTGGTGATAAGATTCATCAGAATAACGCAATAATCTCCGCCATCAGACAGGAATTGGATACTTTTAAAGAGGAGATAAGAAATTTGTGCACCATGAATTTTAATAAATTGGATGACTCTATTAAAGAAGTATTAAAGGAATTGGATAAACAAAAACAAGATTTTGAAAAACTTAAAAAGGAAAACACAAAACTTAAAAATGATATTTCTGAACTTAAACAAAAAATCGATAATCAAGTATTAAACGATTTAGTATTACTCAAAAACAATAACTCAACTATAAATAACGAAATTCTCGAGCTTAAGCAGAAAACTAATGAAAATTCAGAAAAACTAAGTAGCGAAACAAATGATGGTTCAAGTCGTAATACTGAGGATATAGCAAACGAAGTAAATGACCGTATGATTCGTAGTAAAAATATTATTTTTTACAACGTGCCTGAATCTTCATCACACGAGATTTCGGTAAAAATTAACCATGATAAAACTGAAGTTAGTAGCATTCTTGATCAAATAGGTCTTGCAAACGATATATTAAAAGTTACACGTATAGGCCGTGCAAGAAATAATAAAGCTAGGCCAGTCAAGGTAGTTTTCTCCAACCAGGCATCGGTTTTAAAGGCATTAAAATCTAAAAATAAAATTGAAAACCTCAAATATCCTTTTTCTGCAGACTCTACACCTCAACAACGACAATTTATGGTTTCTCTTAGGGATGAACTTTCCAAACGCGTAGAAAATGGTGAAAATTTAACTATAAAGTATATAAATAATATACCTCAAATAGTACAGAAAAACTAATATTTCGGGATAACCTACATGTTTATTATCATAATGCTAGTAGTATCCGGGGAAAACTAAATGAATTTAAAAATAAAGTGTTAAGTTGTGATTATCATATTATAATAATTTCAGAGACTTGGTTAACTAAAAATTATAGCGCGGCTGAAGTAACTTTAAAGAACTATATTGTATATCGGTGTGACAGGTCTTTAGAGACAAAAACGCGTGGCGGTGGAGTTTTGATTGCAGTTCACAAAAAAATTAAATCGAAGTTATGTAAAATAAATACAAACGCAAATTATGTTGATGATATTTATGTAGAAGTAACTGGTTTATCCCAAAACTTTGTTATTGGCTGTGTGTATATTCCACCAAGGTGCAGTTTACCTGAGTTAAATCAAGAACAGTATATAGAACTTTATCAATCGCACTGCGAAACTGTTGAACAAATTAGAAATCGGTTTTTAAAACATAAGTTAGTGATTCTTGGCGACTATAATCTTCCTGAAGCAGTATGGACAAATGACGAATTTAGTTCATTTACCAACTGTACACTAAAATGTGCAAATTTAGTTTCCGAAAGGTTTTCTTATCTTAATTTATTTCAACATATTACTACACCTAATAATAGAGGTGTATTTCTAGATTTACTCTTCTCAGATTTAAATGATATAAAAGTTACACCTGCAGTTGACCTTTTAACAAAAAATACTGCCCATCATATTGGTTATAATTTTGATTTGGAAATGGACACGGAAAAAATTATGGAATACGATGACTTTGCATATGATTTTAAAAAAGCTGATTTTCACAACATGGTTGATTATTTAAATAAAATAAATTGGTCCTTTATAGAACAGCCAGACATAAATTTAGCAGTTAAAGAATTTTATAAAGTAATATATGAAGCTTATTCATTATTTATTCCTATGACACATTTTAAAAGTTCAACTTTCCCACATTGGTACACAAAAAGTTTAAAAGATCTTATTTTAAAAAAAAAGGCAGCCCATAAAAAGTACAAAACCACATTTTCGAGAACCGATTATTTAGCTTTTCAACTTTTACGTACTAAAGTTAAAGAGTTAACAGACCAAACTTATATTAATTACATACGTAATATTGAAGATGAGTTAAATACTAATCCCAATAATTTTTGGAAGTACGCTAGCGCCAGAAATCACGGTTATGATTTTCCGAATACAATGTACTTGAATGATAAAACGAGTTCAAATGCTAAAGAGACTGTTAACCTTTTTGCAACATTTTTTTCTTCTGTTTACTCAGAATGTCCAGATGATCCTCAACAAGAATATACTTTTAACAATACAGTTCATGTAAACCAAATTTCTGTTAATACCACAGATGTTTTAAATGTTATAACAAAATTAAAATCAACTGTCTCGTACGGTCCAGATAAAATTCCAAATTTAGTTCTTTTAAAATGTAAAGATGTTCTTGTTGAGCCAATCACTAAATTATTTAATATATCTTTAAGTAGTGGGGTATTTCCAGAATACTGGAAATCAACTTTTATGACACCAATTTTCAAATCGGGCGATAGAGAAAATATATCAAATTATCGTGGTGTTTGCATACAGTCTGCTATTCCTAAAATATTAGATAAACTTGTCACAAATAAGTTAACTTGGCTTTTTAAGGATATAATTACAGAGTTTCAACATGGCTTCTACCAGGGTCGATCTACTATTACTAATTTGCTGATTTATGAGGAATATATATTAAATGCTTTTGAACTTAAATTACAAGTTGACGCTATTTATACAGATTTTATGAAGGCATTTGATAGGGTTCCTCATAACTATCTATTTAAAAAGCTAAAGGCTCTTGGTATTACCGGAGTCATGTTGAAATGGGTAATTAGTTTTCTTAGTGGTAGAACACAACAAGTTAAAATAAAAAATTTTATTTCCTTTATTATAAACGTAACCTCGGGTGTACCTCAGGGATCTCATCTTGGACCTCTTCTATTTTTATTATTCATTAATGATATAGTTACTGTTATTAGATTCTGTGAAATCCTATTATTTGCAGATGATCTAAAATTGTTTAGAATTATTCAGTCAATAGCTGATCAGTACTTGGTTCAATGTGATGTTAATAATTTGGCTGATTGGTGTAAATTAAACGGTATGACATTAAATACTAACAAATGCTACAGCATCACATTCCATAGGAATAAAAAGCCTTTTGAATATCAATATGATATAGAAAGTGTTTACCTTAAATCCGTCAATGAAATCAAAGACCTTGGTGTTATTTTTGATAAACAGCTAAATTTTAACGCACATATAACTGCAAATACAAATAAAGGTTTTCAGTTACTTGGTTATATTACCAGATTAAGTACTGACTTCTCGACTGACACCTATAAAATACTATACTGTTCGATTGTAAGATCAACACTTGAATATGCATCTGTAATTTGGAGTCCATTTTATCAAAACGGTAGTGACGCTATAGAAGAGGTTCAACGGAGATTCCTGAGAACAGCTGGTTACAAATTAGGCATACAGAGAGTAAACTTTGTTTATGACTATAATACCATATCAAACAGAGCGCTTATTGAATCCTTAAAATCGAGGCGTAATAAAGCGGATTTATGTGTGCTACACAATATTTTATCAGGAAATTTTCAATGTCATAATCTGCTTTCTAAAATAAATATTAATATTAATTTTCTAACAAGAAACTCTTACTTATTTTACATTAATTTTCATAATACAAATTATGCTCTAAATGGTCCTCTAACTCGAATGGTACGTTTAGCAAATTTGAACCCAAACGTGCATGTTATTGGTGTGTCGCTTAGTCAACTTAAACGTTTTTTAAAGCATACTGAACTTGTTTCTTAAATAAAAAGTTTATAGTTAGTTAAATTTTTAGTTTTGTTTTAGTTTTAGTTTAACTATTTTAATTATTTAAATTATATATTTAATGTATTTTTTATTATTATTATTTACATATATTAGTGTAAATTTTATGTATGTATATATTGTAATTTTTTAAAAAGGGGGTTATCCCGTTAATAAATAAAATAAATAAATAAATAGATAGATGGAAAGAGCTGAGCGAACTCCATTTTATGTAACGTTGTTATTATAAATAAACTTCTTTATTATTATTATAAAAGTTTTTTCCAAATTAACTTCTCTACA
>OY294045.1:33289942-33348928 GCA_958510825.1 Brachypterus glaber | reverse complement strand
TTCCAAAAATCAGCTATGATCTCCTAAAAATGCACCATTTTTAAAGGGCCATAGTAGCTTTAGAAGTGATTTTTTGACCTACATGAATCTTTTTTTCTTAGTTTTTGATATAGAAAAACCCTGATCCATTAAAATTTTGATTTTCAACATTTTAGTATTTAATTTTTCGTCCTCGACCAGTGAAATTTCACCTTCAAATTAAGTTTTATCGAAAACGGTTAATACTAGAGTATTACAACAAGTATATTTTTATGTATTTTGACCTGAGGAATAATATTCCAGAAATAATATCATAAAAAAGTTAGACAGAAAAAAGTTTGGGACAAAAACCTGATAAGCCCCCCCTGTTTAAAATAAGTACATGAAGATAACATACGAAGATAGGCCTTAATAAGATTAGTTCACTTGCAAAACCTCATTGCTTTATATCAAAGAGTTCCTGAGTTATTAAATAAAAAACCAAAATTTTTGGCCACATTCAAAAGGGCTTAGCTCCCCTAGTACAATACAAAAAGAATTCCTGAAAATTTTTGTTATAAGATGGTATACTATTGAAAAGGGTATGCAACAGAGAAGTTTTTACAACTATTTGAATCTCTTGAACTAGTGCCGTTTTGAGAAAATTTTGCTTAAAATAGAAAAATAAATTCGAACCACTGTATTTTAATTCGTAAATAGCCTACAATTTCTTTATAATAATAATTCGGCATTTCTTTTTGTATTGTTTCAACAAAGTATATATTAAGAATATTTAAAAAAAAATATTTAGGACAACTAAAAGTATTAAGTAACAACAAAAAATAGTATGTACAAGCCAAAAAACAACTATTTCGCAAAAATACCTAAAAAGGCCGATATCTCAAAAACGGTAGACTCAAAGTGAGCTCTTCTATCACCCCTTAAAAAATTTCTACACCTTTACCTATTTTAATTAATTTTCATCTATCAGTTTTTTGACAATTAGATTTTAATTTTATATAATTTTTTATTTCTATTTTCAATTTTTACCCCGATGAAGAAGGGACAAATTACCTTCGAAACGTTTATATAGTTTTTTATTTAAGTGTTCTTAATAGCAAGATTGTTTCATTATTTTATATAAAAGAAGAAGAAATATTATAATTAATAATAATAAAGAGTAATATATTCACAATTAGTTTTATTAATAATATTCACAGCAGTTCTCAGCAGTTCTAAATTAATGCTACACTCATGAACGTATGAACAGCTCGCTAACTCCCGAGGTCTAATAATTATACAAAATACAAAATATACAGTGCATGTCAAAAGTCGCCCCTTTAAGTTTTAAACGGCTTAAGATATCAACTTAAGTTTGGAAAACCTAAACAAAATAACCCAAATAAAATTTTGGTATATAACTGATAAGTTTAGGAGGCACGACGAGGGGAGATTTTTTTAAAATGGATTGGTGATAAATCATTTTAAAGCTTATTGAAATTCTCTATTCGACCATGTATGTTTTATTTTTTCTAAATATTTGAAAATGTGTTGGGAATTTTTGTCAATATTTCTTAAAAAAATCAAAAAATATTTGTTTAATGATTGATTACTTTTAAATTAATTTTAAATAATAAAAAAATTAAAAAAAAAATCCATAATAAACGCATTTTTTAGTAAAAAAAACTTCAACACCTAAAATATTAAAAAAAAATAAATAAAAAAGAAATTGTATTACACGACCCCTATCGTTTTTATGTTTTTGATTGTTACTGAACTAAAACTCTTTACATGTATAAGTAATATCAATAAAAAATACAATAATTTTGAGCTGATGAATGTTTTTATGCAAGATTTAATATACTGAATTTATTTCTAAAATCAACGAATTTTAAGCATTAATGCAATAAAAGCGGTTATTAGCTTAAAATTAATGAAATCCTTTTTCCGATGGTCAATACACCAAATTACCCCTTAATTTTTTATCTGGTACCCAGTTTCTGTTTTCTTTTGTGTTATTTTACACAAAAAACTTTCTCGGTTACGCCTCACATAGATAGAGTCCAAAAATCATTAACTGTCTAAAATAGATTTATTTGTTTTAAACGAAATTACTTTTTCGTGTTCTGTTAAAATCTGCACTAATTTTTTGTACAATGTACAATACAGCTTCAAATTAATGCTAATTGATTGAAATTAGTTTTTTAGATGAGTCCGCTCTTGTAAAGAGGCTGTAATTATGTATTGCTTTGCATGCCAGTGTACACCTTCTGTATTCGCAGATTTAAGCTATTACTTTCCCAAGAAAGTCATGCGCCAACAAAATTATTTTTTTATTGTTTTCTTGATGTGTCGTTAAAAAAAAGATTTTTTCCATAACAAATTAAAATCTGTCTATCTGTCTGTCGGTCTGTCTGACTGTCTGTCTGTCGGTATGTTCATCTATTTGGGAACATTACATTTTGTCACCCTGATTACTTGAAAACGCTTCAGGCTAAATATTTCAAATTTGTAATACAAAATTCTTTTGTTGATAATTCTTTTGTTACCAGCAGTATTTTTTTGTTGTATGTCCTGAAATTGAATTTTTTTAGTTGTTGTATCTCGAAACTAGATTTTTTAGCGGCTAAAGACTACCCACCCTTACTACTACTAATAACACTGCTTCAATAACGCAAAAAGTCATCCTTTTTGCGTTATTAAACTGAACCAGTTTCGAGATAGAATAGTTAAGTTTTTCAAACGTTTTCAATGTAATTATAGGACATCACTGCATCTAGAAAAAGTCACATAACCTCAAATAATTAAAGAATACTTCTGGGGCTATCTCAGAGTTAAGAAAGATGATGCTTGAAAGTCAAGCTAACCTAAAAAATTTTTTTTTGATATAGCCTTGGGTACAACTAATTGTTTTTTTTTTCGCGCTGATAAAATCTGAGCAACAGATCTATACAGAGCGCCCTCCTGGGTGGATTTGGTTATTTCATCTTGCAACCCTATTTTTTTTTTCATAAATTCATCAACATCACCCTTTTGAATATTTTTCTATAAAAAAAAAATCTCCGGCTAATCGTTTTTTATTTTAAAAAATATGCGTATTTGAACAGGCCATAAAAATAAAAAATGTAAAAAATTAAAACAAGATTTTTTCTTTTAATTGTTCTAAATAATATGCTGAATAAACCCCTCGAACCCGATCGGAAACCTCCATAATGAGGGGGGATTTTCAAAAAAACAGTTTTGAGTAAAATTTTTGTTTAAAATAGACATGTAACAAATTGAAGGCAACTAATTTATCTACAAAATAACTTTTTAATTTTTTTTCAGATTAATATTTATCTAAATAATGGCTAAGTTCGAGCATTTATAGCTTTATTTTCGGGGGGTATCAAGACATTAAATTGGTTTTCAGGATTTTCGAGGCTTATATTTTTTTGTAAAAATGGATATATAAGAAATTAAAAAGAATATAATTATCTACAAAACTGGTATTATGCATTTATTTTTAACAATCTCTACAAAAAGCAGGAGACTCTTAACTTAAAATAAAAAAAAAACTACGCATTTTTGTTTGGACTTTTTCTTAATGTTTTCTAACGGTAATTTTTGAACCGCTAGACCGAGTCTTTTTGGTCTAGTTTGATAGAGAATTTATTACTGATGCATGTAAATCTGTATATATTTTTTCATTTTTACCCGAATACTCGGATATTTTCAAAAAACCTTCCTATTTTCATTTAAACAAGTAAATAAAGAAACAAATACGCTTTGAGCTAGACACTTTAAATTTGAAACACTCCCTATTGTTTTTGGCCAAAATCGGGATAGGGTAAGGGGGGTAAATTGGTAAAACACTGTATTTGATATACGGCCTACTGAAAAAGTATACTGAGCGGTTCAAAAGTTACAGTTGAAAAATATTTAAAAAAGTGAAAAAAAAAAATGAGAAAATATTTTTTTTTTTAGTTAAGAGCATCCTGCTTTTTGTAAAGCTATAAATGCTTGAACTTAGCCATTATTTCGATAAACATTATTCTGAAAAAAAAATATTAAAAGCTATTGTGTAGAGAATTTAGTTGTCTTTAATTTGTTAAATATCTTTTTTTAACAAAAATTTAACGATAAGCCAGGAAACCTCGAAAAACTGTTTGGTTGAAAATCCCCCCTCAAAATGGGGTTCCTGATCAAGTTCGAGGGGGAAAACTTGGGGGTTTATTAGGCACATTATAAAGAACAATTTTGTAAGAAAAAAATTCAATTTCAAAATTTTTGTCGTCTGGTCTAATACGCCTGATACGCATATTTTTTAAAATAAAAAACGGTTAGTCCCGTAGATTTTTTATATTTACAAACAGGGTGTTCCAGAACTCGCGTAGAGAAATTTTAGAGGTAATTCTACATAAAAAAAAACCGTTAGTTCTACGGTGTTATACTAAGAGTACCTTTCTTATGTATTTTTAACTAAAAAATCATATTTTATGAGAAAATGTCAAAAAAATACAGATAAAAAAGTTTGGGGCAAAAAAGTGACATAGCCCCCATATTTTGCACGTCCCTGGTTAAAATTACCAAATAAAAATTACATAAAATGATAGCCTTTATCAATGTAAAGGCATGTGCAAAAATTCGTTACTGTGGTTGATAGGCTAAAAGAGATATTAAATAAAAAATCTTTTTTAGGGGCAATCTTAGAAGGGCTGTAGCTCCCTTAGGAAAAGTACAAGTATTACGTAACGCAAATTTTGATCATTTTGAACCCCCACGCTCCCCTGTAACGCTATTTTTCTATACCAATAACATGGGCGTTACGTAATACTTGAACGTTCCCTTAGGGCTCGTTTCCGGACCAACCTTTATAGGAACTTTTTTTCTTATTCTTGTATGTAGAATCAACTCTAAAATTTCTCTACGCGAGTTCTAGAACACCCTGTATAAATAATCTATAGGATTATCTTAACAAATTTATGAAAAAAAAAATAGTGTTGCAAGATAACAAAACTTAATGCACCCAGGAGGGCGCCGTGTATAAGGGGACCTATTCTTTTGTTGGCAGAAATCTTTTTTTCGGTTGTCAAGCCACGAAGAGTATAAAAAACGATTAAACTTTTTTAATTCCGATTAGGTACATTGTCTCGTTGCGTAAGCAGGAAATTGAAAGACGAAATAAAATTTAATTTCCATTATTGTTTTCAATCTGGGAGGAACAATTAAATACGAACGAGATGGAAAAACAATGTCTTTGAAACTTTTTTAAAATAAGGGAGAACAGTTCCAAAAGAAACAGCAAAAAAGGTCATTAGCAAATAAAAAAACACCAGACAAACCACAAAAACGATAACGACGAAACATTACGATAGACCTATATAAAATCTAACACAGCTGTATACAAGGATAAGCTTGAATAGAGAGATTTTCTTATGGAATAAAAAATAGAGAGACAACATTTTTTTTGTTAAAATTAAACTTGTGTTCATCACCTTAGTGATTGTAAGCATCGCATCCTTACAATTACACCTACGAGTTCAACAATTCCAGCGTTTCTCCTATTTCTTCTTCCATAATATCAGCGGAGGCTTATCTTCTATGAAGAATACAAGATTTTTTCTTTATCTCTTTAATATATTTTATATTTATTTATTAAAGTTGAAGTAATTAATTACTGCATGTACTTTCTGATATTCTGTAAACTGTAAAATTCTGCAATAAATATTATTATTATGTTTATTATTATTATTATTTTTAGTTATATTGTTATTATTATTATTATTTACATCTTACTCTCATACTTCTCAGCTTAAAGCTGGGAAACATAAGCATATCTCGGTATTACAATACAAGAGATAGGGTCATTGGAGTTCAAAATATTTTGTGGTCGCCTAATACCCTACGTATGATTCCACAGAAGGGTTGTTTTTTGCATTTGCAGGTATAGTTTTTCATTCAGTTGTAGTGTTTAGAGGCTCTGATGCAGTTTTTCTGTAATTTCTCCTATTACACCTATTATTACAGGTATAATTATTACTTTTCCCATATTCCACATCACGGTGGGCTTTAAGCTTACGGAGATGAAAAAATCGAACACCCCATAACTGACAACGGGATATTGTTTCTAATGCTTTCAGAATTACATGTTCGTTGAGAACAAAATCGTAGGTGTAGCCGTTTTTTATTCCATCAAAAATTAGTATATTAGTATATATGTGACCCAAAAAAAAATTCAAATTAAAAAGTTTGGAGGTCTCACCCCTTAAATTTGTTTATTGGGGTAAGAGTTTCATGCCTAATTTTTTTCAAAATTTTTGAAAAAATCTAGAGGTCGCTCACAACTATTTTTAAAAAAATATGTTTGCTTAGCTTTTTTTATTTTTTTTTAAGGCCCAAGGATTTTTTTATTAAATCTTTTTAACACGAAACGGTATAAAGGGATAGTAAATTGCTAACCTCAAAAAAAATCTGAATTTTTCTTTCAAAATGGCTGTGCTGTGCCCTTTAAACTTTGAAAATTCACTACATTGCTTGATTTTAGGTCTAATTACAGGCACAAAAAATTTTTTTTCATTGTCTTCAAACATTGTGCGTGTAGCCCAATATGTCCTCACATAAAAACAAGTATATTTTTTTATCGGATATACAGGGTATCAAAAAAAAATATATACATTCTTTTAACATTTTTGAGAGATAAATTCGGTTTTTAGTGACAGGTTAGGACTCAAAATAAGGGAACTTCTATATAACGCGTTATATAGAATATTTTGAGTCCTACCCTGTCACTAAAAACCGAATTTATCTCTCAAAAATGTTAAAAAAATGGATATATTATTTTTTCTGGATACCCTGTATATCCGATAAAAAAATATAGTTGTTTTTATATTAGGACATATTGGGCTACACGCACAATGTTTAAAGACAATGAAAAACATTTTTTTGTGCCTGTAATTAGACCTAAAATCAAGCAATGTAGTGAATTTTTAAACTTTAAAGGGCACAGCACCGCCATTTTGAAAGAAAAATTCAGATTTTTTTTGAGGTTAGCAATTTACTATCCCTTTATACCGTTTCGTGTTAAAAAGATTAAAAGAATAAAAAAAAAATAAAAAAAGCTAAGCAAACATATTTTTTGAAAAATGGCTGTGAGCGACCTCTAGATTTTTCAAAAATTTTGAAAAAAAATAGGGATGAAACTCTTACCCCAATAAACATTTTTAAGGGACCTCCAAACTTTTTAATTTGAATTTTTTTTGGGTCACATATATACTAATATACTAATTTTTGATGGAATAAAAAACGGCTACACCTACGATTTTGTTCTCAACCAACATGTAATTCTGAAAGCATTAGAAACAATATCCCGTTTTCAGTTATCGGGTGTTCGATTTTTTCATCTCCGTAAGCTTAAAGCCCACCGTGACATGGTTCTAATTTCGTCTGCTAGGGGTAGGTATTTTCTAATTTTCTCTGTGTTTTTCATATTTGCTGGTAAGGGTACTGCTATGTCTATTATATAGGTTAATTTTTCTTGTTTTAATAATGTAAGGACGATGTCAGGAATGTTAAAGTCTAAATTTTTCATTTTCAATTCCTGCTTGAGGGGGATAGATGTAGTATGGTTCCGAGTATGCTTCTTTCAGGTATTTAGGGGTTTCATGTACTATTTTAGCTACTGCGTTATGTCTATCCAGGTATTGTTTGGGTGCTAATACTGAACATCCTGCTAGAACGTGGTCTAAGTTATTATTATTATTATTATTATTATTATTATTATTATTATTATTATTATTATTATTATTATTATTATTATTATTATTATTATTATTATTATTATTATTATTATCATCATTATTATTATTATTATTATTATTATTATTATTATTATTATTATTATTATTATTATTCACAGCCTTCTGCATGCCACCGGCTAAGTTCTCGGCCGATTCATGGCATGCCGGTATGGTTATGAGTGCTGAAAGGAAGCTTTGTCTCATACCACCAAGGGATCCTACTATCAGCACCACTAGTTTGATATTATTATTATTATTATTATTATTATTATTATTATTATTATTATTATTATTATTATTATTATTATTATTATTATTATTATTATTATTATTATTATTATTATTATTATTATTATTATTATTTAAAAATAAAAACTAGTCAGACCACCTCGAGTTCCGACACCTACGAGGTGACGAGCTGGTGAAACACCAATAGCTGCTCTCCACGTCCATGGAGTAAGAAGTTACTGGGATCGATTCTCATGTGCTCTGAGTAGATTTAGGGACCCAAGGATAATTGCTTTTTGCATGCGACCGGCTAAGATTTTAGCCGAATAGCGACATGCTGGTAAGCAAAGAGAAAGCTAGCGTTTTTACCACCGAGGGATCCTATAATTAACACCACCAACTTTATAGTGTGGCCTGGATAGTCTGAAGCTGAAATAGTAGATCCTGATATTTTGTCCGCTTATTTTTATCCTTCAAGACAATGTTCTTCTCATATCTTGTCGCATAAAACTCTGCTTGGAAAATGGTTGCCTTGGTTCCAAGGTTTAGCCTAATTTCCTTTCTCTTCTTCCTTTCTCCCTTTTAAATTAATCTGTGGACGAGGCTTCGCAAGGTTTCACGCTTTAGTAGTATACGTTATAAGTCCCTTTTTCCATGGTTCTAGGCTAGGTATCTCAACCTTTGCTAGTATTCTGAAATCATAGACTATAGTGGGCCTTTTTCGTTTTTCGCATAGTATTGTCAATATTCTCGAAGATTTTGGTATGTTTTAACCCTTCTTAAATAAGGTTATTAAAAAAAGTTTTAAATAGTAGCATAATAGGAGGCTGTTCATAAATGATGTCAAGAAAATTAACCGGGATATAGCATTATGGCTGAGAAAAAAAAATACTTACTCATTTAAAGATTCATTATAGGTCTTAATTTTATTTGGCAAAGTAAAAAATAAAAAAGAAAACCGTTTACTGAGAGATTGAGAGTAGTTTACATTCGTAATGGAGAATAAATGTGTGTAGCAATTTTCGTTAAAACGTTATATATTTTAAAAGATACACCCTGAGAATCTCCTTAGGGTAATATTTAAGATTATTTTTCCTTAATGTAATGCGGAAAGCAATCTATTTATAAATATGAAAAGCAAGTAGAGTTTCAATGGAGGCGAATAGATGAAAGAAAATGAGGAAATCTTCATTTCCTTTCAGAATAAGTGAAAGGCGGGGTTAAGGGGGACAAGTTTCGTGTTGGCTTATTTTATATTACAAAGTTTACGCGACATTTATTTAAAAAGTCAATCCGATTAACATGTCTATCACTCAGATTTTAGAACCAGACAAGCAAAACGTATCCAGCTTTTCTCTCTTAATGTTATTACTTCTAAATAACACTGAGAAAAAGTCGGGATCGTAAATAAAATTACATTAAACTTTACACAAAGCAAGATTATTTTAGATGCAGAAGATTAATGGCATTTCATTTAGGGCCCTAAGAAAAAGTATGATAAACTAAATCCTAAATCTATCTAAATAAATTTATGCTTGTGTAAACTATTTCAAATATCAACTTTTATCTAATAATGTTCTTTAATTTATTTGCTTAAGTATATGTATGTACATAAAACAGGGTTTTCTTAATTTGGAGTTTAAAAATATAAATTAAATTGTATAATTTATAACTAATATATGATATGATAATATAAGACATTCCTATTTTATATACTTTATCGTGTCATGTAAAAAAATGGATATCTTGTACCAATAAATTATAATAAAAATAATTATTTTTAACCTCAGCAAAATATTGACAATATTTAAATTATAATATTTCTTGTTCTTTTTATATAAAATAATGAAAAAATCTTGCTATTAAGAACAGTTTAATGAAAAACTAAATATATATGAACTGTTCCAACGTTTCGAAGGTAATTTGTCCCTTCTTCTTCAGGGTAAAAATTAAGAATTGAAATAAAAAATTATATAAATTTAAAATCTAATTGTCAAAAAACTTAAATTTAGTTTTTTATTAAAGTGTTCTTAATAGCAAGATTTTTTCCTTATGAAAATATTTAAAAATATTTACCCCCTCACCCAGGAGTGAAGAAAAATTTTATTACCGGATTCAATTTTAGTAACCTTAAAAAACCTCTATATACCAATTTTCAAATTTTTGTAAAAAAAATATATTTACCAAAAACAATCCCGAGCTAGAAGTTTTGGTAACATACCAAATGTGTGCCAAATTTTAACTCTCTAACTTAAATTACAATAACAATTTTACAATATAATAAATTTAATATAGATCAAAGTGTATTAGTATACTGCAACAAAATATCTATCCCTCAGGTAGATAACTTTAAGATTTTAGGGTTAAACCTTAAAAATAGTTCATGGGAGGTACACATAGACAGTATGGCCAAAAAATTAACAGTGTTTCGAAAAAACTTCTTGTAACCCGTTACAATACAAGTGTTAACTCTCACATAGAATATGAAATCATAATTTGGGCGGGTTCGGTTCACTGTGATAGAATTTTAAAAATACAAAAAAGAATTATATGTACCTTGTGCAATGCAGAAAGATCTGATCATTGTAAACCACTTCTTATTCAAAACAAAATTATGACAGTATACTCATTTTTTTCTACAGTCTTTTAGTTTTTGTGTATAAAAACAAGTCTAAATTTTTAGCAAACTTAATAAGCTACATGTTTCAATTAACACCTTGACGTTTTGGAACTTTAAGATTAAACT
This sequence comes from Brachypterus glaber, assembly GCA_958510825.1. Classification (NCBI taxonomy): domain Eukaryota; kingdom Metazoa; phylum Arthropoda; class Insecta; order Coleoptera; family Kateretidae; genus Brachypterus; species Brachypterus glaber. The sequence continues at coordinate 33,338,218 of OY294045.1, read as the reverse complement.
TAAATGCTTCTTTCTAGTAAACCCTATACTGTCTGATTTTTTAGAGAGAAAATTTGAATTTTAATTGTGCTATTTATTCATGTTATTTATTCATGTGATTTTAACGTGAGTTATTTATTTAATTATGAAATTGTATAATGTGGAGATAATGTATAAAAACTTAGTGAAATAGTTATTATATGACAACTGCCTGTAATTTCTTTTATGTAAATTTAAGTGGCAATAAAATCCTATTCTATTCTATTCTATTCTATATTCTATAAAAACTTACTGAAATAGTTATTATATGACAACTGCCTGTAATTTCTTTTATGTAAAAAGTCCAAACGAAAATTTGAATTTTAATTGTGCTATTTATTCATGTTATTTATTCATGTGATTTTAACGTGAGTTATTTATTTAATTATGAAATTGTATAATGTGGAGATAATGTATAAAAACTTAGTGAAATAGTTATTATATGACAACTGCCTCTAATTTCTTTTATGTAAATTTAAGTGGCAATAAAATTCTATTCTATTCTATTCTATTCTATTCTATATTCTATAAAAACTTACTGAAATAGTTATTATATGACAACTGCCTGTAATTTCTTTTATGTAAATTTAAGTGGCAATAAAATTCTATTCTATTCTATTTTATTCTTTTCTATTCTATTCTATTCTATTCTATTCTATACTATTCTATTCTATTCTATTCTGTTCTGTTCTGTTCTGTTCTGTTCTGTTCTGTTCTGTTCTGTTCTGTTCTGTTCTGTTCTGTTCTGTTCTTTTCTGTTCTATTCAATTCAATTCAATTCAATTCAATTCAATTCAATTCAATTCAATTCAATTCAATTCAATTCTATTCTATTCCTTTCTATTCTATTCTATTCTATTCTATTCTATTCTATTCTATTCTATTCTATTCTATTCTATTCTATTCTATTCTATTCTATTCTATTCTATTCTATTCTATTCTATTCTATTCTATTCTATTCTATTCTATTCTATTCTATTCTATTCTATTCTATTCTATTCTATTCTATTCTATTCTATTATATTATATTCTATTATATCGACACTCCCAAGCAACAAGGTTGTAACTCAAGTTAGACCCATTTTGAGTTATACTCATAGGTAAACGCCTTGAAAAAAGACACACATGGTGGTACTACTCAGGTTTCTCCACAGTCCACTTTAAGCAAAAGTTTACTTAAAATCACTAAATTAAGAAATTCTAAACTTGAATATTATCAGAAACAAACAGTAAATAAACAATAAATACTTAAACAGTTAAATAGAGAATTTTATAAGCTTTCAAATGATGTACCACATGACTTCCTTTTCCACTTCAATCATTTACCCACCCTTAAATAACAAAAAAAAATATTGTAGAAATTTAGCTGTCGTGAAAAATGACAATATATGAGTTACGGCTTTGTTGCTTGGGGGTATCGATATTATATTCTATTATATTCTATTCTATTCTATTCTATTCTATTCTATTCTATTCTATTCTATTATATTCTATTCTATTTTATAAAGCGTTAAGTTATTGTGATTACAAAATTTTCCGATCGATGGACCGACAATTTTGTTTTGCTTGAAATTGATTTATATCGATATAAAATAAAATAATTCATTTATTGAACCTTTCGAAAATTATTACAATTTCATTACAGGGTCGTCCTCTTGGTCTAAAGTATACATTTAATACAGAAATATAACATATATAAATAATAATTACAATATGTACTTTTACATCACAATCAAGAAGAAGAAAAATAATAATAACTAAATTTACGCATACAATGTATGCATATCAGTCATTGCTTTATCAATTTACATATCACATATAATAGGAATAGTATTTTGGAAATACTAAAAAAATAAAAACACTACAAATAGCCCAGAAAAGATTTTAAGTGACAACTAAAATTTTTTCCCCTGCGATTTTTCAAATCGGTGGGGAGAAGATTATAATTCTTTACACCTTTGTATAAGACTGATTCCATACCACACCGAGACCTACACCGAGGAGTGTTTAACCTTGCTCTAGTTCTGGTGTTATATTCATGCATTGTATTACGCATTGTAAAATTTAAATTAGAATGCCGTGCTTTTGTTATTACTTGGTGAATGAATAAATTTACTTGATACCTATAAATATTTTTTAGAGACCTAATTTTAAAGTTTTTATACAAATCAGCTGTTGGATATCGACTATCTAGAGAATAGAGGTTTTTTATTGCCTTATTTTGTAAGGTTTTTATTATTTTTTGGTTATTCTTCGAAGTCGATGACCATATTATATTTAAATATTGGAGGTGAGAGTGAACTAGAGCAAAGTAAACAGACCTCAAGTATATGTTCGGTATGGTATAGCTCAATCTTCTTAGTATGCCCACAGGGCCAACAATTTTTTTCCTGATATGTTCTATGTGGTTAGTCCAAGTAAGTCTCTCGTCTATTAACAAACCTAAAAATTTTGTTACCTTTGTTACATTCAAATTTTGATTATTAAAAGTAATTACCCCGTCATCATAAGCTACATTGTTTGACCGCTTGATCCACATAAAAGACGATTTTTCGACATTTAATTTATGAGCAGCAAGCCAACTTGCAATCAGGCTCATGTCATGTGCAATAGATCGCCTTATATTGTGAATCGAGTCAGCAAAATAGACTATGGAGGTATCGTCGGCATAAAGAATCACCTGGCCGTGCAGTCCGAAGCTTTCTGAACAAACTGCTCCCTGCCGGACAGGTAATCCCTAAACCACTCAGCCTCAGCACCCTCTATCCCAATCAGGTCAAATTTTTTAAAGAGTACATTATAATCAATTGTGTCAAATGCCTTTCGCATGTCCAGTGACACCATAGCGCACTTTTTGCCTTGATCAATTTTTAATTGGATATTTGATAATAAATCCACGGCCGCAGAACTAGTGTCACTGGACCTGCGAAAGCCATATTGACACGTTGATAAAAAGTTTATATTTTCTAAATGTTCAATTAGTCTATCATTGGCCACTCTTTCTAAAATCTTCGACATCACTGGAAGCACCGAAATCGGTCGATAATTATTAACGTCTTCTTTATCACCTGACTTGTATAGGGGGGATACACGGGCAAGTTTCATTTTGTCTGGAACTTTGCCTTGCATCAGTGACTGATTGATAAGTTTACACAAAACATCTTTTAGGACTTTGCCACATTTTTTTACACTTTTAACGTCAACACGGTCCGCTCCTGTTGATTTACACACGTCCAACGCATTTATTATTTTTCCAATTTCTTCTGGTGTTGTTTGGCGAAATGTCATTTTATTGTTGCTGGATTTTTCTAGGCCTAAATTTAAAGGAACTTGCTGGATCTTGCCTGCCAAGTTTTCACCCACCTTTGAAAAATATTCATTGACGTGATCTGCTATTTTCTGCTCATCAGTAATAATGTGCTGATCTGTTTTCATTGAAGTTATATTTTGTTTCTTTTGGCAGCTGTTGTTTTTGATAATGGAATTTATGGTTTTCCATGTTTTCTTTACATCACCATTAATTTCACCAAACTTTGTCTCATAGTATGTTTTCTTAGATTTTTTTATTTCAGATTGAACTAATTTTACTGCATTTGTATACAGATTTTTGATAAATTCATTTTCGGGGTGTATTTTTAACCTCTGATAATAATAGTCTCTTGACTTAATGGCAGCAAGTACATTTGAGTTAAACCACACCTTAGAATCTTTTTTGAATTTATTTTTAATTTTTTTATATGATGTATTCTTGTCAAAACATTGAATTATTTTTCCATAATTTTGGTTAACACTTAACTGACATGAATAATTGTTATTAACATTCTCTAAGTCTTTAATTAAAGCTTCAAAATTAACCATTTTCTTTACAAAAAAATCTTCCTGTTTTGATTGTAGCTGTTCCTTATCTATTTGTACTAGTTGTACCTCATGGTCACTAATACTATTACCAATGACAGATAACTGTTTTATATTAGTACTGTTACTTAATAAAACATGATCTATGCAAGTTTTTTCATCACTTGTTATTCTTGTTGGTAATTTTGTATTACATAAGTTAAAACCATTTGTTTGGCAAGTTTGTAGGTAATTTAGTGATTTTCTTGTAGATAATAGTACATTTATGTTCATATCTCCTAGTATACATACTGGTTTATTTGAGAGCGCAGAAAGTTCATCATCTAGGAAATCTAGGGATTGATTGAGCTTATATGATGGAGGTATGTACAGGCCACCAAGAAACAAGTCATATTCTTGCAAACAGATCATTTTAACTAAAATTGAGGTACCTCCTCCACGTTTATCTCGGCTTGCAAAAACAGACTGAAATCCAGGCACATTGTAAAATTTCTGTTCTTCAAGAGTTACCCATTCATAGGTAGAATAATTAGGGATATTATGAAAAAAAATAATGTGACAAAACTAAATAGGGGTGGAGGGTAAGAGGAAGGGTGCATAAGGGGACAAGCTTATCGCCACGTACTCATGCTAAAAATTGTCAAAAATAATTACTAGGGGGTCAAAAATGATCTAAAAAAATGTTACGTAATATGGTTCTTATGTAATAAAGTAACATTTTTATGATGTAGAACCATTAAAAAAACAAAACAAAAAAAAAATATTTTGTTTTATAAATTATTTTTAAATTGGCATAATTGCCTGTACTAAAATTTAAAAAATAAGTGCTGGATTTTTTTTAATGTCAAATTTGGATTCTGCGCCTTTAAATTGATAAGAAATATATATTTTTTTGGCTAGGGAAAAAACTTGTATTTAATTTTGTTTCTTTTTCATTTATTTACATTTTACGAACAAACTAAGCAAAATAAAAAAATATTTGTATAAATATTTTTGTAGAGAATTTTATATGTACAAATTAAGTCCTATAAAATTTTTATACAGATTTAATAGTTTTGCCAAAAAATAGCAATTAAGTAAACTCTGCACTTTCATTTTAAGCTTTTTATTTTTTTTCGCGTACTTACTCTGACAGTAGGTCCTTGGCATATATATTTTTGAGTTCCTCGTATTTTTTTTAATATACCCTAAAATTTTCAACATCCTACTCATTTTTTTAAGATTTTGAAAAAAAACTTCATTATTATAGGTAAGTAAGTTGAGATTTGTTGCCTAGTGTAATTACAGCGACATTTGCCAAATTTAAATGTTAGTAAAATATTTTAATCTTGCAAAAACTTTTAACAAAATTTTGGTTCACAGTCAAATAAAAATGCTTCCACTTTCAACATTAAAGTTCATAACTATAGTTTAACTTTTTGCTTAAAAAAAAAATATATAAAAATGCTCAAGTAGAAACCTGATTTTTTTAGGAATAATAGTTTATAAATGTGGGGTCTTTGAACATTTTTTTCATATTTTTAGAAGAAATATTTAATGTTTTTCTCTTTGTCGTTTCTTATTACCCCTGTTTCTTATTACCCCGTTTCCCCTAACTGTAATTAACAAAAATACATGTATTTCTTTTTGGCTATTTCTACCAGTGTAGTTACAATCAAAATTTTATTTGGTTAAAATTGTGTAATACTTTAGTTGGTTAAATAATTATCAGACAAACAAACCAGCATTATTTATTGATGGCATAATACCCAAAATTTAATAAATTCATCCGTAAATTTCCTGCCAACCTCCATCGTGGCTAATTTTGATATATCACCCCCTACAGATGACAAACCCGATAAAAACGATAATTTAAATTTCAAAATCCATAACTTCGTTTGGAATATCAGGGGAGGCTATACAGACTGCACGGTGGGCTTTAAGCTTACGGAGATGAAAAAATCGAACAACCCATAACTGACAACGGGATATTGTTTCTAATACTTTCAGAATTACATGTTCGTTGAGAACAAAATCGTAGGTATAGCCGTTTTTTATTCCATCAAAAATTAGTATATATGTGACCCAAAAAAAATTCAAATTCAAAAGTTTGGAGGTTTCACCCATTAAATTTTTTTATTGGTGTAAGAGTTTTATCCCTAATTTTTTTCAATATTTTTGAAAAAATCTAGAGGTCGCTCACAGCCATTTTTCAAAAAATATGTTTGCTTAGCTTTTTTTATTTTTTTTTTAAGGCCCAAGGATTTTTATTTAAATCTTTTTTACACGAAACGAAAAAAGGGTTAGTAAATTGCTAACCTCAAAAAAAATCGCGTTGTCAGTTATGGGGTGTTCGATTTTTTCATCTCCGTAAGCTTAAAGCCCACCGTGCTGTATATCCGATAAAAAATATAGTTGTTTTTATGTGAGGATATATTGTGCTACACGCACAATGTTTGAAGACAATGAAAAACATTTTTTTGTGCCTGTAATTAGACCTAAAATCAAGCAATGTAGTGAATTTTCAAACTTTAAGGGACACAGCTCCGCCATTTTGAAAGAAAAATTCAGATTTTTTTTGAGGTTAGCAATTTACTATCCCTTTATACCGTTTCGTTTTAAAAAGATTTAAATAAAAAATCCTCGAGCCTTAAAAAAAATAAAAAAAACTAAGCAAACATATTTTTTGAAAAATGGCTGTGAGCGACCTCTAGATTTTTTCAAAAAATTTGAAAAAAATTAGGGATGAAAATCTTATCCCAATAAACAAATTTAAGGGGTGAAACCTCCAAACTTTTGAAATTGAAATTTTTTTTGGTCACATATATACTAATTTTTGATGGAATAAAAAACGGCTACACCTACGATTTTGTTCTCAACGAACATGTAATTCTGAAAGCATTAGAAACAATATCCCGTTGTCAGTTATGGGATGTTCGATTTTTTCATCTCCGTAAGCTTAAAGCCCACCGTGACTGGTATACATCCCGGTCTATATTATAATAATATAGACCGGGCAAACATATACTTTATTATAAATTACATAGCCCCACAAAATAAAAAAAAGTCAGGAGTTCTAAGACTATGGTATAGTTTGACGCACGGATCTGTGGCTACGGGAAATATGTTTGGAATGTGTGTGCAAGTGAGAGGCCCGTAGGCAACGCACGCCTTATAACGCTCTTGACGGAAAAAACAGAGCCCGAATGATTCTTCCCCCTTTCGTCAGAGACTTTCTTTCATGCGGAGAACTATATTCCTATGCATTTTTTGACGCTGAAACCGAATCTGATATTTAAAAAAAAATCGTGGCCTATGTCACATTTTCCGTATTTTGAGTTATATCGACGAACTAATTTTTTTCAGATCTCTATAAGCCAAAAAGTCAATGTCAGTGCTTGTGAGATAAGTGTAGACTTTTTAAAGCGACAAGGGCCGACATGTGTTTTCAATAAACATTTCTGTTAAACTGCCAAAACGGCCAATGTTTGACTTTTGTGTATTCGTTCAAAATTTTTGACATTGACACTTTTAGAACCAAGGCACAGATTTATAATCAAATATTTTTTTTATCTTTATATTCATTTTAGATTAAAAAATAACTTTAAAATGCCAATTTTCGTTTGTGTCTTAAAACATTGCCAGACATCCTGATTGATCGTTATATTAAAATATTCACCTAACAATGGCGTACATTTGTTAATAAAATCAGTTGCCACTAGATGTTACTTTGAAAGTTATATAAGGGTATTTCTGTATGAATCCATACCACCTTGGTGGTGAAATGTCGTGGATTTTAATGTAACTTTTTTTAATAACTTTTAAAATGGTGGGTATAGGTCTTTGTTCTTCACAAAAACACGTTTTATAACTTGCCGACGTTTCGAAAAATTTATTTTCTTCCTCAGGGCTCTACAATTCAGAAAAACGTAGAAATTACGATATGTTATACCATAAGAAAATATATAAATATATAAAGATTTGTTACAAAATTAAAATTTTAACAAACAAAATAAATATCTATAGTATATGTTACTAGTTAAATTTAACAACAACCAAATTTATAACAAACTTTTTTTATATTATCCATATCCTATTACTAGAGACTTCAAGCATAAAAAAGGTCGAAAAAAATTTTTGTTTAGAAATATTATTTTATAAAATCTTTTCCATTTTTCGCCAATGAGAAAACTGCTTTATTTCCGATATTTTGCCATAAGTTTGATACTTATGATCCAAATTTAATAAAAATTGGTACAAAAACATAAAATTATATGACAATCTGAAATATTTTATATTTTTTTAATGTGCGGTTTTTGCTCTTTTTCTTGGTTTTCTTCAAATATATATTTTGCACGATTTTTAAAAACTATTTTTAACTGAATATTTAGAAATGCGCCCCCTTGGATTTTTCTCAAAATTTGGTCAAAAGTAAGTGTTTTCTCTTCAGCGAATCAAAAATTATTCTGGGCAAATTAGGTTTACTAGATACTTTAGTCATTTTAAATTTTTACGAAATTGATCATGGTGTGCGGGAAATAACTGTTTAACAATAAAAAATTTCCACTATTTTTTTATGTTTTCTGATAGTTTAGGTATAGTTCATTTTAGCAGCAAAAAGAAAATAATTGAGTTATTTTCAAAAAAGGCTTAAGTCCATAAAATCACAGGATTTTATTTTTTTTTTCTTCTGTGTATTTTTACGGTATTTTTTTTCCTATATAAATATATTAGCATAGGGTAAATTGCTCATTTTAAAACAAAAAAAATATATATATATTTATTGGTTATTTTTAAAAAAGGCTTAAGTAGACAAAATCACAGGAATAATTAACATTTTAATATATATTTTACTTCGCTTTTAATTTTCGGTGCTGTTTCGTGCCTGGGTAGTTAAAAAAAATGCTCAGACAGGTCGATTTTTAATTTTGAAAATTTTGGTTTACACCAAATGTTTTCATAATTTTTACCCCCTTGCCGCCACCTAGGTGCACCCATTGTCAAATTAGGCTTTATCATATACTGTTAAAAAACTCATTAATAACGAGGTGTCAGAAGGGGTAGGTTATTATTTGAAAAAAAGAAGTTGTGATGCGAGGGTGCCAGGGTCGAAAATTTTTATAACTTTTTTCCACCAAAATCTGCAAAATTAAAGATAAAAACTGTCCGAGCGTTTTTTTAAAAGGCTTCTAACTGAAAAGTTAATAGGGTGATTCCAGACCTAATGTACGCACTGTATATATAATTAATTTATATTTTAAATAAAACAAATTTTGTTTTATTTAAATTATACATTTATTTAACTAAAAACGTATTTATTTAATCCGAAGGTCTTTTTGTTATAATTTTTTTACATTTTAGTTTACTTGGCTATCCACAAAGGAAAAAGGTTTTTCACTGAGTGTATTTTACTATTGTTTAATGTACTCGGCATATATTATTATAGTTTTTTTATTTGTTTTTTCGATGTGTGAAACATCATGTTTATAAAGGGTTATTCAGATATAGGGTCATTAATTTTAAGGGGTGATTCTACATAGGAAAATATGAAAAAAGTTCCTATAAGCATATGCCTAAAAATGCATCGTAAGGGAGCTAAGCCCCTTTGAAAGTGGCTAAAAAAATGTTTATTTAATAACTAGGGGACCCTTTGAGATACAGCAACGAGGTTTTGAATGTAAACTAATATTAATAAGGCCCATCTTCTTATGTTTTGTTCATGTACTTATTTTAACCAGGGGTGTGCGAAACGGGAAAGCCTTATCAGTTTTTTGTCCCAAACTTTTTCCTGTGTAACTTTTTTGTAATTTTAAATTGGGAATATGATTACTCAGATCAAAATACATAAAAAGGTACTCTTGTTGTAATACTGTAGGATTAATCGTTTTGGAGAAAAATTTGAACTATGAAATTTCACCTTCAAATCGATTTTTCTCAAAAGCGGTTAATCCTGCAGAAGAAGAGTACCTTTTTTATGTATTTTGACCTGAGAAGTCATACTCCAAAAATAAAATTATAAAAAAACTGACAAGGCCTCCCCGTTTCGCACACCCCTGGTTAAAATAAGTACATAAAAATAACATTCGAAGATGGGCCTTGTCAAGATTAGTTCACGTACAAAACCTCGTTGCTATATCTCAAAGGGTTTCTAAGTTATTAAAAAAAAACAGATTTTTTCAGTCACTTTCAAAGTGGCTTTTTGTAGAATCTCCCCTTAAAATTAATGACCCTATTTCTGAATAAATCTGTATATCGGGTGTTTTTCAAAGGTGGCTTACCCCTATAACTTTTTTAGTGTTAGAGATAAGAGAATAAAAATTACAGGGTGTCTATAAGACCATATTTTGAATTACAACATATAATGTAATTTTTTTTTCACTTCCGGTTTAACTGGAAACGACCCCTACTTATGATTTTTAAATGGGACACCCTGTATATTTTACGTATTTGGATTCTCCATTAAATTCTGTATCCTATCCTAAGTTATTGTCAAATTTTGATATCTTTTGTAATTTTTTAAATAAAATTTTGTTTTAGATTTATTTATCTGGAAAGTCACAAAATCCATTTATTTTGTATCAAATATTGGTAGAAAAATACATTTTATTAAAAAAAATTGTTTACTTTTGATTTTACACGAAAACTAAACTTGGAAAAACATATTTTTTGCTTAAACTCAAATTTTTGCTTAATAACGGCTATGGTTCGTCATTATGATTAGAAAGATGTACCGTGTATACTACCAATGTCATATTTATTTTGGTCTTTTTTAGTCTGGTGATGAATCTAAAATTGAAATTTTGATTTATTTTATGGAATTTTGATAATTTGTATTACTTCGTTTTGGTAAATACTAAAAAAATTTTGCTTATTTGGATCCCATCGTAATTTTGTTATTGAATGAAAGTTATTATGGTAATAGTCGCAGAACAACATTATGTTACATTGTTGTAACAACCCCTATGACTTTTTTATTCTTAGAGATAAAAGAATAAAATTTACAGGGTGTCTATAAGACTATATTTTGAATTATAACATATAATGTATTTTTTTTCACTTCCGGTTTAACCGGAAAAGACCCCTACTTATGATTTTTAAATGGGACACCCTGTATATTTTACATATTTGGATTCTCCATTAAATCCTGTTTTTATATCTTTTGTCATTTTTTAAATAAAATTTTGTTTTAGATTTATTTATCTGGAAAGTCACAAAATCTATTTATTTTGTATCAAATATTGGTAGAAAAATAAATTTTATTAAAAAAAATTGTTTACTTTTGATTTTACACGAAAACTAAACTTGGAAAAACATATTTTTTGCTTAAACTCAAATTTTTGCTTAATAACGGCTATGGTTCGTCATTATGATTAGAAAGATGTACCGTGTATACTACCAATGTCAAATTTATTCCGGAGTCTGGTGATAAATCTAAAATTGAAATTTTGATTTATTTTGTGGAATTTTGATAATTTGTATTACTTCGTTTTGGTAAATACTAAAGAAATTTTGCTTATTTGGATCCCATCATAATTTTGTTATTGAATAAAAGTTGTTATAGTAATACAGTGGACTCGCGCTAGTGTGAACACAAAAAAACCGGACGTGTTCATCTTATCGAGATGTTCACACCATCGAAGGTATGCTTATAAATGCAGAATACTAACAGAAATGCCCTCTAAACTTAAAATTTACTCAAAAAAAAATTGTAGGTACTTACAAACATATTTATTAAGTTAAATTTTCCAGTTTATTGATTAAAATAAGATGTAATTTTTGTCTGAATCTAGCTGACCAGTGGATGGCTACCGCTCTGTCTTAAATGTTTCTTAAGCTTTCTATGTCATTAACGCCAACATTGTTTTTCTCTGCCCATTGTGAATCCACTTTTAGTGCTGCCAGAACCTCTGAAACAGGAACTTTTTTAGGTACCTCAACTTCTGTCTCAGATTCATCATCTTCCACGTCTAAGTGAATCAACGATTGGTCATTGAGGCTTTCCAATGTTGCTGCTGAATATATAATGTATTCATTTTGGCTGTTCATACAATTGGAAGGTTCACATAAGCGTGTGTTCACACTAGCGCGAGTCTACTGTAGTAGCAGAACAACATTATGTTACATTGTTGTAACAACTTGTATTCAGCAGTTTAGTATTTACCTCGGTAACGATTTCTCAGTGTTTAGACGACCATAACATTCCATGAAATGTCAAAAAGAGCTAAATAAGTATAACCCTTTAACTTAAAACAAAAATACAATATTAAAGTAACAGTTTTACTACCTTTAAAATAATATATGGAAAGGTGGCTTCTTTAGATTTAAAAAATGTAGACAATACAGCAGATATCCATGTCTGGTACAATACAGCAGAAGATTAATGGCTCATTCCACGCCAAATAGGACCCAAAAAGGGCAATTTTGGACATCGACTTCTTCGATTTTAATCATTTTTGGTATACTTGCTCTACGTAAGCTTAATAAGAACTTATATAATTTTCAGATTTTTTTGGCCATTATTTATGGAGTTACGGCCTTTTGAAATTGGCCAAAAATGCAAAAGTCACTAAAACAGCCTGTTTTTAAACAGCTCTATCTCATTAACGCTAAAAGATACAGATTTAAAGAAAAATATATTTTAAAGCCATTTTGTTGTATTTTAATATATTTTAAAGATATGTCAAATTTGGTGATTTTGGTGATGGTCACCAAAGTCGCCAATGTTTGGTGACGATTATCTCAGAATACGCCATCTTTGATTTTTTTAATAAAAAGATATAATAATCTGTAGATCTTTCTTTAACAATGTACCAAAATTCATAATGGGACGACCATGGGATTGCTTTGGGCAAAATATTAAAGATATAAATGTCAGTCAAAATTTATTTCCCAACCACTTTTTAACGCAGAGTTTAATAATACTACCCTGTATTTTTGAAATGGAAATGCTGATATATTTAATAACTATTTTATATTTATCTGCAACATTTTTTACTACGTCTGGTATACATATATACTAGCAGTGGACCCGTTATTCACACGGGAATTTGGTTTTAGGAATTAATCAAACTAACATCAGTTCTTTTAATGTAATAATAAGATACTTAGATAATATGTTTTGGAAAACCTTAAATTGAGTTTATATACATATGTACTAGCTGTGATACACAATCTTCGCATGGGAAATCTAAATTAAATTTTACTTTCCTCTTCTGCGTTAGTAATTTTTTTATTTTTTTTTTTCTAGTCGTTTAATATACAAAAAACAATAGTTTACCAATAGAAATCTCTACGTCGGTCAATCTGTATATCTGTCTGTCCAAGAAAATTTGTGATCACTATAACTTAAGAACGCTTTGAGCTAAACACTTCAAATATTAAATATAGGTTCCTTATTCAAACAATTCGGCTAGGATTTTTTTGAACCCCCTACTCCACCTCAACATTTACCAAAAACAATTCCAGCTGAAAACGTTTGGGCTCATTCCATGGCAAATAAAACACAAAATATTTAATTTTAAACACAGACTTCTTCGATTTGTCTGATTTTTGGCATAAGTACGTATGCTATGCATGCTTAATGAGAATTTGCCTTTTTTAGATTCTTTTGGCATTAAACAATGTTTAGTAAACATAGTAGGCTTTACAAAATATGGCTAGTTATAATTAATTGCTTATTGAAACAAATTATAGAATATTATGAATGTCTAAAACATTCTGTAAAATGCAAAAATAATACCTTGCCTAATTTTAATAAAAATCTAATTATTAAAAATTCCATGCTAAAAACGGGTGTCTTGGCTAGTTATATTAAAAAAATTAATCAATTAACTTATAATTCCGTTTGCAAAAAAGTTAATTTTAGTTTAAATTTGATTGAGGTAAAGTTAACATACAACATACATCAAACTGTGGTCATAATATTACCAATAAATAAAAAATTGAGTTGCTACTATATTTTTAAAAATTTACCAAAGACGAATATATGGCGGTCCCATTTTGAAATTTGGGTAACTGTTAGGGAAATGTCTGTAGTTTAACATATATTTAAAAAAAAATCGAAGATGGCGTATTTTGAGTAAAATGTCACCAAGAATTGGTTACTTTGGTGACTATCACCAAAATCACCAAACTTAAATTTACTTTATTATCAAAATAACTTCCAACTAACAAACTTTAAAATACAATTTGTCTGAAGTCTCTATATCTTACCGTTATAGAGATACAGCCGTTGAAAAATTATACGTTTTAGAAAAATTGGTCATTTTTGTCATCTTTAAAAGGCCATAACTCCAAAAATAAATGTCAAAAAAATCTGAAAAAAAAATCAGGTCCTTTTTGGACAAACATAGCACATTTGAGCCAAAAATAGGGCAAATCAAAGAAGTCAAAGTTTTCCTTGGGTCCTATTTGGCACAGAATCACCCTAATATAGAAAGCAGCTAACAGACAAAAAAAAATTAAAACTAAACCACTTTTATACTAAAATATCTGAGTTTTTTTACTGTGTATCATCTGTTAGCTTGCTAAAATAAAAACAAAACAAACAATAAAATCAATATACATTCCAAATAATATATTTCATATTTTGCACCCCATGTAATATTCTGTTTCAAGGACCTAATAAAAACCAGATACATAAACTTAGTCCTGTTCTCTAGCATTAATATTCTCGAGTGCGTATCATATCCTGCCTGCAAAATACGATCGGGTTACGCTTGTCGTAGATCATTTTTAGCAACCCACAATAAAGGGTGCCAGTTACAATAAACCGAAACGGAGACCCTTTCTAGACGAAGGGCAATAGCTTTAAATCTCGAAAACTAATATAGTCCTACGACAAAAATTATTGAAAATTATTCTTGTAGGTTTATAGCTATTTTCCTAACAAATTCAGAAATAGGCCCTTTTCCGCACTCTATTGCATTTGCCTAAACGACGCATACGGGGTTCAGGAAAGCAATCGAGTGCGGAAAAGCCTCTTTACGCATAAGTTAGTAACTATACTTTTCCTACGATCAGGGTTAAAATAAAATATACTTTTATATTTTATCAAATCAATAGAAAAAAATCTTATTTTTATAATTTTTCAATAAGAAAATCAATTAACAGGTAAGAAAATTAAACACTTTTATAGTATTATGAATAAATATAACAAGAATAACACTACACAAGTAAGAAATTAAACAAAATTTATGCTTGCGGAAAAGGCTTTCTTTCCACAAGCATATGCGTGAGGAAGAATGATCTTTTTCTACAACTGATTTAGGATGTAAGCAAATACACACACAGAATGAATCCATTCTAGCTCTAGATACCGTATGAATATTCCGTATCAAGTGTTAGAATCAGCACATGTAGTGCCATCCCTTGTTTATAAAAGTTAAGAAAACTGTAGCAAAATTAGCAAAAAAAATATATATATATATATATATATATATATATATATATATATATATATATATTACCATAAAATATTGAATAATTTAATGCAGTTTAAAGTTTTGCGTTAAAATTACATAAAGTGTATAAGTTTTTCTTAATATTTACCAATTTTTTATCAATTTAGTTCAAAAAATTAAAACTGCTCCATGTGTTGTTAAATATTTGAACCTGATATCTGTCACAACAATCTGAGATAACATTCAATTTTTGCATTATAATTTGTAAATATGTGCTAAAATTAAATAAAAATCTTTTTTAAGTATCTACTGATTTTATAAAATTATTAAATAATATTAACTGCTTTATTTAAAAATATGCGTTTTGTTGCATTTAAAATGTCGAATCACAAAAAACATTCTTTTTAACCTTGTCCGCAGTTTAAAGCCATACAGTGTTTCATATTTGCAGTAGAAGAAAAAGTATAGTCTACAACACGTATGGAATAGTCATTCCGAGCTCGCGGGACCGTCATACTCGCCTACCGGCTCGTACGACAAACTTTCCGCTCGCGCGGAATATTGTTTATTCCATACTAGTTATAGAATATACTATTACGCCCGCTCACAGGAAAAAATGCTTTTCAATGGTGCATATTTGTTATAGGATATAGAACAAGCAAGTTGTGTATGTACCACGTCGTGTGTTAAGAACAAAATATTTTACCGGTTAAAGATAATGATAGAAATCATACCCTTCCTGTCCGTTGAAGGAAACAACTTATTGGTATTCGGTTGCATTTAACTTAACCAAATCACCTGATTTTACAAATGAGCTCGGTTTTGTGTTAAGACTGCTTGATTTAGATTGTATTAAGGAAATTTTAAGGATATTTTGAAAGTAAAAGGAATATTTATCCTTAAAATGAAAATACCTTAATAAAAAGTGAATACCTATACGTAAAAGAAATATTGGCTTCGTAATTTTCTGATCGCTGACTTCTTTTTAAGCCAAATTATAGGAGGATCTAATAGGCAATGAATGTTTACTATACAGTTTTTCCGATAAGTATTACTTAGATAACTGTGAGTGTGAGAAATCATACCCATATATGTATATTAACAATATAAATTATAAAATGTATTTATTATTACTAATAATAATTTATTATTATAAATGCATAAAGGCATTTTTTATTTATTCTATTATTTAAAGGTATTTCTTCTCATATCAATAAATAAATAAAAACCTAAAATAGAAAATAAATTAAAAAGATCTTAAGATAAGGAAGCGTTGTATATGCATAACTGAAACTAAAGTGTTTTCATTGGAGGTCTTTAACTTATAAGGTTAGCTCGCTACGTACTGGACGCCCAATAACTACCGAAGGTACATGCGTGCGCGTAGCAGTGTATGTCAGACTCCACCTTAACGGTCAAGTCAATTTTGAAAATATCACGGTCTTGTATTGTTATTATCTTCTATTTTTATTTTTATTGATGGTGCTTTTCCCGAACTTAGAGGCTTTAAACCACGAAAAATTGAATTACAAAATTAAATTTTGATTTTTTTATATTTTTTTTTTAAATAAATGAATTGAATAACAGTGGATATCATAAGATTTACATAACATAAAACAGTCAACAAATAATATTAAAAAGTATCTACGTCAAAAGCTATTCTTAAAAGTTCTTTGCGGATGCATCGTTATGTCGTAATCACTATTTCAGCTTAGATTGATAAGATGTTGGTAAGGGAATGAATTTTAACTCTATGGGCTAAATTTTACTAGACAACATCTTATCAAACTAAGCTAAAATATTAACTAGAGACATATACTGCTTTTGTTGATATTGCTTTTTATATATTGCTTTTGTTAATTTTATAATGTGTCAAGTTCACACTGCGAACCCTATTCTAATGAAATTAACTATGATTATAACTTAAATTTTTTTCAGGCCCACCCTTCAAAGAATATTATTGGACTTAAAAAGAAGTTTTTCTTCAAACGTACTAAAATGTTCATATTTTATAACTGAACAACTAGTTAGAAGTGATCTATTTTTTTATAGTAAAAAAATGAGTTCATTGTTGTAAAAAAAGTTAGTTAGCAAAACCACCACTGGCGGCAGCACTCTTTGACTTTGATGACAGCCATACTTCAAACTTGTTTGTTTATTATGTAAACAGGTGGTTGACTCGTGATTCTGTGCAAAAACCTTGTGTGAAATTGATTAAAAATGATTGAAGAAGAATATATGGTTTATACACCTACAAATCTCTCCGAAATTGCAAATGCTACATTAGACAAGTTACCATCGAAATCGCGAAAAGTGTACGATTTAGCTACGAAAAAAATTTAAAATGAGCTAAGAAAAGTTTATTTCGAAATAGTTTCATTGGCCTATTTTAATAAAAAAAACATACATTATTAGTGAATAAATTAAATTCAAAAATTAATATTTAAAAATATATATATATAGGATGCTTGAAGAAAAAATAGTATGTTTCACTCGGAGGAAAAGTGCTTTTTTACTCGTCTGTAGTTTCACTTTTCCTCTTAGTAAAACAATATACTATTACTACTAATTCGTGGGCGAGAGAAATCTCCTTATTTTTTACACAATTTATCACTCAATTGAGTGATAATTTTGTTTGACCAAAATATCACTTTGCGGCATTTTGGATGCATTTTTTGCAAAATTTGTTATGAAATTCTACTGAATTACCACAAAATGTTATTTGAAATGCCACAGCAGTTTTTCCTTCATGTTAAATATAAATTCTAAAATAATCATTTTTTTCTCTGACAAGTCAACACTGAAAGGAACCCCGCGTTGCTCAAACAGGCGGAGCCATAAAATGGAATATTCTCCATACCCGTAAATTCTAGAGAAAACCTCAAGACTTTAATAAACCATATTAATGGCGGGCATAACCAGCGGTTTGCTCTCCACGTGCCGATTTCTTATTATTGATTTCTAATACGGGGTGATTTATGAGCATTACCAGACATTTTACTAAGTAAAATATATATTTAAAAGTAACCACAATTTGTACTATTTTACTATACACGGTGTATTTTAAATAGGGTCCGAAGTTTTAAGGTGATTCTACATCATAAAATATGACAAAAAACTTCCTATAACCATATGTCTAAAAATGCGTCATAAGAGAGCTACTAAAAAATTCGGTTTTTATTTAATAACACAGGAACCCTTTCAGAACGTTCAAGTATTACGTAACGCAAATTTTGATAATTTTGGACATTAGCACTTTTTTGTTATTTTTTTTGTTAGAACGAATAATATGGCGAAAAAACTTTTTTGAACTTTATTAACAGGGGCGTGATAAAATTGTCTTTTCTGCTTAAAACTACTGTTTGCACTTCCTAATTTATGCCCGTTTCATGATGACAGATTTGTAAGGTATACAATGATATTGTCTAACAATATATTATATAATAACATATAACATATAATATTATTATGTTACGTAATCGGCGCCGATCTAGGTAGGGCTGACGGCATGGGTCACGGATTTGTCTGATTATTTTTTTTTGTGTAGCTTACCGATATCTTAGAAAAATTCCCAAGGGATTTTATTCAAAAATGTCTCGTTTTAAAAATATGATTTTTTAAATTTTTCTTAAAATTTTTTAAATTTGTCAAAAATTTGATATTGGCGTCCAAATTTAACCTAGAGAACTGCGGTTTTCACCAATTAAAAAATCATATTTTTTTCTAATAAATCGCATTAATTTAGTTTCGATAGTTTTTGGTTTTTCAGCGGAAAAAAAATTTAAGGCCAATTTTTGCAGCCATCTTAAAGAACATAAAACTATCGAAACTAAATTAATGCGATTTAGCAAAAAAAAAGTATAATATTTTTATTGGTGAAAACCGCAATTCTCTAGGTTAAATAGTTTTTGAGGTATTGGTTTGGACTTTAGGTTAAATAGTTATTGCACGCCTATGTCAAATTTTTGAAAAAATTTTAAAAAATTTAAGAAAAATTAAAAAAATCATCTCTTATGACGCATTTTTAGACATATGTTTATAGGAACTTTTTGTCATATTTTATGATGTAAAATCACCCCTTAAAATTTCGGACCCTATTTCAAATACCGTGTATAGTACAATGGCACTGTTTTTAGAAATTTACCTGGTCAATCAAAATCTGAAAAAGCGAGGTTCAGAATCGAAATCACACACAGTCAACGAGATTAGTAAGGTCTAATAACAGTGCTCTACAATAATACACTTTTTTTTTAATTTTCCAGGAGACTTTTAGTTAATTGTAGGCCAATTATTTAGATTTTTTCATGATAAAAATATACAAGGTAAAACTTTTGACCCAGTTAAGTGTCCCCCGCGGAGTAATGAAGAAATCACATTCTTGCCCATAAATTTGATATAGTCCGCCATCTTGAATTTTGTGTTTTTGTCGATTTGCTATCGAAAGAATGTAAAGAATGTGTGTGTGTGTGCCTCTCACTTGCACGCATCCTGCTAATGACGCTTTAATCGTAAAGTTGAGAGCGCGCTAGCCGCTCCGTGTATACCTCCCCCTTCCGTCGTAGCTTACTTACAGTGTGTCAAGCTATATGCAGTACAGTAATCGATTCTCAGTGTATAAAACTTTTATTTTAAGAGCTTTAAAAAGTTTCTTTAGATTACGCCACAATACTTTCTCAGCGTTATACAAAGACAAAGGTAAGTTTTTGTTCGAGGTTTCTCTTCGGAAGAGGTCATATTTCGACTTAATAAATTATAATATAATATATTATATTATATTATACACAATATGTTTTGGAAACTTGGCGAAGGCGCATACATAGCAGAAAAAAAGTTTCTAGGTAATGTTCGATATATTCCAGCCAATATTATACAGTGTATTTTCGAAACAATCAGGAATTTATACAGGGTGTTTAGTAACAGGCATACCAAAATTTAAGACTTGATTCTACATCTAAAAATATAAAAAAAGTTTCTATAAAGGTTGGTCCAGAAATAATTCCTAAGTGAGCTACAGCCCTTCGAAAATGGACATATTGAATGGGGAACAAAAAAAGCCCCAATAAAATGTTTAATGCTGCAGAGCGATTGTTCCTTTAAAACTAAGTAAAAAAATATTCTTTACCGAAACACCTAAATTTAATATTAAAGGAGTCACAGCCTCTTAAAAAGTAATATTTTTGGTGGCACAAAATGTAACATTCTCCTAATTGATTTATTTTAAACGATTGCTTTCACAGTGCCACATTATATGACATTTTCTGTGTATTTTTACTCAAGGAATCTTTATTTTACACAATAAATCAAAAAAATATATAAATAAAGTTGTTTGGGGCAAAATGTGTTAAGCCTCACATATTTTGTGCATCTAGGCACACCTCTGGATAAATTCAAAAAAATTCAAACATAAACTAATTGCCCTGATTAATACTAGTATATGTGCAAAACCTCGTTGCTCTAGCTGTTAATTTAAAAGCTTATTTTTAGTACAATTTCAAAGGGCCGTAGTTCTCTTAGGGCTGCGATTTTTAATTTACTATCTTGCGTGAAAAAAACAGACCGTAGTCACTGAATTTGGAATCTATATCTTTATTAGTACGGAATCAATGAGGCACACGCCCTCTGGTGAACCGATTTCAACTGAAATCTAATATTCGCAAAATTACTAAAATCAAGTATTGTGAGATAAGGAATCTACGTATTAGATGTTATTATTTCGAAAGACTGCCGTATTATGCGTTAAACTAAGAGGAGACAAACAAGGAAATTTGAGCTGCGATGCTTCAAAGAGATGAATCAAAATATACTAGTTTATCAGATAAACTTTATCTGTAGATCTACGAAGAGTATAAAAATGCCTTTTATATTATTCCTCCGTTTTTGAACGGTTCTAAATTAGTTCTGCGAGTGTTTTATTAAGGCAGGCAGCGCGCAATAAATTTTAAATTGCCACTAATAGAAGCGGTCTTTGCGCCTTCTACGTCATTTATTCGTAGTAAAGGATTGTGATAGCAGGATTTTAGTACATTATTTTAAACCGTAAATGAAAATTTCAAATAAGAAAAAAAATGCCAAAGAATTAATTTTTCCATTACAGTCGACTAACGTTAGCCCTTGGTATAGATTACACAGGGGTATTCTTTTAAATGGTACAGTACCTTTATCTTTTTGTGTGATGAGATAGAGATATTCTTCTTCAAGCAAAGTTTTATCTTAAAACATAATCTATTTGTTAGTGTAATTTTCTGTATACTGTCAATTCCGATTTAACCGCACGCGTGGTATATTTTAGTCCCATTTGATTGAATTTATACAGGGTGTTTAGTAACAGGCATACCAAAATTTAAGACTTGATTCTACATCTAAAAATATAAAAAAAGTTTCTATAAAGGTTGGTCCAGAAATAATTCCTAAGGGAGCTACAGCCCTTCGAAAATGGACATATTGAATGGGGAACAAAAAAAGCCCCAATAAAATGTTTAATGCTGCAGAGCGATTGTTCCTTTAAAACTAAGTAAAAAAATATTCTTTACCGAAACACCTAAATTTAATATTAAAGGAGTCACAGCCTCTTAAAAAGTAATATTTTTGGTGGCACAAAATGTAACATTCTCCTAATTGATTTATTTTAAACGATTGCTTTCACAGTGCCACATTATATGACATTTTCTGTGTATTTTTACTCAAGGAATCTTTATTTTACACAATAAATCAAAAAAATATATAAATAAAGTTGTTTGGGGCAAAATGTGTTAAGCCTCACATATTTTGTGCATCTAGGCACACCTCTGGATAAATTCAAAAAAATTCAAACATAAACTAATTGCCCTGATTAATACTAGTATATGTGCAAAACCTCGTTGCTCTAGCTGTTAATTTAAAAGCTTATTTTTAGTACAATTTCAAAGGGCCGTAGTTCTCTTAGGGCTGCGATTTTTAATTTACTATCTTGCGTGAAAAAAACAGACCGTAGTCACTGAATTTGGAATCTATATCTTTATTAGTACGGAATCAATGAGGCACACGCCCTCTGGTGAACCGATTTCAACTGAAATCTAATATTCGCAAAATTACTAAAATCAAGTATTGTGAGATAAGGAATCTACGTATTAGATGTTATTATTTCGAAAGACTGCCGTATTATGCGTTAAACTAAGAGGAGACAAACAAGGAAATTTGAGCTGCGATGCTTCAAAGAGATGAATCAAAATATACTAGTTTATCAGATAAACTTTATCTGTAGATCTACGAAGAGTATAAAAATGCCTTTTATATTATTCCTCCGTTTTTGAACGGTTCTAAATTAGTTCTGCGAGTGTTTTATTAAGGCAGGCAGCGCGCAATAAATTTTAAATTGCCACTAATAGAAGCGGTCTTTGCGCCTTCTACGTCATTTATTCGTAGTAAAGGATTGTGATAGCAGGATTTTAGTACATTATTTTAAACCGTAAATGAAAATTTCAAATAAGAAAAAAAATGCCAAAGAATTAATTTTTCCATTACAGTCGACTAACGTTAGCCCTTGGTATAGATTACACAGGGGTATTCTTTTAAATGGTACAGTACCTTTATCTTTTTGTGTGATGAGATAGAGATATTCTTCTTCAAGCAAAGTTTTATCTTAAAACATAATCTATTTGTTAGTGTAATTTTCTGTATACTGTCAATTCCGATTTAACCGCACGCGTGGTATATTTTAGTCCCATTTGATTAAGGGCCACTTGCACCAACTTTTGGTCTGGGATTATCTCAGCTAAACTGAATTTAAGTTAAAAATGCTATATTCTGATTGGTCGGCCATCAATTTAATCCAAGTTTAAAGTTAAACCATCATTGGTGCAAGTGGCCCTAAGGATACAATTCCGCAAAAAACTTAGATACAACTACTATTTCAGATTAATTGAGATTTATTTTTAATCAAAATATACATGATCTTTCGTAGTATTGTAACATTTTTCTTTGAAGAGATAGACACGTGCTTAATGGAGAAATATTTTATCTTTACTTTGTATGTAATTTACCTAATTATCGAATTTAGTAAAAACTATCGCTTCCGTTTGCAACCGAAACATTTGTAACTTTGATATTCTTAATGAATCCCTATATTTTGGCACCATAAGATAAAAAATTGAATAAAAAAAAAGTTAATTATAACAACCATTCCAGGCCAGTATTTAGAAAATTACATCAACATGTAGATTATGATCTTAGATAAACTTTGCTCCAGGAAGCATATCTCTATCTAACCACACAAAAAGGATAATAGTGCTGTATAATTTAAAAGAATAATCCTGTATATATATAATATTACATCAAAGATTTTTTTCTTAGGATCATAAATATTTCTTGCTACGAAAACCAATTTAAAAGCAAGGTTAAATATTAAAAGTTTAAGTTTCTAATTTAAAAATATTTGAAATATCTTTATCGATTAGCTAATCTAAGAAAGGTATGTTAATAGAATTGTGCTACCAACTTTATCGTAATAAATTTTTCGCCGTCAAACTTTCGACAGGCTATACCTAATTCGTCGACTTAAGACAAGCCGAGGGAAAAATTAAGCTTGCAAATTGGACGATGTTAGGCTACGTACCTATCGAATCTAAAATGTATGACTGGAAAATAATAAGGGATACTTAAACCTTGGCATGTATAGAAATAGTTTTAAAGGAATGGTATGGTAACCGCCCCCTCCGAAACTAGCCTATGGTACTACTAAGTTTGTGGAGATGATATTATGAGTGGTTAACAAATAATATAAAATATTTTGAATATATACATAATATAAAAGATTTTGAATATGAGACTCGGTTAAGGGTATAAATCTTACCACTTACATCGCTATTTATTAAAGCGTACCTTAACTATGTATTATGTTTATATCATATACAGCTTTGGTTCAATTTCTCACTAAAAAAGTGTTTAAAGGTTTGTGCTTATAAGATTTTCCCAACTTTAGATATTTAAAAAAATCTTGTTTTACCAAAATGTCTGCTCTTAAAATAGCCAGGAACATATTTTTAATTTAAAAGGTTAAATTTAATTTATTCAATTCATGTCTTCTATTCCGTATCAATGTAGATACACATTTATTTACGTCTGAAATTGTACATTTTTGTATATTAAGTTGACAAAAATTGTTTTATTTTTTCTCGGGCTGAAGATAAAGTGAATACAACACTTCGAAACATGTTCCCTTCTTAATAAAGAAAATAATAAATAAAAACACTGTAAAAAGCAAAACTGAATACTAAGTTACAAATGGATAGGAAGTTATTATGCTATGCGATTGTACTTTAATTTTTATTAAAAACCCACATCATTTCATGTCCGTCACTAAATGTTGCGTGTTATTAACAAAAATTAAAGTATGGATAATAACTTCCTATCCATTTGTAACTTAATACTCAGTTACAAATTTATAGGAACTTATGATCCTATATAAATATACTTTAATTTTCGTTAAAAACCCTTTAGTTTTAAAGTATTGTAGGACATGAAATTTTGCGTGTTTTTAACAAAAATTAAAGTACAGTTGTATAGGATAATAACTTCCGATTTTATATCCATTTGTAACTGAATATTCAGTTTTGCTTTTACAGTGAAGTGAAAAATAAATAACACTTATCATATGCCAAAGAATTAATTTTTCCATTACAGTCGACTAACGTTAGCCCTTGGTATAGATTACACAGGGGTATTCTTTTAAATGGTACAGTACCTTTATCTTTTTGTGTGATGAGATAGAGATATTCTTCTTCAAGCAAAGTTTTATCTTAAAACATAATCTATTTGTTAGTGTAATTTTCTGTATACTGTCAATTCCGATTTAACCGCACGCGTGGTATATTTTAGTCCCATTTGATTGAATTTATACAGGGTGTTTAGTAACAGGCATACCAAAATTTAAGACTTGATTCTACATCTAAAAATATAAAAAAAGTTTCTATAAAGGTTGGTCCAGAAATAATTCCTAAGGGAGCTACAGCCCTTCGAAAATGGACATATTGAATGGGGAACAAAAAAAGCCCCAATAAAATGTTTAATGCTGCAGAGCGATTGTTCCTTTAAAACTAAGTAAAAAAATATTCTTTACCGAAACACCTAAATTTAATATTAAAGGAGTCACAGCCTCTTAAAAAGTAATATTTTTGGTGGCACAAAATGTAACATTCTCCTAATTGATTTATTTTAAACGATTGCTTTCACAGTGCCACATTATATGACATTTTCTGTGTATTTTTACTCAAGGAATCTTTATTTTACACAATAAATCAAAAAAATATATAAATAAAGTTGTTTGGGGCAAAATGTGTTAAGCCTCACATATTTTGTGCATCTAGGCACACCTCTGGATAAATTCAAAAAAATTCAAACATAAACTAATTGCCCTGATTAATACTAGTATATGTGCAAAACCTCGTTGCTCTAGCTGTTAATTTAAAAGCTTATTTTTAGTACAATTTCAAAGGGCCGTAGTTCTCTTAGGGCTGCGATTTTTAATTTACTATCTTGCGTGAAAAAAACAGACCGTAGTCACTGAATTTGGAATCTATATCTTTATTAGTACGGAATCAATGAGGCACACGCCCTCTGGTGAACCGATTTCAACTGAAATCTAATATTCGCAAAATTACTAAAATCAAGTATTGTGAGATAAGGAATCTACGTATTAGATGTTATTATTTCGAAAGACTGCCGTATTATGCGTTAAACTAAGAGGAGACAAACAAGGAAATTTGAGCTGCGATGCTTCAAAGAGATGAATCAAAATATACTAGTTTATCAGATAAACTTTATCTGTAGATCTACGAAGAGTATAAAAATGCCTTTTATATTATTCCTCCGTTTTTGAACGGTTCTAAATTAGTTCTGCGAGTGTTTTATTAAGGCAGGCAGCGCGCAATAAATTTTAAATTGCCACTAATAGAAGCGGTCTTTGCGCCTTCTACGTCATTTATTCGTAGTAAAGGATTGTGATAGCAGGATTTTAGTACATTATTTTAAACCGTAAATGAAAATTTCAAATAAGAAAAAAAATGCCAAAGAATTAATTTTTCCATTACAGTCGACTAACGTTAGCCCTTGGTATAGATTACACAGGGGTATTCTTTTAAATGGTACAGTACCTTTATCTTTTTGTGTGATGAGATAGAGATATTCTTCTTCAAGCAAAGTTTTATCTTAAAACATAATCTATTTGTTAGTGTAATTTTCTGTATACTGTCAATTCCGATTTAACCGCACGCGTGGTATATTTTAGTCCCATTTGATTAAGGGCCACTTGCACCAACTTTTGGTCTGGGATTATCTCAGCTAAACTGAATTTAAGTTAAAAATGCTATATTCTGATTGGTCGGCCATCAATTTAATCCAAGTTTAAAGTTAAACCATCATTGGTGCAAGTGGCCCTAAGGATACAATTCCGCAAAAAACTTAGATACAACTACTATTTCAGATTAATTGAGATTTATTTTTAATCAAAATATACATGATCTTTCGTAGTATTGTAACATTTTTCTTTGAAGAGATAGACACGTGCTTAATGGAGAAATATTTTATCTTTACTTTGTATGTAATTTACCTAATTATCGAATTTAGTAAAAACTATCGCTTCCGTTTGCAACCGAAACATTTGTAACTTTGATATTCTTAATGAATCCCTATATTTTGGCACCATAAGATAAAAAATTGAATAAAAAAAAAGTTAATTATAACAACCATTCCAGGCCAGTATTTAGAAAATTACATCAACATGTAGATTATGATCTTAGATAAACTTTGCTCCAGGAAGCATATCTCTATCTAACCACACAAAAAGGATAATAGTGCTGTATAATTTAAAAGAATAATCCTGTATATATATAATATTACATCAAAGATTTTTTTCTTAGGATCATAAATATTTCTTGCTACGAAAACCAATTTAAAAGCAAGGTTAAATATTAAAAGTTTAAGTTTCTAATTTAAAAATATTTGAAATATCTTTATCGATTAGCTAATCTAAGAAAGGTATGTTAATAGAATTGTGCTACCAACTTTATCGTAATAAATTTTTCGCCGTCAAACTTTCGACAGGCTATACCTAATTCGTCGACTTAAGACAAGCCGAGGGAAAAATTAAGCTTGCAAATTGGACGATGTTAGGCTACGTACCTATCGAATCTAAAATGTATGACTGGAAAATAATAAGGGATACTTAAACCTTGGCATGTATAGAAATAGTTTTAAAGGAATGGTATGGTAACCGCCCCCTCCGAAACTAGCCTATGGTACTACTAAGTTTGTGGAGATGATATTATGAGTGGTTAACAAATAATATAAAATATTTTGAATATATACATAATATAAAAGATTTTGAATATGAGACTCGGTTAAGGGTATAAATCTTACCACTTACATCGCTATTTATTAAAGCGTACCTTAACTATGTATTATGTTTATATCATATACAGCTTTGGTTCAATTTCTCACTAAAAAAGTGTTTAAAGGTTTGTGCTTATAAGATTTTCCCAACTTTAGATATTTAAAAAAATCTTGTTTTACCAAAATGTCTGCTCTTAAAATAGCCAGGAACATATTTTTAATTTAAAAGGTTAAATTTAATTTATTCAATTCATGTCTTCTATTCCGTATCAATGTAGATACACATTTATTTACGTCTGAAATTGTACATTTTTGTATATTAAGTTGACAAAAATTGTTTTATTTTTTCTCGGGCTGAAGATAAAGTGAATACAACACTTCGAAACATGTTCCCTTCTTAATAAAGAAAATAATAAATAAAAACACTGTAAAAAGCAAAACTGAATACTAAGTTACAAATGGATAGGAAGTTATTATGCTATGCGATTGTACTTTAATTTTTATTAAAAACCCACATCATTTCATGTCCGTCACTAAATGTTGCGTGTTATTAACAAAAATTAAAGTATGGATAATAACTTCCTATCCATTTGTAACTTAATACTCAGTTACAAATTTATAGGAACTTATGATCCTATATAAATATACTTTAATTTTCGTTAAAAACCCTTTAGTTTTAAAGTATTGTAGGACATGAAATTTTGCGTGTTTTTAACAAAAATTAAAGTACAGTTGTATAGGATAATAACTTCCGATTTTATATCCATTTGTAACTGAATATTCAGTTTTGCTTTTACAGTGAAGTGAAAAATAAATAACACTTATCGGTCACTTAAAAAATGGCGCTAATAATTGCCTGTGTTGATTGATACGCTGTAGCGCGCTGTTGCTAAATTTATAATAATATAAAAGATTTCTCTAAGAATTTTTATTTATTTGTTTAGTATTATTAAATAAATCCTAGAAATCAGTTTTTCATCATTTCTTTCCATTATTTTAAATGTTTTTAAACTAAAACATATTTTTATTAGCCCAAAATAGATAGATTAGTTCTTGGGTAGAGCCGCAATGAGTGCCAAAAGCAAACTGCTAGAGTATCTAAAATTGAGCTTTTTTTTACTGTATTTAATTTTTCGTCCTAGTACCTTGAAATTTCACCTTCAAATGAATTTTTATCGAAACCGGTTAATCCTACAGTATTACAACAAGCGTACCTTTTTTATTTATTTTGACCTGAGAAATCATACTCCAAAAGTAAAGTTACAAAAAAGTTACCCAGAAAAAAGTTTGGGGCAAAAAACTAATAAGGCCCCCCCGTTTCGCAAACCCTTGGTTAAAATAAGTACATAAAAATAACATACGAAGATGGGCCGTATTAAAATTAGTTCACGTGTAACCCCTCGTTATATATCTCAAAGGGTTCCTGAGTTACTAAATAAAAATCAGCAATTAGCAACTTTCAAAGGGGCTTAGCTCCCTTACGACGCATTTTTAGACATATGTTTATAGGAACTTTTTGTCATACTTTATGATGTAGAAACACCCGTTATTTTGCACCGTATTTCAAATACACCGTGTATGTAGGTATTTCAAAAATAATATTATTTGCAAGTGTGCCGAAGAAGAAATGATAGCAGCAACATCTGTGCTAGACTTTATTTCCTAGGCGTTTTAAGTTCGTAGGAAAAATAGTGCATATAACATTGAAAGGAATGGTTTTTGTTATGCTGGTGTGAATATTTTGAGCCCTATGCTAAACATTTTTACATTTTACGGACACTAGGCTTACTAGCTATACTCTTTTGTATTTACCCTTTTACCTTCACACCACAAAAATATTATAATATAGCAAAGATGTTCTTTGTAAAATGAGTTCTAGAAGTTCTTCGGCAAGGTCTTTGTCTGGAATATGAATGAGATATAATAAAATTAGCCAATAAAAAATCAGACCTTATAAAATAAGACAATAAGAGCCGTTTCAGAAAATTGAAAATCTTTGATAACAAGCTTTTCTTGTCTCATGTAAAGTCTATGCCAAGTTGATGTTTTTGCAAAGAAAATTAAAGAAAATCGATAACATAAAAACTTTATCTAATTTTCGTATATGTGCTTTTAGAAATAAAAGTTTTCTGAAGGAAAGTAAAATATACTTGGTAAACCCGTCAAAGTATAACTTATTAATGCTACTAGTAAATATTTAGTTAATTTGTTAGGTACCTACATTATATTTAATTAATAACATTACATTGATAAAACAGTTTATTTGTGTACAAAATATTTGGTTGGATATGACCAATTGAATTATTTAGTTGTGACAAATAAATTTTATCTCTGTCAAATGAACTATTTTTTTCCCATTAATAAATGATTTTGAAATTAAAAACCAAAACCAAAAAAAAATAATTTAATTGGCCATATCCAAATAAATCTAAATCATCTTTTTTATCTGTGTATATCGAAAAACTAAAAATGGATAACTCCGACTCCGAAAAGTTTGGAGAGTACGTGATTTTTTGTCCCACTGTTTTCCACGCCTAGATCTAATGTTATGAAAATCAGCTGTTTTTTTTCATTACTGGTCTAGACCTAAATATTACTGGTCTGAATTTAAATCATTAATTTCCGCTAGATGGCGCTACCAATTAAACTGTTGTTGAGCTTTTATTCCTTTTAATGAATATACACTAAATATTTTAATTTTAAAACATTTTTAATAAGAAAGTAATCTAATAATATAAATTTTGTATTTAAATTAAAATTAAAAAGATGTTAACAGTTTTCTATTTTACCTACTTTAACTACAATAAACAAGATTGCTGTTATCATCATGATAAACACAAGTATAATCTAATACATTTTGTTTTGGTTGTTTGGTTTTATTCATTTTTTTTATTTTTTAGATTAAGAAAGATATTAATTGTTATAAACGGTGACTTGTGAGTTATCAACATCTTTTTTGTGGTCGTTTTTTTAGGTTACGCGTATGTAAAATTCCAATTTTTTATGATTATGCTTTTCTCAGTAAAATGCTGGCAAAATTATTTGTGGTAAACATGAAAAAACTAAAAAGAACATATCAACATATTATAGTATTGTTTTCCCCATTTGAATTTGAATTTGAATTCAATAACCTAGGTTTCGAAAAAAATAGTTTTAAATAAAATCAGCGAATAAAATTAATTATCATATTGGCACTGGTATGTGTAAATTAATTCGTACCGTAAACTGGCCATTAATAACATTTATGAGTGATAAATCCATTTAGTTTCAACTTTTTTATGACTACAAAAAATACGGAATATTCACATACGTTGTTAATAAGAGCATTAAACTTTTTTTTTTCTTTTGTTAAACATTAATTAAAAAAAATATATTTTTTTAATATTTGAATCCATGCTGACCTTGAGCAGTGAACAACGACTTCTAAAATACAATAAACAAAAGTAGAACAAATTTTTGGAAAATATTAATATGTAAAAAAATAATTATAATAATTTATAAAAAAAAGCAAGAAAAAGCCCACTTTATTCGTGTAATTATTTAGGATCACACTAATAGAACCTAGACTGAAAATGCAAATATTTCAAGACTTAAATTCAAAAATTTCATAAAACATACATATTATAATAAAGAACGAAAGTGATTTATTATTATACTTTGTACGATAAAATAAAAGTACATGCTCAATTTTCTACAAAGTGTCAGATCTAAAAATATCGTTGCTCATGAATCATTTAGATGTCTTCCACCGCAAAGTCTGGCTTCTCTTTTAATTCATCTGAATTATTGCAGCTTCCAAGTTGAGGTTTTACGAAATACTTACCTCTCACATAAGACCGACAAATTGAAGCTACTTACTCATACGATTTACGAGCCGATTCACCTAACTAAACCTAAGACTGCATATTAGGATGGCAAAAATACATAGAATATTTTGTTTTTTAAATAAATAATTTTTAAATAAATAAATAAATTCGGTTATTATGTCTTCTCTCAGGAAGGTCTATTTTTTAATAAAAAAACGTATGGAAAAGTATGTTTTGATTACATTTATTATTACATACAGGGTGTATTTGAAATAGCGTAGGAAATTTTAACAGGTGATTCTACATGATAAAATATGACAAAAAGTTCCTATAAACATATGTCTAAAAATGCGTCATAAGTGAGCTACGCCCCTTTGAAAGTGGCTAAAAAAATAGGTTTTTATTTAATAACCCAGGAACCCTTTGAGATATATTAACGTGGTTTTGCACGTGAATTAATCCTAATAAGGCCCATCTTTGTATGTCATTTTCACGTACTTATTTAAACCAGGGGTGTGCGAAATGGGGGGGCCTTATCAGTTTTTTGTCCAAAACTTTTTTCTGTGTAACTTTTTTGCAATTTTATTTTTGAAATATGATTTCTCAGGTCAAAATACATAAAAAAGGTACTCTTGTTGTAATACTGTAGGATTAACCGTTTTCGAGAAAAGTTCATTTGAAGGTGAAATTTCACTGTTCGAGGACGAAAAATTAAATACTAAAATGTCGAAAACCAAAATTCTAATGATGCAATGTTATTCTACATCAAAAACTAAGAAAAAAAGTTTCCATACATGTAGGTCAAAAAAACGCTTTTAAAGCTACCATAGCACTTTAAAAATGGTGTATATTTAGGAGACCATAGCTCCATTAGGATTGATTTTTGAAAGTACCTGTATATGAGGTTTTTTTCTTAGTTTATAATGTACATTCGCCCTGCATCATTAAAATTTTGGTTTTCAACATTTTAGTATTTAATTTTTCGTCCTCGATCCGTGGAATTTCACCTTCAAATGAATTTTTCTCGGAAACGGTTAATCCTACAGTATTACAACATGACTACCTTTTTTATGTATTTTGACCTGAGGAATCATATTTCAAAAATAAAATTGGAAAAATGTTACACAGAAAAAAGTTTGAGATAAAAAACTGATAAGCCCCCCCCCCCCGTTTCGCACACCCCTGGTTTAAATAAGTACGTGAAAATAACATACAAAGATGAACCTTATTAGGATTAGTTGACGTGCAAAACCTGGTTAATATATCTCAAAGGGTTCCTGAGTTATTAAGTAAAAACCGAATTTTTTAGCCACTTTCAAAGGGGCGTAGCTCCCTTATGACGCATTTTTAGACATATGTTTATAGGAACTTTTTGTCATATTGATGTAGAATCCTCTGTTAAAATTTCCTACGCTATTTCAAATACATTGTATACACGGGTATACAATGTATTATACATATTTTGTAAATAAAACACTCCTTTAAGAATAATATTTTGATGGTGCAGAAGCACTTATTTTATAATTACCTGTTATAATTATAATCATGCCAAAAATGTTAATTCATCTAGAATATAGTAAAAACTCGAAAAAAAAATATATTATTAATAAATAGTCATACAATTTTATCATACTAAAAACTTTGTTAAAATATAAATCATTTTAACCATTAATATTTCTTATTGGACAATATAAACCTCAGTTATAAATTTGTAGTTTAGTTTTTTGTAGTAATGTAAGACTAGTGTTTCGTAATGATTTATCGTAGCTATCCAATAAAGAAACACTTACAGATGACTTCTAGACATGTCCTCATCATTAACTTTAATTTTGTGATGGATTTTCTAGAGCTCAGACAAATATATCCTTATTAACTTAAAAGACAGTATTCGGAAATTGAGTTTGTATCTTGATTTTGTTAGTACTTATCAATCAATCAGTTTTTTAAAAGTTATTTTTATCTTGTATTTATCTGAAATAAGTTACCACTGCCAGAAATAGGACAATATTGTCGCTTACAGTTTAAGGGATATAATCGATTTTAATATCTAGTACATAGTACCTATTTAAATTGACCATTTTTGATTTTTTGACTTTTGCGTTTAGTAGTTTACCCGCTGGTACCTTATTTCTCAGATAAAAGTAGAATAAAAGGATTATATTGTCACAACCAAACAAGCATGTTTGTGTGCAATTTTATACCCAGTTCTAGATTAGCCAGACACTTGACATTGGGCATAGATCCACATAAAGAAATAGCTCAAAAAATTAAATAGGTTATCTCCGACGATATTCATTCTATGATTATTACGTTTATGAGTGAAACTTATATTTTTTTATACATTTCAGGAGACTCATAGCTTATATAAAATGCGGTTAATAAAATTAACCACTTCCTCAAAAATAAAATGGCTGACTATCTTTTGAAGGGACAAGATTAGAAACATGAAATTTAAAATTTAAGCTTATAAATAATAATAATTAAAAAAAATATTAAAATTCAAGATGGTGAACCTGCCAAAACCATTTTTTACGATAACTTAAACGTAAGAAGTAGTTGGGTGTAGCTCGGAAGGTAGGCGGGATAGGATCAGCACATACGATGCTACGGAAACAGCACATGGTTTAAAAGAATCGTTAGTCCGTTACTTTGGCAAAGATCAAAACAGGAATTTCTAATACTTAGAAGTTGGCATTTTAAGACGAGAAACTTATAACATTCCCGTTCAAAGTTTAATTACATATAATGTTACATAAATTTGGTTTTAACCCTTTCCTCTAATTAGACATTAATGATACATCATGTAATAACGAATTTAAAATGCACTAAGAATCGGTTACTGTAGTCCATACCAAATGTTTTAGGAGCGCCTATGTGCAGCTCTTTATGCAACGTCTCAATATGTTATTTTAAATAAAAAACATTTTTTACAAAAAAGAAAACACCAAACAGACGCCAAACCAACTTTAACGAAAACCAAGGCCCCCCTCATTAAAAAAAAAGACCATACCAAGAAAAAACTAAAACAAACTCTTGCACAGAGAGCTGCATTTAGGCTCTTGTAATGTTTTAGCATATTTGGAAATCCACGAAAGTTTAATAAACATTAATTTGTTTGGAGTGTTACGCCCATGTTAATGGTATAGGAAAATAGCGTTACAGAGGGGGTCCAAATTGATCAAAATTTGCGTTACATAATACTTGAACGTTCCCTAAACATGCCCACAAAAAAATAAAAACGACGATTACTCCTAACCAGACTAACTTTTGCACTAAAAACGAATTTGACAATAAAAATCTTGCTAAAGCCCAAGTTTGTTTAACAATCTGAAAAAAAGAACATTGGAAGAGCTAGCTCGAGATCTTTAAAGTTCTAAACCAATAAGAGTTATTCATAAGATCTGTACACCGCTGTGCTCGATATCTTGAAACTGCGGAGAAAAATGTCCCATTGTTTGCCCATGTTTGCGCCTTCGCCAAATTTGCAAATCATTGTAGTTATTCGCAATTTTGATATTTTTTATTTATTTATTTATTTATTTATTTATTTGAATAGATACACAGAATCATGGAGAGCCCCAAATAAGTTACAAAACTTGTGCTAGGGGCTCTCCACTATTTTTGAGAAAAATAAAAGTCCAAATGTTTACAAAGTTGACAAACGTAACAAATAATTTCAATCTTCCATCTTCGCCTTTCCTCCATTTTTACAGGATCATCGTTCCTTAAATACCATTCCTACAATCTCCTTTCCAGATTTTTAGTAGTATTTACAAAAAATTTTGAATTTAGAAATTTATTTAAAAAATATAAGATATAAAATATAATCTGTAAGATAACAGAGATCCCCACTGGATAAGGGTCAATTCGACCGTGTCGAATACGATGTTCTGCGTAGGGTTCGCAAAGGACCAGGAAACGTCTTTTGACTTATTATGAGTATACACCGGAGTTTCAGGAGCCATTATGTACTATGATCAAGTAATACAAGCAACTTTAAAGCTCTGTCTTTATTGTGGAAAAAGAAGAAAGCAAATCAATCTATAGTACATCCAGTCCTGTAGGATAGTAAGTGACGCGACCCGTTTTATACCACGTAGCACTGCAAACTCTGCAGAAGAAAGAAAATTTCATAAATTGTAGTGTATCAAAAATTTAATACTTGCTTTATTATTTCCTGCAACCTAAAAATTTGACATTTTAGTCATGACTGGATTATTTTACTTAATTTTATGAAATACGATACTTAGTACCGACATAAAATGCATAAATAATGTTTTATTTGGTTAAGAACTATCACAGATTACTAGATCATTGGATATAAAAATTTTGAAACCTCGACAAGAATTGAATACTTATTAACCCTATTTATTCAACCTGACATTTTAACATAACTTTAAATTAAAATTGTAAATACTTATTATTAAAATATTTTTAAGTATTATGCAAACGTAAAATATGCAGGATTTTATATTAGATGGACACTTAGGGTACATCCTTAATTAATTTACTTTGTTATTACATGCTTATTGGTTCCCAGGAAGGTATGTGCTAGTTGAAACACATTCAATTATTTTTTATGCAGTAGACAGGTGAATTGTGAGAAAAATCGTACGGGCCATCCCCCAAGCTGTGAAGCCTTTACCACTTCGTCGTATCAGAACAACGTTTCAACTGACATTGTGAGATTTCAGTAATTGTCAGTATATTTTGTATGATTAATTTAAAATGCTTTATCTTGAAAAGTTAAAACTTTTTATAGATATGGATTGCATTATTTTCGTTATTTGTACAAAATTTAAAATTTATAAGTTAAACATTTTAAATTTATCATACAAATTATACTGACAATTACTGAAATCTCACATTGTCAGTTGAAACCTTGTTCTAATATGACGACTTGTAGTATATAGCCTAAAACTCGTTGACCAACCAAATATAATATAATTGGTGGCACCA
This sequence comes from Brachypterus glaber, assembly GCA_958510825.1. Classification (NCBI taxonomy): domain Eukaryota; kingdom Metazoa; phylum Arthropoda; class Insecta; order Coleoptera; family Kateretidae; genus Brachypterus; species Brachypterus glaber. Next base: position 33,301,836 of record OY294045.1, on the reverse strand, counting down.
GCCATAGCACAGAGGCTCCCTCTATCGGTCGGTTTACTTTTAAATTATTAAATCTGGAGTTTAGACAACATATACTATTAGGTAAACTAAAGATTTCTTAAAATAAAGATTGTATAGAATCCAACTTGGTCAAAAATAAAATAGGGTTAAATTATAATTTATAGTATTTTATTATTAGAAACATGTAAGAATTTGATGTTGTAAATTATAGTAAAAATAAAAACTAGAAAAAATATAATTAGAAAAATAGTAAATAAAAATGCTATTTATAACTAATACTTTTTTAGAGCATTTTCCGATTAGTACAGAAATAAAAATGGTCAAGAAATTAATTAGTCAATAAATTTAATTATAAAATATACATTTATAAGAATCTGCTCTAAGCAAAGAACAATGTTAGTTAATTTAAAACTTCGAAAACTGACGCCCCAAAAAAACATTACAGAAAATATATTATTATGACCAAAAATAAACACATGAAAACTTTTAATCTCATATCAAAAAATCTTTTACCTATAAAGGGTTAGTTTTACTAATTTTATTTATTCTTTTTCTTAGTGTATTTTAGAATTTCTTAGTGTACATACAACAAAGTAAGCTTATTAACATAATAAAATGATCATAAGTCGAAATTTCGACTTTGTTGTAGCTTGTTAGCCAGAAAAGCAGAAGGACTGTTGAAGCGTGGAAGAATAAGAGCAGACAGACTTTAATTTCCTATTCATAAATATGAGGTATTAGGCGAAACGTGGTACTTTGCATGCATATTAGAGATTCTTGCACCTTAATATAAACAGACATTAGCATACCGTCGCCGGTCGCTTCCAATATTCACTACAATGGTTCCACCGCGCGGTTTACGGTAGTGATACAGTGGCGGATCACATTTTTTAAACTACTGTGTTGAATTTATTTTAGAAAATAATATGTAGAGGCCGGGTTTTCGCGATTCACCCAGTAAAACTAGTAAATTGGATCAAGTATTTTATTGACAGAAGACCAAATGGGTAACTGACGGGGAACTCTTCAGAGGTATGGCCTGATACTTTTGTAAGTATGGTTAAACTAAACAGAATAAAACTAATTAGGTTTTATCAAAATATTAATAAGGCTTGACTTACCTAAACACCAAGATAATACTTAAGATAAAATAAAAACTTTATCTCTGAGGATGATTATAAAAAAGATAGATTACTAAGTTAAGACGGTTTCAGCTAAAGTGAAAACAAAAATGGTGTCCAGGAAGTCAATTAACAACAAAGTAATTGGCCAACTCAGTTAAGTTTAGTGGATCAAAAATCCATAAAATCATAGTTAGACATACCTCTGGTAAGTTTTTAACAGGTGTCCAACAATAAAATAAAATAAATATAATATTAAATATATTTAAATAATTACACTACACTACAATAAATATTTTCCTACTACATTATTTTAAATAATTTGAAATGACAAAAATACTACATTCTGGCACAATAACTGTGAGAATATTATATATTCTCGCTCTTGTGATGGAATAGGCACATGTGGTGACATCTCAATGCTTATTAATAACTAAATTATAATAAATTTAAATATTCAAAAATAACACTGACATTTATAGCCGTTGTAATACGAACTGGCACCTGTAAGCTGAGGTAAGGGGAAGAGAAGAGGTAAAATATAACATGTAAAGTATAAGTGACCTTAAATTTTTCACATTCCAGGGCCCAGTTCATAAAATGTACACAGTATAGCATGACACTAGACTGAACTGTAGACTTAAGCGATTAAATAAAAAAGCAATAAAATTATTATGAAATTTTCTATTTAACACGTTATCTACCACGAGAGTCACTCTCAATAATATGTATAAAAATCAAGCAAAAAATAGACTTGAACCATACAGTGCGGTCCAAAAGTAACCCCTCTCCTCTTAACTTTTGAACGAGTTGAGATATCGACTTCAAATTTAGAACTTAAATAAGACAACTTAAATTATCTTTTAGAATATATAAAACGGGGGTCGTGTAATCATCATTTTAAAGCTTATAAAATTCTCCATTTAACTATATATTTTTTATTTTTTAAAAAGTTCAAACATTTTTTTTTTGGGTTTAAAATAGGGTTGAAAATGAGTCTTTTTGTCAAAATTTCTCTAAAATTCAATTTTTTTTTTAAATGACTAATTTCATGATAAAAAAAACGTAAACTATACTTTTAAACCAATTTTAATTGACATAAATAAAAATTTACAAAAAAAAACTTAAAAAATCGCATTTTTAGCACAAAAAAAATAAAAATCAAAACCTTAAAACAACTGTTTAAAAAATAAAAATATATACAGTCCAATAGAGAATTTTATTTTATTTAAAATAATGTATCACAAGACCCCCCTTTCCATTAAAAAAATCCCCTCTATGCCCCCCTGCCCATATTTTAAGAGTTTGTCTTATTTAAGAGTTCTAAATTTGAAGTCGGGATCTCAACTAGTTTAAAAGTTAAGAGGAGTAGGGTTACTTTTGGACCGCACTGTATAGTTGTTCGCTTGATTGTTATACATATTATTTAACTTGTTATTTAACAATTTAACAATAAATATTCAAATTGGTTTTAGGGTAAAAAAAATATGCTTTTTTTTTCAGTTTTTATGAATTTTTATGAATTGTTACCATTAAAAAAAAAACGATGACAAAATATTTCAAATAAAAGTCTTTTATATCCTAATTGAACTATAGAATGAGGAAACGTCAAAAAATCTAAGGTAAAGACACTTTAGGGTGGGGGATATTTCAGCCGGGGTGTGATATCACCTGTGATCATCCCTGGCTTAAATACTTATCAAGGCAATATATGTGTTACGCAGCTAACCATCCTGTACCGCTACTAACAGCAGAAGCTGAACCATCATGGAAGCAGCAGTCCCAAAAACAGCAGCAAATATGTAACAATTTTCCACTGGTAAAGCAGGCACAGGGACAGCACGAGCAGCTGGAGCTCGGTAGATAACATTGTGCCATTATTAATAACTCATAAATTTCAATGCATATGGCGGAAAAACTGACAAATTCAAGACAGGGTTCGGATTCCTCTTTAATTAAAAATTAGGTCATGGGGCAAAGTAAAAATTCTTATTAAAACTAGGATAGTAAATTATAATTTATAATAAAAAAAAATAATAATTATTAGTTTTTTCAAGGGCAGATAAAAAGAAACAAATGGTCTTGACTTTTTATCATTGTAATTATTACCCTTACTTAGCGTTACTACTGCTATTTTTCTTCAGCTAGAAATAGTAGTTTTGGCACAAGTATGGTTTACAGATTTTTTTTACAATATATGTTTCTTGTGCTTTAGTACTTCTTTATCCATTTTTTGCATTTTATAAAAAGAAGCAAAACATCATTGTTTTATATATGTACATATATGCAAGTATACGAGTTTTCTTGAACTAACTTTTTCTGTGTACCTATAATTTTATTCAATTGTATTTTTATAGCATTATTGACCGGTTTTCCTTTTATTTTGTAGACAATAATCACTGCTTTGTTTGCGTATTTATTTTATTATTCATAAAATGTTAAGTTCTTGTACTAAAAATTTTTCTCATTAATCAAAAAAAAAATATTGCATTAAAATCTAAGAACAAAAGTATTAATAAATAAATTTAATTTAATACATCATTAGGCACGCCATTGGCTTTTGTTTATAAACAGAGTAGCTACAGGACCTACTACCACATTTACTTAGGATGCTTCTTTCACTATATTATTTTGGTTTGTTCAAATGATTTAATATTGAAATTATAAGTTTCAAGTATACTATCCTATATTTAGAGTTGGCACAAATTAAAGATTTATATACATAAGTATAGCCATACTTTATAACTTTTTAAATAAAGGCTTTAATTTTTAATTGTTTGTTGCTAAACTTTTAATATTATTAATAAACGAAAATAAAAATTTTTAGAAGTTATTTTGACGTCTGTAAATAATTATAAAAAAATAACATTTTAAGCAATAATTTTTATTCTTAAGAAATTCTTATCTTTTAGAATTTAAAATACCGAAAAATGTAGTTTACGGACAATAACGGATGTCCCACCAGGGCCTTGACAAGCTGTATCTCCGTTATTTAAAAAGATAGAAATTTTTCAAAAAATAGCATTAAATTGGAGCCAAAGAAGATATTACCTACACCCTTAAAATTGCCCCCAACTTCTGTTTTTCCAATAGCACCCCCTCATTTTTATCAAAGAATATGAAAGTACATTTCATTCTAAATTCAACCATGTGGGGTATCTTATTCTTTACACATAACAACTATTCTTTATTAAATGATGTCCCACCAGGTTTTAGACGGGCTATATCTTCGTTATTTAAAAAGGTAAAATTGTTTGAAAATAACAAAATTAAATGAGAGTCAAAGTAGAATTTACTGACATAAGCAAAACTACCCCTTACTTATGCACCCTCTTGGAACCACCCCAAATTTTGTTTTTTAAATAGCACTCCCATATTTTTACTAAAGAATATGAAAGCACATTTTATTCTAAATTCAAACATGTGTTATAATTATAAGTGATATCTTATTTCATCACAAGTTCACAAGCTATATTTTTTTTAAAAAAAATCCAAAAACTTACGTTAGATTATACCTAAAAGAGAACTGATTAATGTATCCAAAAACAACCCTTAATAAGCCACTCTTCTGGAACCACCTGCAACTTTGTTCTAAATAGCACCCTATTATTATATAATAAATAATGAGATCTAGCGTGATAGCGGTTCCAGTTATTAAGGTAAAATTTACATAGAATGCTAGTTGAGTATTGATCTGAAGTTTTTTTTTTAATATAGACGCTATTTTCCATTATTTTTTTGGCAATAAATACTATACCTTATAACACTTTGTAATACTAATTCAGCTGTAAAACTGCGTAGAGTATAAATATACGAAAATAGAAACGATACGGTATACCGGTAGCTTCACAAAGCAGGTGCACTTAATAAAACCATTATTAAATATTAAAACAATACCAGACCCTGGAAACTGGCAATAAAATACTTTTATAGTTTAAATTAACGCCCGTATCGTAAATTCCTTATAAATACATTCTGAAATTTATGCCAGGGAGAACAATAGTATCCAGGAACAAAGAATAATGTTACTTTTTTCCACTTTAACCTCTACATTTTGTTTTTTTTTTTGTTACGGTTAGAGTGACATTAATTTGTAAAATGGTCTATCAAACTGAAAAAGCTTAAAATGATCAGTTAAAACCGCGCTTTTCACTAAAAACGGTAGAAAGTTAACCTATAAATGGGCAAATTAACCAAATTCTATAAAAACATAGAATATAAGGGTTTTTTACTTCCAAATAAAAATATAAAAAAAATCAAACTGGGATCAATGGGAGGCATAGCGTAGTGGCTAGCGCCTATGCATAGCAAGCCTACTAGTGTGAGTTCGAATCTCACTGGCGCCGATTTGCCTTTTTCAGTTAATTAATAATTGAAATTTAGCGAAGGCCATAAGTGAAACGGACACTCCCTAGAAACTGGTTCGAAAGTCAGTATAAGCCGGTGGTTCCCTCTACTACTAGCTCACACAAGTCCTGGACTTTTTCGCAACTAATGTAAGTCTATCCTCTACATTTAGGAAATTTAAAGCAGACACGTTTTCCATGCTGGGCAATGAGAATTTCCGTCTTCTTTATAGAGAGTTTATATTCACTCTGAATGGAATAAAATAATAATGGAACGGCTATTGTCTTAGAGCTGTTTTTTTTTATTTCAGCTTAAAGTACCAATTTATTGAAAATTATAGAATATTTGCTGCTATTTATATGTTTTTCATATAAATTCTTAAAAATAAATATCTTCAGATTTGAGAAAGTTATATATTTTATTCTATAAAAAAGCAGTCAACCAAGAAAATATTTTTTTTTTGAGTGTTGCATATATGATACATTGCGCATTTAAGGGTTAACAAAATAAGGAATTATAATATATGTTAGAATAAAAATAGCTTGACTACATCTTTCTACGAATAACTAAGAATGTGACCTATATCATAGCAACAAAGAATAACTGTCATTAGGTTTATGATTGTCAGAGAAGAAAGATCTAAATAAATTTATTTATTTAGAAAATAGAGCAAAGTATTTTAATTAAAATGCATTATGTACCTTAATGCTAACGTAAGAATATTATTTATTTATTTATTTATGTATTTATTGCCCAACAGCTAGTGGCAAACAGGACAGTTATAACAACTATACATAAATGTATAAAAATATGTGTAAAAAAAATAACAGAATTTACTTAATTAATATTACTTAATATAAACCTTAAAATATGTGTAAAAAAATAACAAAATGTTCTTAATTATATTGTTTAATATAAACCTTAACGTATCAAAATTCATATCACAGAGCTCAGAAATATCATTGAATTCACTGCAAATCATATAAATATGAGAAATAAACAAAATGTTGGTTCTAGCTCTGGAAGTATAAAAACTAAGTTCGTTTCTAGAATTAGCTCTCGGTATCAGAAATTCTATTTTGTTAAGTACAATCCAACTTATTATGTAGTAGTTTAAAAAGAATACATATAGATGATGCTTTGCGTCTGTGTTCTAGCGATTTAAAATTAAATCTTAACACAAGGGCTGGGTGGTCAGTACCCTGAGATGGATATCGACCTTCTTCTTTAAAACACACGTATTTTAAGAAACGTCGTTGAACACCTTCCACTTTTTTCTTATGAGTATCATAGTGTGGGTACCAAATTATAGAGCAATATTCTAATTTGGATCTAATAAGTGAATGATATAATAAATTGAGGCTATGATTGCTAGAAAAATCTCTAGTATTCCTTATTAAAAATCCTAATAACCAGTTGGAAGATTTTACTAAATTATTTATATGTTATGAAAAACTAAGTTTTGTATCAAAGTAAAAGCCAAGATCCTTAAATTCTTCCACCCTGCCTAGTAAAGTTTTGTTGATATTATAATCAAAGTTTATAAAGCCTCTTTTTCTGATGTAAGTCATGCATTTACACTTAGATACATTTAAATTTAAAGAATTTTTAGAACACCAGTCGACTACAATCTGAAGCTGACCTTGCAAAAATTAACAATCTAAAAGAGATTTAATGATCACAAATATTTTTAAATCGTCTGCAAAAAGTAAGTGCATACATTTTAAAAGCAAAGACAAATCGTTGATAAACAACAAGAACAAAAGTGGTCCAAGATTGGACCCTTGTGGAACACCAGAGCTTGGAAAAATTATAAAAGATTTGAAACCTTTATAAAATACAAATTGTCTATGTTTAAGCAGATACGAGGTGAACAAGAATATAAGTAGGTCATTAAATCCCAAAATTTTTAGTTTATGAAGGAGTACACGGAAAAAAAATTATAGCTAGGAGCGCTATAACACACATACCAAGCAAATTATAATCGCTTATTATATAAATACAAGGCTTTCTCTTACAATTATGGCAGTCAGTGTAAAAATTTATATGAAATACTTTAATTGTTTAGTGAATAATAAAATATAACAAATAGTATGGCATTTATAGCTTAAATAGATTTAATTATTGTCCGTGCTAATAATTTTTATAATATAAAATTTCTGTAAATTTATAATAGTGCCTGTAATAAATATAATCGTGTCTGTAATATATATAATCGTTTCCAATTTATTTTTAACATTATTAGTTATTGTGTCCCTTATAATCTATAGCTTAAATCACCTTAATTTGCCACTGTTACCAAATATCTTATAATGTATAGCGCAGAGCCCACTAATTTCTTTCCGTGTATTCATATCCATTTTTTCTACAACAGCTTTAGCAAAGGATGAGTTCTATATATACGAACGAGTGAAAAAATTACATTTTTTTACGATCTAATGAAAAGTTAACATTTTTACAAAAACAAATGAAGTTTTCAGACTTCAAAATAACCTATTTCTTAGTATTTTACTTTTCTGCTCGTTACCATGACAGCAAGCAGAAAAGTGATTTTTTTCGAGCGAACAGTGTAGGCAACCGGCATGTTAATCGTAAAACAGCTGTCAGTTATATGCGACGAGATGTTGGTCAGCCATTTTTTTAATATGAAATTATAAATTTATTTTGAATCAAATCTCAATTTCGTATGCCAAATATTGGTGTGCTATATATTTGTTGTTAAGAAGGAATTATGGAGAGCTACTGTGATTAAGATTTTACTTTTACACCAACAGATTTGCAGAAAAGTGTACTCAAGTGCTACGACCTTGTTAGGTAACTTACTGTCTTAAATTTATTTATTTATTTATTTTAGATCGTAGAAAAAATGTTGTTTGTATTACGAGCGCAGAATGTGATTTCTGTCATCAGTCATTTGCGCTATTAAAGTCCGCGTTAAAAAATAAACTTGGAATTTCTTTGACAAAAGTGCACACTAAAAACTGTAAATATTATCTTATCTTATCTAAATCTAGGCTGTATGGGGGATGGGAGATTTATGTGAATCTACAGTCCTTAGGTTTTTCCTTAATAGCGTCCCGTAAATGGTGCAGTAAGTTGCATAGTACGTCTCATTAAAAGTGGCGTCCTTTTCTTGCAGTTCGCAGATTTCCTAGGGAATTCCAAAAAATCATAGCTATAATCTTCCTTGTTAACTGAAGTCCACTTTAGCCTTTTGAGAACCAAATTAATATAGAAGGGTGAGGGGTACATACAATAAAAAGAGATGTTTAATGACGTGATAGGGAGAAAAAGGTTTGCTTTCACTCAGCAGAAGTTGGTAGGACCGGAAACTTATGGATCGCACCTCGTAGATATTTATCACACTCACTAGAGTGTAAATATCATTTCCGCAGCAGGTGATACCTAAAAAAATGGTAAACTTACGATACATCCAAAAGTTTTAGTGTACAATTTACCATTCAGAGTTCAAAATTTACACCTAGGAAATAATTTTTAACAATATTTTATGGTAAGCTATGAGTTTCATAACATATCCCTCTACCCTGCCCAGAATGCCTCATTGTTATTTTAGATGTTCTGAGCAAACAAAGGCTGAGTCATAATTTTGAGAACGGAAGATAAATAAGACATGCTCATATAATTTATATTAGATCTTCCTAAGCAAGTCAATTAATATAATATATTATAGATTATTTACGTAATAGGAACAAGATTTTTCTATGAGACAAGTTAACAATTTTCTTTTTATTTTATGAATTTTATATGAATTTTTATAACATAAGAAAATTAGAGTTAATTTAACATTTTAGGTTTTATAATTATTAAATAATAAAATTTTGAAATAAAAATGTATATTAAATATGTAGTTTGTCTGAACGTTTACTGCAGAAGATTAAACACTTTTTAGCGATGCTATACTGGTTAATTGTGCGTTAAACATGTTATCAATTTCTTTTAAAACTAAATTACCCTGCAGGTCATCTGTAGCTGTTCTTAATAATAAATTATCTGTCTTCCATTATTAAAGTGTATGTAGGTTCATTAGTTGTTATAGATCTATAGAGGTTATTAGTTGTTATACATCTATAGAGGTTATAGTTTAATCATTTGTTGAAGAGGTTGTGGGTGTAAATATTGATACTGTAGAATTTGCATTAAATGTGAATATTTAATCGAACTAATATCAACATTATTTCTTAGTTTCGAAACCAGTTTTAACATAGAATATTTAGACCACATTGTATTTGGAGAAAAATTCTTGTTCAATTCGGCAAAATATACCAGGAAAATTGCTTGCTTGTAACCTCTGACATTCTTACTTTGACACCAGGTTTTAAATTTTTCGTATTCTTTTTCGTACTTATGCCGGGATTTTGTTGGTAGAAGGTTTATGCTTAATTTATTCTCTTAAAATCTCTTCTATTAAACTTTCAGATATTCATTATATTTAAGAAAATTTACAGCTTTAAACAGACTAAACAGGACTTTTTAAAAACTGGATTTTTTGAAGCGTCTAAATTGTTGAGTTTTTTTGCCAAGGAAATAATGCCACATTTTTACACCTAAACTTCTAGTTTTAAATTTTAAAATTCTTTTACTTTTCCGCACTAGTGGGGAAAGTGGCACTTTGTACAGGCAAATGTGTGCAGAAAAGTGTACCTTTCCGCACGCTCGTAGAAAAAAATAATATGAAACTCGATAAATTGGTATTGACAAAAACGGTCAAAATCTAGAAATTAGTATGGTAATATGACAATAAATTGAGTGTCAACTAGTAGTTATTCTGTTGTGATATTTTGCGAGTAGGCATATTCTAGGATTTTAGTGCGGTTTTGTAACATACATACATACATTTCGCATTTCTAATATGAGCATCAGCCAGACATAAAACAACAAACTGTCCGCTTTTGTTCGATTGATGCAGTATTTTACCTTTTTTATATAAGACATTTTCAGCAGGGTAGACAATGTCTGTTAGATATTTCACGCATAACTGTTTAAATTAAGATATCATACTACAGCTGATGCCCATAGTTATGCTTTTCTAAACATGGAAATTACAAATGAATTTACAGAGATACAACTGGATGCAGTGGGAACTATTATCAGCGAATTATTAGTTTATTTAGGTTGATAACTGTATAAATAGAGATGAACGTAAATTCATTAACTACCGAAGTTGCCTCGTATATTAAAACCCTTAAAATTTAATTTAGCTTAACCATAATTTAAGGATCATACAGCGTCGGACTGGCTTTGCATTTTACCGGGAAAATTCCTATATCTCCGAAAATAAGCATTTTTAGATACACTTTTATATACAGGGTGATTCAGAAATAAGTTACAAAATTTTAAGGGGCGATTCTGGGTCGAAAAATTTATTTATTTATTTATCAATGACCTTCCATATCACATAAGGCGTGCGCTTGTCATTATGTTTGCTTATGATACCACAATATTGATTTCTGCCCTTCTAGGCTCTGATTTGCATGAGCTGATTTTAAGTGTAATAAATGATTTTGAAACATGGTGTCAAAGAAATAAACTTGTTTTAAACAAAGACAAAACAGTTGCTATTAACTTTTTTTATAGGCGTGGTCTACCAAAAGATTATTTGCTTCCCAATGTGAAATTAAGTACATCAAAAAAGTTTTTAGGAACATTTTTTGACGAAAATCTATCATGGGGTTTGTATATAGACCACGTATGTAAGAAACTATATAGTGCTTACTTCGCTATTCTAAAGATGAAAAATGATCTTAATGAGACGGGTATACTCAGTATGTACTACTCATTGGCATACTCGCACTTGTCGTACAACATCATTAGCTGGGGTTGTAACAGTCAGATCAACAGAGTGTTTAAATCGCAAAAACGTCTGATTAGATTAATTTATAACATGAAAGCCAGAGATACTTGCAAAGATATTTTTAAGGGAAAAGTTACTTAACTGTTCCGGGTATATATATTTTTAAGTGTATTATGTATGTTAAGAAAATTTTTGAAACTTTCAGCTTAGATTCTCAATCTAATTCTTGCTCTAGACGTGGAGAGCTGTTACGTATACCGAAGCATAAAACTAGTTCTTTCAAGAAGTCACCTTTATATAATTGCATTACATTTTATAATGGTTTAACTGTGGATCTCCGCAATATAAAAAACTTTAATTTGTTTAAGCGAAGGGTAAAATATTTTCTTACCGAAAAAGTAATTTATTCAACCAGTCAATTTATTTCTTCGTCTTAACCAGTTTGATATTATATGTATTTTTATCATTTTTTTTAATCTGTTTTTCTTTGTTTTTTTATATTTATTATATTTTTATATTGACATGTATGTATGTGTGTGTGTATGTATGTGTATATATGTATATATATGTATATATATATATATATATATATATATATATATATATATATATAT
>OY294045.1:33114074-33289742 GCA_958510825.1 Brachypterus glaber | reverse complement strand
ATTCTAATTATGTTTTCTTTATGCTATTTTCAGGTAGAACTATGGAATAGAGATTTGTATGGTAAGAATTCAGTTTCTGCTACAAAATAGTCCCAGATACAATATAGTTCTGTACGTACGTAACTATTTATATACAAAATAAACATAAATTATAACGTAAGTAAACGAATAGTTTAATTAACCCTTGCTATATTACAAAGTGACGATTTATATCGTTACAACCTATAATTTCCAATATTAAACACCATCAATTTTGTAAAAATATATTTTTTCTAATGTTATGTTTCTGGCATATGTGAGGCTAAAAGCAATGCGGGCGTTAATAGTAATACCAACTGTTATTTTTCGAGTGCGTAATGCTGTAATTATATTGCTGTACATAATGCTGTACATATTGTATGTATGTACATAATATTATCATATTATTTGAGCTTGCCCCAGGTAAGTTCATTAATCTAACGATTGCACAACCCTTCCCTGCGATATAAAATTACCAACAGATAAACATAAACAATTATATGGGTATATTTAGACGATATAGAATTTCCTAATTGAATTCTGTTTTCGTTAGTAGATATTAATTTTTTTGCGCTATCGTAACAATAGTTATTTGCGAAATATGAGATAAAAGCCAGCTAATCCAGCAGGCACCTACATATTATACATATACAGTGGGAGTTGAGATATCGACTTCAAATTGAAAACACTTAAGACAATCCAAACTATCTTTTCGCATACATTTAATATTTTCAGCTTTTAAAATGTGGACAGGGGGTCATGGGGAAATTTAATTTACTTAAAAGAAGGGTCTGTGTTACATAATTTTAAAGCTTATAAAATTCTCTGCACACTTTTTCTAAGAATTTTAGAAACAATAATAGTACTACATTATAAGTATACCAAGGTAAAGAATAGACAAGGAAAAATTATATCCTGTATAGCGAAGCTTTGAGGGTTATAGGCCTAAGGTCGAAATCTTCTATACTGTTTACACTTTATAAACTTTAAAAAACAAAACTCTTCGTTTACTCTATTACTACTACTTTTCTTTCCTAATTGAAGCTGCTCGTTTCTTAAACTTGAACGCATGTGCTATTATAGCACATAACACATTTATAATAAATGTGTTATATCATATAACTTATATGAAACTTGTGTTGTAATCCTGATCGTACAGGGGAATAACGATCAAAGTCACATTTTCCATAAGGTCGATTTTACAAAATCATGGGAATTTATTTGTTATTTATTTAGTTACATTACAGGTCTTTATAAAGATGCATAACATCTATGATAATGCAATACCGCTTAAGGTCATTTTGCAAAACCGCATAACGTCTAACTACAAAACCGCGTAAGGTATAAAAACACAATTTTTCAGGAGAAGAGAAGAAGAAAATATTTATCAATTTAGCTTTTCTAGTATATATCAAGATGTTTGTATAATTATTATATTTTAGACAGTTTAATACAATATTCAGTAAAATAATTTTGAAATAGCTACTTTATTTTAATCAAACATAAACTTAAAAACCAATTACGTGGTCTTTAAATTAATTTGTTTACAAAATTTTAGATTTGTAATGATTATAATATAATCATATTACGATTAATTTAGTTAATTGTTGTTATAATAGGTTAATTAAATAATCAACCAATATCCGGTTTTTTTTTATAATTATAATAACCAACTTCAAACATTCCTAATAAAAAGGGATAGTTTAGTCAAACTTCTAGAGTTATTTAACATCATATTCTCTCTGTAATCACTATGAAATCAATTAGGCAACATACTAAGTTAATATATCCTAATATTAAGCACTTACTGTCTAAAGTTCAGCATGGTTTTATAAAAGGGCGATCGACAACCACTAACTTATGTATCATTACTCAATATATATCACAGATTCTTGACGAGGGAGGTCAAGTTGATGTGATATATACAGATTTCTCAAAAGCTTTTGATGTTCTGAATCACATAATATTACTTAAGGCAATGTTTAATATGGGCTTTTCAATTGAACTTATATACTTTTTTTATTCATATCTTTATGACAGATTTCAATACGTTGAATATCATGGGTTTAAGTCTTTTCTATTTCTAGCGACTTCTGGAGTGCCGCAGGGCTCAATACTGGGACCCTTATTATTTTTAATTTTTATTAATGCAATTTTCAATCTTATATGTGTTCCTGCGCTTGCGTTTGCTGATGATGCCAAACTATACTTTAAAATAAACAACCTACTAGACTGCATGTCACTCCAGAATGCTCTAAATAACTTAATCCAATGGTGCAATGATAACAAATTACCGCTCAATGCTGCTAAATGCAACATTGTGACGTATACACGAAAGAGGACTTCGGTTTTATTTAATTACAAAATTGGTAATGTCATTGTACCTAGAGTTACAGAAATTAAGGATCTAGGCGTTACATTTGATAGCAGATTGGATTTTTCTTTACATGTTGAGAAGACTGTTGCATCAGCTTTTCGAAGTCTTGGATTTGTAATAAGAAACTCTTACGGTTTCAGGGACAAAATGGTTTTATTCACACTCTTTAATTCTTTCGTTCTACCCAAACTTGAGTATGCCAACTTAATCTGGAACCCTCAGTACAAATATCAAATTGAAAATGTTGATAAAATTTTGAGAAGATTTTTAAAGTTTGTCAGTTTTAAACTGGATGGTGTTTATCCTCATACAGGTATTGAAAATAACCTGCTGTTGGATAGGTTTAGTGTTTTAAGCTTGGAAGATAGGCGTGCACTTTCATCTGTTGTCTTTCTGCATAAATTGCTGCGAAATAACATAGACTGCCCTGCTTTATTACAGTTGTTAAATTTTCATGTCCCTTCTAATACACGCTTAATAAATACTTTTTATATGGCTAAACCTAGAACCAACTTGCTTAATAACTCACCTATTTATTCTATGTGTAATAATTACCACAAAATTCAGTTAGAGGCTGATATTTTCTCTTGTTCAATTAACCGAATTCAATATGTTTGTCGCCAATTAAATTAATTTTAAGTTTTTTTCTTTTTTTTTTCTGAAATCTAATGTTAATATCAAATTCTTATTTTTGTACTATGTTTTTTATTTGAATTGTTTTAAGTATCGTACTGGAGTTCTTAATCATGACTCATCCTATAATTAGGTTATCTGTTGGATGTTAATATAAATAAATAAATAAATAAATACTTTTATAAAATTTTATTTATAAAAGAAAAAGCCCACTAGACAGTCATCACGGTTATGCGGGCATTTGAGAAAAGTTTACCAATTCAATTATCGCAATTTCAATGTGAAAAACTCAAGAAACGCATTAGCAGAGAGCCGCGTAAGATGAAAAATTAATACATAAAAGTTTGTTTAACGAGAAGCAGTGAAAACTTTGATCGTTTCAAAAAAGTCGATCTACGCAAGGCTAAATAAAAGGGGGAAACTTTTTTTACTTCGTAAGCGATGATTATGGAGTTTTTAAAATAATATTTTGTAAGAATACAGTAAAATTAAATTATGTCACTAAATAAACTACATTCAATGGTTACATTTATGTAAATAAAAATTCTACCGCATCCCTGGGTTAAAAATGGGATTAGAAAAATAGAACAAAAAAGAGACCCACTTCCGTGGGTCTCCCTGGCAATAATGTAGATTTATCTGAATTAAAAAAATTGCTTGATTTAAAAAAAATAGCTAATAGTTAAAATTATTGGTTCTATTTCAAATACACCGTCCACAATGTATACATGTCTACATTATATAGCAATTTTGGATTTTAAACACCATATCGTCGCATTAGAGCAAAAAGGTTCTATCTGAAAGTGCTACAATCAAATTATCAAATACAAATTCTATGATTTGCTATTAAAACAAAAAAATGGTTTTACAACTTATTGCACTTACACAAATTTCAGATTTACGCTTTCAGCACATCAAAATTTATTAAAAACAGCATATTATGTTCATTTAATACCTTTATTTTTTTTGTGGTTCAGATAGTGATAGTGAATTATTAAAAAAAAAATAGTTAAAAACGGTAAAGATTATTCTATTCATGCTCAAGAAGCTTTTCTTTTTGTAATTTTCAGGTTAGGGTAAGTTTAAGGTAGATAAAATACATTTATCCAATACATACAGATAATAAGACAATTACCAGCTTTATTTTAAATAGATAAACTCAATAATAACCCCCGCGTGGCTTTTACTTTATTGAGTGGATAATTATTTATTTTACCTACTCAACTGTCACTTGTCAAATTATTTTCTTCTAAATGTCATTAAAATTTTTAATAAAAATATGAATTCCTAAGCTATTTATTGGATAAAACCTTGTATGGCACTCATGGGTAAACCGATATTGCCCTCTCGAAAATTAACTTGCTTGGCTGACGCCTCGCAGGTTAATTTTCTCATAGGCAATATCTTACTTTACCCACTAGTATCATAAATAACTATTTAAGGTTACTATGGAAACCTTACACTCCCCACTTAATAACTTAGTATTAGCATGCTAAAATAGAAAAAAAAATATGCATAGGCACAATAAATATTGAAGTTTTTAACCAATGAAATTTTTTTATAAACCAGTTCATTTAGAAATAAACTAATAAAAATTGGGTTAGACCCAATCCGTGCAGATTCAGGCCAAGTTAAATGCACTATAGTGACGGATTTGACTGAAATTTGGAATACCTATTCCTTAAGTGTCCATTAAAAGATTCCTTAGAGGATTCTGCTCAAAAATGTTTTTTTCCAGAGATACAATTTATTAAATATTTTTGATAAACATTTGTTTTTGTAAAAAGTTGACTTTCTCGTGGAATAATTTAAATAATAATTGAGAGGGCTTAAAACGATTTTCACTATTAAAAAGGGCATACTTTTCTTAAACGTTTCTCATAACCTTAAACTATTTTGTTGCTGCATTAATTAGGTAAGTCCAATTAACTTTGAGGCCATATTAAAATAAATATTTATTGATAATAATTTATAATAAAAATTTAAATAAAATATCATAAGATATTATAAGATTTGATTGGTAAGTTAAACTTACCAATCAAATCCTTCAAGAGTTTAATGGGACAGGGTGTGACTTTTGGACAGCAATATATATCATATATAGATTAAGTTTTTATTAAAAACCATTATCAATACATATTTATTATAAATATTTATTTTAATTAATATTTTGTCTTTAAATTTTTGGTTTATTGTAAAAAATTGCTTAAAATTTTGCCTATTGGCAATATTTGAAGCTATAAAAAAATTATAGGGTAATTCCAGCAAATCGTGACATGACTGGCTTTAAATAAAATGCAGATTATTACTAGCTAGCTTATGGCGTTCATAAGTTATCGTGCCCACAAGATTCCTCGGGGAGAACGACCGCCTAAAATAAGCCGACCGACCGACCGATCGACAGAACGATCGACCAAAAGATAGACCGACCGATTCACAGACCGAAAATTTTTCTTTATTTGCTCGAAATTGATTTATATCGACATATAACGTCATAAAAGGGAAAGGAAGAAAAAAAAATTAAATTCCGAAATTTTGAAAACATTAAAATGGGAAAGCAATACCTGGGACAAAAACTGAAAGTGTACCAGTTGAAGTACACTCTAGGTATTGAAATACATTGTCAAGATATTCCGTTTATAATGCTAACAAATATAGGGACTTTTAATGTAACGTAAGCAACGAATTCCCTTGTATCGTAAGCAACATATATTTCATCTTTTAATACATAATTCAGCACCTGTTAAGGATTTAAAACATTTTAGCCGGACTTTCAAATGCACATTTAGTTTTAAAAAGATTTTATATTCTAAAACAGAACAGAAGTTTAAAGATACATTACAACATTACATAAAACTATAAATTTAAATTAAACTTATTATACTAATTATAAATATATGTTTTGTTACTTTGTTATTTACTAAAAATAAAAGTTAAAATAGGCGTAAGATTTATACATTTAAAAGTTAAAATAGGCGTAAGATGAAACGTAAGTAAAGCTGAAATTACCCTATATTAAGGGTTGATTAGCGATGATTTCTGTTGAATGTAGCTACCTTTAGAAGTATACCTTAAAATTTTTAAAGAAATAAAAAATGGGGTTTTTAAGGAATATATGGTCTCAAAGTTAATCGGACTTATCTCATTACTGCAGCAATAGTTTAAGGTTATGAGAACCGTATAAGAAATATATGCCCTTTTTAATAAAGAAACCATTTTAGGCTTTTTTCTTAATTAGTATTTAAGCTGTTCACAAAAATAAATTTTATCCAAAATTTTTAATTTTATCTCTACATTTTTTTTTTAAGCAAAATCCTCTTATGAATTTTCTAATGGACACTAAAGAAATAAGTATCCCAAATTTCAATCAAATCCGTCACTATAGTGCATTCAACTTGGCCTAAATCTGTACGGATTGGGTCGTTATTCTTTGCCTCCTTAGAAAAAAATATACGATATATAATTAAGTTCAGTTGGTTTAGTTAGTTCGATGCGAGGTTCATAGCCCACAACACCTGGTCCCTAGGGACCTTTGTGTTAATCGCACAGATCTCCTCATATCATCCCTTTTCTCTTATAAAGTGCAGGTACGGTTTATGGGAGTGTTCATGATCTCGTTCGGTTCCAGCGAGTTGTTTCCGAAGTACTTCGAACTTAGGCTTGTCAGCGATGGACATTCACATATGAGGTGGTAGTGTTCTTCGCCCCCTTTCCCACATATGCACACGGGTCTTGTAGTCTGTCCCATTTTGTTTCGGTGCTTGTTTAGAAGGCAGTGCCCAGTTATTATACAGGTTCTTTTCCTGGTTGGCCCCCCTAGAAAGAGTTTAGAGTACCTCATTTTAGGTGTTGCTGGTGTTTGTCAAGCAACATTTTCTTGATCTCGTGTATGGCCGTAGAATATGATATCCCACAGAACGGTTCTGGTCCTTTAAGCACAGATTCACTTCCCTTTCTTACATGGTCATCTACCTTCTCATTACTATCTATACCTTGATGTCCTGGTACCCATATTAACACCATTTCAAGTAATAAGAGCGCAAAATTAGCTATTTCTGCCTGTGGAATTTGCTTGATGTGGTTACTTAGAAAACAAGGTTATATTTTTAGGACTTTTTTTTTTAAGATTGTAAGGCTAAATGGGCCTTTTAGAACTGTGCCCTGGGTATATTTCCTTTTACTTGACTAAGTTATACTTGGAAAAAACTAAACAAAAGTTACTAAGCCCTGTAATCCTTAGTAAACTGAATATTGTGTCAATCATTTTTACTTATTTTTATTATACTCATTAAACACTATCTAATTTAACTATAAAAAACTTGTCCTTGTAGTTCAATTCCCTTCATATATTTTTTAATGTTTCAATTTAAGCGTATCTTTTTTTTTGTCCGTGTGTCAACGTGTTGAGTCAATAATGAATTGAGTTTATTCAATATAACCAGAAGGCCATTACAACAGACCGTTTCTATTAACCTCCCGTCAGCCTATACGCCACTCCGCCGCTGAGTAAATAGCGATAATGGCAACTTGATTGCAAAATTTCTTGTTTATCCAGTATTTGATCAGACTGAGCACAGTGGATCGTTTTGACATTGTAGACAAACAAAAATAGCTTATTTGTCCAAACTCACAAAAAAAACAGCTCACAATTTGACTGGCGTAAAGTGTCACTTTTTGGGCCCTCGGGTCATAATGTACTTTATGCCTGGGGGCTAAAATGACTATTTATTTTATTTTTTTCTTAAGTGCTAGAAGCAAACGATGATGCTTCAATTGTATCAGGTGAAGTCATAAATTTTTCAAATTGTTCCATTTTATGAACCTTTTCTTATGCCTTAAGACAAACATTACTTTTTGATTGTTATGTATTTATTTTAATTTATAATTACGCGATTTTGTGTCATGGATAATTGGAAATCTTATTTTCTAAAAGTACCTGGATTGCAATTGCAAAGAAAAAATATCTCTTTTTATTTAAAAATAAATTGTATTTGCTCCATGTTTCTTGTGATATTTTTTTGCTTATTCACAACAGAAGAGTTAATAACTTGGTACTTGGTTAATATTGCCCATATAAATTTAAGAAAAGCTTGTTGCAATCTCGATTGCAATTCATTTGAGCTATCAACTATGACAGTTGATAGATAGATAGTTCTATCCTCCTTAGCAGAAACGCCGCAAAATCCAAAAATTCGAAAAATGGGATTTTGGTATCAATCTTCATTAAATTAAAATCTAGATTCATTAAAAATAACAGAAGTGCCTTTTAGAGCATCAAAACCTCAAAATAAAACCAATTTGTGATATTTGTTCAATTTTTACCTGTATACTTAGTAAGAACGGCAAATTTAAGATGGTTAGCAAAAACGCGGCATCTATAATACAAAAACCATCTTTGTGTGCGTTTCTTTTAGTCTTTTTTATTAAACAATTTTTTTATATAAAAAGTAAACAAATGTTTAAGGTAGTGAAATATTTTTATAATTCAATGCATTCCAAGATATATTAGTGACATTTTTGAATCAAAGTAAGAATATTTAGTTTTACCAAATAAAGTAGTTCAGGTAATAAAAAGTCCAAACGATATTTTTTCCTACGATTATAGAAAAGTTTTTTCTTAGTTATGATGTAGAATTAGCCAGAACCAATAAAATTTTATTTTTCAAAATTTTTGTGTTAATGTCCTCGAAAGGGGAAATTTTACCTTCAAATTAATTTTTCTTCAAAAAGAGGTAATCCTACGGTATTATAACAAGAGTACTTTTTTATGTATTTTTATCTGAGGAATACTATTATTATAATCAATCGACAAAAAAGTTACAGAAAAAAAAGTTTGGAGCAAAAACCTGATAAGGCCTCCCCGTTTCGCACGCCCCTAATTAAAAGAACGAAATAAAAATAACATATGAAGAGTGTCATTGAGATTAGATCACGTGCAAAACCTTGTTGCAGAGGGTTCCTTAGTTATTAGATAAAACCGATTTTTTAGTCAATTATGAAGAGTCATAGCTCGCTTACTACCTACTTTTAGACATTTTTAGAAACTATTTTTATATTTTTAGATGTAAAATTATTGATGCTATTAAAAATACAGCATGTATACAGGGCTCTGCAAGGTGGTACATTTAACATTTAAAATTAAAAAAAAAATCATAATTTCTTTGGGAGTTGGGGGGTCATAACACATTTGAGGAGTGTCGGATCAAAAGCCGCCATCTACACTAAATCCCATTTTTCAGTATAAGCCAAAAACTAATAATTTCTAAACGGCAGAGAAATTAATTAAAATTGTAGTTGATTCTGATAGACAGTAATAAGTATACAATATACATAATATCACTTAAATAAAATTTGCCGGAAATCACTAGATAATTAAAAAGATATTTGAAGATGATCGGGTTTTGATGGGGCACATGCAGATGGCGGCTTTTGATCCGGCAAAATTAATATGATATTACAATATTTTTGTTAATTTTTTTATATGTATTTTTTAGGTGAGTGTAAATATGATAATAAAAATGTTGTAACTCCACCCCGAGGGGTGGGGGATGATTAATCTTAAATGTTTACAATATTTTCGTAAAAATTTGTATACAGGGGTTTTTGAGGTCACTAAAAATGAATCTGGTAATTAAAAAAATCTAACCCCACCCCCTGGGGGCAAGGGTTAATTATTTTTAAATGTTCACCTCCCTTTATAGAATTTTTTTATTAATTCTATTTCAGCAACCTTAAAAATACCTAAGTAATAAATAGAAATTTTCCAATATTTGGGAAAAAATATTGTATTTTTTAGTTTGATTTATTTATTTATTAAACAAAGGGATTTCCTCAGCTTAAGCAGGGAAAGAAAAACAGCAATGCAGAGCTCCAGGACCCATTTTACAACTCAAAACTTGCAATTATGTCATTATTTCTTGCTTAGTACAAAGCTACTTAACCTAAGTGCAGATGATCTGGTTTTGATCCGGCACTTTTGGTGCAGATGGCGGGTTTTGATGCGGCAGCAATATTTTAAATGTAAATTAATTTGCTTATGTCCTGATTATTTAAGTTCATCATCGCCTTCAACATAGAATAATTTGACCAAAGCGTTGTCGATTTCCATACTTTTCTTCAAAGTTTTCCAAAAGCACTTTTTCACTGAACTTGCCACTAAAATTTACTTGTCAACAAACGATCGACCTTTCATTACCTTAGCAACAGTAAACTTCATGGACAATTGAATTTCAAAATTATATATTATAAATTTAATAACGTAAGACATGCGTTGATTTGTACTTTTTGTGTTTAGTGTTTGTAGAACAAATAGTGTATTTATTGTAACAGTGGTATCACCCTGTATATATTAAGTATTTTTATTTTATTATTATTCTAAGAAAGTGAGAAACTTATTGTTCTAAGCAGGAAGTTTACTTTTGTAGATGTTTATTTTATATTTGGTACTCTTAGATTTCGCGTCATTGAGGCGTTTACATAAAAAGGGTGTACATTTTTATTAGACTAATTAATTAGTTAATTCGGTTTTCTTAATTAATAAATATGGGAATATCTTAACTGATGTTGTTTTAGATACTGGCAATTATTAGGGACTTTTTGTACAAATGGTTTTTTCTACTTCGAAGCAATGACATGAAAATCAATATAATGTAGAAGTAGTTTTGATAATGATTTCTTTTAATTAAATTTTAATTCATTTTCAGTAATTTAAAGTAATTTTTCAGTTAATATTTTTAGTATACATTTTGTTAGTAAGCTCTTCAGATATATTTACTTTAATAGTTTTATGACTGGTATATTGGCATATCTGGATAGGGACATTTTGCCTGTTTTGAGTTATGGTCAAAAATGGGATTTGAAGTTGGGTCTTGGGAATTTAAGCGTTAAGGTAATGTGAAAATTAAAGTATAATATAGAGTCGCGGGTATAGATGTGTCTGAAGGGTAAAAATACTATTTTAAGCTTAACTTATCATTTCAAATTAAATTATTTTCTTGTTATTATTTGTTTTAACTTTTCATTTACATTCATTACGTTCTTTTAATTGTTGTTTAATCCTTTCGTTTTATTGGCAAGATATATTTTAATTAATTTTAAGTATAAAAAGTTTTTTTACCTTTCACATTTCTATATAAAGTTAGTGATATATGAAGACATCAAAGAAACATCTAAGAATGTCAGATAAGTATTAAGTAGTAATTAGATTTTCATATTAACATATGTAAGCATATGTTTGGTGGCACGCTACCCAAATAGCAAATATGCAGCTATTTGTATATGATACGTCTCCAAATAATAGTTTGTAGTTAATGTCTTAGATAATTTATATTTTTGGCTTTAATTGGGACAACGCCCTATTACAGTATGATATATGTGCTAAAAGTAATTTTATTTTGTTCGAAGGGATGGGACACTCCACCTTCGGCGTGGTGTCCCAAACTTCCCTTCTCACAAAATAAAGTCACTTTTAGCACTTATAAATAACTATTTTCTCGGCTTTAACTTTTTGATAAATGCTGATTTTCTGCTAAGGAGAATAGTACTGACAATCAGTCGATAATAAAGGAGGATAGCCGATCTCATAAATCTTTTGAATCTGATTGGGTAATGTTAAAATATTTTAATTAATGAGGATATATCCTACCGTGCACGGTAGGTTATCGATAAACTATATTCCGAATCGATTACTGGTATGCATCAATCTAATGATGTAGTCTACTAACAGCGGGGCTTTTGAACGATTGTTACTTTGGCTATGTTACTACATTAATCAGATCTGCTAATTAACCGACTCAACAAAGCAAAATTCTGTGATGCGATACCAACGAAATGTACCCTTTCGAACAAACTGAGCTCTGAGCCGCACAGAACCGTAAATGACTCTATGTATTGTGTTGGGTAGCTTTAGCTGGCCATTAACGTGCTTTGCTCAAGCTATGTATGTATTGTCCTATTATCAAAGCTAGTGTCAATTTAACTAGCTAGATAAAAATATACGATCCAATCCACTGTGCTGCATATTAGATTGAAATTGGAAACAGGAGATACTATATCAGAGAGGACCTGTATGTCAAAGGGAATCTCAAACATTTTATTCGATATAGCTGGTTCGTAAAGATAGTATTGACTCAATATCAACAATGAATCAAATTAATATTAGATAGCTTTGCATTAAATTTTTTTATAATTATGTATTATTACGTTAATAAGTTTATTATGAAAATATTTCCTGCTTTTCCAACTAATAAAAATAATATTAAATTTTTATTATTATACAATAATTTTGTGTAGGGCGAGATTTAGTTCGCAAACTTACAGGCGGCTTTTTAGAAGCATTTGTCAATATTTTTGCCTGTAAGAAAGCATCTATTTTTACATCTAACCCAGTATTTACAAGACAGAAAAAAAATAATAATATATATAATAACAATAGTATATTACAAATATAAAATAAAAAATGTAATTTCAAATAAAAATCATACCTAGTTAATAAGTTTTTTCCATACTACCTTAGGACAATAAAATTATTAATTTTTGCACAGTAACTAAGTTAATAATTAACTAAGCAAACACCTACCCAGTTATCCAATTACAGTTGAAAACTACAAAAAATATTACAAAAATTTAAATATTAGGCGTATAATGGGTTATTAAGTAATACTTGGATAAGCTTTGCTTTAAACTGGTTTAACTTTAAAGAAAAATAATTAAAGTTCAAATTATAATTCTTCATCACTTTTGCGATTTGATAAAAAAAGAGCGAGTAATATTAATTTAATCTAATTGAATGTATTGAATTCATTTAACAGACATTATATGAACAATTCAATCACACAACATTCACAAGTTTTATTTTAAGCCAATTTCAAAATCTTAGGTCTCTACGGTTATACATTAGAAAGTGATTAAAATAAACAAGCATTCGCTAAAAACTTATAACCTATTTTTTTTACACTATGCATTAAATAAAGTTTTTAAAATTTAACGGTTTTAGTTTCTGTCAAAAAAAAAATATAACTCAAGATGCTTTAACCCATTAGTGCATGAGGTTGCAAATATTTAGAAAAATTATAGTTTTTTTGCAAAAATATATTAATTATGACACTATTAGGCTTAACTAACAGAAAAAAATTGCAGTCATCTGATTGGTAGTTACGGCATGTCCTTTTTAAAGGGCAGTATGCACTAATGTTAAAAGAAAATATTAAATTAAAAGTTTAAATAAGATTTAAAATAAACTTTATTCAAATAAATAAAATGCTAAATAAACCAAAATTTTGTCTAAAAGAAATTAAAAAAAAAGTTTTATGATAAACTCATATTATTTTGGGTGATAATATTTAAACCAGTCTTTTGGATGTAATCCAATATTGCATTTTTCAAAAACAAAATTAGTTTTTTTTTAATGCACACCTTGCATCTCCTTCGAACTGAATTATAAATAATATATGACCAACAGTGTCAAATCAGATATCTTGTGATACTGATAACATGCGCGCCTCCATAGGCAAAGTACCATATTTTTTAAAAATGTTTGTGCTAAGTATCTTCTAAATGTCAAAAGGTTTGTACAGTTTGGATCCTTAGGTTTTATCAGTTTTCTCCAAACCAACTGTTTGTAACAGTGACATCAAATAAATATGTGAAAATGGGTCAGTACCATTTTCTTTGCCTAATTTGAGTTCTGTAAACAGCCACTAAACTGTCCATAATATCGACACCCCTATTCCTTTATTATACTACGAAATTATTTTTGGCTGATCTATATTTTTTTTGTGATTTAGATTGTCTGCTCCATCTCTTAGGTGGTAATATAAATATCTGATCGGGTCTTTGTTCCTCATTTTCAAAGTTTTTCCAATATTCTAACAACTCATGCAGTGATAAACTAAAATGAAATATATTAAACATTAGTGCATACAGTCCTTTATAACGGACTTTCAAAAATAAGAAGTTATATAAAAAGCATGACCTTAAATATTTATCTAATAAATCAATAAAAATCTTTTTTATATATGTAGTTTTTAGATTATCTATCTAAAACCGGTCAAAATCCTATGTTAAATTTAAAAACAAAGAACTTACCTACCGTTCCTCGAGTTGTACAAATTAGGGTCCATTTGAAGCAAAAAATGGAAGACTGTCTTTCAAATTCACAACTATCATTCATAAAAACTGTTTTTTAATACCTTTTAGAACATCTATGTAGACACCAAAAAATCATATAAAATATCATAACCTCAAGATTAGATGTCAAAATGTGTCCGTTGTAACGTACAGTACACTGATGAAAAAAATTTTACACACTCGACCGTGTAGACCTGAATTGACACGGAATCGTGTTAAATTGAGTAAAAGTTTGTAACATTAACACCGTTTTTCGTTTGGACTTTTTTTTAACACGTTTCTGTGTCAATTTAGGTCTACACGGTCGACTGTGTAAAATGTTTTTCATCAGTGTATGCATTAATGGGTTAATTTATTTAATTGTCTCGTAAATTAATTATCCATCTTAAATTTTCGTGCTTATAAGATGTG
Source organism: Brachypterus glaber (assembly GCA_958510825.1). Classification (NCBI taxonomy): domain Eukaryota; kingdom Metazoa; phylum Arthropoda; class Insecta; order Coleoptera; family Kateretidae; genus Brachypterus; species Brachypterus glaber. Next base: position 33,275,176 of record OY294045.1, on the reverse strand, counting down.
GTTGGACAGACTAAACAACATCGATATTTTTTTTGAAAAAAAAAAAGGTTTTATTTTCTTTTTATTGATAAAGCCAATATAATCTATACAAAGTACCTAAAATCCAAAATGTTAGATATGATAAGTTTTCCATTTATATGGATTTCACGAAAATATTTTGGTATTAATATTGACACTAAATTATCGTATAATATTTTTTCAGGAGCAACGTAAGCTTATTCCAATTCAATTCAAGCACCTTTTTAACCTAGTTTCCTCGAAAAGCCGCTTCCATTACTAGAAATCACCTTCCAGCGAATAAATTTGATCCTAAGTTAAATAAATCATCTGTTAGCAGCCAAAAAGGCAGTAGACTACCAGTCGTCCACTATATCCATTAAATTATATAGGAAGGAGGAGATATATTTTTATTAGGGTGGCACAAGAGGTAGATTTTATATATATATATATATATATATATATATATGTATAAAAAAAGTATAATTGAACTTATGCTCAAATATGTTATATTCATTTCGATAAATTTACGCTCAAACTAAGAATATGCTAATTTAATTTTTATGGGTGGAAAAATCGATCCATTTTTTGAATATTCTAGTTTAGAATGTCATGAAATGTCGAAAAATATGAAAAAAGTGAGTGATAAAAAAATGTCTGCCTGTCTGTCTGTAAGTTTACACACCTTACAACTTTTTAACAGAATGTTCGATTAAAAAAAACTTTTACCAAACGATTCAGGACCTTTGTTATTTCCGTCACATCAAATATGGTAAACAATGTCGTAGGGCAAGGAAGACAAAACTGATAAACACTATAATTTTTAGCGATATCACACTTATCATTTATAGTAGGAGAAAAATTTTACACTGATAAAGAGATTTTTAAGATATATTTGGATTTATTTGGATTAAGGGAAACTAAATTATTCAGTTGTGAGTAATAAATTTTATTTTAGTCAAATAAACATTTATAAACATTTAAATGGCCATATCCAACCAAATATTTTTGCAGATAAAAATGATGTTCAAATACAAAAACATGTTTAATCATTTTTATGATAGAAGTATTAGTTTTTGAGATATATAGTATATTCAACTTCAAGATGCAATACTAATAAACAAACGCACGTGATTACAACGGATTTGGTGACAGGATAGGACTCGAAACAAGATATTTCTATATGACGGTCCATTGCAATGCATTGTACGCTTCACCGCAAGTGCTCACGTACTGACCTGTTTATTTTTGTACATCCCTATCCTTGCAACATTCGAGTGTTTTAACCAATAGCCCGCTGCCGCCTGCGCGATTCTTTTATTTACTTCTACTGCACCTTGGACTTGAATTTACTATAGGTATTTAAATTTATTTTGAAATTTTTTTATTTTAAATTTCACGTGTGATATTTAATTATTTTTTTTGGATTAGATGTCAAAAGTGAAATTTAAATTTTATTTTTCTGAAAAAGTTTACATCTGATATGGCAATGGTAAAATACAATTCGATAAAGCTAGAAAAAAGAAACCTAAGGAAATGGTTTAAAAATTCAGAAAAAGTTACGATCTGTAAAAAACGAAAACAAAAAAATTGCTAATAGAGAATTAAGCTTTTACGATTAGATCCTCAGTTTTGTGAACTTGAACAGAACAGAGACAAGAAACGTTCTCAGTTTGCCACCCATTTAGAATTTTTCAATATTATTTTTGAACCAATAATTGCTCATTATTATACAAAGATGTATTGGTTTCATTTAATTAAAATTAATAGTATTACTCAGTAGAGTAGGTATTGCAAAGTAAACTTGTGTGTTTTTTTTTTGCTTCAACTTTTTATTATTAAATATGAAATGTAATTTACTATTTGCTAAGCAACTTGTTGTAAAAATTATTCTTTGAATAGCTTTTGAATAAATATTTTGCTGAACTTCTGATAAGTTTCTTTTGAAGTTCACTTTGGTATTCCATAGGTATAACGTTAGATGTTAATTTTTAAACATGACCACACATTTCTATTATTAATTTTCATGAAGGATACACTATTTCAATAAAAAAGCTTTTAAACGGTGGCTAGTCGATCGTAAAACTATATACTTCAATATTAAATATCGAAAATCAAGACGTGCTCTGAATTATATGAAATTAATTTCTCCTGCAATAGAGACAGAAAGAGAAGAATACACTGGCGTAGCAAAAGTTTCTCTATAGCATTTACAAAATATCTATGTGTTTATAATGTCGTAATACTAACAAGTTTTAAAAATATTTTTCTACTTGCAAGGCATTCTGAACTTTTGGAAACATTCTCACATTTGTTATAGAATGACACAGCATATAATATTCTTTTATGGGTGGAAACAAAAAATAACTTCTTTAACAGTCTTCTATTTTAATTCTACCGGCTTATCGTGCAATCTTACAAGCTTTAAGTAATGAATAAACCAAAATGAGCACCTTTTCTAGACGCATGACAATATTTTAAATGGTTACATCTCGAAAATTAATTGCCTATGACATGCGTTTAAAATAGACAAATGAAATAATTTTTAATTTAAGATTAATTATAAGCAAGATATCGTCAAAAATATTAGTTTTCGCCATATTTTTCCGCTCCACCTACCACAATATTAACTATATTTCAGGTGACGAAAATCACAAAAGTTCCTAAATCCTTTAGTAAAAGATTTGTATTAATCATTGATTCCGTTAAAAGTTTTAAGTTTTACAAAAGTCCAGAGAGACTAATTTTTTTTTTCCCATTTTTTTGAAGTTTCATGTTATTTTAAATCCAAACAAAAATCGGTCGATTTCAATAACGGGAGTTGCCACCCTTAAAAATAGCCGTTAATGCGTTATTTCCTACTGTGCGCTAGTGGAATGATCAGCAGGAGGCCGGGCCGGTATCGACAGCGGTGCCGAATTAATTAATGATTTATGCTGACCGCGGCTCCCCCAGACATCTGTTCCTGCAGAACCCGTTTGAATTATGTAAATATTTCCCCGCTCGTTCCATTATTTACAAAGGACGTAGTTGGTCAAATCTACTGATTGGACCTTGCAAAAATTTCATTAGCCATTTGGGGAAAAATGAGAGCATTATATTTTAAATGAAATACCCAAAATTAATTTTTATTTAATTGCCTATTAATATTTCATTATTGCAATAATTTGTAAACTCTTGTGTAAGTATATGACCTTGAGTTTGGCACAAAGCTAGTAGAAAATTTAAATTCTCTAGTTTCTACTCCATTTTAAAAGGTTATCCCATATCAATTTTCTTTTCAAAATTGGTATAAAATAAATAAATAAAATAATTAAACTTTTTATTTAGCTTATAGGTATTTACATTAACATTTACACTGCTGTTAGAGCAGTAAAATATATTTAAACTTTCGTTTTAAACTTAACACAACATAATTATCACAGAATTTAATATAAATCGGTAGATCGTTAAATTTTGACAGTTCATTGTAAAAAATAGTTTTTTAATTAATCCGTTTTTGGTTTTATAAATATAACGATCATACTTATATCTAGTATTTATAGAGTGAACTCGATGTACAAATTGATTTTTTTCTTTTAAGTAAGTTGGGTGAGCCAATTATTGCCATGTTAAGACATTTTATTCTTTACTGAATTCAAATTTATTTGTAATCACCTGAAACTTTACTACATTAACAATAAACATATCTTATTTTAAAGGATAATAAATAAACAAATTCCATATTAATCCTTAATTCAACATTAATCCCCAGGTACTTGATTTCTGAAACTTTCTCAATTTGTTCATCATTTATTTTAATGAATAGATTTGAGGTATCGAACCGAGATAAGTTGTATTTTGTTTCAATTAACATATATTTAGTTTTTAATAAATTAACACACAAGTTATTGTCGCAAAGCCACTCAAATATTTCAGCTAATTCAGATTTTAAAATATCATACATATAGATAAAAATATTTAGCTTATAACCATAAATGTGATAATACGTACCAAACCTTATGTCTACATAAAATCGTTTCGAAGTTATTGCAATAAGTACAATAAAATACTATGCATAGATATATTTATTTTTTTAACTGACAATGACAAGTATGGCGATCCAGAAAACAACAAGCCAAACTAATTAAATTTTACTCCGATAAACATAACAAACTTTATATTTATAATTGCATGTCGTGTCTGTTTATACAGATAAAATATTTTATTAAGTATCAAAGTATTTAGTTGTCAGGGTAGGGATTCAATTCCATATAATGTGATCTTATCACATAACGGCAACTAATTGCCAGTGAACATTCTGATTGGTCCCTTTTACTGGTAATGATACCACATCAGGTCTACATTGTGAATTGCTCCTTAGGTGAATAACACATACTCCTTCAAAAGTGGGTGCCAGTTAATATTATGTGTACGACACACTGATAAAGCATCGAGGAAGTGGTGTCGGCTTATCCCTTAAAATAAGTATTGCAAAAGTTTGCAAATTTTGACCCCTCCGTCTTCCATGTAACTCTTCGTAATGCTTAGAATTACCCTCCCCTGTAAATATGTAACGCTAGCAGCCAAAAAACTTTGGGTGACAAAAATAATATAAAGCGTTACGTATCGGTTCATCAGACCCCTTCCCCCTCGCAAACCTAAGCATTAAAAGCTTAGGCATTAACAGTGCTTAAAGATTTTAGTATGTTTTTAACTTTAAATACCGTGCGATCTAAATTATATCAACTCTAACCTTTTCCCAAATATAACTTTTTCCATAATGCTAGTCGAAAAGCTGATAACTCCGCACTTCCAGCAATTATTGCAAAGGTTTTTATTTTTAAAATGATTGCTTTTTGATGTTGAAGAGAGAATTTGGTATTTTAATTTTGTAAAGTTTGGTCAAAAGGAGTTAGCGGGTTAACACTTTAAGCCGACGATATTTCATATCGTGAGGTAACTTTCTGAACCTCAACCTAATTAGCATAATTAATTGGAGTTTGTATAATTTATCAAGCATCAAGTGCAGAAGAGATTAGTGAGGAACAGAAAATCGATAATTTGAAGATACGAGGTTAAGAAAGTAACACAACGATATACCTCTCCATTTCTTTATATTTCCTTCTATCTATTCAATATTGGCTTACGACTAAAAAGCTAATTTCAGACGATTCATATCACGTCTTGAGTTTTGATCAGTTAATGCTTCATATAGGTACTAAAGTATATTTTTATGATCAACTAGTTATTTAAAAGCTTTTTTATTAAAATAATATCCTTTAAGCCTAAAGATATATCAGAAAATATATGATGGATTATTTCTAAAATGTTAGTTTATTAATCATCAGAAAACACTGGATTGTATCACCTACTTAAAATATTAGTAGAAAAGTATTTTATTTTTTTTTTAATTTATTTTTTTGAATTTATTTTAAAAAAATAAAAAATAAATTTTCAAAATTTTGGTTAAGCCTTATTCATGCAAAACTTTTCATTTTTTTGCGTATTTTTGCGTTTATGAAGTTTTATGTCGATATAAATCAATTTCGAGCTAAAAAAACAAATTGGCTGTGGGTCGATCGGTCTGTTGATCTGTCGGTCGTTCTGTTCAGAAGGTGGGCAGCTGGGGAAAATAAGATATTTTCTTACAAACATTTGAAAATTGCTATATAGGGGTTTTTGAGGTTGCCGAAATCCATTACACGCGCGAAGGTAAATAATTGAAAAGCCCTTTTCTTGGGCAGTGTATTGTATAATAGATTCAAACCTAACGAAATCTAAAATACGTTTTAAACATTTATAAAAGATTGAAAGAATGCACAAAAAATATTTTGATTGACAAGAATATTATTCAAAATTTGTAAAAAAATCAATTCGTAAACAAAATAGACAGGAATATTATATGAAGAACCTGGCACACATATAGGGGGTTCCTGGGCCTCAGTCAAACTGCCTCAAATTTTGATATTTTGTAATTTCGGGGGTAAAAATTAAATTAGGAAAAGTAGAGTCAAATTAAATGACCAGTTTCGGAGAAAAACGCTTTTAAAAATCCAATTTTATGACAGATTTTTTTGACGTATATTAAGGTTATTTTTTACTTATGTAAATATTAACTTAATTAGTCGTTTTAAGTTTATTATACTCTATTAATTAAAGAACAAGCATGATAAATATTATATAAAAGGCTTTATTATCATTTACTTACATGTGGACTAATAATATTACCACTTTTGTAAATCTTCCAATATGTTTAATTTTTCTACGGTTTTGCTAATTATCTGCATATTTTCTGTTACATTTTAACTTGATTATATTGGACTTTTGGTATATCGACAAATAGTTTATAATCACATATTTTAGATGTTTTTGATATATTTTTTCAAAACTCCATCTGATAATTATCTATGGTTGACAAATCTGTCATGATATTTTTATAGATTGCCTAGCAACAACTCTTAATTAATATTACTACAAAAGGGTTCACTAATGAATTACGTTGTTACTAGGCAATTTTAGTAATAGATTTTACGTGTAGAACTATCATGACAGATGTGTCAACTATCAGATGGAGTTTTGAAAAAATACATCAAAAACATCTAAAATATGTGATTATAAAATATCTGTCGATATACCAAACCATGTTTTCAACATAATCAAGTTAAAATGTAACAGAAATATGCAGATAATTAGCAAATACGTAGAAAAGTTCAACATACTGGAAGATTTACAAAACTGTTAATATTTATTGGTCCACAACTAAGTAATTGATAATAAAGCCTTTTATATAATATTTATAATGCCTCTTTAATTAATATAGTATAATAAACTTAAAACGACTAATTAAGTTAATATTTACGTAAGTAAAAATTAACCTTAATATGTAAAAAAATCTGTCATAAAATAAGATTTTTAAAAGCGTTTTTCTCCGAAACTGGTCATTTAATTTGACTGCAATTTTCCTAATTTAATTTTTACCCCCTAAATTACAAAATATCAAAATTTAAGGCAGTTTGACTGAGGCCCAAGAACACCCCTATATGTGTACCAGGTTCTTTGGTAAATCAATTCATAAACAAAAAAAATTATAAAGCTCTTTTGAGCAACTAAGCTTGCAAGCTACCGTGATCTCTCTCTCTCTCTCTCTCTATTGATATCATTAAAAAAAATCAAATCAGTTTTGGCCATTATATTATGTTTGTAAACTAATATGTTACAGGATTTTAAGGCACAAACAACCCCATCAATTAATTTTTTTATGAAACACGCGTAAACTAGTAAACACTGCGCAGTGCGCGTACTCTACAGTGTAGCACGTGCAACAGTCAAAAAAATTCTTTGTTAATTTAACGTCCCTATTATTGCAACTATGATACCTTGTATAAAATAAAAATTTAAACAAAATATATTTCTTCTCAGCATTTAATAATTCAGTACACAAGACATTATTTTTTTTTATTTTTTTTATTTTTTTGAGAAAATATATTTTTTTTGCAAAAAGGAAATAAAAAAAATATTAAAATTTTATATCCTGCAGAAAAATGTAGAAACGTTTTTTTAGGGAGATATACCTTCTGCAATATAATTCTTATCACCTAGTCAGTAATTAGTATGTTACATATGAGTATAATACGTGCCTCGAATACTTTTATTTCTTTAAAGAAAGAAGCAATTTAATCAAAATGGTTATTTCATTTAATGTAATACTATCTTATAAATGCAGGATGAATAGAACCAATTTAAATCCTTTCTCGCCCCATTTTACTTCTAATTCAGTTTGTCCTTGATGATTATAAGGAAAGCTTAACAACCTCCTAAATATTCCTAAGCCAACTTGTAAAACTATTTAAACAAATCCACAACACACATACCGAATTAAACTTAAATAGTTCCGTTCTTATCTGTTAGTAGGCTCTGATTAAATATCCGCGAATCGCTTGCTATTTGCCTATGTTACACAAACACTAGGCACAGGCCGTAGGATTGCTTTTCCTTTCAGATGTGTTCTTAAACTAAGGTGACATGATAGAATATCGTAAGTGAAACAGTTTAACTTTATATAATCAACATTCCTAATGGACAACTATCCATTGAAGGTTATAACCTATAACAATTGAAAGGTACTTCATTTCGAAACCAAATTTTTGCAGGCAATTTATTATTTTAGGCTATGTGCAATAGAGTATTTTAAAAAACACGTTTTTTGAGGGTTTTAAGTTTTAAGATATGATGAAATTATGTGCCATATTTCAGCCCAAAAAAATAAAATCAGGGTCCGCCCCAAAAACGATTAATATAAGGCAATATTTTTCTTATGAAATATGTCTGGTATACCATCTCATGCAAAATGATTTAAAAAAAAAATATGTTTTTTTTAATGGTCTAATGTGCAACAGAAATTATAAATTTTAGACAATGATTATGTTATATTAAAATCTTTATAATTTAATGTGCATAATATTTAACAGTGTTAAAAAAAAACAGCATTTTATTTAAAACAGCAAACCTTAAGGTGTTGTCAGCCAAAAATGAAACACGGAGTATAAATGAAAATAACTTTACGTCATGCGCACTATTATAACATATTTATTTATATATATATATATATATTTTTTTTGTGTTATAATCACTAAACCTTTATAATTTAATGTACATAATATTTATCAGTGTTATAAAAAAACAGCATTTTATTTAAAACAGCAAACCTTAAGGTGTTGTCAGCCAAAAATGAAACACGGAGTATAAATGAAAATCACTTTACGTCATGCGCCCTATTATAACATATTTATTTTGTATTTTTTTTGATGTTATACTTACTGAGTTATTGAAATTGTCCGGACTAGTGGATCACTCTGTATAATAGGCCGGAGCTACCCTCCCCCCACCTGAATTGCAAAATTCATGATTGCCGAAGTCCTGTCGTGTGTAGTGTCACTCAAAAACATATCCTTCTTTTAAAATAATAATTTAGAGTAGACCCATTTTTACTGAATCTAAAGATATTTAAAAAAAATCTACCTTACCTGAAATCGCCAAATCCGCGTTGGAGTTGTGGATTCCGGCCAAATCCAAATAAAAATACGAAAAAGCATATGAAAATTTTTTTAAATAGACGAAAGATCAAAATGTATTCTTTTATTCGAAGTGTATTCCTAAAACGTCAAAGGTTTTAATTATAAAATTTAATAACTTCTTGAAAAATGTACCAAACGAAGTGTATTCCACGATTAAATTTATATTTTTTAAGGCTTGAAGAAAAAAATAAATGTTATATTTGGAGGTAAATTAACTTATTTTAGTCTTATTTATTTTTACCGTACTTGCTCCGTTTCACTACGCTTGACTGCCAGACCAATAAATTCGACAGGGAAAAGTTCTACTTTTCCTTCTAAGGGAAAGGTATTGGTAATTACAAGCGGAAATACTTTATTTGTAATGACAATCAGCAATACTTTATTTAAGTTAGTTATTACTATTTACTCATTGTGATTTGGAATAATTTATACCACGTTTTATCGACTTCCCCTATAAATGTACATCTTTGGTGGTAGTATTAACTACATAATTTAAATCCATGTTTACTTTGACTATTAATTAAACTGCTAATATGTTATCTTGGTACCTACCGATGTTTTAGTAAAGATACACCTAGTACAGCTTACGGATAAATCATTGTCGGCCATGTTAGATTATTAAATGAAAATACCAACTTGATTAAATTTGCAACAGGGTACAAAGATTACTTTGTTTGTTGCAGGGCCGTAACTAGAAAAAATCTAAGGGGGCTCCGCCGCCAGGGTGCCACCCCCAAAAAAAAGCTTTGTCCCTGACGGTTTCAACCAAATTATGGCGCCTCTAAAAAAATTGAGGCCCAAAAAAATAAGTTCATGAAAAAAGCCTTGCCACTGGAGGTTTCTACCAAAATTGGCTCCCCAAAAGTTACCTTCAAGAAAAGAAACTTTGTCCCTGACGATTTATACCTTTATACCAAACTTGGCCTGCAAAAAAAATGGCTCCCCATAAATTACCTTCCCTTCAAGAAAAACAAAAAAGCTTTGTCCCTGACAGTTTCTACCAAACTTGGAGTCCTTCAAAATAATATTGGACTTTTAAGAAGAAAGCTTTGTCCCTGACGGTTTCTACCAAACTTGGCGCCCCTGCAAAAAAAATTGAGGCCCAAAGGTAGGTGGCTTAAAAAATACCAGGGGGGACAGCGAAAAAAAGTCAAAACCAAGGTCAAGGGGGCTTAGCCCCCCCTGGCCACCCCCTAGTTACGGCCCTGGTTTGTTAACTATGTAAACATAATGTTTAAACAAAATACCGTTATTTATGATAGTGGTGAGTTAGTTAGTTAGTTTTCTAAAACATGAAAGATAAAACTTTTTTCTACAGTCAAATTATTTATTTGCGAGGCGGATTAAGCATACCCCTAAAAAAGTGGGGGTTAACACGTTTGATGCCAGGTGCCGGACTACTTTTTTGCAATGTTATTCAAGTCTACAGTGAGCCCACCAGGTGGGATCTCTGCATTGAATATGTCATTGATGGACCCACCATGTGGGTTGTCGGCAGCGAATAATATAATTAGTTATTTATTTAGCACATCGGCTAAAAAATATAAAAAATGTACTTTTAAAAGGACGATGGGCATAACTAAGTAAAAATATATTAAATTTATGAAAGAAAATGTTTAATATACTCAAAAACTAAAATAAAAAGTAATATCAGTTGGAAATTATGTATTAAAATATTGAACATTAAAAAAGTGTGATAGAAAATGAAACATCTTAAGTGAAGAGCTACATTGCACCTGCGGCGTTTGGAAGAAACTTTCATGTGACATATTTTGCACAACTCACTAACCTCATCTTCAGAGTTCTCAGTTTCTATATCTAGCTTATTTTTTTCAAAAAGTTCTACATGTGCTCTTATAAGAGAATTAGAGCATTATAGTTGGCTTTCCAGCAAATTCTTTAAATTTACATTTTCTTCATCTCCAGAATCTTCATCCGAATTTAAATAATTTGCTGGAGGCACTGCCATATTCACAACATTTCCGTTTCTAGGAAGTTTTGTCTTCCAAATCGCGTAAAAGCTCATCAAGAGTTAGCTCAATAAAAAAAGCTTATTCCTGCTCAACGTCCTTTTAAAGGTCAGTCATGTTTACGGTCATATAACCGAAAATGTAACATTTTCTATTCTTTTTTTTAATTGCAAAGAATAATGAAGGTTGTTTAAATTCTTACATTTAATGCTACTTATTTTGTTAAAATTATAGTCATGGGGTATGTGGCGGGCTCCAAATGCTTAATCCGTCTCACCAATGAATAATTAAAAAAGTATTACTTTCTTCGTTAAAACATTATCCCTAGTAGCATTAAACTTGGACAAGTTTCTTGACCAGAGTATATGACAAAGTTCTTTGTAAAGAAATGGACAATTCTTGAGCAAGATAATTAATCAAGATTCTGTATCCAGACTCGGGCAAGACTTTAGCAAGATCCTTGGTCAAGTATCTTGACCTACCCTAACAAGTACGATTTGATCATGATAGAGATCGCTTTTCGATTTTCTTGCTACATTCTTGCTCAAGACCTGTCCAAGAATCTTGACGAAGTATCTGTAACAATTCTTTGACAATTCTTGAGCAAGAATCTGTCGACAGTATCTTGCGCCAGAATTGTCAAAATCTGGAAGCAGTACATGATCAAGAATCCTGAGCCAGACTTGCTCAAGACTTGATAAAAATTGTTACTAGGGAGGTAAACCATCTTTTATATAATGATAATATTATTATTAAGATTTTTTTTAATAAAGTCTCTTAGATAGATGTACATATATGTAGATAGCTTACAAATCTACGTATATTTGTACGCTATGTATTTCATACAAGTCCAGTACTTACTACCATTTAAAGTTTCCATATAAGAGGGTCAGTGGAAACGTGGTACAAGTGCACTTGTACTACTTATTCACTGTCAATAAAACAGGTATTGTTTAGACATAATTTATGTCACATAAATAATAAAGATGTCGATACCAAGCATAACTTTAAACAAATCCATATACGAACTACTCTATGAACGAAACTAAAAATTAACTGTGGAGATTTGTAGTTAAACTAATTTTGTTAAAACAGTCACTGGTACCACTTTTCAACTGACCCCCTCATATTTAAGATGTATTTGAATTTGTACTTCTAGTAATAGAGGTCGCCCAAATTTGTATTTATCTAATACAGGTCTAAAACATATTGCGTATAGAACGATAACTTGGTACTCGAGTGCCAACGAAACAAAACTAGTTTTCCAATAACACTCAGCACAAAAACGAAATAAGGTGGATAGATGAGCTATGTATTTAATATAATATTTCTAAAATTATAATATTTACTTTATTTTAAATTATATGTAGCCTTTGTAATAGGTTAGCTAAAAGCTAACGCATTAATAATTCACAAACTGTACATTTGGTAAATTTATGCTAATAATCTATAATCTATAATTTAATAGATAATTATAATTTACAGATTGATAGGTACATGCAATTGACGCAGTTATAATAATTTTGCATTCAATTTTCTCTCGAATAATTATAATTACTACATTAATTAACCTACATGTCATGGTATTAAATAAATTTTGTTATAAATTAATCATTGTAATAAATTAAAGCTTATAATAATTATAATTTTGTTATACATTGTATAATAGCAATGTTGTAGTAGTATATTTATCTTGTATTGTCCACGAAATGGAATAAAAAAAAAAGAATAATGTATGTTTTTATTTTCATAATAATTATTTATTAGAAAAAATATTATAGTTTTACATTTGTATAGGCAAGTTTATGATATAATAATAACTAAATTAACTAATATTTAGGACGTAACCAACGAAACGAAAGTAATAAACAAATGACAAAACTAACATTTCAATTTTACTCGGCTAGAATAAACCAAATTTTAATTTTACACCCGAGCTTATAATCAACTGTATTAGTCAGACAAAACCGTCAACACACGAGGCTTAAAGAAGATTTTACTAGTTTTCATTTCTTTTCAATTGATTATATAATTATAATTAGTGAGGTCTAACTTACGGCCGCTGTCATATATTACATTTGTAGCACTTCAAAAGGTGCATTTTGAAATTATATTTTATATACTGGCGCATTCGCCAAAATTGTAAATAGTACTGCCGAATATTTTAAAAAGCATTAATAGGTTTTATCAAGGTGGGCATTGAAATCATAAATTTTACAACATGGTTTGATTTTGTTTGGCAGATAAGAATGAATTTTGAAAGTAAGGTTATTTATTTGTCAAATTTAAAACATATCAAAGCTTTGATTTTTTTTCTAAAAATTAAATATGTAGAATAAAATTTATCGAAAAAAAAAAAAATAAATAAAACAACCTTATTAACATATTTTTTTTTAATTATTAAGTATTATAAGAATTATTTAAATAGTACAATTGGATTTTTTTTTGTTAATTTTTTGTATTATTACACTAACAAAATACAGTACTCACTGTGTTTTTCACTAGACGGTCTTTGTCAAAAGTTTAACCTAACGGAAATATGTAGGGTGCCATTTAAAAAAAAATAGTTATGGCTATTTTAGTTGTTAGATTTGACCTGCTTTCTGAAACACCCTTTATTTTTGGGCTATGTTCCCGCTTAGGAACTTTGGCTAAGTATCATTAAGTAAATCACAAAACAACTTTTCCCCAATTTAAAAAATCAAGGAGAAATTAATTTTCTTAGGGGTGCTTAAATTTGCAAATTTTTCGCTAAAAATTTGAGTAACCCAAAAACTACCGGAGATAGACATAAAGTGTTACACATCAAAATAAAGAAAATTTAATGCGTTCTATTTAAAAAATCAAAGTTAGGTACTACTGGAAGCGGCACAAGCATGAAAATATTTTTAGTCGATATCCAAAAACCCCAATGTGCAAGATATCAGATTTTTAAAACTATTAGTTCTCTCTATACGTTTAAAAGGCCACTTCTGTGAATAACCCTGTATTTTAGTTACTATTAGGGTGCATTTAGTAGAATTCCGAGGCCTTCGGAGCATGCTCTCTCTCTGTATATTCCTTTGTTTAAAACGAGAGAAAACTATGCTCCAAGCGCTCTGAGCTTCAACTAAAATACGCCCATAGTGTTTGATTACAGTACAATGGGAGTACTTATTTTGTTTTATATATATATATATATGAAATTCAATTTTAAAATGAAAATTGTATATTTAAATCAATGCAAATATATACTCAAATTAATTATAGATTTCTGAATATATGTAGGTATACAGGGTGCCCGTTTTTCGAGCTCAAGCATGGGTATCTCGGTTATTATAAGAAATACAAGATCGGTTAAATTAGGACAAAATTGCGCATTTTTATGCTGATCTATAATCTAAAAGAAAATTTGACTAACCATTTTTTGTTTTTTAATTATTGCTAAAAAAACAATCCTGTTTCGTTTTCCGCAACTTTTTCGTAGGAAAAAACCGTTTTTGTATCTCTTATAATAAACCATGCTTGAACTCAAAAAACGGGACCCTGTATATTTAAATTGAAAATTATTTTTTTAGAGTGTATAAACCCTTTTTTAACTGTCGCTTTAAATAATACTTTAAACAAATTATTATAATATTAACTAGTTTTTCATTTATTTGCATTGGTTAAACAAATCATAAATTATTTATTATTAATAATATTAAATTATATTTTAATTCATTTCTTTTAAAAACTATGATTTTTTTAATATATTTTTTTTTTTTGAATTTATGAATTTCAATTGTTTTGATTTCAGTCATGCGTTTCGCGAATTAAATATCATAATTGTCTGGTCAAATCATATAAATTTTCAAAATTAAATAGTCTTTAATTTGGGTAAAATGCCTTTACGATAAAACATTAAACAGTTATAACGTATGGCAAACGTAAAAGTAACATAAGAAGTATCAAAAGGGGCTTACATGAACTTTATTCAGATTAAAGTGTAAAAAATACAGTAGTTTCATCTAGAAAATATTTTGGGTATTTAAAACCCTTAACTAAGTATGCTATAATTCAGTTTTAGCAAAACATGCAGTGAGTCATTTGCAAAAGCTCGTTAAAAGGCATAGATCATATTAATTCGGGTGCGTAATTTTGATCTGATTCGTAATAGGGATCTTTACACTATAGAGTTTACAGCATAGTACACTCTAAATTTGTCCGTCAATCTTTCAGTAGTATTAACTGTAATAACTAAAGCAAATTCACCATGTCAGAACGTGAATTTACAATGTTTATTAAAATTAACCTCAATGTTCCTCGGTTTAGTAAAATCTTAGCTCTTTTCCTGTCGCACTTTAAATTTGTCCGCCAATCTTTCAGCAGTATTAACAGTAATAATTAAAGCAAATTCACCATGTCAAAATGTGAATTTACAATAATTATTAAATTAACCTGAATATTACTTGGTTTAGTAAAATCTCAGCTCTTTTCCTGTCGGTACAATAATTTTGCATTAAAACTCATGAGTTCAAAAACCCAGCAATTTTACAATATTGGTTGAAAATTACCATAATTATAGCTTACATTCTACAAAAGATAGCAGTAAAATTACCAAAATAAAAATTCACATTTTTACAGATAATAGTGATTTTACAGTACTGATTTAAATTTACCACTTTCTTTGCTGGTAACATATGACTTACTTTATTTGCTGTGAAATTGCCATATTTTTATTTACAGTGCGGTACAATAATTTTACATTAAAATTCATGCATGTGGTCCAAAAACCCAGCACTTTTACAGGCAGTCCCGAAAATTACAAGAGCACGTAAATGTAAATTGAAATACTCATTAAATTCGCTGCTCAAATTACTGTGAAATCACAGGTAAAAATTCACATTTTTACAGACAGTAACTTTACAGTATTGATTTAAATTTACCACTTTCTTTGCTGGTAACATATGACCTACTTTATTTGCTGTGAAATTACCATATTTTCATTTACAGTGTAGAAGTATAATAAACAAATTATGGTAATTTTAATAATAATAATAAAATAATAAATTAGGATTATTCCAAATGAAATTATTTATAATTAAGATACAAATTACAACATTTTTTGATCAACGTTTAAAGAATAAAAATATTTTTTTAATTTTAGTATTTAAATCAAAATTGTATATAAAAATGTTGTCATATAAGCTATATTTCAAAAACAAAAGCTTATTATGTGTAACTGATATACATTTTATTCCGATGCTTTAATAATAACGCCAAAAAATGATTAATCCGTCTTAGCTGGTACACCCGGTATATGTATACACGGTGTATTTGAAATAGCGTCGGAAAACAAAAAACAGATCATCTTTGTGACCCCAAAAATCGATTCAGAAAGAAAAAAAATGGAAAAAAAAATCTAAAAAAATTCTTTAGAAAACCTTAAATCCAGCCTACAGACGACGCATCTGTAAGCTTTATCATCGCGCTTTAAATTTGCAAAATGCAAGGTTGTCAGATTTTGTCGATTCCGTATTTACTATTTGACAAAATAACTTTTATCGTCTTTATCATCATAAAATTTTATCAACGATAATTATAAAGTACCGTAAAAAATGTTAAAATAATAACCAAAGATGTACTTGCCATATTCATAATCTTCACCTACAAACTATTTAACAGATGTTGTTTTTAACAGATGCTGAAACTTAACGGGTTAACTTTCACTCACACAACTTTAACTCACACTTGCAGATTTTTTAGTAGAAAAAATACCATATCACTAGTAGTGTAAAGTTTTTGGCAACTCTAAATACATGTAATCTATTCAAAATGTGTACCTTTTATTATATTCGGAGATATTTAACTTTAAATTTGTTGAAAATCTTTGGGCGATTCACTTCACATTTTGATCAGTATTTTATACAGCACAAATCCAAATTTCCCATTGCACGTAAAAATAGCCCCCTGATGGGATGTATACGTTTTCTTCTTCTTGTTCTTCTTCGATTTTTGGCTTTGTATTTTACATTTCAGCCATCGGGTTGCATGGTGGTTACATCAGTAACTAGGAGTAGTTTGAGCCAGATGTATAAGACTAACGACCAAAAATTATAGAAATTTTAAGGGAAAACAACAGTTTTGCTACAGTCAAAACAATACGAAAAAATAAATGATCTAACCTAAAAATACCAAACAAAGTGTAGCCAACTGTAGAAATATAAAAACTGGCTTTGGTTTATGAAGCTACGGCTTTTTTTTAATAAATCAAACATTAAACTTTAGTGACTATAAAAAGTATATTGTGATTGTGTTTTAAAAGAAAGAAATCATCAGAGAAGACTTTTCACAGCAAGAGGATAACTTCGTTGCAACAGACGGAAAGGCATGGTACAAACCAGACGGTCCATTTCGTTTAAGTGTAACCGACAAGGACTGGTTGGAAAGCCCTGGCAGCTCAAACCACAGATCTGAAGTGAGAGAGAGAGAGAGAGAGAGCTACGACTTTTCTAATTCAATTCTCAGAAAATTATTTTGACTAGTATTTTTTGCAATAAATCGTAGTTTCAATAATAAATAGTTAAAAATCATTGCAGTGGTTTATGTGCGTTATTTTCCTGTAGTGATTAGACAATTTTTGTTTAATATTTCAAGTTTAATACCTATCCCGACCATTCTAATGCAAAAAAAGTGTTTCAAAGTGTTGTGTAAATTTTTTTACTTTATTATTTAATAAATCTTATAGTGATTCAATCGCTGTGGTTGATAATTTAAAAAAATCAGTGAAAACTTCTTGTTAAGATAAAAAACAAGGGTTGGGGAAATAGTTCGATGGCATCCAGCGGATACCTAAAATATTATTATTACCTAGGTGATAATGATATGTTTACTTCATGAAAACATCCCCTATTTTACTACGGTAGGTAAGTTTAAAAAAACTTTTCTCATCGAGTGAATCTGGCAACGTTGAGAAGATTTCATACATATTTGCTACAAGGTCACCATTAATTTAGAGAATTTCATAGCGTGACATTGACGTACGGCTAAAAGGTAAATTTTTTTCAAAAAAATCCCATTCTGAAACTGCTGCACATATTTTTTTAATTTTCACGGAAAATGTTAGTTATACCATGAGCTATTCGTGTATTTTTTTCCGACGCTATTTCAAATACACGGTGTATATATACAGATAAATTTAAAATGTGAATTTCTCTATTATCCGTATTCTTATAATGAGCAGAGTTTGTAATATATGTGACACTTCTATTTTTAAAGAGGTAATATATCATATAATGAAAGAGATATTTGTAACTTGTTGAAGTGGCAATACAATAATGCGGATCTAATTTTAAAAATATTTATATCGACAAAATATTTTATTTTTGGATATGAATACGTTCTTTGTAAAACAAATCAATATGCTGATTTTTTTAAAGTAGTAAAAATATTGTTAAATGGAGTTAAAATGTTCTAGTACTACATATATAAATAAATTATGTTATGCAATAATAATAATAATAATAATAATAATAATAATAATGTTTATTAATCTAATTATCACAAAAAAGGATGTTAGACAAGTCAAATATACAATAATGATTTGTTAATATGTTAATCCACATTGTGATATGACAGTAAATAGAACTTTTTCCTTAATATACTTGTTTATGTATCACAAGGGATACATAACATGTACAAAATGTAAAATCTTTATTTCAATTAGATCAAAAATATGTCTAAAACTTGAAATCTGTAATTTATTTGGCTTAATATTATATTATTACTATCTTTGTCATATGGCCTTTAGGCTGGAATAAATGCATTATTAAAATATTTAGCCACTTACTGTCATTTCACTACGTGGGTTAATACAGAGGTATACTTTTATATGGTGTAGTGCCTTTAACTTTTAACTGGTGTAAGATATCGAGTTTGGAACAGGTGTATTGCATAATATTAACTATGTATTTACGTTAGAGATAGATTTTTATATTTTAACATAACACAAGGGGCCAAAGTTTTAAATGGAAGAGTGGATCCTGCGATGTATCATTTGAAATATTTTACAATTATAGTCTATCCAACGGTGTATTTATTTTTTGATTTCAAGTTATATTGAGAGGTTATATTTAGCTTTAAAGTTTTAGTTTTTTCATAAACCAGACTATATTTTTTCTACGTATTTTTGGGTGCTGAAAACGAATATAGCTATTAAAAAAATTCTTGACCCTCAAAATCTTGAGATGTAGCGCACAATGGGTTTTTTTTTGTATGCATTCGAGGCAAGCAACTATTTTTTAATAATTTATTTTTAATTTACACGAAAAACAAGGCTTTTCCCTGCGACAGATTAATAAAAATCCTACTGAAACCAAATCCCACCCTCTCGTTTTCCAATGCCTATATTAAAAACATATAAAATGAAAAAAAGTACTAAAAACCATTAAAAAACCTATAGTAAAACCCATAAAAAAAAACTATAAAAAAAAATAAAAAAAAAAACTAGAAAATATTCTCGGAACTTTCAAGTTTTATCCTAATACAAAACATGATTTTTCTTTAATTAATTTAATTTATTTTTTTGGTACCGATTGCAAAATAATGGCTGACTAAAAATTTGACGAATTTAGTTTTATATTATTCTAAAAATTATAAATTCCAGACATTAATTCATTGCGTCAAAACAAATTCACATCGAATTAAGAAATAAATAAATTCTTTTAAAGTTGTTAAATTCAAATTGTTTAATGTTGTTTTACATAATAGACCTCTAGATTCGGTAAAATTTTTATGTATAGAAACTATACCTTCCTGTCGGTGTATTACATAGGGGGAAATACCCATGAATGGGACACTTTTTACTTTTATATTTTAGAATTCTAAAATTAAAAGTATTGAAATACACATTTTTTTTTTCAAACCTTTTTTTCCGATTTTTTCACATTTCTCGACGTTTTCGAAGTTTTTAAGACTTTTGAGACCATGTTAAAAAAATGTCTGTCTGTCTGTCTGTCGGTCACACGATAACTCGGGAAAGACAAATCGTAGCGATTTGAAATTTTTGGTATTTTTTTAAAAAAATTTATCGTTCAATTATAATTTTGGCATGTATAGGAAGGTAATAAAATTTACCATAAAAAAGGTGAAAACCATTTTTTTCGTAGCACCAATACTTCTGGAGATATTAGTAAAATAACAAAATACACGCCACTGTGAAGTCTTTTTATTAGTTTATAGGTAAAGCTTTGTATTTTGCAAATTTTAATAATGATTTATGTCTATTTCAAGCAAAAAAAATTGTCGGTCACCAGTTACGATGCTCAGTACTGCTTAGACAAACGTAAGTATGCGCAGAAGAGTTTATTAATATATACGAATGCTTAAAAGTGTTCTGGCAAACATATACAAATATGTCATGAGCAGTAAGGATTGGTGGAACATATTTATGCGCAAAAGTGTTTAATAATAAATACGAATGCTTAAAAGTGTTCTGGCAAACATATACAAATATGTCATGCGCAGTAGGGATTGGTGAAACATATTTATGCGCAAAAGTGTTTAATAATACATATAAATGCTTATAAGTGTTCTGGCAAACATATACAAATACGTAATGCGCATTAAGGATTGGTGGAACATATTTATTCGCAAAAGTATTTAATAATACATATGAATGCTTATAAGTGTTCTGGCAAACATATGAATGCTTATAAGTGTTCTGGCAAACATATACAAATATGTCATCCGCAGTAAATATTGGTGGAACTTATTTATGCGCAAAAGTGTTTAATAATACATACGAATGCTTAAAAGTGTTCTGGCAAACATATACAAATATGTCATGCGCAGTAGGGATTGGTGAAACATATTTATGCGCAAAAGTGTTTAATAATACATATAAATGCTTATAAGTGTTCTGGCAAACATATACAAATATGTAATGCGCAGTAAGGATTGGTGGAACATATTTATTCGCAAAAGTATTTAATAATACATATGAATGCTTATAAGTGTTGTGGCAAACATATGAATGCTTATAAGTGTTCTGGCAAACATATATAAATATGTCATGCGCAGTAAGGATTTTACTTACAAATAAATACGCAAAAGTGTTCTGGCAAAGATATACAAATATGTCATGCGCAGTAGGATTGGTGAACATATTTATGCGCAAAAGTGTTTAATAATACATACGAATGCTTAAAAGTGTTCTGGCAGACATATAAAAATATGTCATGCGCAGTAGGCATTGGTGGAACATATTTATGCGTAAAAGTGTTTAATAATACATACGAATGCTTAAAAGTGTTCTGGCAAACATATACAAATATGTCATGCGCAGTAAGGATTGGTGGAACATATTTATGCGCAAAAGTGTTTAATAATACATACGAATGCTTAAAAGTGTTCTGGCAAACATATACAAATATGTCATGCGCAGTAAGGATTGGTGGAACATATTTATGCGCAAAAGTGTTTAATAATACATACGAATGCTTAAAAGTGTTCTGGCAAACATATACAAATATGTCATGCGCAGTAAATATTGGTGGAACTTATTTATGCGCAAAAGTGTTTAATAATACATACGAATGCTTAAAAGTGTTCTGGCAAACATATACAAATATGTCATGCGCAGTAGGCATTGGTGGAACATATTTATGCGTAAAAGTGTTTAATAATACATACGAATGCTTAAAAGTGTTCTGGCAAACATATACAAATATGTCATGCGCAGCAGGGATTGGTGGAACATATTTATGCGCAAAAGTGTTTAATAATAAATACGAATGCTTAAAAGTTTTTTAGATTTTAAGCTTTCACGGCCATTAAGATATAAAGAACTTTCACTTTCGGGTTTAGACCGTGTTAATGGATTTTCACTTTCCGACGTTTCGTCTCTTACTACTAGAGACATCTTCAGGGATTAATCTGAAACTAAGTTTCGAATCAACTTGTGTCACTATTTATGACGAGTTGTGGTTATTCACCCGTGACGAGGTTTTTCCTATCAAAGACTTCCATATTGCAGGTAAGTGGTAACCAGTGTCCCGATTGATATTGTTAGGATGCTTGATGATTTCTATCGATTCCCGTATCTTCCTTGGCATTTTTCTGTTTTCTGTTAATATTTGTTTTGTTTCAGACAAATTGATTTTATGACCTGTTTCATGTACATGTTCGGCTACTGCCGATAACGAAATTTGTTTCTTTCTTATATTGCGCTCATGCTCTTGAAGTCTTGTAGAAATTTTTCTCTTAGTTTCACCTATGTAAACCGTACCACAGGAGCAGGGTATTTTATATACGCCTTCTGAACTCAGGGGTATTTTGTCTTTTGTTGAAGTCAAACATTGACCTAATTTTTGGTTGGACCGAAATATAGGCTTAATATTTGACTTCTTCAAAAGTTTACCTATTTTATTCGTGATACCGCTTACATAGGAAAGTATAACTTGTGTCTGTCTGTCATTGTCACTATTGTCCTGTTGTTTGGGTCTGGGATTTCTGTATTTGTATATGGTCTTATTAATGTCTTTTTTGGTATAACCGTTCATGGTCAAGGCTTTGGTTAGTTTAAGGAGTTCTGTGTCTAGGGAATTCTTGTCTGAAATCATGAAAGCCCTATGAACAAGTGAATTAACTACCGAGCGTTTTTGAGAGGGATGGTGATGTGAAAATGCGTTTAGGTATCTGTCAGTGTGGGTTTTCTTCCTGTATACCGAGTGTCCTATTGAGCCATTTTCCGTTTTGTAAACCAAAACGTCCAAAAAGGGAAGTGATCCGTTGTTCTCAATTTCCATCGTAAACCGTATAGATTTATGTTGGGAATTGAGGTGATTTAGAAAACCTTGAAGGCTTTCCATGCCATGGGGCCAAATAGCATAGACATCGTCTACGTATCTGCGCCAAATTTTAGGTTTTAATGGAAATGACTCAATAGCTTTTTTCTCGAAGTATTCCATAAAAGCATTGGCCGCAGGGGGTGATAATGGGCATCCCATTGCGGCGCCTGACACTTGTTCATAGAACTCTCCCTGTATCAGAAAATATGTAGATGTCAGACAAGCTTCAAATAATTTACATAACTTAGGGTCAAGATTTCCAGTTGTAAGTAGGTCTCGTATAATATTTATTGTATCGGGAACGGGAACGTTAGTAAATAGAGATTCTACGTCGAAACTAACCATTATGTCCGAGGGGTCCAGGGTCACTGTCGATAAGGTTTGTACAAAGTGTGTGGAATTTTTTACATAAGACCTCGTTTTTCCAACTAACTGATTTAAGATTTGGGCAAGGTGTTTGGCAAGTTTATACGTAGGGGAACCTATTGTGCTGACAATTGGTCTAAGAGGGGCACCGTCCTTGTGAATTTTAGGTAAACCATATAATTTTGGTACGCGGGAGTCTCGGGGGGTTAGATTATAAATTTCAAGAGGTGTAAGGGAGGATTGTTTAAGTAATTGTGTGATTTTTCGTTCAAATTTTCCAGTAGGATCGGTCTCGAGTTTTTCGTATGTGTCATTGTCTATGAGTTCCGTTATTTTGTTAAAATAGTCAAGTTTGTCCATCACCACAGTGGTATTACCCTTATCAGCAGGCACAACAATAATATCGTCATTACGATTAAGATTCTTTAAAGCTAAATATTCCTCCCTTGTCAGGTTAGACTTAGGTGGTTTTGACTTTTTCAGAATCTTAGCCGTTTCATAACGTACTATCTCTGCATCTACCGGGGGTAATGAAGACAAGGAAGACTCCACTATAGAAATTATTTCGTCTGTTGGTACTGTCCTGGGTGTAATGGCAAAGTTATGTCCTTTGGACAGCAAAGAGATCTCACATTCTGTTAAGTTTGTCTTTGACAAATTAACAACAGTGTTTGAATTTACTGGAGGTTTCTCTTTACTATCCAAAGAAGAAAACTTTTTCTTTTGGATTTCTGAGACTTTAACACCAATAGCATGAGCGTGTTCATAAGTTATAGTATCTAGTACATGCTTAAAAGTGTTCTGGCAAACATATACAAATATGTCATGCGCAGTAAGGATTGGTGGAACATATTTATGCGCAAAAGTGTTTAATAATACATACGAATGCTTAAAAGTGTTCTGGCAAACATATACAAATATGTCATGCGCAGTAAATATTGGTGGAACTTATTTATGCGCAAAAGTGTTTAATAATACATACGAATGCTTAAAAGTGTTCTGGCAAACATATACAAATATGTCATGCGCAGTAGGCATTAGTGGAACATATTTATGCGTAAAAGTGTTTAATAATACATACGAATGCTTAAAAGTGTTCTGGCAAACATATACAAATATGTCATGCGCAGTAAGGATTGGTGGAACATATTTATGCGCAAATGTGTTTAATAATACATACGAATGCTTAAAAGTGTTCTGGCAAACATATACAAATATGTCATGCGCAGTAGGGATTCGTAGAACATATTTATGCGCAAAAGTGTTTAATAATAAATACGAATGCTTAAAAGTGTTCTGGCAAACATATACAAATATGTCATGCGCAGTAAGGATTGGTGGAACATATTTATGAGCAAAAGTGTTTAATAATACATACGAATGCTTAAAAGTGTTCTGGCAAACATATACAAATATGTCATGCGCAGTAAGGATTGGTGGAACATATTTATGCGCAAAAGTGTTTAATAATACATACGAATGCTTAAAAGTGTTCTGGCAAACATATACAAATATGTCATGCGCAGTAAGGATTGGTGGAAGATATTTATGCGCAAACGTGTTTAATAATACATACGAATGCTTAAAAGTGTTCTGGCAAACATATACAAATATGTCATGCGCAGTAGGGATTGGTGAAACATATTTATGCGCAAAAGTGTTTAATAATACATATGAATGCTTTTAAGTGTTCTGGCAAACATATGAATGCTTATAAGTGTTCTGGCAAACATATACAAATATGTCATGCTCAGTAAGGATTGGTGGAACATATTTATTCGCAAAAGTGTTTAATAATACTTACAAATAAATACGCAAAAGTATTCTGGCAAAGTGATACAAATATGTCATGCGCAGTAAGTATTGGTGGAACATATTTATGCGCAATAGTGTTTAATAATACATATGAATGCTTAAAAGTATTCTGGCAAACATATACAAATATGTCATGCGCAGTAAGGATTGGTGGAACATATTTATGCGCAAATGTGTTTAATAATACATACGAATGCTTCAAAGTGTTCTGGCAAACATATACAAATATGTCATGCGTAGTAGGGATTGGTGTAACATATTTATGCTCAAAAGTGTTTAATAATAAATACGAATGCTTAAAAGTGTTCTGGCAAACATATACAAATATGTCATGCGCAGTAAGGATTGGTGGAACATATTTATGCGCAAAAGTGTTTAATAATACATACGAATGCTTAAAAGTGTTCTGGCAAACATATACAAATATGTCATGCGCAGTAAGGATTGGTGGAACATATTTATGAGCAAAAGTGTTTAATAATACATAGGAATGCTTAAAAGTGTTCTGGCAAACATATACAAATATGTCATGCGCAGTAGGCATTGGTGGAACATATTTATGCGTAAAAGTATTTAATAATAAATACAAATGCTTAAAAGTGTTCTGGCAAACATATACAAATATGTCATGCGCAGTAAGGATTGGTGGAACATATTTATGCGCAAAAGTGTTTAATAATACATACAAATGCTTAAAAGTGTTCTGGCAAACATATACAAATATGTCATGCGCAGTAAGGATTGGTGGAACATATTTATGCGCAAAAGTGTTTAATAATACATACGAATGCTTAAAAGTGTTCTGGCAAACATATACAAATATGTAATGCGCAGTAGGCATTGGTGGAACATATTTATGCGTAAAAGTGTTTAATAATAAATACAAATGCTTAAAAGTGTTCTGGCAAACATATACAAATATGTCATGCGCAGTAAGGATTGGTGGAACATATTTATGCGCAAAAGTGTTTAATAATACATACAAATGCTTAAAAGTGTTCTGGCAAACATATACAAATATGTCATGCGCAGTAAGGATTGGTGGAACATATTTATTCGCATAAGTGTTTAATAATACTTACAAATAAATACGCAAAAGTGTTCTGGCAAAGATATACAAATATATCATGCGCAGTAAAGATTGGTGGAACATATTTATGCGCAAAAGCGTTTAATAATACATACGAATATTTAGAAATGTTCTGGCAAAGATATACAAATATATCATGCGCAGTAAAGATTGGTGAAACATATTTATGCGCAAACTTGTTTAATAATACATACGAATGCACAGAAGTGTTCTGGAGTTGCTAGAGGTGAGGAAGTGTGACAAAAAGTGTGTAGTCCATTTCCACTATTCTATTCGTCTAAAATATAAAAGTTTTCAAACGCTTTTGCGTTTCAGATATTTTTTTAAACGCCTGCCATTATTTAATTTTTAACTTTTATACCTATTTTTTTTTAGTTCTCATATTTAGAAAGAAAACAGTTCAAGTGTTAAATTTGAATAATATTTATTTTTACCAAAACTACAACCTGAAAAAAAAACTAATTTGTCCCATTCATGAACACGGTGTTATTGAATGGGACACAAATACAAAATTGCTATTAAAGGTAAAAAATCTTAAAAACAACTATTATTTTCACTATAACTAATAACAATAAACCTATGATGTTATTTTCTGACAAAAAAATAGATGTTAAATACTTTTTTACATAGAATTTAATTTAAATTATTTTACTCTGTTTTTTCAAATCAATATCAAATATTAGTTTGTTTTGAGTTCTAACTGGATAAATTCAAAAAAATAAATTAACATAAACGTATTGGCCTTATTAATACTAGTAAACATGAAAAAGCTCGTCGCTCTAGCTTAAAGGGTACAAGAGCTATTAATTAGAAACCTTATTTTTATTACAATTTTAAAGAGCCGTAGCTCCCTTAGGAGTTTTTTTTTTCATATTTTTTAACTTAGAATTACCTTTTAAATTTCTCGAACTTATTTCTGAATAACCCTGTATATATGATAGATTTATTTCATAAAACATATATAAATATTTAGTTCATAAAACATATATAAATATTATGTTACCGAAACTTAATCCTTAATGTATAACGATATAATATATACATATTTTGTAGAAAATATTTATAAAATACTATATTTTAGTTTTACTGAAAATGTAATATAATATTATATCGCATTTTATTTATCGCTTACGTATATCTTTTATAAGTATTAGAAAAATCATAAATATTTCTCCGAAGAAGAAATAATGAGACATACAAAGCACAGTGTGCCTTAATATTTTAAATGGAAAAGTCCAAATCACCTCATATTTTTTGATTTTAGGTTGTTTTTAGGACATTTCCAAACGTTTTTGATAAAAATTAAAATCGCTCATGAAGCCGTTTTTAAATAAAGTAATTCTTCTTCTTCAAGTTTTCCCTACATCACAATAAGGTGGTTTTTCTATGACACCCTATAGCATAGGTACTACCCATGATACTCAATATAATCATTCACACGCCTACTTTGTTAATGTCTAAAATTACGGTCGTCTTATTTTGGACATTAAAAAAGTAGGCGTAAATGTTCATGATCATATTGAATATCATGAGTAGTACCTATTCTATAGTGTCATAGAAAAAACTCCTTATTGTGATATCAGGAAAAACTTGAAGAAGGAGAAGCAGAAGAAGAATGACTTTATTTAAAACTCCTTGACCGATTTCAATTTTTGTCAAAAACTGTTTAGAAATGTGCCAAAAACAACCTAAAATCAATTTTTAGAGTTTGTATTCTGTCGATAAAAGTACTTAATTTTTTTATTAGCTTTCACGGTGTGCCATAAATATTTTAAATGGAAAGTCAAACTACCCACTGATCCCCTGGGCGAATTTAAATAAAAATTTCGTTTACCCCTACATTTTTTGACTAAAACATATGGTATGTTACATACCAGATGACATAAGAAATCAGTTCCCATTTAATAGAAAATCGTAAAAGATAGGCTTTTTAGACAGGAAAACGTTTCTATGGTGTAACATCGCAGGTTTAACCGTTTTAAAGATAAATGCAATTAAATGTAAATTTTTAAACATCAGAAACCAAAAATAAAAAAATATAAAGCCAAAAACAAATATTAAAATATTTTTTTTGGCTTTAATGGGTGGTTATTTAACATTAAAGACCAAAGAAACCCTCCAGAATTTCCTCAATTTTATATACAATCAGTTTTTATCCAAAAACCAGGTTTAAAAGTTTCACCGCTCTAAACATTAAACGATTTGGCTCATTTTTGAGTGGCCGTTTTTTACTAAGGAGCAACTTTTGACCCAGAGACCGTTTTTGATTTCGAAATTCGGTATTTTTTGACACACATTACTCAAAAAAACGTTTTTTTATCTGTCTAAAAGCTTTTTCTTTCAAATGGGAATTGATTTCTTATGCCATCAGGTATGTTTTAGTCCAAAAATGTAGGGGTCCACGAAATTTTTATTTAAATTCGCCCAGGCGAACCATGGTTTTACTTTCCATTTAAAATATTTAAGGCACACCGTGAAAGCTAAAAAAAAAATAAGTACTTTTATCAACAGAATACAAACTCTATAGTGCGTCTTTTAAAATTTTTAAAAGCCAGACGTCTACAAGACCCATCGACTGTGGCTATACATTTTTTCCAATCCATATGAAAAGAAAGAAAGCTTTACAGATAAAAAGCACGTAAATAAATCACGTACACTAAAAATATATACAATATATGGTCCAACTGACTCTGTGAAATCATACAGTGCATGTCAAAATTCCGCCACCCCCATTTAACTTTTGAACTACTTGATATGTCAACTTGCAATTTGAAACGCTTAAATAACATAACCCAAGTTATGTTTTGTTATATATTTATTATTTTATGTTATGTAAAAACAAGCCGTAAAGATATGTAATGCCAAGCCTTCCATTATATAATATTCATAGTAAATGGTTTATTGAATTTTCCCAAATAGTTTTTTTTTTAATTTTTAAAAAATGTTTAACCCCCCATAACTTTTTTGTTTTTTGGGGATTACTTTCAAAATTGGTAGAATTGATCCTTGATAAAAGTGTTTTTTCCTGAAAAAGTTACGTTATTCGGAATGTTCTTTCAGCTTTTTTCGATTTTTTAAAAAGTTTAACCATAACTGTTTTGTTTTTGGCGGATTACTTTCAAAAAGAATAGGAATCTTCTCCTCGTAAAACTTAATTTTTACTGAGAATTTCAAGTCGATAGGATTATTTGTTCTCGTGTTATCGTGTTCACAAAAATTGTGACATCGAACGGACAGACAAGGACATTAAAAAAAAACTGCGTATTTTTTCATGAAACAAATTAAATTTATATCCAAGAATTTTTTGTCTGGGACGATTTTTGAAAATTCGAAACTACCGTATAATACTATTTTAGCTACAGGCGCTGTGAATAGTATAATAATCTAACCATGTTATTTAGAAATATTATTTTAAAAGTAACATAACCCAAATTATTATTTCGACTTTTTTTATGCACCAAAAAAAGGTATTTAAAATTTCAAGTTTATATCTTAATTAGCTCAAAAGTTAAGGAAGACTAAAAACACGCACGGTATAGGTTAAATTGTACACTTATATTGCAAAATAAACCTGTAAGCTGATTTTTATTTTTTTCAGTGATATAAATTTGGTTTTTAAAATGTAGATTAAAATAATTTGACAAGCTAAGTCAATTTGAATTAGTAAAATGAATAATATTTCATATAAACATCAGAACTGACAAGTTTTGATTCTCCAACTTAAAAAAAAACAATTTTAAGTGTCCCACTTTTTCCAAAAAAAAGTTTATGTCCCTGATTACACTGCTCTACAAAATAATATTTTTTTATTCGCCGTGGATCCTTTAGTTGCATCTGGCTATATTTAATGCGCTGATTTCGGAACCTTTTTGCGTTTTTCTCGAATAGGTCGTTTTTTTTTTTTGAGATATAGGACACAGTGTTTTTTGTCTATAGTTGTAGTAAATAAAAATATCTCTAATTAATTTTTTTACCCTGAATTGGTTCTCTATTAATAGGGCTCCAAGCAAAAAAAAGCGGATTTAAAATATCTTTATTCGTTTGTTTTTTTTATAGTCTTCTAAATTTATATATTTTGATAAAAATTTAATATAAATGCTAAAGATACGACTCTAATTTTTATAAGCAATACTAATACATATGTGCGGTTTATAAAAATAAGTAAAGTTTTAGATTTACTCCAGTGGCGGAGTTTTTACTGGGGGTTATCGAAAAAAAAATAAAAATATTTTTTCCTTGCTTTAAAACATTAAATAAACATCAAATAATTTAAAATATTGTTGTCCTGCTTTCAATAACTTTCCGTGAAATCTCCGTGACTGGATTCAATCTAAAACTTTTTTTATTTTTACAAACCACACAAGTGTTTTAGTGTTGATTACAAAAATCGAAGCCATATCTTTAGTACCTCTTTATATAAAATTTTCATAAAAATATAGCGAAAAAATGCGAAAAATCTCATTTTTTGAATCTAGAAGCTTATAAAAAACAAATAAAGATATTTTATCCAATACATACAGATAATGAGACAATTACCAGCTTTATTTTAAATAGATAAACTCAATAATAACCCCCGCGTGGCTTTTACTTTATTGATTGGATAATTATTTATTTTACCCACTCAACTGTCACTTGTCAAATTATTTTCTTGTAAATGTCATTAAAATTTTTAATAAAAATATGAATATCTAAGCTATTTATTGGATAAAACCTTGTATGGCACTCATGGGTAAACCGATATTGCCCTCTCGAAAATTAACCTGCTTGGCTGACGCCTCGCAGGTTAATTTTCTCATGGGCAATATCTTACTTTACCCACTAGTACCATAAATAACTATTAAATCCTCTTTTTTTGACTTTTAATAGAAAACTAATCCAGAGCAAAAAAAAATAACTAGACATTCATATTTATTTTATTGTAACTATAGGCAAAAAAGACACTGTGCCCTATATCTCAAAAAAACTAACTGATCGAGAAAAACGAATCAAGTTTCCGAAAACAGCGCATCAAATAGGTGTAGAATCAACTAAAATTGTGTCGGCAAATTGAGTGTAGAGCAGTGTTATTAATAATAACAATATATTGTTATCCAGACAGAACGAGTGAAATTTGACAATAATAATTATAATTATAATAGTCAATAGTCAATAATTATTGACATGAATTATGCGTTTAAAGACTTACAATGTAAAAATACGCACTTTATGACAAACTAATGCAATAGTGTTAAACCTGGTAAAATTTTTCTACGCGAGTTCTGAAACACCTTATATACTATGATAGTATTAATAAGGGCAATTAGTTTATGTTAATTTATTTTTTTAAATTTATCCAGAGCCGTGCCTAGGCGGACAAAATGCATTTTGAGGGCTAAGACAACATTTTAACACATTTTTAACCAAACTTTTTTATATGTATTTTTTTGGATTTGTTCTAAAAAATATAGATTCCTTGAGTAAAAATACATAAAAAATGTCGTATAGTAACACTATAGGAGCAACCGTTTAAAAAAATGCAATTAAGAGGAAGTAACATTTTGTGCTACCAAAAATACTTTTACTTTTTAAAACGCTATTGGTCCTTTAATATTAAATTTAGGTATTTAGGTGAAGAATTGTTTAGTTTTAAATGAAGAATCATCCTGCAGCATTAAAAATTTATTGGTGCTTTTGTTCCCCATTCAATATCACTATCACTATCTTCGAAGGCCCGTAGCTCACTAGGGCTCATTTTCGGACCAACCTTAACAGGAACTTTTTTTGATATTTTTGGATGTAGAATCACGTCTTAAATTTTGGCATGCCAGCTACTGATCATCCTGTATTTTCTCGAAATTTCAATAAATACATAATATGTATATATTATATTATATTGTATTGTAGAAATTTGTTGAACTTGAGTCCGCTGTAACTCGTGAACTACTTATCTGATTGAAATATTTTTCCTACAAAAGTTGCAGAAAATTTCATGCTTTATAATTTTTAACATAGATGGAGCTACAGAGAAGATATTCTCGAAAAACTGATTTTCGGAACCATTTTTCCCAATATGGCGGCGCGAACGGCGGTCGCTCAAGGTCGAAAACTCGGAATATTGAGAAATCCGAATTCGGTACTAGTTTGAACCTAGTTCCTAGAGGCCGCTTGCTAAGTACTTCGTAGTGAATTAAATCCTGCATATGTTTTTACCCTGTAAAGCTGGGAATGTTTTGACTTTAAACTAGAGAAGAGTCATTATTTCCACGTAAAAAACATAATCTTGGTCAATATCGACATCTCAAGCCATTTTCGAGATATTTGTCTTTGAATATTCCAACGCACATCTTTTAATTTCTGAAAAATATTCAATTCACAAAATGTGCCTTGAATGTTGACAAAATAATACGTCGCGATGACAGCTGCCATTGTTTTCTATCTCTCCTGACTAAGGTACTTTATTGTTTTCATTCCTTTATATTTTTATTTTTTTTATATATTTTTTTTATTTTTTTTTGCACTTGGATATATTTTTTTATTTGCTGCTTTATTTAATTTTTGTTATTTGATCGATTTCTAATTGTTATCAAGTACCTATCAATTTTCAAGTTTCTACGATCCCCTATTCGAAAAATGTCACTTTGACAGGTCCGCCATCTTGTTTTTCAGTTTTGTGCATTTTTGTGTTTTATTGTACTCCTACATGCAGGATTTAATTCATGACGAAGTACGTAGCAAGCGCCCTCTAGGAACTAGGTTCAAACTAGTACCGAGTTCGGATTTCTCACCTTTAAAAACCCAACTAGTATAATTTTGAATTTGATATCTTCAACAGTTTTAAAATTATTGTAATTTTTCGAAAATTAAGTTTCACTTTCAACACCCTGTATACTTTTAATGACATTTTAATAACATTTTCCAACATATATTGACTTAATCTTCTTATTTTGATCTCTAGTATCACCTGTTGCTCTATAGCGGATAAGTTATGGGACACCCTGTATATAAATATGTTTAAAGAATATTTTATGATAAATTCCATTAGAAATTATAAGATAACATTGATCTGTTTTGATGAAATTTACACAACATATTCCGTAAAATCTAGATTTACATAATTTACTATGAAACTTTCAAGAGCATGTTACATAATTCAACGTTGGCATTAATTTTTACATATTTTGCTTTCCCATTTTGAAAATTTTCAAAATTTCGGAAAGCCTTGTATTCGTGCAAAAATTTTCAAATTTTTTTGTTTGCGAATTTTTGCGTTTTATGACGTTTTATGTCGATATAAATCAATTTCAAGCAAAAAAAAAATATCGGTCGATCTGTCCGGGAAATCTTGTAAGCACGATAACTTAAGAATGCTTTAAGCTAGAGACTTGAATTTTGTCATACAGGTATGTTACCAAAAGTTCTCGCTCGGGATTGTTTTTGGTGAACATTGGCGTGCGGCAAGGGGGGCAAATGGGGAAAAATACATTTTTTTTAGAAAAAAATTAAAATTGCTATATAGAGGTTTTTAAGGTTGCTGGAATTGAATCTGATAATAAAATTTCTCTAACTTCACCCCCGAGGGAGTGAGGGGGTAAATATTTTGAAATAATTTCCTAATTTTCGTGAAAATTTGTAGATAGGGGTTTTTGAGGTTGATAAAAATGATTCTTGAAATATATTTTTTGAAACCCACCCAATGTGATTTTTGTGAAAATTGGTATATTGACGTTTCTGAGGTTGCTGGAAATGAATCTGATAATAAAAATGGTCTAACTCTACCCTACCCCCAGGGGGTGGGGGGTGATTTCGTGAAAGTTGGTATTTAGGGGTTTTCAAGGTTGCTGAAACCAAATATGATAATAATACACTGCTCAGTAAAAGCTTTCCCATTTTTCACCTCCGCGCGTGAAATTAATTTTTATTATCACATTTTTTTTCCTAATTTCACCCCTGAGGGGTGGGGAGTAGTTTTTGTGAAAACTGGAGTATTGGGGTTTTTGAGGTTGCTGAAAGTGAATCTGATAATAAAAATATTCTAAATCCACCCCCTGAGGGGTGAGGGGTAGTTTTCGTGAAAATTGGTATATTGAGGTTTTTGAGGTTGTTGAAAGGGAATCTGATTATAACAAAATTCTAACCTCACCCCCAAAGGGGCAGAGGGTAGTTTTCGTGAAAATTGGTATATTAAGGTTTTTATGGTTGCTGAAAGTGAATCTGATAATAAAAAATCCATTTTACGCGCGGAGGTGTAAAATGGGAAAGCTCTTTTACTGGCAGTGTATTTTTTATGTTGGTACTAGCATAAGTGAAAACTATAAAATTAAAAGTTCAAAGATAAAAAGTTGGGTTTCTTCGTGTGGATTAATCCTAGAAAAAGAGTAAAAAAAGAAAAAATAAAGTAATTTAGTTAACGTCAAATATGTGTCTCGATTTGACACGGACTTGTTCAAATAGTTCTATAGATTTTCCAACTGTGTTGGGTTTTCACAACTTTTCAAACGCTAAAGCACACCTCAAACCAACTTATGTATACGTATGGAATAAAGATTTGAGAATTCGGTAACTATTCATGCCGAGTCCAGCCAACGAATTTATTGAATACTTATTTTAAATCACGAATTGTTTGCTTTTAATAAGTGTAATCTGTTTATAGTCAAATAATAAATGTAAATTGGAATAAATGCACACGAGCTGATATTTTAAAGGGTAGTAGTGGATGGTAACAGAACACTCCTGTTAGTTTTTTATTGGGTGATCTGCTTAAGGGGTGTCCGCTATCTTGAATTTTAGGGGTAAGTGTGGTTATCTAGGTAAATATCCATCTTACGATAAAAATACATATAACGAATTTTGTTAAAGAGAAAATTTTCAACAATTTTTGTAAAAAATATTTTTCATTATAATAAAAACAACAATCAAGTTATATTCGAAAATAGCCATGCTGGAGGTAAAATTGTTTTTTTTTTCAAGCGTACTAAAATGTTCATATTTTATAACTGAATACACTAGTTAGAAGTGATCTATTTTTTTACGGTAAAAAAATATGAGTTTATTGTTGTACGCCGTAAAAAAAAGTTAGCAAAACTACCACTGGCGGCAGCACTATTTGACTTTGATGACAGCCATACTTCAAACTTGTTTGTTTATTATGTAAACAGGTGGCCTACGAAAAAAGTTTAAAATGAGCTACCTTCCTTAAGTTTATTTCGAAAGGGTTTTTTTGGCTTATTTTAATAAAAATAAAACATACTTTATTACTGAATTAATTAAATTTAAAAAATTAATATTTAAAAAAATATATAGGATGCTTGAAGAAAAAATAGTATGTTTCACTCAGTGGAAAAGTGCTTTTTTTACTCGTCTGTAGTTTCCGGACTCCGCTTCGCGTCGTCCGTAAAATCTAGAGACCAGTAAAAAGCTTCACTTTTCCTCTTAGTAAAACAATATACTATTTTTTTATTTTTTAGCCAAATTAATTAATTAATAATTTGGCATTTTTATCGTAAGATGCATATTTAGTAAGATAACCGCAAACAATATAGCGGACACCCTTACGCAAACCACCCGGTGAAAAACTAACAGGAGTGTTCTGTTACCATCAACTACTATCCTTTAAAATATCAGCCCGTGTGCATTTATTGCAATTTTAACATAGAAATTCTTCGTTATTTGACTGGACTATTACCACGAATACATAATTTATTGATGTTTAATAAATGTTAGTCATATATTTGGGGCTGTTATGTGAATATTTGAGGCTATTGTGTATATATTTGAGTACCATATATTTATTGGCCTTATTAAAATAACTATTTATCTTAAATAGGTGTAATCTAATAATTATTATAAAATAAAAATATTTTTCCAAAAAAATTGTTTGAAAAAACAATTGTTTTTCTATGAATTATAGGAGAAAGTATTATTTGTTAGCAAATATTTTTAAATTGAATCTGTTTTTTGATCAAAAAATGGTATTTTTATGTGGTGTGACGCAATCCATTTTAGTTAAAAACTGTTTATTTTCTATATGGATTGCTAAACATTATTTGTTTCCGAAAATGTAAGAATTAGTTGAAAGTGCCGAATTACAATTTTTATAACACCCTGTAGTAGCGGCATAGTTAAGTACTTCATAAATCACGTATGGCGGAATGATTATTGTGACACTACTGAGGAGAGCGCTTTTTAATTTACTGCGCTGACTGATCTAGATGCGGTGATCTCTTTGTGATTCATGCTTTTCAACATTAAATCAATGCCAAAGAAATGTCCAGTTTGGTTATTAATGTTGACGTGAATTATAACGAATTGCTCTCGATTTGTTTGTCGATATAGTTAAACTAAAAGGTTTTGGCAATTAAATTTATATTTATGCGAATATAGGGTATAAAAGCTCAGATTTTTAGTTGAAAAGGAACAGATATTTCGCGAGT
This sequence comes from Brachypterus glaber, assembly GCA_958510825.1. Lineage (NCBI taxonomy): Eukaryota > Metazoa > Arthropoda > Insecta > Coleoptera > Kateretidae > Brachypterus > Brachypterus glaber. The sequence continues at coordinate 33,238,663 of OY294045.1, read as the reverse complement.
ACGGTCACGATAGTTTGCTCCGCTAATATTAAAATATTTTAAATAATAAATTCAGTGAGTGAACCAATGTTTAAAAAATGTAAGTGTAATTATGGACATTTAATAACTTGCATATTTTATCGGGGTAGAAATTTAATGGAACTTTAATATTCAAACTTAGACTTTTTATCGGGGTGATTTTAATTTAATGAACTTTTATTAAACTTTTAATAAATCTTAAATAAACTTTGAAATAATCATGGACTAAAATTAAATGGGAAATATTGGAACTTTTATTGTGTCGCGAAGGAATTTTTATACAATTGAAATAGTTTAAAATTTCTATATTGGAGTCATGACGCTGAAAATCTATTGGTTATTAGTTAGGCTAAAATTATGTAAATTAGATTAGGAATTAGAAAGGAAAGCTGCAGGATCGAAGGATCTAAAGATGGAAATTATAGAATTTAATTATATTTTAATAAAACTTATTTAGCTTACAAAATCTTACTTTTACTTTGACTCTCGTTACCGAACAAAAGCTCCCTAAAAATTGGTTAATATGATTTTTATTTATTACCCGATGGTATATAGATCTTAACAGATTGTAGTTACCAGTCATTAGTGTCAAGTGGTTAAGGCCATAAAACACTTGTCGAAGTGCTACCTATCAGGCGACACCAGCTGGTAAATTAAGATTTGGCAGAGAAATAATATATTAAACAAAGGAATTATATTATAAGAAAAGTCATATTACAACATTTATTCGGAGTTAAAGTGACATTTTTTGGCTCGTCTGTATTCAACTTTAGCGAATGGTCCAAAAATTACATTGATCACTCATCAAAAATTATGTGTTTTGAAGTTTTTTGGTATTTTGGCGTAAGTCTGGTTAAATACCAGACTTTTTTAGGGCTATTGATACCTTAAGTTACATAGATTCTACTTAAGTAGAATCGATACAGTTTGGTTTAGATTCGAATAAAGTTTTTGTTTGTTTCTAATGGTATAACCGATACCGACACTGATTAAAAATTTAAAAGAAGGCTAATATTTGCAGTCTGTTTAAATAATATTTAATATAATATCATTGTTATTAATTTTATATTAGTCCTAAATTATTGCCATGCTCCTAAAATTGCCAACCCCTCTTAAACTTGTTAGTTCGTCCTCTGTGCCATAGATGGCACTGTCAGTATGGTGCATCTGTACCCAGTTGCTAATTACGTATACTACAACGCAGTTCGTGTTTCGTGCTCTTCCACTATAAAAACTTTGTGTGTAAAATTGTGCTGACTGTCACAAGCTGGGCAGCATTGATTATTATAGAGCAAGAACGCAATAATGCACTTTCACGGCACACATTGTGTCTCACTCAATAAAAAAGCGAAAAGGTATTTTTTTTCGATTGTTGTCTAAGTGGTTTTAAAATTGCCATGGGAGGTAGTTGACAAAAAAAAATACAAAAAACAACAAGAAAAGAAAGTAAAGAAGAAATCAGAAAGTTCTGAATCTTGGTTGTGATTTGTATGCCAAGAGATTTTCCAGGCCGATATGAGCGTTTTTTTAATTGATACTTACATGTGCTTGTGGCTTACTAAAAACGAGAAATTATTGCTCAAATTGTACCTAACAAACAAGTGTTATTGTGCCCTATATTTTCATTTTAGTTTGTTATTTTTTTTTTGTAAGTACTCAATATTAGGAAGATGATAAGCTCTTGTAATAGTTTATTATTTGCCCATTTACATTTACAAATAAATTTGAATGTAGTAAAAAATGCCTTAACGAGGCAATATTTGAGTCACTTACCTTATAAGAAAATTGCTTTCACTGCTTGGACTAAAAAAGTTTTTCTTTGTTGTTTTTTTTATCTACCAACTTTTTATTCAACTGAATTTTAAAATTTTTATTCATAGCAGAATTTAAATTCCATATTTTTATAGAAGTTTTAACATAATCTTAAAACAAAATATAAAAATACGTAAATATTCTACAGGGTGCAAAAATAGGTATACATTTTTCAGGATTGATAAAAAATATAAAAAGATTTTAAAAAAGATATTAAAATAGAAAAAAAACATAAAATATCGGAAAACATAAGACAATATTTACGATCAGTATGGTACGGTCGTACTATTATTAAGATTTTAATCAGAATCACACTTATCCTCAGTAAGCCTTCTAGAAATAAATCCAATTAGGTACTCATAATAATAATGCATCATTAATGATGATGAGACAGTGACGATAATGAAAATTGGAGTTCTGATGGTAGCTGTGATAAATATCTTAATTTTATAGGGGGTTTATCCAAAATCATTAGATTACCATTAACGTAAATATCTATGCAAAATATACGCATTTAAAAAAACTTTATTATGTTTTTCCGTTATTAGCAAAAACTAGCAATTTTTTTCCATAGAATCATATTACTAAAGGCAAAGAAAAATCTGCATGGAAAGAGACAATTAACAAATGGTGATTATTTTTTAATATAAATATGTATAATGTATTATTTAAACTGATAGTTACTATTTTCACGTTTCGAGGACCTTTACATTAGGATACAGACACTATTAATTATGTAATATATTTTTAGACATACCTGGGGATAATTAAGGATATATATATATATTTCTACACTAATGGCAAATTTCATGTCCGGACAGAAAAAATACATATTTTTTTAATTTTTTTTTTGCTTAAATTGTTGAACTCGTTTATTTTTATTACAAACATGTGATAAAATAAGTAAGATTTTGCTTTCATAGGAAAAAAAATAGAAATAGTTCGAAAATAATGTACTTTTTACTTGTCCGAAATGAAAAATTTAGTCTTTATCAAAGAAAACTTTTTTTTGTTTGGTGGATTTACGGTTTTTGATGTTAAAAAGTTTGGACGCCTTTATAAGATTGAAATAAGGTGTAATACGCCCACATATTTGTCGGTTAATAGATTTAAACACGAAATAGATCAATGAGCTTTTAACGCTATTTTTATGCATTCTGATCTTTTTTTTTACCATTATTTAAAACCTAAATATTAAATATCATTGATAGAACTGAAAATGATAACCACTTAATATAGGATTCGATAAAAAAAAATTCCACTATATTGCATTTGGTTGGGGAGTTATAAATTTTTTCCAACTACATGGATGTCAGTCAAATCATCATAGACCCTTCTGCCAATTTTAAAATTACTTTATTTATTTATTACCCATTGAAGAGATCAATCAAATCCTTATATTATTTTTAAGAGTAATATTGAAAAGTACAATAAGATCAAATACTTTTATTATATTAAAAGGGGCCTTAAATTTTAAAAATCGTCATAGACCGTTCTGCCAGCGTCATAGATCGTTTTTCTAGCGCCATACACCGTTCTGCCACACATTTTCATAAAACACCTTTTTTTTGGAAACATATTAATTAGGTTTTTTTACCTGTTAAGGTATTTTTGGGGTGCTGATTTCAAATCTGGTGTTAATTTTAAAAAATTCAAAACGGAGGATTAAATATGGCAGACATTTTCTTTAAATTTTAAATTTTCTTTAAATAATAGCATTGGGGGGTTTTGAGACCGTTAAAAATAAATATACCTGATAATAATATTATAAAATTAAAAATGGCGGACTCAAGATGCCGAATTTAAGATTACGAATTATAAAAAACAATTTTTTACTACAATAAATAAAAGTTTATTAAGTCCACGAAATTAATTTGGGAGCAACTAAAAAATAAATAAATAATATCAATGCATTAACGTTCAAAATGGAGAATCCAAGATGGCGTATTATAAAATAAATATACAGGGTGTTTAAGGTCTTCTGCCTTAATTATTAAAAATAAAAATAATAAAAAAATTTTACTACAAACCAAGTTTTTAAATATTTCTTTATTTAAAACAATAAACCTGAACCCATATCAATATTAATAAATCTTTGGGAGGAGGAGCCGTCCTTTTTTAATAAGCCACAAAAAAATCCTTTAATTTGATACCATCTTTAAAAAAAAATTAATCAGTAGGTCATAAACACAGTCCAGCAGCCATTTTTGTTTTCTTGCAAACAAATGAAATATAATGTAACCTAAACAAATCCTTTATGTGATATTTTTTTAAGATGTTAATTATTTTGCCATTAAAAATTACATCTGGCAGCAGCAATTTTGATTTTTTTTTAACCAAATTTAATATTCAGTTACCTACGAAAAATTTCCTTTAATTTGATACCCAGCTTGACACCTTTTAATTATTTGTCACAAAAAAATGACGCCCAGCAGCAGCCATTTTGTTTTTTTTATTAACCTTAATGTGGCCCAGAATATTCCCCAAAGATAAACCTTAATCAAAATCGTCGATATCGGATAAAGCGTTTGGCTTCAGGAGATAATATATAAACATACGTAGACTGTAAAAAAAGGAACCTTTTCTTTTTCGAAATAGTGTCTGTTCTTTGCATTTACAAACCGTAAATACCATTTTCTTTTATTTTTAAGTAATTTTGGTAATTTAGTGATAAAAAACTTACTGGACAAAAATCGTTTTTTTTTTACTCATTACTGTAGAAATACCCATATATTCTATGATTAAAAAATATAGTTTATGTTACAGATGGCTTAAGATCTTGAAATAAAGGTTTTCACAAAAATAGGGTAATAAATGTATTGTTAGGTTTTATCATATTAAATACTTTAATTTTAACTACATATTTCTCTAAAACTTATGACTTTGCAAAAAAATAGCCCTAATTTCGTGCAAATGCACTTAAGGTGTAAAAACTCATTGATTTTAGACTCCGCCATTTTCAGTTTTTAAGTTATGGACATTCGTCTACATCAACATTATCAAAAGAAGCTATTTGACACATTTTTAGACAGATCGAAATAAAAATAAAATTTAGGAAGGGATTTTTTTGTTTTAAATTTTTTTGTTATTTAATTCAAAATCAGAGGTACCAAAAATAGTCTTATACAAAAATTCATAAGTTGGTTTCTGTTTTTTTTCCTGGCCTACCATGCAACGTTGGATTAGTAGCAGTGTGAAGTGTGCCAACAGATAGAGTCGATTTTTAAAATAGTTTTTTTTTCTTGACATCTCTAAAAAACATATATTAATAAATACAAAAGCATCCTAAAAAAGGAAAAATATTCAATAAAATATGTATAATTCGAAAAAGCGAAATGTGACGTTTTTATACAGAAATATTTATTTGCGCACAAAATTGTCAAAATTCAAATGTTTCCGAGGCATGATTAAAACGGCTTTATCGCCTAATTGTGCCGAATTGTTAGCTTTCTTAGGAAGGCGTAGGAAAACAACATTTTATTGTCATTTCCATATTTGGAAGATATGATAAGAACCTAAAATTAAAACTCAAATCGAAAAAAAAAAAAAAATTGGCGAAGGCGCAAAGATATCTTGCAATGTGTAGAATATAGTGATTCTTCTGCTCACTAACTTAAGAACAGTATTTATTGTTTCTTGTAGAATCTACATCAATTTTTTATTTACAAAAAATATGAATTATTAAATAATAATTGTATTCTTTTTTTTGTTTATTGTCCTTTGCAAGGATAATAATTATTTATAAAATTCCACATAATAAATAAAAAAATAGAATATGCATTAAATTCATATTTATTTTAACTTTTTTATTTGAAATTAAAATAAACAATTTTCAGCGAAATTCATTTTAATTAATAAATATTTATGAGTTTTATTCTATACATAAAATAAATAAAGTAATTAAGTAAATATGTTAAATAAATACTAATATGCATTTGTTCAATAAAATAAACTAAAAAAAAAATATTTCTGTAAAAAAATAGTTTTCAATTTATTTATTCAGCGATACGAATAATAAATAATAGTACCTAAAGCCATTCCAAGACTGACCAAATCGGCCATTTCCCTCAATTATTTATTTTTGAGTGATATTTTGCCTACATACCGGGTGACACAAGAAGTATTGCCTACGAATTATCTTCTATCTTCTCTAATAATTTTTTGTACCACAGTACCACAGTTTGAAGCCGCAGCTCTTCGCTGTAGATCCAATTTTAAAATGACTAAAGTAGTATCAATTTATATTATCGAAAAAGTCCAAACCAAAAAGTTTTCAACTGTCACAAAAGTATTCAACGAAATTTTATTTATTAGATTTAAGTTTTTCTAAAACATACCCCGTAATAATTACATTTAAGGACTTTTAAAACTAAACAAAAAAGTATTCTTCACCAAAACACCTAAATTTAATATTAAAGAAGATATAAATGGACTTCTGATCTCTGGAAAAGCTGGTCCCCTGCCTTGGCTGTAGAGTGATAATCTTGATTGTATCCTTTTAAACATGTATTATTATTATTATTATTATTTTAATTTAATTTATATATGGCATTTTTGCTGGAATAAAGGTATTATTATTATATAGCCTTTTAAAAATAACATTTTTAGTGGCACAAAATGTTACTTCCTCTTAATTATGACATATTTGGTGTATTTTTACTGAAGGAATCTATATTTGTTGCAAAGCACCTGATAGACCAAGAACCTTAAGGCGGGTTCACACCAATAACGAAGGCTTGGTTTGCACTACATAGGTAGAATCCATTACATCGTCGTCGTCGTAGCCGGACCTCGTGTCCGAGGATTCCTTTTTTTTATTTCAATTCCAATTTATCTTCAGCGATGAGTCCTACTGTGAGAATATAGACCAATCAGTGAGGAACAGTTTTTACCACAGATATCGCAGGTCCAATTTTGGGGATACCCTTTAATTCTGTTCCCGTTGTCTATTTGGGTTTTTATTCAATGTTGAACTCATCCGTGATGTTGCGCATAGACTTCGCCATGCTAACCTGTCTAGGGCAAGTGCTTCCCAGTTGGTAGGAGCATTACAAAGTGAAAGTGTTATATTAAGGTTGTCTTTGTATCGTTTAAGTTGTCCTCCTGGTTTCCTTTTCCCGACAATTTCTCCATAGAAGACTAGTTTTGGACATAGGTAGAATCAATTACATATCAAACAGATCGTTATTATAAAAAATACATAAAATAAATTCAAAATTCTGTAAGGTTACATAATCAAAACAACACCGGTATTGTTAAGAATTAGTTTTATATGCATTTTATACACTCAAATAACAATAGTTATACATTTGTCAGGATATTTCCAAAAACTAACCTCTCCATATTACGCGTCGCTTCCCCCTCGTGACTGAAGGCGTACTTACAAATACTACGTAAAAACGTAACCTTAAAATAGTAAGAAATTAATTACTCTGATTGGTTTAACCTTGAAATTGAACCAATCAGCGTACTGCATTTCTTAAGATTTTACGTTTACGTTTTTACGTAGTATTTGTAAATAGGCTTTAACTGAAAACTCCTGCTAGAGTCTAGGCAACTTGTTATCCAGCCAGATGTATAAAAGGTTGCCTAATATTAATTGTTTACACTGGTTTTTTACACCATCAGGGCTGTACTGCACGTTAAAATAATACTGAATAATAAGTTGAATGGAAGGGCTCAATGGTAAAAGCATTATGCGATGCTTAGGTGGTCGCAAATACCTTTTATGATTGGATTTTCCATCTTTAATAATTTTAATAGTCGAAGCATCACTTCTAAGTAGTCTTTATTAGGACTCGTACGATCCTGTGGGCCGGTAAGAAAGGGCACGAGAACATAACTTCAGATCGCAGAACATGAGAACTGTCATCTGTCATCTATCAAGAAGTTATTTTCATCAATCAATAATTTATTGAATATGTTAACTTTGCAATAGTGTGTATTCGGGTAATAAAGGCAACTTAAAAATGCAAAAAGGCCAAATTGAATAGGCATTACTTGAAAATACTATGTGATTACGATAATTTTGTAATATTTGTGCTTGTTTAAACATTAGAGTCAATGACGTAACACTTAAAGGTTTGTGTTTTTTTAATTATAACTCAGAAACAAGTGTGTATTTTTTTAAATGTTTTTGGAAAACTCTTAATTTTCGTCCATAGAATGCGTGATTTTTTTCTCGAACATAATACTGATTAAATAATTTAAAAACATGTTAGGAGGACAACCGGATGGAAACAAACATTTAAACAAATCCTTTTTATTTTACCTAGCTAGGAGCTATAAAGGTGATGAAAATTTTTCATCAAGTATATAGTACTGTATATTGTTTCCTTATATTCCCTTTATATGGGAAAAGTTGTCGAAAACTTAGTCGAAGACTAGAGTATAAAATTAACTTTGAACAGTATTCTTTCGGTATTAGAAAAACTTCACATGTTCACGATATGCCTAAGGTATACTAAACACCGCAATATGGCCTTAGAAAATCCTTTACATAGAAAAAGATGTTGCGTAGTAAAATGTTAAGAATGTAACGGGTACATTCTTGACTTTACATTTACGGGTACACTGTACCGGGCACAGTACACTGACAGAAATTTCGTTGTAATACAGGAGCCAACCACATTTTGTAGTATGTTATAACATAAATATGTTATACAATAAAACAACTAGTTGTATAATTAAGAGGCAAACAACATAAAATTGTAATAAATACATTAATAATAAATAATAATCGTTTATTTACGCATATAGCAGTTACAAAGTTATTTATATAATATTCATATAGCATAATAGGTATAAAATAATAATAAAAAATAAAAAAATATATAAGAGTAATATACTCATATAAAACAAAATTACATGCCTAAATGTTGACGTAATTGAATTTTAAATAAATTATATTATAATATATTATTAATATATTATACATGTATAAAGAATTGTAAAAATCAACAGTAATGCATGCTAAATTAACCAATGTTACAATACGGTTAAATGTTAAGAATGTAACGGGTACATTCTTGACTCTACATTTACGGGTACACTGTACCGGGTACAGTACACTGACAAAAATGTCATTGTAATACAGGAGCCAACCACATTTTGTAGTATGTTATAACATAAATATGATATACAATACAACAACTAGTTATATAATTAAGAGGCAAACAACATAAAATTGTAATAAATACATTAACTGATTATCGGATAAGGTGCTATTTTGACCTCAAATTCGGATTCAGCGCCTCAAAATACACAGGAAAACAATGATTTCCAAAAGAGTTCTTGACCTTTTTTTTATTTTGTGTGGCTTAACTATATTGTTTTTACTTAAAATATTTTTGGGCCCACTGGGATTTTAAAAGTGGGCGCCTATGCCTTTATTATAAATTAAGTAATCTTTTTAAATGGTGAATGCAATTGCCTTGATAACAATTTTTTCTACTCTTACATAAATCTTTAAATTCCTTAATGCCATACTAACCTTATAGGTAGGCTTGTTAGTAAAAGAGTAAGCCAAAATTTTATATACTCACTGCGTACTTACGAACATGATTTTCGCTTACTTTATTTATTTTTAGTTAATTTGTGCATGAAAAATATTATATTCTATAACTAGTATGGAATAGACAATATTTCGCGCGAGCGGAAAATTTGTCTTACGAGCCGGCAGGCGAGTATGACGGTCCCGCGTGCTCGGAATGACTATTCCATACGTGTTGTAGACTATACTTTTTCTTCGACTGCAAATAATACACTGTATGGCTATAAATTGCGGAAAAGATTAAAAACTATGTTTTTTGTGACTCGACATTGTAAATGCAATAAAACACATATTTTTAAATAAAGCAATTAATGTTATTTACTAATTTTATCAAATCAGTACTGTCCTTATGATATCACGTTTTTTGTAGACACGATAACTCAAGAACGAGTAATCCGATCGACTTGAAATTTTTAGGAAAAATCAAGTTCTACGAGGGGAAGATCCCTATTGTTTTTGAAAGTAATCCTCCCAAAACAAAAAAGTTATAGGGGGTTAAACTTTTAAAAAAATCGAAGAAAGCTGAAAGTAAATTCCAATAAACGTAACTTTTTAGGAAAAATTATTGTTACTATAAGGATCAACCCCACTAATTTTAAAAGTAATCCCCCCAACAAAAAAAAAAGTTATGGGGGGTTAAACTTTTAAAAAAATCGAAAAAAGCTGAAAGAAAATTCCCATTAACCTAACTTTTTCAGGAAAAATTACGTTTATTATATTATAGGATCAATTCTACCAATTTTGAATGTAATCCCAAAAAAAAATTATGGGGGTTAAACTTAAAAAAAAAATAAAAAACTATAATTTTCCATTTTTTTTAAAATGTATTTTTTTTTGTTTTTTTTTTAATTATTTTTTTTAGTATATGGGAAAATGCAATATACCATTGACTGTGAGTAATATATAATGAAATGCGTAGCATTACATATCTGTTTTTAAATTTCCAAAGAACCCGGAATCAGGAAAAGTAGGTCAGATGATAATTTCCCAATTATTTTCATAACAACGGCAGATACATCTAAACATAAATTAGCTAAAAAAAAGTTTTTCCTTATATCGACCGCCTTACTTTTAATTTTTTCCCTTTTCCTAATTGTTTTACCCTTCCCACCCAAAAGATAATCCAGCGTACTAAAAAATTTAGCAGGTAGTGCTAAAGCATCATAAGATGCTTGGTTTTACCATTCCATACGTATTCATTAAGATCCGTAAGTGGCTGAGCAATTCGCCGAAATACAGGTTTGGATTATCCTCTAGGCAACATTTTTAAAGATTGTAATGAAAATTAAAAAAAAAAAAAAATAAACATTTAAATATTATTTCTACTGCAAAAATGCACTTTTTTGTTATTGAAAATTATAATTTCCAACTGCACAAGTAGTTTGTTCAATTTGCAAACATTAAGAAAACACAGTTTACTTTTGTAAAACAAATGTGTTTTTCGGTTTAAAAGATCGTCAATCGATTAAGTTATTTTTTTCACACGTGCAGTATAAATTTACATCAATAAACAACAGTTGTGGATCCTGTATCCAAATTTCTACCTAATTTTCTTTAGGTATTTAAAAAAACTTACTAACGAAGTTACGCTTACGCACGGCTAAATAAAACTAATATTTGGATCTTTTATCATTTTGATAATTTGTACAAAAAGTTTAAATCAGAATAGCAAACATGCGAAACAATTTCTGAGTTTTTGAATTCCTAAGCGACCGGTGCAACGAACGCGGTACTACCTTGCGTCCAAATGTGTTGATCCGATCGGGATAGAGCAGCGCTTAAGTCTCTAAAATTGCTCATCCATTTACGGTGCTTACTAATTATGCGTCAGCAGGAAAATATTTACATTAAGTTTTATCCATAAATTAGGAACGTACCCATAACTAAATTTTAAGCATGCTGCATTTTTAACACAAAATTGCTTACCCTTTAAATACTTAAATATTTTATGAACTCTACATCTAAATGAATACAGGATTTCCAGTAAATGATGTCATTAATTTTAAGGGGTGATTCTACATAGCAAAATATAAAAAAAGTTAATATAAAAATATGTCTAAAAATACGTCGTAAGGGAGCTAAGCCCCTTTGAAAGTGGCTGAAAAATTCGGTTTTTATTTAATAACGCTTTGAGGTACAGCAACGAGGTTTTGAATGTAAATTAACCTTAATAAGGCCCATATTCGTATGCTATCTTTATGTACTTATTTTAAACGCGAAGTTTTTTGTCCCAAACTTTTTTCTGTGTGAGTTTTTTTGTAATTTTATTTTTGGAATATAATTCCTCACACTGATAAAACAGTTTATTTGTGTCAACTAAATATTTAGTTGGATATGGCTAATTGAATTATTTGGTTGTGACAAATAAAGGTAATTCCAAACTATTTTGTTCCCATTAATAACCAACTAATTTAATTGGCCATATCCAAATAAATCCTTTTTATTAGTGCAGGTCAAAATACATGGCGAAATTTCACGGTACGAGGACGAAAAATTAAATACTAAAATGTTGAAACCCTAAATTTCAATGATGCAAGGTCAATGTACATCAAAAACTAAGGAAATATCTCATATACAGGTACTTCCAAAAATCAATCCTAAGGGAGCTAAGGGCTTAATAGTTATATGAGCTCAAAAAAAAAGTTTAAAAATCGTTATTTTACCAATACAGTCAAAATCTCATTTTTTACACAAAATGGATATGTCAAGTTTTGCAGGTCAACTCCTCAAATATTAAAACGTTGCCTGAGTTAAAGAAATGCATTTTTTGGTAATGCTAAATGCTAATGTCAAAATACTATACTGCCATTCTTAACTAGAAAGCATTAACTTCATTTGTAGCATAGCTTCGTTTTCACGTCAACTATAATGTAATATTTAGAAAACGCTGCTACTTACAAATGGAATGACTGCTTTCTTGCTAAGCATGGCAGTATAACACACATTGTAAAATGTAATTTAAGTTCAAAAATATGGCAAAGCTCCCTTTAATACCCAAAAGAAAAAAACCCACAGTACATACTATAGAAACAAAGCATTACAAGTCTTTACGCCTTGTTATAGTTGTATTTGCTAGTTAGAAAAATAAACATGAAAACAAGGCGATTAAAAGTTTGAAATTCGAACGTTTTACTAAACTACAACTAAACTATACGCAAGAAAGTTTTGTGGGGGCGCCTTGCTATAAGGCATAAACGAGAATTGGGGGTTGTTCTAGCAAGAGATAAGAAAAAGATTAAGTTTTGTACATTATTTGGACAGAGAAAATAACTTAACCTCAATAAGTTAAAACAATCACCCGAGGCAAGATTAAAGAAAAGTTTTCCCTAATTTTGCAAATAAGATTAATAAAAAAACACTATCAGAAGCTTATTTAAGAAACAGATAGAATAATATACAGAGTATACACTGGCCTTGTTACTGACAAGATCCAGAAGCCCGAAACTGCTGTATACCACTAGTATGATGTTGGAAAATAGGTAGATGAAATATTTAATTTAACAAATAAATATATAAATCAATATTTTCTTACAAGGTTACTGCTTATAACATCACAGAAAAGGTAATGGTTAAAGGTAATTGCAAGGTAAAATTTGACAAGTCAATGTGTTGCAAGGAGGTAATGAGTTTAAACACCTACGAGAAAAATCTATCGTGACCTAAAAACTGAATTTTTTTATTTTATAACTGAATCGGTTTTTGCTAAAAGGGCTTAAGTCATTAAAGTAAAACTTTTGAGAAATTTAAACAAAAAAAATCCTATTTTTTTGCTATTTAAAAAAAATCCACTTTTTGTTGACGTAGTGTTTAATATATAGTAAAATTTTCACATAAGTTGGAAGAGTTGTTTTTATGTAATCAAATCCCTAAATTTGCAAAAAACACCCTTTTAACAAAAATTTAAAAGTAATTAGGGAAGTTTGGTAAAAAAAATGAAAAAAAAAATTTAAGGTTATAAGTATGTAGTTTTAATAAATTGTAGAACGAATATTTCACATACTTCGATCAAGATAAAAATATTGCAATGTAAAAACACTTGAAGGAAATCAGACAGAGTTTTTGTTAAAAGGGCGGGAGTCAACTGCAACCACAGCTTATTTAGCATTTCTAGCTGACTCACGGCGCGCCGTTTCAACAAAATTCAAGAATTGACTTACGCCCTTTCTACACAAACCATGGTTTTGCAAAAACTTTCGTTATTTATTACACTGCTACGGTTGTATTATGTAAACGCCCTTTCAACACAAATCAATGTGTCTATCCTCTACCATAACAAAACTGTATCTAACTCAATTTTGAAAAAAAATTGACTTACACCCTTTTACCAAACCGATTTAACTGTTATATATACATATAATAATACAATACTATACTATATATATACTATTGTAACTTTTTCAATTTTCCATGATTATCTGAAAATTCAATAAATAAACTAATGAGTATTACCTAAGGAAGTAATCAGTCTTCTGCTGTCTTGCTCAATATGACCGATTGCTATTAATTTCGTTTCTAACTTTAGACACTAGTAAATACAATAGTGGATATAAGCTTCGGCTTGTAGTGTAGTGTATCTTTATAAAATTTAGTTTAGAATTTTTGAAATCAGCTTACGCAAAAGTACAAATTATGTACAAAAGTACATAATTAGTGATCTTAGCTCACAACATAAAAAAACATGTTTTAATAAATGCAAATTTGTTAATTTAGTCTTTTCTGTAAACAATCCTGATGTAATGGAACCAAAAACTGTAAGAATAAGTTTTTAGAATAAACATTTTCAAATACCTTGATTTTCAGGGTCTGTGTTTTTATTGTAAACTTTGGGTAGTATATTCAAGATAAATATAGTTATATTCATATATGCACAAATAAATGTTTTATATTTTAAATATTGTATATAAGAATATGCTGTTTTGATTTTAATTTTTTGTACATTTTATTATTATAATGTTTTTTTTTTGGTAGAGAGGGAGGCAAATTTAGAGCAGTTCGCTTCTTCAAAGTTTTATGGCTCATAATTTTTTTTTTAATTAAAAAATAGTCATATTTATAAAAAAAAAATCCCGAAAACGCACGACAAAGGTTAAAATTTGGAAGAGAACTGTTCTCTTCCAAATTTATACTGTTACAGTAAATATATTTAATAAGAAATGCCTGAAAAAAATGTCTACAATGAAAATAGAGATAATCATTTTGCCAGAATGATTTTTTATTTGCATGTATAAAATTAATGGAGATGGCTCTAGCTAAAGCTTATTTGTGGCTTTTCACGTATCTGTAATACAAATAGTATTTATTTATTAAATACCAGTCCAAAAAGTCCAAACCAAAAATACAGGCAAGTTTCTTATGGAAACTGGCTTTCGGTCAAAAAATGCTGAATTTTTAGTATGATGAGGATTTCATATTTCTGGTCAAAACCTTTCATTACAACTTCATTGCATTGAAGCAACTTGTTCTGATGGCTGGTTTTTGAGTTATGGATCAAAGAGTCAAAAAGAGTAAAATTTTATTTGTTTATTATTTTTAAATAAACTGAAATAAATAAAATTACATCAAGTTTTGTTCTTATTATAGGTGTCCCAGCTAAGACAGTCGTTTTCTGGCGTTATTATTAAAATCTAAATAAAATTTTTGTCAATATACACCCAAAAAGCGATATTTATGCCTAAAAATAAGTTATCTACTGTCTCAAAGTGCCAAATATGAGAAATCTAGCGGAATTTTGTAAGATAGGGTTAATAATAAAATGAATAAAAACTTATGCATATTGTTATACATGAGGTGTACTAAAAATGTACATAGTATTTTTTATCTAACTGGTAACGCACCGTGTTTTATTATTTTTTTATGTGGTAAAAAAATAATTTACTGGCAAAAAATAAAAAGATAGTTTACTATTGCTTATCATTATTTGGGTTTTTATAGAATTTTTTTTTGTTTTTAATAATTATATTAAAGGTATTTTGAATTAGTCAAGTGTTTCCGAAAGAAATATATTCATTCTAGTGATATTTTTATAAAATTATATTAATATTTATTAATATGAATAGTGCAGAATTAGATATTAATTTGGTTAATTTTATTACTATTTTTTTTAATGAAATGGTTATTTTTTTAATAAATTGGAGTTTCAAAAAAGCCTCCCTTTGCCCCTCTTCGAATATTTTTTTTTTAATTATCTATAATTTTAAAGAGAGTTTTAAAATATTGTTTAGTTTTCAGCTGCTGATTTTTGCTGTTCTTTGAGATAATAATTATTTTCAGTTATCACAAGTAAACAATTTTTTTTAAACATGGAAAAATCATGAAAAATCGGAAAAAATTAAAGATATTTGAATATTTAATGGAAAAGTTCGATTTTTATCAGGAAGAAGAGTCCATTAACAAGTTGGTTACCACGAGAGTCACCGGCGACTCTCAATATTTTTTCCATATTAGATTTTATACGGGTTGGAAAGAGAAGATTTCGGGTGGTAATCGACGTGTTAAACAACTTACCATCATGATGGTAAGGTTATATTTGTATGCCACTCTATTAAAAATATATTTTCTATGCGCCTTGTTTCCATTTTTTTTTATTTTAGCACTACCAATACTTAGTTTTAGTTGTTTAACTGACTCTTCTTCTGATAAAAATCGAACTTTTCCATTAAATATTTAAATATCTTTTCTTTTTTGTGCGATTTTTCATACGATTTTCATATTAAAAATTTTTTTCTGTGATTACTGAAAATAGTTATTATCTCAAAAAACAGCAAAAACCAGCAGCTGAAAACTAAAAAATATTTTAAAGGGACATTTATAGATAATGAAAAAAAATATATTCGAAGAGTTTGCCTCTGGGCATTTTAAAACTACAATTTATTAATAAAATAACAATTTGATTAAAAAAAAAGGTAATAAAATTAACCTAATTAATCGTACCTAATTCTGTACTATCCACATTAATAAATATTAATATAATTTTATAAAAATGTCACTAGAAGGAATATATTTCGTTCGTAAATACTTAAAAAGGACTAATTCAAAATATTAAAAACAAAAATTGTCTATAAATAATGATAAGCGATAGTAAATTATATTTTCATTTTTTTCCAGTAAATTTTTATTGGTACCTGTTAAAAAAAAGAATAAAATAAAATAAAATAATTTAAACAAACTCTGTACGTTTTCAGTTAGATAAAAAATACTATGTACAGTTTTAGTACCCCTCATGTATAAAATATGCATAAGTCATTTTATTATTAACCCTATCTCACGAATAATTTAGTTTCACTAGATTTCTCATATTTCGCACTGTGTGGCTTTTGTTTCTGATATACAATTTTTTAATTGCAATTTAAACAATTATAACTTACGTCTAACGTAAAAGTACCATAAGTAGTAACAAAACAGGCTTAAATGAACTTTATTATAGATAAATAATAATACAATTATTATAGATTATAAATTAAAATGTCAAAAAATACAGTAGTTCCATGTAGGAAATATTTTTGGCACTTGAAACTCTTAATCACAGAATCTAACAAATAAATTATTGTGAATTTAACAAAATAATAATTTAGGATTATTCCAAATTAAATTATAAAACAATATTTGACCAATGTAAAAGGAATAAAAATATTTTTACATACATTTTATTCCGATAGCTATATTAAAAACGGCAAAAATCGATTGATCTGTTTTAGCTGAGACATCCTGTATATACTCATAATAAAAAAACTAAAATTATTTTTTTTTGTTTAAAATAAATACAAAAATTTAAAAAATCTTTGAAAATATGGCGAAGACGCTACTACAAGATAAAAAAATAAATAACGGTCAGAAAAAATTAAAGAATAACACCAAAATGACGTTTAAAAAACTAACTTTCAAAATAATGTTATTTTTATTTATCCCTTTCGCTCCAGATTTGTTTTCTTTGAATTTCGGCATTTTTTTGTGTATATAAAATAAAATGCTATCAAAAGTACGAAACAAGTGATTTTTTTTAAATGTTCTTTTACAAAAAAAAATATGTTTGTTCCAATATAAAATATTATATGACCCTGCACAAACAAACCCAGTTAGTGTGTCAAATTAAAAAAAAAAATCGGATTTTTATGTAAAAAACTTTTCTACATAAGAATCCGACAAAAAAAGAAATTCGTTAATTTGACACACTAACTGGGTTTCTTTGTGCAGGGTCACATATAGTGTTTTAAAGGTGCTCAAATATATCCCATTAGGAACTTATATTTAAGTATTGATATCAAGTTTGGACTATAAAATACTAACATGTCCCTATTCTCTGCATTTTAAATGTTTTTTTTTGCTATAGTAGTTTTTAAAAGTCTGCTGGGACATATATGTCCTTACAGCAGCGAAGGGGTTAAATAAAATTAATTAAATAATATGTAGTTTCTTAAAAAATATATTTCACTGCATAATAAGTGGCCTTTGTGGCGCAGTAGATACAGAATGATGGTCTTGATAAATTATTCCGGGTTCTAATCCAGCTAGCAGCGTAATAGCTTTGTTTTTTGCTGGGAAACAATTTTTTTTCTAATATTATGAAAGAAATGCACAATAAAATAATAACAAATTCTAAATATTGTTTTACAAAATAATATTATAGTTATAGTTTATTACTTGAAAAAATATTACATAGCAAGAAGAGCCCCAAATAAGCTTTTGTGCCCCTAGGCTCTCCATTAAAGTATAATAAAAAATAAGCTATTTTGCTTTAAGCGTAGACTAAATATATTATAATTATATTCGTTCTATGCTTTAAGCAATACTTCATTTTCATATCGGGCTATAAATTAAAAATAAATTAAATTCTTTTTTTTTTAATTTTAAAAAATATTAAAGTAGACGTCGATCTTTATATTCATGGTTATCTATTTCAAAATATGAGTAATAATGTAATATGATAATGACAAGCATGAACTTATACATTGGTACATTAAAAAAACTGCTTCTCCACAAAATGGTAAAAAATTAAACATTCTTTAAGAAATAACCCTTGGGAAGCTAAAATGAATAATTGCCCCCCAAATCTGTAGAAAGGATAATGCTCATACCGGCTTGGCTTGCGATTGCGGCCAGATTACTGGCCAAACCAAAGGCTTTTAAATAATGCATTTAAAGGATTCAAAATATGGCAAAAAAGCAAAAAGATTATATGCCGCTAGCTGGATTCGAGCACAGAATAATTTATCAAGAGCATTACTCTATATCCACTGCGAAAGGCCACTTATTATGCAGTGAAATATAGTTTTTAAGAAACTTCATGTTACTTAGTTTATTATATAATTTTTTTTTAAAGAGAATAGCATTAATATAGTTTTTCTTCAAGCGTACTAAAATGTTCATATTTTATAACTGAACACACTAGTTAGAAGTGATCTATTTTTTTACAGAAAAAAAAATGACTTCATTGTTGTACGCCGTAAAAAAAGTTAGTTAGCAAAACCACCACTGGCGGCAGCACTCTTTGACTTTGATGCCATACTTCAAACTTGTTTGTTTATTATGTAAACAGGTGGTTGACTCGAGATTCTGTGCAAAAACCTTGTGTGAAATTGATTAAAAATAATTGAGGAAGAATATTTAGTTTATACACCTATAAATCTCTCCGAAATTGCAAATGCTACATTAGACAAGTTACCATCGAAATCGCGAAAAGTGTACGATTTAGCCTACGAAAAAAATTTTAAATGAGCTAAGGAAGGTTTAAGTTTATTTCGAAAGGGTTTTATTGACCTATTTTAATAAAAAAAACATACTTTATTACTGAAAAAATTAAATTCAAAAACTAATATTTAAAAAAATATATACAGGATGCTTGAAGAAAAAATAGTATGTTTCGCTCCGCGTCCGTAAATTCTACATACTCTTATAAAAAAGCTTCACTTTTCCTCTTAGTAAAACAATATATTATTTTAAGAAACTTCATATTATTAATTTATTATATATTTTTTTTTTTAAATAAGTAATAACATTATTTTGAAAGTTAGATTTTTATGTATACGTAATTTTAATGTAAATTCCTTAATTTTGTATATTATTAAGAAAGTCTGACTGTTATTTCCTTTTTTCATCTTCACTATAGTGGCGCCTTCGCCATATTTTTAAAGATTTTTTAAATTTTTAACTTTATTTTAAACAAAAAAAAAATACTTTTTCATTATGAGTATATATATAATAAGAACAAAACTTGTTTATTAAAAAAATTTAATTTTCCGTCAAATCAAGTTGGGTCAATTTCTTGATCAGAAAGATGAAATCTACATCATACTAAAAATTTAGAACTTTTGACCGATTTGACTGTTTCTAAACTCGTGTCTGCTAGTATATATTAGAAGTAATCTAGTTTGATTTATACTGCAAATGAGATTTAAAAAAAGCAGTTTAAGCAAAAAATATCTAAGCGAAAAACTTTATACTTCCGGAAAGATTGATGAGCTAACGATATTGTATATTACACATGATTCATTCAAAAATTTATAATATAAATTTTAAGTTTGTAACAGCTTCTCGAGAAATTTTCGCACGATATGAGTCAGTGTCGGACTATGGATTTTACTGGGCAAATGTGCATAACTCCGAAACTAAGCAATTTTAGGCACATGATTATACACGGTGTTTGGTGTCTTATGGCATAAACTAAAGGGGATGATTCCAAAAATTTTATGTAAGGATCATATTTAAACTAAAAAACAGCAAAAAAGTTATGCTGAAAAAAGAATTGGGCAAAAAAAGTGCTTGGCCCGCCCTTGGCTAAAATTGAAACATGAAAATAGTATATATTAATAGGCCTTGATGATATAAAACACATGCATAAACTCATTTCTGTAGTTCAAAGGTTTCCTGAGATATTAAACAAAAGTCTAATTTGCAGGCCTGTCACTGAAGGACCATAGCTCCCTTAAGCATTTTGGACATAAGTTTATATGAACTTTTTCATGTCTTTTGATAGGAATTCACCTCCCAAACTTATGAAACGCTAACTTGAAAAATGGATCTTGTATATTAGCGTTAGCTGAAAATTGTAAATTATTAAAATTGCTTAAATGACCTAAAGTAGTGAAACCCCTTAGGCTTGACTATATTAGACCTAAATTTTCGAATAACGCTGACAGATCTCTTGCCTAAATTTTCTATTGCACAGTGTTATTTGAGTAAAAATACATAAAAAATGTCATATAGTAACACTGTAAGACCAACCGTTTTTAAACAAAAAGACAACTAAAAGGAATTAAAATTTTGTGCCATCAAAAATGTTAGCATGCTATTTATTTAAAGGAATATTACTACTTTAATATTAAATTTAGGAGTTTTGGTGAAGAACACTTTTTTTGCTTAGTTTTAAATGAAGAATCGCCCTGCAGCCCTTAAACGGGCGATTTTACCCATTTTAATTTAAAAAAAGTATATTACGTGTTTTAAAATAGGGATTACGAAAAAAATATTGAAAAAAATCTACCTTTATTAGTTTTTTTTTAAATTTATTTTTTTTACGCGTTACGTATGCGTATCATTTATTTCTATGCATCTTTTAGATATTTCAACAAATATGCAAAATGATACGTACATGTTACAAAAGTTAATGCATATGCAAAATGATACATACATGTAACGTTCACAAGTTGCCAAGAAATGTATAAAAACTAGCAGGAAAAATTAAATTACGAGAGTAAATAAATATAAATTTATTGCTTTGAAATTTAAATTAAAGTAGATCATTTCCTAATTATTATGAAAGTTATAAAAACAATTATTTGTTTTTGTGAAGCAAAGAGCAGTTGAACACTTTTCACAAAAGACAAATGTATTCCCTTTGCAATTGGGATATTTGTACCTAAGTCTTCTTTCGTTCCAAACTGGCCAATGACCAGTTTGGTCCATTCTTACTCCTTGAGGAGGAATCTTAACTGCCGGGGTGCGTGATTCTAAATTTTGTTCAATGGTTGATTTCCTTCCCTTTCCTTTACTATTTCCCGATGAGGATAAAATTAACTCGTGTGCTACTTCTAGTCGAAAATCTGCCAATCGAAGAATTTTTGAGGTGGGTTGACCTTTTTCTTTACAAACACGTTTGTATAGGATCCAGGCGTTTACCATACTTACATCTATAAGATGATAAAAAATGCGGACGTACCATTTTCTGGACTTTACGGTTATTTTGTATCTTCCTATAAGACTGTCTGTAAGATCAACACCACCCATGTGTGTATTGTAATCTTTAATTAGTTTAGGGCAATCAATGTCTACTTTCTTCATTTGACTTTTGTTGAACCTTTTTATTTTTTGAAGCGGTTCTTTTCCAGTGTAGTTTGAAATTAAGGTTATGACTTTTTTGTCCTTCCAACCAACTAAAGAAACTTTGGTTTCATCCATTGAAGTAACAAACTCTTTTGAGTTTCCTCTGTTGCATTTCTCAAGGGATTTATTATCTAATGGATAGTTTGATATTCGGTTTGACCTTATAGTACCCAGGGCTTTGATTCCATTTTTTGCCAATTCCACCATAAGCGGAATTGTGCTAAAATAATTGTCGAAGTAAACACTATGATAAACGCTACGCGGAACTTCTCTAAGTAGTCGTAGTACAATGTTTGCACATGCTCCAAGATTAATATCATCCCTTAGTCTTTTGTCATCCGCATTTTCCTGTCCAGTATATAGTTCAAATTTATATGTATATCCCGAAACTCCAGATAAAACATAGAATTTGTAACCCCACTTATGGGGTTTTTTGGGCATATACTGTTTTAGATAACATCTAGCCTTGGTTGAACAAATTTGTTCATCAACTGATAAACATTCTTCTACGGGTAAAGTTTTAAAACGTTGTAATAAATATTCAATAATTGGACGTATTTTATGAATACGATCATAATTAGGGTCATTTTTTTGTAGTATTAAGGTATTGTCATTAAAATGAAGGTATTTTTTAATTTTTTCAAATTGCTTGCAGGGCATGCATTTTTTAAAAACTACAATCCCAACACTCTTTGACCAGTAGCTTCTAATGCTTGGTAAATGTACAACCGACATATATATACATATCCCAACATACCTTATTAGATCTAATTTGTTCAAATTGGTGCCATGATCGGGGGACGTTTGAGATAAAAATAAATTTGATTGATCTGTTATGTTTTGAAATAAATCGTTTGTAAAAAAATGTTTAAAAAATTCAGTTGGAGAACTAAGTTCCATGATTTCCTCCGGTAATCTATTACTACCTAAAAATGTATTTTCTTCTATTTCTAAGCTTTCTTCTTCCCATTTCAATTGCTTATATTTTTCTTTAAGAGCTTCTAGCTCAGTCATACAGCCTTGTTTTGGCATTTTTTTCCTTTTCTTATTTATTATTGTTTCATCGAGAGAAGTATCACTTTCCGGGCTCGATTCTTCATTATCTTCTCGTTCAGTATATAAATTACATATGCGCTTTTTGCGGATACGTACAGGTGTGGCCTTAATGGAATAATCACTATTCTGGTTTATCTCAGATTCTACTGAATTTATTTCTTGCCTTTTACGTTTATATTTTGCAGAAGTTTTAGGAGTATCTTCTAAATTTTCCTTTGCATTGGTGTCTGGTATTGGTCTCTTTTTTTGGCCTGATGACGAGTTTTGAATAACTTTTGTAATTGGAATTTCAAATCTTGTTTTTTGACCTGGTGTAGATGGTAAGACATTTTGAGAAATTTCTGAAAGTGGAATATTGTTATCATTTATAAATATTGGCATATTCAATATATCAAACTCTGCGTCAGTATACATAAATTCATTTTCATTTTCGTTGTTTTTTTCATTTTCTTCATCTTCATAGTCACAATTTAAAAAGTCAGTTCTAAGAAGTTCATCATCTGATATTTCCAGCTCATCTTCACTAGCTGACAAGTTCCTAATTGCATCTTCTAGCTCCTCTTGTGTCAAAGGTCTTCGTTTTTCCCAAGAAGACATTTTAATATACTAAAAAGTAATAAATTATACATGATATGATATTTAGTTCCCTTGACAATAAAATTTTATATTATAAAAAAAACGTGAAATAAGAAAAAAAAATACAGGATAGGTATTTAGTTCTCTTGGTAATAAAAAAACGTAAAATAAGAAGAAAATGAAAAATCTATTTATTTTGATGGTGTTTATTGTGATACATGTATGTATCATTGCGTATTTTAAATATACACGTTTTAGTAGCCAATATGCAAAATGATACATTTATGTAACACGTTTAAATAACGTTTTTTTTATTGTTCAAGATCTTTTTCAGCAACCAAATATTTAAAATCGACATAATTATACGTTAACTTACCCAATTACATTTTTTTCTATATAAAAAAAGCAATTTTAAAACCGTTAAAAATATCACAAATATGTCCAAAAACGGCACGACTACACGCAATGAAAACTCAATAAAAACTAAAACCACAGATCATCCCCACTATTGAATCTAGTCACCGACCAATAAAAAGTAAGTTAAGGATTATAGGAGTGGTAATTTATGTTTTTTAACTCATGCTAACCAATTTTCAGTAGGCCTATAGCAGCGCGTTACATGTGTGTATCAAAACCCGTTTAAGGGTTAAAACTTTATTGGTGCTTTTTTTGTTCCCCATCTTCGAAGGGCCGTAGCTTCCTTAGGGCTTATTTCCGGACATATTGTCGCCTTGCATACAAAGGGGCGTATTTCAAAAATCTGTATTTTACAGGAAAAACATTTTAAGGTTCTTATTATAAAAATTTAGTTCAGTTTCCCAGTTTTACAAAAATATAAAAATATTTGAGATACGATACATGTTCCATTGTTAGTTTGTCATGTTTTGGAATGAAGAATCATCCACTTTAATTAGATTGGAAATACCATGTATAAACTTTTTTATTTAAAAGATAATCTAAAACATAGTATTAACAATTTTTTTAAATAGTAAAAATAAGTTTCAAAATCAAATTTATTTTAAATTTTTTGACCATTTTTACTTTTATTTTCAAATAAATCTATATATTTCTTGGAAACTAAGCATTTTTAGACACAAGTTAATTAGGCTGCTTTATATATATATATATATATATATATATATATATATATATATATATATATATATATATATATATATAAAGGTCGCTACCAGCAAAAAAAGCATTTTCTTGTAATGCATATATTCTTTCAAAAATTATTGGAAAAACATATTATATATCGCCTTGTAAATTTCGAAACATAGTATCTGAAAAGTGGGATTAGAAATTATTAATTTTTATGGAATTAGTAGGGTAGTAATTTAATAATTGACTAAATATGAATAAGAACTTATTCTTGTTTATACGTAATTAATAAGTTCTAAATAAATACCTTATTAATTGTTTAAAAAAGGATAATTTGTTATACCTGTCAAGTGGTAATTTTTCAGATACGATGTTTCGGAATTTACAAGGCGATGTGGATAAATTTTGGGTTTACAATAATCTAGATTAGTTGGTTAATAAAAGTCATGCTCATAGGTGGTATGGGGGGTCACGTGGCACACCCCCTAGGCATCGAAATATCAATTTATTTTTTTAATTTTAAAAATTTTCCACATTCCTTCCAATATTTCACTAATATAACTTAGGTTGGTCTCCTTCAGATATTTTTTTGTCATTGCTTCCTACCTATATCTACTTGATTGAAAAAAATTATATTAACACAACTTTTTGACAACGCGAAAATTTATTAAATTGTCAATATTAAACACTTATTTATTTTGTCCTCCACTTTATCCCCCAGCCACATTAAAATAATAATAAAAAAAAATTAAAAGGTTGTACACGTGGTTCAAATTTCAAGTTAATATATTGACGCGTTCAAAAGTTATAAGGAATATGGTAACTCTTAACAAAATTTCTTGACATATATTGCACGAAAATTCGTGTTAAAAATTATAACTTTTGAACTCGTTAATATATTAACTTAAAATTTGGACCACGTATATAATAAAACAATATTTTATTTTTTTTATTATTATATTAATGTGGCTGGGGATAAAGTGTGTGGGGGAGGGCAAAATTAATAAGAACGTGGGTAAATATTGACAATTTTGGACGAATTTTCTCGCTGTAAATGTCAAAAATTGTGTTAGTATATATTTTTATAATATATAGGTGAGGAGCAGTGAAAAAAATAAATTGTAAGAAGACCAACCTGACTTATGAGTGAAATTTTGCAAAGGAAGTGGAAATTTTTTAAACTTGTTAAAAACATTGATATTTTTATGCCTAGGGGTAGGCCTCCATGCCACCTATGACCATGACTTTTATTAAGCAACTAACCTAGATTATTTTAAGTTTAAATTTATCCATTTATAATATTATATATGTGTTTCCAATAATTATAATTTTTGAATATATATATATATATATATATATATATATATATATATATATATATATATATATATATATATATTGTAAAATGCATATATGCATTTTACAAGAAAATGCTTTTTTTTTGCTGAAAAAAAATAATTTGTGTTTCATATCGCTAGCTTATTTAACAAGAAGTGACAAATTTAAATTTCCGCAACATGCAAAAATTAAAAAAAAAAACTTTATAGGGTAGCCATCTCCAAATGAAGCATATAAAAAAATTAAATTTATTTTGTATTACAAATATATAGGTTAACAACAAAAAAAAAATTAATTTGGAACTGGTCAAGCGCCCAATAATTCAAAATTGGACGGTTTTCAATGGATTACGTCAAATAATAAAAAGGTTATTTTGTTTTTTTTTGCCGCAACATATTTTTAGTAATTTCATACTGTTTCTTTTTGTTCTATAAAACAAGGCAGCCTAAAGCTAACTTTTTTTATAAAGATTCGTGTGTTGAATATAAAAAAATATTAGAGGAGGTACACATTTCGTTTTATTTTATGACGCCTTGAAAAGTATACACAGTGCTATTTTTCTAAAAATAAATTCATGAGTTATGGTTATCCAATTTTTCAATTTAGTTGATAATAAAGGCGCCATATTCATTCTTGGCTATATCTACAAATAAAGGCCATAAACAAAAATTAACCACTACTGAATATACTGCATTGTTCACGATCAAAATTCCAAAGACACATAGAACTGGTACAATATCTTAGCCCAATAATTTTAGATTTTTACTCATTTTAAATAAATAATATTTGTTATTCTATTTTATATATATATTTTTATCTGTTTGTTGTTCTGTGTTTTTTTTTGTTGTTATTTAAAAATATTTAAAGTTGTTACACATTGTCTCTACATCACTTTATGTTAAAAGGTGATGTAATAACTTGTACTTCACAGCTGTATTTTATTTTTTACAGTATATGTTTGAATTAATCTGTAGCAGGAGAGTACTGTGTCAGTCAAAACTGATTTTACCGTTTTTTAAATGTTTGTTTATATTTTTCTTTCTGTTATTATCTGGTCTATATTTGACTAAATGTTACCATTCAAAAAGTCTATGACTAAAATGCCTTTTACGCTTTAAGTAAGTACATCTATTAATTTTATTTGGGAGTTTCGTGTATATATGTATTTATATATGTAAGATGTGTACTATTTACATTTATTTTTAAGTGTACTTATTACTATTTACATTTATTTTTAAGTACTTATTACGTAATTTTCCTATTTTAGTCAAACCTGAGGATGTTTACAAAGAATAAACCAAACTGTCGGTTTAGTTAACAAAGTTTTTGGCGTTGTTTTCTTTTTGGCCTATATCCTACAAATCAACCAATTTATAAAAATTTGAGGTCGTTACCAGTTTTTAATTAATATTCTTTTAACTCTTAGCCTAGGGAATAATTGCGCAAAACTGTGAAAATAGACTAATCTAAATGTAATAAATGTAATTTGTTTGACTCGGTAAGTTAAAAATATATTTTTCGGGGACCCCATTTTATCACCTTTTCGAGGCTTCTAGCATCCCAAGGAACCCGATCCAGCACCTGGCAATTTGCAAGTAGCTTAATTTGTATATACTTTAAGACATATAATAAATACAGCTGGAAGCAAATAATGAAATAAAAATGGTCAGTAGGTCTTAGACTATTAATTAATGGGCAAGAAAGTGATTTCTTCATCTACTCAGCGGGGGACACTTAACTGCGTCAAAAGTTTGAACTTTGTTTTTCTTTCCTATATCGAATTTAATTTAAAGTCATTGGGCTAATCTTATGGCACTTCAGCCTTGATTGCTTATTAACGTAAATCTACCCTGCCACATCTTAAAAACATTTTGTTCATCAAAATTTAATCTAGAGGGCACTAGATATCAATAATAATTTAAAGAAATGTTCGTAAGATGGAGCAGGGTGGAGTTATCTTAATACGTACTCAAAGCTAAAGCGCCATGAGATATTGTACCAGCTCCACCGGTTGTACCAGTGGTAAGTCGCACCACTATAGCCTTTTTGATTCTCCAGGGAAAAGTTTAAATAATTAGCGTTATTTCAGGTTTTGAGACATTGTAAAATATTTTAGTTTGGAAGTGTGAAGTTTATTTTAATAAGTTGTTCTCAGAGCAGATTTATAAGTGGGTACCTACTGACTAATTATTATTAAGGAAGAGGTAGTTTTTAACAAAAAAGAAAGAAACAAAGAAGAAGAAGAAAAAAGAAGAAGAAAAAGCTGTATATTATTTTAACGGTTATGACCAATTTTCCTATTCTTTTGGTACATTGACCACTGTATAAGACTATATTCCTCTTGGATGATTGTCTACCTATTGCAGACATACACACCTAATAATAGAAAAAGGACACAACACCTTATCTATTTCAAAACTTCGTATCTAAATTTTTCTTGATTTTGAGGTGTGTGCATCATATTATAACAATTTTAAGCGTAATTAGTAATGTCTAATGTCTTAATCGCCTAAAGTTAGTATTTAGGATAAGACGTGTTAAAACAGAAAAGTCGATACATCAACATTGATAAAGGGGCCTTATCAAACTTTTATTCCAACTTTCTCAAGGAAATTGAGTGTAGTTGCTTAGTTAACTTCATTTTATTCTTAAGAATATTAAAATTGTTATGTTGTTTTATTGACTTTATTATTCACTTTCCACGTTTCACGTTAATTGTATTGGTTAACCCTAAGTAAAAAGTTTCAACATTTTATCTTTCATCTCCTGGTCTTTGACGCTAATGTAAATATGGATAATGCAGTAAGCGGACTTTTTAAATAAACTATTGATGAAGTTTTCCTCGTACACTTGGGCGGAAAAGTAAACAAAGTATTTCGTCCAGCTGCGAAAAATATTTTTCTGATATTTGGGTTAAATGATTTTTTGTTTTAGTATAAGATATAGAAATACGTTTGAAAACTAAAAAAAGTTACAAATTAGTGGAATCATTCTTAAGTTATGCATGGGAGAGACAGACATGGCTTTCATATGGAAAACTTGCTTGCTATTTTAGGCAGTCAAATAATAGTGATTATAAATACTATTATTCTTAGAACAATGCTAAAATATGTACGTGCAGATTATTGCAGGAATCATTATTACAAATTCGTCAATTTTACGAATGGTCTTTTCGTCACGCTTGACGTGCCCATTAGATCACGAACGACTTCAGTTCACGCATCAGACGGCACGCAGAGCCGTAATCGATTAGAGAATACTCCGGCACAGTTGAAAGAAAAAAGTTGAATGCTTTCATTTCAAAAGGATTTTACTTTCAATGCTCTGAAGTGATTTATTTTACTTATCGGATAACAAAAAATATAAAAATTTCAACAATTTAAGATATTTTTATTATATTTAAATATAAAAGATATTTTTATTGTTATTTACAAACAAAACAAAATAGTGCATTATCTCTCAATACCAGAAAAAAATACTGCTGCCAATAAAATAATACTTTCCCCTATAGGCCTAGGTTCATTAAAATCAAAAACGCAAAAAAAAATAATAAAAAAATATATAAAAAAAAATTTTTTCAATTTTTTTTTCTTTTTTCTTAAAACGAAAAATAAAAAGATTTTTTTTTTCAATTGTTTTTACTCCATTTTACCCCCTAATCCGATTATTACCAAAACCAAAACAATCCCAGCCTAGAACTTTGGATAATCAACCTATGGTCCAAATTTGAAATATTTAGCCCGAAGGGTTAGTGAGTTATCGTGGTCACAAATTTTCCGGACCCACCGACAGACAGAATTTTTTTTTGACGGAAATCATATTTTTTGGATATAAAACGTCCAGAAACGTAAAAAAAGCAATAAAAATTTTTCGAATTTTTTTTACTGACTCAAGAATTTCCTTGGGGAAAGTAAAAAGTTCAACAGTAAACCTATATGGTAAGTCTGTTTACTTATTTCCAATTCTCTCTAGGTAATCAATGTTACTGATATCTGGTGGTTTTAAGCTCTATAACTTTCTAAGACGAATTATAAAACTGTATGCATCCATCACCCATGTAGTGCATCACCTTTCAATAGAGTTTTTTTTAGTCACACTTTCCCGTGGGTCAAATTTCGATGGATTTTAACGCTTGTGCTAGTGTTGACCCAACAAAAAGGTTATGATTTGTGTTATTCTTGTTATCATATAATCATAAAGTTAAGATATTTTAGTAATGTAGTTTAAGAAACTAAAACATTGGCTGAACCATTTTTAACAACGATAAATCTAAATTGTTTGTTAAATCTAATGGTTTCTTATGGTTGCAGTGTATGGTGTTTATATTCAACTAAATGTCAATATATTCTTTTTGAATACATACCATTCAGTTCATCTTCCACCTCACACTCTAGCAAGCCAAATATTCCATGCGGCCAAGTGTAAACTCAAATGGCCGAAAGAAGGCCGTGAGTTGTGTTAAAATGTCATTCTTTAACTATTTCGAGCCATTGTGTATCCGTTTTTTACCTTTTTTTTTCCATAAACGTGAATTCATAGCACAACCGACTTGGATTATTTAATGGCGAGGTGCCATTTATTTCGTCGTTCGTTTAAATTTTAGAAAGTGGAGGCAAAACATTAGCCTCCTAAAAGAGTTTGGAACCTTTAAAAGGTACCTACTTTGGAGTTTAAATTATTTTTCAACAAGGGAGGTATTATTAATAACTCATAATTACGTAAGCAACCTTAGAGACTTTAATGATCTTTAAATATTTAAAAAAAATACAAAATTCTT
Organism: Brachypterus glaber; assembly: GCA_958510825.1. Classification (NCBI taxonomy): domain Eukaryota; kingdom Metazoa; phylum Arthropoda; class Insecta; order Coleoptera; family Kateretidae; genus Brachypterus; species Brachypterus glaber. Next base: position 33,208,115 of record OY294045.1, on the reverse strand, counting down.
AAAAGTAAAATCCAGATCAAATATAGTTGCTATATTATTTTATAAAAACTGTTCCTAAACACAAGGTGTGACAAAAAAAGAGGTTACTTTCATCCTAAGAAGGGGACTCGTTACATACCAAATACTTTTTTTAAAACACTGAGAATTCATTACCGTAGTAAATACTAAACTATTTTTACATGTTTGTTTAACCTCGTACTATTCTACTTAATTAAGCATCCCCTAAGTCCAGGACTTGTGTGGGCTAGTAGTAGAGGGAACCGGCTTATACTGACTTTCGAACCAGTTTCTAGGGAGTGTCCGTTTCACTTATCGCCTTCGCCAAATTTCAATTATTAATTAACTGAAAAAGGCAAATCGGCGCCAGTGAGAATCGAACCCACGATAGTAGACTTGCTATGCATACGCGCTAGCCACTACGCTATGCCTCCCATTACAAAATACTAACTTTTGCATGTATGGAACACCACGAAAGTTTAGTAAACATTTACTGGGTGTTACAGTAAGTAATACATAATGTTGGTAACTGTAACAACCAGTGAATGTTTAGTAAACTTTCGCGGGTCACATATGTGTATGCAAAAAGCAAAAACGTCCATTACTTCGTTAAAGAATTCTCGGTGTATCTTTTCTGAACAATTCCGATATTTCCTATGTGATCTAATGCACAGTAGGAGCCTCCTACCTGCATTTTTATATTATGTGAAAATGTGATAAGTGAAAATATCTTACCCCTACGATGGTTTTTTTACCCCTCTTTTTTCTAATCTAAAATGGTGCTTATTTTTTGCTTTTTAATTTATAAAATATAATTTATTAGTGGATTAATACGTTATAATTAAGGGGTATGTGTATTAAATATAAATTATATTCTCTCCCTAAATATCAATTCGTGATACTAGGTTAAGTACCGGTTCATTTTTTTCAAATTTAACTCATATTAATCCCAATTTTTGAAAAATGCAACTCCTGCTAAAGCAGTCGTAGCATTTTCGTCATTGGGATTAATATTCGTAAAATTTATGTAACAAACCACCGATACCTAACCTAGTATCACTTATGCTATTACCCCTGATTATTTTTTTTTTAGATTTTTTTTTCGAGACGGGTAAAAAATAATGTAAGATACTAAGCATTAAACTTTATATGGAGGTTTATCTGATGAAAATTAAAACAACGCCTATTTTTTTTATTTAAATTCAGATGAAAAGTTGAAATGCACGAAACCTATTAAACATTATATATTATTTATTCATGTTAAATTAATCAACGGTCTGGGATTTTTTACCACAAGATTAAAGAATTAGTATTTTCCCATGTGTCCATTTAATATTTAATATTTTTTTAAAAGTTAACTTGATTTTATAATTTTGCAAAATATATTATGTAGTGCAAAGAAAGTGGATTATAAATGTTTCTGAAGGCCCATCTTAATATGGGTCACTAAATTTTGTTAATAGTTAGTTATAAAGAAAAGAAAAAGTAAGAGAAGAAACGTCGGAAAGTAAAAATTCATTTGGACTTTTTGACATGGTTTAGACCCGAAAGTAAAAGTTATTTATATCTTAGTGGCCGTGATAGCTTAAAATCTAAAATAAAGTTAGTTAATTATCTGTTAACTCATGGTACCGTTAGGTGCAAAACTTTTTCATATTTTTCTATCCTTCGCCGACTCTTTTGCGTCCTTCCATGAAGTATGCCTTGTATTAAAAATATCCCATATTTCCTAATTTTTCTTGATAACAATTTTTAAAGTCATTACGTGGTAATAAATACATAATATGTATTTACATATTATGCTAAAAGATGAAAAATTTTAAAGCTTAGTACCACGAATATGTATTTTAAAAAACTAAGTAAAGCGTATTTTCCCTTATACATACTTCAATGTTCATTCTCGCCTATAGGGATTTTCGTGATAGGATCAATTTTTATCTCCTGTTTTAACACAACTCGGACAGAAAACGAATAATAAATTCTAGCTGGATTTATTTTGTATTTTATTTTACTTTTTTTTTTTCATTAAATCCGAACCCCAGTGGGTTTTTCAGACTCCTTTTTTACACTTAATCCTACTAGATTGTTTAAGCCTATAGTCTTTTATTTTTGATTGATTAAAAATTTAGACAGTTTTGGAATAATTTGATATTTTTTCGATTGATAAACTGAAAATGGTACGGTTCGACAGCACTTACTTTCTCGCGAAATACGTGCAGATAAATTATAAGATTTTGATCATTTTCCTATTTATATAATCAGTTTTGCATTCTTTTTTTCAGTAATTATGAAAAAGTGATAAAATTTTAATGCGCATATACCAAAATTGCAAAAAACAAATAAACAAATAGACTTTTGCGGGGAAAACTAGTAATACCATATTGTTAGTAATTAACTATTACTTAAGATTTAAGCAAAACCGCTGCACTAATTTTTAAGAAAATCTAATTATTTTATTTTAGTTTATTAGTAAACTACCCTTATTTCGGCCTGTAGAAAAAATCTTAAAAATCTCCCCCCTGAGTAATCCTCTAAAGCTTCGGTTTCCTCCTAAAGTCGCAGTCGCAGACGACTGCGACTGGGTAGCCGCCGCGAGATCGTCAGGACCCTACCAGTAAAAGACCCTTGTCACAGCTTAAAACCACCTATTTCACTGTCAAATTCGCGACGAAATAGTAGTGCGTCTGCTCCCGGAGCGATCAAACGAACGGCGACCGGTAGTTAGTAGTAACGACTCGGCAACAGCTAGGAAAACATTTAAAATGCATTGGAGATCTCAACGACTCGGTCGAGGCTACTCGGTCGCAGTCGTCAGCGACAGCGACTTCTGGAGAAAACCAAACCTTAAAAACCTTAAATTTTAAGTTTGTTTTTGATCTGTTAAACGGCATAGACCAAAGGCCTTTGGAAGGATGGACGGGCCGAGGAACCGACAGATGGACGAAAGGAGGGATATAGAAAAATCGTTTTTTCGGAATATAATAAATAGTATACATTGCATACCTTGAAACGGATAAATACATCCACATATTCTTCTTCTCTCCCAGATCGCCTAAGTAAAGAACAAATTAAATAAAGTTTATGTATTTTATAGCTTAGTATTTTGATTATTAGAACACTAGGGTATTTAAATATATTTTAAAATATTTTAACTAGTACAGAACCGACATTTTTAAGAACCACTTTTAGAACTTGGTTTCAGGAATTTACTTCATCACACCTTCAAAATTTTCGCCCGAATAGTTTCTTCAAAACACTTTATGTTAACAAAAAATATTTTTTTGCAGAATACCCAAACGTACCTATAGACATACAGTTTCACGTATACCGTGTATACACGTGATAAGAAAATAGTCAGTTTCCATATCACGTAGGTGTTGATAATATTTAATAAAATATCATAGGCATTCGGTATTTGTGCTTGACGCAGCAGTATTTTCACAGGTGCTCTGCGGAATTGATATCATATATGGTGCCATTATTTACATAGGCAAATTTATTGAATTTAGTGTATTTTAGTTTGCAAAACTAACAGGAATAATGAATATATTCTAAAATTCAAACATAATTTGTTCGTTAGGGTATTACTACTATATTTATTTGGGTTATACTGATTTTACATTACAAACCAATTTATATTCTGTGTTAAACTTTTAAAATAACACAATAATATAATATTTTAGAGTTAGCTGTATATAATTTGTAAATAAGGCCTGCGTATCCTTTATTTATATTGGTATTTTATTAATATATCACTGATTGAGATTCAGGTAGTTAACGTTTGTGGTGCATTTTTTTGTCATTATTGCAATAAAAATCGAGAAAGACTGTCGCCACGGCTAAACGTAGCCTTAGTATCAAAGACTCGAATTTAGTACCTCTCGATCAAAAGATAACCTAGAACAGTTTCATGGTTTATAAGTAGATGGAGAAATTCCACTTTAATGTACGTTTAAAGTTAAATATGAAAGTTTATTGCTGTACAAAGTTTTACTTCGTGTAGCGTTAACTAAAAACAAGTTCTATTAAAAGTCGTGATAGGCAAATACCTACCGTCACGGCGAATTTTCAGAGTAGTGTCTATATTTCAAACACGAAAGCATTTGTTAAACTAAATAAGCCCATTTATTACAACTCAAGAACTAAGCATTTTACTCCATACATATTATATAGCAAAACCAACAAACTTTATACTTGTACAAAACATCATGTGTCTCATAAATTTATTACGTTTCAGTAAAAACTTTTTACCTAGCTTTTTACCCTAATTTCTCGGCATGCTTATTACCATTGAAAGGAACAGGTCCGCACTTGGGAAAACAAAGATATATTAATTAAAACGCAGTGTATACTATGGGCACAGATCGTATTTTTATCATTGTTATTTTTTAGGTATAATTTAGTATAGCTAAAGCTATAGATAACACTACCCGACAATATTTATATACTATTGATGAGATATATAGGGTCTAGAAGTATTTTTTCTCCTGATTTCAAATCCGTTTTTAGAATTCTTCCATCACGTCACAATTTTGATATACAGGGTGTTTTATAATAAAAATAGGATTTTTTTGAACGTCGGGAGATTTCACATTTATGAATATTTTTTTTTCAAATTTGGTACACTTGTTAAAAATTTGTGTGCTTTTCGAATATTAAAAAAAATTAAATATCGATTGTCATTTGTTTTTTATAATAAAAAGAAAAATTTTTTTTGTTGCCAAAATTTCAAAAGATGGAATTTTTCGATGTAACTAACAAAAAAGACACTGTATTTATATGGCTTCAATTTGGTTTCAACTTTTTTTTGAAGGACCTTCTGGAAGCGGCACAATATCAATTTTAAGTCAATTATGTCAGATATTTTAACAGCGTTTTGCATATTTTTAAAAAAATAAGTAGGCTTTGTACAAAAATTTGACGTTTTAAGTCAAGTTAAATTATTCAATCAATTAACTAGATAAAACGTTGCAAGCACCCTGTCAAAACATCGGCACTATTGTACACTAAAAAAAAATTAAAAAGAGCTTTTATTTAAAATATAATTTTTTGAAATCGGGTTATAAATATGTGAAATATGCTAAAAAAACCTTTTACTGCTGTAAAGGCCAATATCTTTTAAACAATGCGTTTTAGGAAAACGTTGTTTATAACATTTTTTGACCAATTTAAAATTATCTTTTATATAAGTGCTAAATTAACCAAAGACAATAATAATTGCCTTAATTATAAACAAAAAACGCTAAAAATAGAAGTTTTACCCTATTTTTACCCCCTTACCCCAAATCGTTTACCCCCAAAATCTAATCAGCGATAAGAAACAATATGCAAAAAACCGCAAGTCGATATCCCATGTAGAAATAGAGAGTTTACACCCAGACAGACAGACAGACGGACGCAAAAAATTTTTTTACGGCTTTCGACTCAGAATGGTCTAAAACGTCGAGAAATGTGAAAAAAACGTGGTCAAAGATTTTGACTTTTCGGCGAAGATTTCAATACATCGGCACTCTTAGTAGCACTAAGTGCCGATGTAATAAAATAAACAAATAAATGATAAAAATAAATAAGGTTAACTTTTTAAACATAAATAAACTGTATCTTAAGAAGTAAATAGAACATTGACTTAAAATGTCAAATTCTGGTCCAAAGCCTACTTATTGTTCTTGAACTATGCAAATTGCTGTTAAAATAGCTGACATAACGGACTTAAAATTAATATTGCGCCGCTTCCAGAAGTTGAAATGAAGCCAGATAAATACAGAGTGTTTTTTTCATAGTTACATCGAAAAATTCCATCTTTTGAAATTTTGGCAACGAAAAAACTTTTTCTTTTTATTATCGATATTTAAAAAAATAATAATAATAAGTGTATCAAATTTGAAAAAAAAAAATATTTATAAATGTAAAATCCCCCGACATTTAAAAAAATGCCTTTTATATCAAAACTGTGACGTGATAGAAAAATTCTGAAAACGGATATGAAATCAGGAGAAAAAACACTTCTAGACCCAATATATATCATAAATAGTATGGTTCAAAAGTTTCAAATTGTCGGGTAGGGTAGATACCCCAGTTATAGCCACCTTAAGAAAAATTCTGTTTTTATTTCTTTTTATTATGTTCCATTATAATGTTAAGGTTGCAAGTTTTGTTTTTTCTGAAACTTACAATATATCTCTACTATAAAATAAATGTTTAAACAATATAACTTCAGCTGATATGTTATAAAATAAAAAACAAACAAAATAATACTGATTCTCTAGTTTTAGCCACCCAAGCACCGGTTTTAGCCATAAAAATTCACCAGATATAGCCACCATTAAAAAAAACTAAAAATATGTTAAAAATAAATAATTTATATTTTTGTAACAGTTTTAGAACATTTAAAATTTATAGTTTTTTAAAAATATATACTTCTTTATCAATATTTAAAATGATTTCGTTTTTTATTACATTTTTTCTTACATACTTTGTAATTAATCTACTGGTAAATAAATAAATAAATACATCTTTTCTTGGATAATTATCCGATAATTATAAATATTTATTAATTTTATTTATTTTTTATTTATTTGTTTAGTCTTTTTGGGATCTGAACCAGCTGGTAGTTTATACCATATTCGACAATATAAGTTTTACAAAAAAATTTACATGTATGTTACTATTTCACATTATATATGTTTAGTTTTCAGCTTCAGTCTTGAATCATTTGAGTCATTTTGATGGCCCGTTCTCGACTATATTTTGTATAATACTTCTCCTTTTTTAATTTAAATGTATTATTGGCTAATATTTAAAGGTGGTTTTCGCTAAAATCTTTATTATTTGTACAGTAATTTTGACATATTGATATTTTTTGACATTGGCTATAACTGGTACTACTTAGGTTCCAGTTTTAGCCAATTCTGTGGCTATAGCTAGAAAGAGAAGCATATTAGTGTCCCAGTTATCGCCATGCAAATTTAAGAATAAATTCTGCAAAATATGTATTAAAATATTAATAAAGTAACTGTTTAATGACTTACCTTTAACTTGATCTAAATGTTTTACGAATTTAATTTTACCTGAATTAGATATTTAAAATTATTTTTTTGGTCGTTTCTTAAGAAAAGTCATAAGAAATTACATTTTTTTCAAAATCAAAATTTTAAATAGGCGCTGTATTCGTTTCGCTACAGTTAAAACTTATTTAACATATTTGTTGTCCCAACTTTTATCATTCAAATCGGATTTAAACGATAATTTTGATCTAAAGTCTCCTATTTCTTAGCTATACCCAAAAAACTACTCTGACTGGCTAAAACCGGTGCAGTGGCTAAAACCGGTGATCCTACCCTAGTGTAATCATTGTTTAGATTTATTTTCGTGTAGCATTTTTTTAGCTAATTCTGTTTGTTATTCTAACTTTATGTAAAAAAAAATTAAAACCAAAAAAAAACAAAAAAACTGCACTTTTAAAGTTAAAATATGTCTTTCCCATACAGTACATTCTTTTAGCAAATAATTTTTTAATATGTAATATGCTAGTTTATTTAAAATAAAAGATATCATTGAAATTATTTTTTCTGTAAAAATCTTATTTTAGGTGAGCAAAAAAAAACCTTATCAGTGTGTATACGTTTGTACTTTTTTGACCATTGTTTTTAAAGAAGCAACTATTTTCTAATAAAAATCATTGTTGTTCCTAGGTAATTTATTAATTTATTAACATTAAATTTATTACTAAAAACATTGCATTTTTTACTTTACAACTTGTTGTAATTAATTCTTATTTATGAGATTAATAAAGATTATTATTATTTCCATATAAGCAAAAACGTTTTCTAATAAACTTATGAAAAAAATTGAAAAAAGCTGAAAGAAAATTCCGATTAACATAACATAATTTATTTTCAAAATTTTTTCGTTTTTCGCAAACGGAAAACAAAAAAAATTGAAAAATTTTGAAAATTTTTTTTTTTTGATTTTTTAATTTTTTTTTTGTTCTTTTAAGAAGAGATCTTTTTTTAAGAAAAAATGTTTTAGGGAATATTCAAGTATTACGTAATGCAAAATGTAACAAAATTCATACACTTCATACCTCGGTTCTCGCGGTTTTCAAGGCTGTAGAGATTCCAAACCTAGGGAGGGTAGCCAAAATATGAAATATCTATAATCTATAATAACGCGAGAACCGGGGTATGAAATGTATGAATTTTGGTACAATTTGCGTTACGTGATACTTGAACGTTCCCTTACTGTAAATAATATATAATGGAATACGTAGCATTACATATCTTCACGGCTTGTTATTTTTATTTTTGTGTTTTTTACTCTGAAATAAGTTTAAAAAGCAAAGTTTATACCAAAGCACCTATGAAATTTAATTCGACATATTCTATTAAATATATAAAATAGTTTATTTGTAGTACTGACCTGAATTTGCTGTGCCAGAGCCCAAAAGAACGTCTATGCTTCCGTCCGAAAGAATGTCCGTGTCCTGATAACTGATTGAGAAGTTGGCATCGTCTTGGAGACGGGCCAACATGGCGGCCAGACTGTTTCTATCAAGATCATCGGGCTCTTTGAGCTGCAGAGTGACATTGCCATCGGAGGCGGTGCTGTACATAAAAACCGCATGACCGCCAGTATACGGTTGTAATGGCAATCGTACACCTGTCAGTTCGTGAACACCCTGGAACAGAAAGAAAAGCAATTCAATTAATAAAGAGATGACAAAAGATAAAAAAGAATAAACAGTGTAGGGGTGACCGGGGCTAGTTGTCGCAGGGGTAAGTTGTCGAAGTGCTTGTATGTCTAAAAGTAGAATAGTTTTCTGCACCAAACCGAGATTGGCCTCTGCGTTACAAAAATGACATTTATCATTTGTAAACTTAAAAGCAATAAGTTAAAAGAGCAGCAATTTAATCTAAAAAATGTCAAAATTAAAGGGTCCAGTAATTTTTTTGTGGTAAATATTTTTTCTTATTGTGAGTGATTTAAAATATCAAGATAAGAAAATTTTATGTATATTCATAGTTTAAGGTGTATATTATTTGTTGATATTGTCATTTAGGAGTGTTTATTCGTTAATTAGACAGTACTTGATACATAAGGTAAAATTGACCACTGGGGCTAGTTGTCGGATTTAGTTTGGGGCTAGTTGTCGCATGATCTGGAGATATGCTCATAGTATAACATTTCCTTTTTCGCATTTTTTTAATTCAAAACTGTGTTAAAAAGTGAAACTTAATAGGATAGCAAATAAAATCGTTTATTAAATTAAATTAAAAGAAAAAAATAGAAAAAATATTATTTCATTATAAAGTTGACAATTTTGGTACAAGAGTAAAAAGTTAGATAACAATCGGCTATTGGGAAGGCACATGTCTTATTAGTTATTTATAATTTTTTTAAATACCTTTATATTTCTTCAAAAAAATATACTTTAAGTGCCACGACAACATGCCCCGTGACGGGGCACGCATTTGTCGAGACTTGATAAAAAAAATCATAACATTAATACCCTGTGAATTTTTCCATGTTTTATCTTATAATATTACTGAAACATGCAGCTAAAATTACAATTTGGTCAATTAAAAAAAAAATAAAGGAAAAAACTGACTTTGAATGAAAAGTGCGACAATTAGCCCCGGTCACCCCTATCTTGAACATTTTTTTTTTAATTTTTATATGTATATACAGGGTGAATTGGAATTAGGGATTTATTTTCATAGCATGTATTGTAAAAAAAAGTAAGTATGTAAAAAGAACTTGCTTGTCCCATCTGAAAACCTACTTTTAAAAAACATATATCTTGTTTAAGTAGTATTGTAAAGGTTAACTTATCCAACACCTTAACACTAAACTAACTAAGAATTTAATCAATGAATTAAAATGTGCAAATTATTAATTTTTTGTGTCTCAAAACGCCATTATTTATCCAAGTCAGATAATTCTAACCTTTGATTAAATTCTTAGTTTAGTCATAATGAATTAAAAACGGTTTCGCGACAGATCCATGTAGTCAGCGAAAAACAATACACTAGGTCAAATTAATTTTTTTTTGATCGGATCTCACCTTTGGGCCCTAGGCCAAAATAGGTCCCCAAAAAATTATAAAATTAATAATTTTCGAATAAAAAAAAAACATTTTAATACCTATTAACTTCGTTTTTGGTATGTATATGACTCGTATGGATAAACATAATTTCAAAGTTTAAATATTAGCCTAAAGATGGCAATGTTTCACTAAAATATTAACCATTTTTAAGACCTATAAATTAAAGAAGCATAGCTGCAAAGAAAAAGTAAATATTGAACATTAAACTACAGAGTTTCCTTTGTTATTAACCTTGAGATTAACTCTGGCAAGTTTAATTCCCTTCGGCAAAATTAATTTAAAAGTGACTCTGCACGTGAAAGTGTGCGTATTATTTTTACTAGAAAAAAATGTCTTCAATACCTATTGACTTAATTTTTGGTACTTGAATAAGCATATTTGCACAAAAAAAATTACAATATCTGCCTATAGATGGCGTTGTGGTAAATTTTTAAAGAGGAAAAAATATCACTGTTCAACTTTGGAAAACACTCAGTTTTCTTGTTTACTTATAGTGTAAATATCGATTTAAAACCAAAAATAAAATAATCTATCGAGCGCAACGTTTTTTATTTCCAAAAAAGGGTCACGTGACCTCCATAACTTTTAAATAAATAGGCCAGTTTGAACTTAAGTTACATTCTCTTACTTATTTACTGAAATCGAAAAACGATTTAATATGCCTAATATTATGAAAAATTAAAATAAAAATAAATTTTGAAAAATTTTAAATAAAAAAATATTTTTTATTTTTTAAAAACTTTTTTGTATTTTTTAGATTTAATCGTCTTTTTTACTGTTGAAATTAACTTATTTATTAAAACGGAGGTCATGTGACCCTTTTTCGCAATAAAAAAACGTTTCGCCTAATAGATTATAACTAAAAAACAAATAATTATTTGTTTTTTAGTTTTAACTTAATATTTACGTAATAAGTAAACAAAATTCACAAGAAAACTGAGAATTTTTCAAAGTCGAACTAAAAGTAAGTAACGACGAACCGTGATCTGTTTAGATTTGGCAGGAACAACAAAAATAGAACCTTTTATTATAATGGGGAACATAAGTCATTTTTATCTGGCGCATCATAAAAAATTAGTAAATCAGTTTTTCGGGATGTATCATTGGTGGGTTGTTCTCTCACCAATAACGGCAATTTTTTTTGTTAACAAAGCCATTTATTCAAAAATGCACCTCGCCTGAGAAGATGATTTTTTGGCCGAAATCAGGATCATCTTCCAAGTGCTCCAGGACCAAATCAGCAAACTCCCGACGCAATCTGTGATCATTTGGCTACAGCCCATAACTCAATACGACTTTATAAGGATGTAGGCCTAAATCTTTTTGGTTTCGACTTTTCGCAAAATTCTTCAAGTTGACGTCTGAGAAAGCCCCAATTGTTGCGATCGTCGTAAAATCGACAAATTTAGCAATCATCTCATTGGATGAAAGGTTCTGTTAACAAACAAAGTTGCCATTATTGATGCGAGAACAATCCACAAGTGTTACATAAAATGCCGTTGCGTTCCGAAAAAACTCACTGTGTGGCGGCGTCACACACAGATCGTTTCAAAAGTGGCAAAATATAGTTTTCGTTAATTTCTGGTGATGTTTTTTATGAGGATCTCTTATTTAGACATAATATAATGTATTTTAAGTATATTAGTGATATTAACTAAATTAAAAAAAAAAAGGAAAAAACACTTTTTGTTGAAAGTAAACCTAGTGTTTATGATATAGTAAAGTTTTCACATAAGTTGGAAGAGCAGTTTTTATGTAATTAAATCCCTAAATTTGTAAAAAACGCTATTTTAACAAAAAGTGAAGAAAATGAGAACATTATAAAACGTCAACAACATCTAATTTTCTTCGCCGTCTGACTCAGGTTTAAAGTCACTGTCAGGATATTTAGCATCTGTTGTTAGGATTATACTTAGAAGGTCTTGGTGCTGGTCAGACATTTGTCAGATCATTAAATAAATGCTGTCAACTTGAATGACTTGTTTAATTATAATATTATTGAATTATATAATAAATACATATTATTACATGGCGCTGCCGGATAGTTTCGTTGAATAAATACCAAGGAACAAGCAGAAATAGAATTTAAAATAAAAAACTGAAAATTAAGCATGGGTGATAATAAAGGTATTGCACCTTTGTCATTAGAAGGTAATTTGGCTGAAAAGTGGAAAATATGGCGTGCAAGATTTGAAAATTATCTAATAGCAAGTCAAAATAATAACAAAACTGAAGATGCACAATGCGCTCAATTGCTACATTCCCTAGGCGAAGAAGCTTTTAAAATATATTCTACGTTTAAGTTTGAAGAATGTGAGAAAAATAAGCTAGACATTTTATTGAATAAATTTGAATCTCATTTTCTGCCAAAGGAAAATTTAACTTATGAAAGGTTTAAGTTATTTACTTATAAACAGGAATTAAATCAATCATTGGAACAATTTATAACAGAAATTAAAAAACGGGCATCAAATGCAAGTTTGGAGATCTTGAAGATAGTCTTTCTAAAACCGTTTTGATTTGTGGGGTTAACAGTCTTATAATTAGAGAAAGACTTTTACAGGATGATACTCTGTCGTTTGAAAAAGCAGTTGATTTGTGCCTTATTATGGAGTGTGCAAAAATAAGAAGTAATGACATGGATGTATCGTGTGATAAAATAAATATAGAAGCTATTAACTCGAGAAATAAAACGACCGTTATAAAACCAAAATTGATTATATCTTGTAAATTCTGTGGTAAGGCTCATCCAGTTAGAATGTATCCAGCTTTCGGGAAAGTTTGTGCTTATTGTCAAATGTCAAACCATTTTGCCAATGTCTGCTATAAAAAGAAAAATCAAGTTAATGAGCTTGAAGCTAGATCCTCTGGTTGTAATGAAGCTGCTGTAGAATATAGGCTTTTTGTTGGAAGTATTGAAATAAATAATATTAATAAGTATGAATGGTTTACTAATTTGATTATTAATGATCAATCTATTAGTTTTAAAATAGATTCAGGAGCAATGGTAAATATTATGCCATTAAATAATTTTATAAAATTGGGGAACAAATTGTAAAATCTAATACTAACTTAATCTCTTATACTGGAGATAGTCTTAATGTACTTGGAAGGTGTAAGCTGCCTTGTTATAAAAATGATAAGTCTTTTGAAATAGAGTTTTTTATAGTAAACTCAAATACTCAAAATATATTGGGGTTACCGTCTTCAATAAATTTAAATTTAATTAAAAGAATAGAATCTTTGGATAAAAATCAGTCAGGTTATGAGGAATTAGTTAAAGAATATGATGAGTTGTTTTCAGGTATAGGGTGTTTAAAATCACCGTATCATATTGAATTAAAAACAAATGCTGTGCCTGTTGTACAACCTACTAGAAGAGTTGCGTTACCCTTGATGAAGTCTCTTAAAGAACATTTAGATGAAGTTGAAAAATTAAAAATTATTGAAAAAGTAGAGGGTCCTTCCTTAATGGGTTAACTCACTTGTTTTGGTAAAAAAGCCCAATAGCAAAATTCGCATATGTTTAGATCCAAAAAACTTAAATGATGTTATTTTACGAGAATATTGTGATATTCCGACACCTGAACGTATCACATGTGACATGGATGGTGCTGAAATATTTAGTACTTTGGATGCAACAAACGGTTTCTATCAAATAATGTTAGATAGCGAAAGTGCAAAGTTATGTACATTTGCATCACCCTACGGTAGGTATAAATTTTTAAGATTACCGTATGGAATTAAATCTGCACCTGAAGTGTTTCAGGATAGATTTCAGAAATTATTCAATTTAGAAGGCTCAGGTGTATATATTGATGATATAATTGTATGGGGAAAGAATAAAGCTGAACATGATACTAGACTTAAAAGGGTTTTAGATATTGCAAAAGATAATAATGTAAAATTTAACATTAATAAATGTAAATTCGGTCTTGATAAAATAGATTATTTGGGTCAGACAATTTCAGGAAAAGGGGTTGCTCCTAATGACTCCAGAGTTAAAGCTATTATGGAGTTACCACAACCTAAAAATAAAACAGACGTTCAACGTTTACTTGGCATTTTAACATATGTTAGCAAATATAATAAAGATTTTTCTCATAATACATGGCCTTTACGACAGTTATTGAAAAAAGAAATCGAATTTGAATGGCAATCAGACCATCAATTAGCTTTTGATAATATTAAAAAAATATTAACTTCCAAACCTGTTTTGCAATTTTTTGACGTTAACAAAGAGACAGTTATTTCTGTAGATGCATCAAAATCGGGTCTTGGTGCAGTTCTTCTCCAAAATAATTTTCCATGTGCATATGCTTCTAAAGCAATGACAGAAACGCAAATGAGATATGCGCAAATAGAAAAAGAGTTACTTGGAATTTGTTTTGGTTTATCAATATATCATGAATATATATTTGGAAAAAGAGTTATTGTGGAGACGGATCATCAGCCCCTGATTTTGATTTTTAAAAAACCTTTTAATAAATGCCCAGCAAGGTTACAGCGCATGATGCTTCAAATTCAAAAATATGATATAGATTTAAGATATAAAGGAGGTAAAGAGTTAATTTTAGCGGACGCACTATCAAGAGCGTATTTAACGGATTGTTTTGATGAATTAGATATTGATATTGAAGCACATGTTTGCTTTATTAAAAGTCAAATTAATGCTACACCTGAAAAAATTGAAAAATTAAAATCAGAAACTGATAAGGATTCTGAAATGCAAGAGTTAAAACAAATCATAATGAATGGATGGCCAAATGAAAGCAAAAGTTTAAGTGACAAAATTAAAATATACGCTCAATATAAAGATGAATTAACAATAATTGATTATTTAATTTTTAAAGGTCAAAGTATTGTAATTCCTAAAATAATGCGCGATGAAATGCTGGATAGAATACATTACAGTCATTTAGGAATACAAAAAAGTATCAATTTAGCTAAAGATTCAGTTTTTTGGCCAGGTATAAATAATTCTATAAAACAAAAGGTATCACAATGTCACTTGTGTTTAAAATATTCTAACTCTCAAATGCCAGAACCACTCAAGTCACATGAGATACCAGATGTCAGATGGAATAAAGTAGGTTGCGATATTTTTGAAGTCTTAGGAAATAAATATTTATTAGTAGTAGATTATTTTTCGAAATTTGTGGAAGTAGTTAAACTTAGTGGAAATTCAACTAGTAAAATAATCGTGGAGAGTTTAAAGTCAATTTTCTCTACTCATGGAATTCCATTGACAGTAATTTCAGACGGAGGTCCACAATTTAACTCCAGTGATTTTAAAAGTTTTGCAAAAGAATGGGAGTTTATACATATTATGTCTTCTCCAACATATGCGCAAAGTAATGGTATGTCAGAAAGACATATACAAACTGTTAAAAAAATAATAAAAAAAGCTCTTGAAGAAAAAAAAGATTTATTTTTAGTTTTACTTAATTATCGCAATGCCCCTATAATTGAAAACAGCTCACCAGCGGAAATTCTTATGTCAAGAAAACTGAGATCAAATTTGCTTTATACAAACGATTCTTTGAAAGCTAAAGTAGTTAATTTTAACAAAAATACTATTAACAGGATGCAGCTTACACAACAAAATTATTATAATATGAGGGGAGTTAGGAATTTACCAGAGATTAGTAATAATAGCCTTGTTTACGTTCAACTTAAACCAAAATCGGAATGGGTTCCTGGTGTAATAGTTGAAAAGATGCAAGATAGGTCTTATAAAATCAAAACAGAGAATGGAGGCATTTATATTCGCAACAGAAGATTTATTAAGGTAGTAAATAGAAAAAGTACTGATTCTTACATTGATTTTAAAATTCCTATAAAAGCCAATAAAGACAATAGTAATAAGAATTATAAATGTTTAGATAGTGACTTTAATTGTTTTGACGATGAGGTAGAGAGTGATGTAGAAATAGAAAGAGAAAGAATTATTGAATCTCGCAGTGAAATTCATAGTGAGCATGAAAACAATTCTAAAAACAATTTTAAAACATCAGAACAAGTTTTAAATTTTAAAAATAATTTAAGTAAAACAATTAGTGTCACTTCTTCTGGAAGAAATGTTAAACCTCCTGATAGGTTAATTTATAAATAGTTTAGTAGTATATTGTATTTAATATTTTGTAAAAAGGGGAGATGTTGGGATTATACTTAGAAGGTCTTGGTGCTGGTCAGACATTTGTCAGATCATTAAATAAATGCTGTCAACTTGAATGACTTGTTTAATTATAATATTATTGAATTATATAATAAATACTACAAACAACATCTAATTTTCTTCGCCGTCTGACTCAGGTTTAAAGTCACTGTCAGGATATTTAGCATCTGTTGTAGGCCAGTTTGTTATGACTTCAAAGTACTCTCTGTACTGACTAGGAAAAAAAAGAAAAAAAAACGTCCTTTCAACATAAATTAATGTGTCTATCCTATACCATAATAAAACTGTATCTAACTCAATTTTGAAAAAAAAAATCACTTACGCCCTTTCAACAAACATCGGTTCATTTGCATCCAAGATTTTTTATGACGTTTTTTACGATTTATTACCTATTAAAAAATATTTCTGATTAAATTACTTGCTGTAAAATTGGCACCGACTTTTATTGTTTACTTTTTAGAGACGTAGAGTCGATTGTTTTTTTTTTTGTTATTTTTATATAAATTGTAGTAGGAATATTTAAATTTTGGGGTAATGATGTTGACTCAGTCTGATAAACTTTTGTGTTTTTAGAAAGAATAAAATAAAAGTACATACTTAAATTCAGTTTTTAAAGCATACGGACATAAAATTTGATATTGATTTTCAATCGTATTTATGGTGGACTTTTTTGATTGCAGCAAAAAACCGATAGGAATTAAGTTTCTGTTGTTCGAATACAGATTCTGTTTTTACCGACCATAATAAAGCACGACTACCTATTTCAGTTTTTATAGCACCCCAAACGTGATCTAATTTAAGATATCTTTTTGTACGAGTTTCTTTTTTTTACACTTAAATACACCTAGGTAGTATTTGTTCTGGATACACAAGAATTTTTTATTTAAAAAACAGGTTAGAAACTAAATAATAAAAATATATTTTTTTTTAATATACAGGGTAGCCTCTATTTACCCAGCGATTTTCTCGAAACCTAAAGGAGATAATCAGGGTCCGCAAAACAATCTATAAAAATTAGCCAAAACTTACTCCCTAAACCTCCCCACTTACTTACCCCAAACTTTATTTTTTTTAATGGCACTCCTATATTTTTTCGATTGTATTGGATAAAACTTGAGATTGCAAATACAATGGTATGCTTGCTTTTTTAAGTTTGTGATAAAAAACGTTAAAAAAGTACCCCCTGATTTTAACTATATTCGGCAACGATTTTCCCGAAAAGTAAGAAATAAACAATTTCTGCCAAAACCAGTTTAAATGATTAATAGTTTTTTATCCCAAAATTTTTTCTGTTTAATTTTGTTGTAATTTTATTTTTGGAATATGATTCCTCAGATGATAAATACATAAAAAAAGGTACTCTTGTTGTCATACTGTAGAATTAACCGTTTTCGAGAAAAATTAATTTGAAGGTGAAATTTCACGCTTGGAGGACGAAAAATTAAATAACACTGAAGAAACTAAACGATTTAATTGGGTAAAAGATTAATAGTTACGGATCGGACCACCTAAAACAAAACTTTTTGTGATTACTAGAAATAAAACTTTGACTTTAAAGTTCTGGTGAACACAGCAATTTGTGCTTATTACAGCCAAACCAGAAAAATAGTCGTTCTATATTTAACTAGTGATTTAATATTATATGCATACGCCTATAATAGGAACGTAAATAATAAAAAAATCGAGGAAAAATATTTACAAAAACAAATAAAACTGTTTTTGGTTCGATTTTTGTTTATACAGGGTTATTCAGAAATAAGTACGAGAAATTTAAGAGGCGATTCTACGTTATAAAGTCCAAACCTTTATAGGAACTTTTTTTCATATTTTTTAATGTAGAATCACCTCTTTTCTCGAACTTATTTCTAATTAACCCTGTATATTGTTATTATAAAAATTAAGAGAAAACCCCATCTGAAGCAGATATATTTAAGTAAAAATTTAATACAAAAAAAAAACTAAACATACACTATTATTTAAAACCGTTAAAAGTGTAGTAAAAATAATTCTAAAAATACTCGTGATCAAAATTTTTATTCAAAGTAAGTGGGTAAATTAATTTTCTATAAAACATCCAAGAAAAAGATTATCAAAATATTGTTGCTGTAATTAGCGTTTTTATTTTTCAAGAGGCTTGAGATTATCCACTTTAAACGATCCTTGTTTGAATAGAAACAAGGCCAAGCGCTTTCTGAATCGTCTGATTTCAAATGCCATTAAATTAATTTGCCTAGAATTTTAGCCCGAAGTTCGAACTCCAAACACTAACAATGTGTAAAAGTTTTTTAACCACGTTCTGCTTATTATTAAGAACACATTTCATTTTATTATGATAATATTCACATTACAACATTTATTCTTTTTGAATATGCTTTTGTTTTTTCCGACGTTTTTTTTTATTGTGACAGTATATTTTCTATTAGTAATAATGATAGAGTTCTTTATTGGCTGACCAATAGGCTATTGGCCGAAGTCCTTCCGCCCGTTTTCTTTTAGTAAATGTCATAATATACATTTTCTAAGGCTGGTTTAAAATGTAGGCAAATATACACTCTTATCAAACATATAATTAACACATTCTAGCTCTAGATACGGTATGACTATTTCGTATCAACTATTAGAATAAGCACATGTGGCCCTTGTCTATAAAACTAAATAACACTGTAGCAAAATTAGCATATTAGCCATTACATATATACACTTTAAAAACATGTCCAGCAATTATTGTAGGCGATTTATTGGAAGCAATTGTTATAGTAAATTTAAAACCTAACTGTATTTTTAAATAGCTATTGTAAAAATACCTTAAATTTTTAAAGTAAATTTAAAGCGTTTGACTGTATTTCCGTCATGTTTTTACAGCATTTTTTACAGTTGTTCTGTGTTTTTTAATGGTACTGTAAATTCGAACTATTGTTACAAGCACTTCCTGTATTTTTTAAGGGATTTTACAACATAACCTGTGGTTTAACTTAAAATTTACAAATAACATTAAGCATTATCACAGTTTTTGTAAATTTGCTTATATGAGATAGTGTAATTCAGTATTTCCTCACAAGGTAACTGCTTTAAATTTACCATTACTTTTTACAGTGTACATATGCATTACATATGTACATATATATTACCATGAAATATTGAATAATTTTATACAATTTAAATTTTTGCGTTAAAATTACATAAAGTTTATTAGTTTTTCTTAATATTTGACCAGTTTTTAATCAATTTAGTTCAAAAAAAAATTAAACTGCTCCATATATTGATTATAATAATTATTTAAACCATGATATATGTCACAGCAGTCTGACATAACGTTCACATTTTGCATTATAATTTGTAAATAGATGGTAAAATTCAATATATTTTTTAGTTCTTATTTGATACAATTATTTAATAATAATAATAATATAATATAGAATGCTCTATTTAAAAATATATCTTTTGTTGCATTTACAATATCTAGTGATAAGGAGCATTGTTTTTAACTTTGTCCCTCCCCTCCCTCTCTGTCTCACTTAAATATTAGAATATTAGGAATAATGGATATACTTTAAATTATCGAATTTTAAATAACTGACCAAATCTTAGTTTTTTCAAATGGAAACCTACCATTTTTACTACAATTTTTAGGGTAAATGAATTGACAAAAAACTTTATTGACTTTTAAATTTATTTAAGTGGTTTTAAAACTAGACGACTGAAATATTTTCTCTTTTAGAGAGGCTCTTGTGCACAATTTAAAACAACATAATTAAATGACGATCGATATGATAGGGGATTTAAAAATTATAAGGAAATATCCTGTCGGAATAAGCTTTACTTGAAGGGGAATCGATCAAGTGTCTCATATTTAGGATTTCCCGAAGCAATTAACCAAAAAATTTTAATGATTAATGCGCAGTTAAAAATTTGTCTTCTTAAAATAACATAAATAACAATATAACTTCCATTTTATCTTTAACACATTTTCTCTTTAGCATTATAGTGATAAATCTTTATTGTTACTCTGCACTACATAATGTAATGACGATCCATATGATAGGAGCTTTAATAGTAGTTTTTCTATCTTGCGACTCTTATAAGCTCATAATCACACGCATTTAGCATGTTCTTATAGGCCCATAAGTAAGAGGTCTGTTCTTTTTGTTCTTTTGGGTTGGCAACAGACCTGGCCTATCGCTTGACTTTTTCCGCGCAAATGTCAATGTCGCTTTAAAGTTGAATTTTCTACAAAATTTTATGTTTAGGTTATTTTTACCATGTTAAAATTGTGACTTGGTTAATTGCAGTAAAAAAGAGAAGAGATGACTATAAAATATATCAAAATATCATTTGTTTTCAGAATTTTAAACATGGTGTAAACTGTAATGCCAATCCAAAAAATCCCTAAATCAGTCATCAATTTAAATGTAAGTTTTTTTTTTAATTTTAGAGCAAAATAGAAAAAGCTGAAGGCCTTCGGTCGATGGCTAATAATGAAAACAATAAAAAGCATTTACTACTACTAGAAAAAATTGTATAAAGCACTAGTTTCATAACACGTTTTTAGCCCACGTATGTTATGAAACTAGTACTTTAATATACTATTTCGTAACGAGTAAGCGACTTTAGTCATTAGTGCACGAGAATAAAGTTTTTTTGACGACGCGAAGCGAAGTCAAAAAATCATTCTAGTGCACTAAGGACTTGTCGCAAACGAGTTGCGAACAACATTTTTTGTTCGATCTACAGTCTAGACTCTTTAAAAATGTATATTTTAAAGAATTACCTGTGTTTAATTTAGACATTTCAAAATTTTATAAACGTCAAACGACTTTTGTCAAAATGAAAGCTATGTGTACTCGTTTGGATAAATGAGTGTGCATAGCTGTCATTTCATTCAAATATGCACTATGTACTCGTGCGATAGAAATATATCCAAACGAGGATATATAGTGAACATGCATTTTTCTTTATTTCGTGTACACTAGGTCGTACGAAAAAATTATAAAGAAATATCTCGTCAGACTAAGCTTTACTTCCAGGGGAATCAATCAAGTAAGTAATTGAAAATCAAAACGCAGTTGTTGCATTTGTGACATAGCAGCTTATCAATTACTTGACAGTCAATATGTATTAATAAAATGCTGAGGTTGACAGTGTATAACTTTTGTAAAAAATACGTTTTGTGTATTTCGCTATAAGATATTAATAAATCTTATACCGAAATACACAAAACCTAGCCGAGCTGTCTTTCAGCTACCTATGTAGCCATTTTCAAGAATCCTGAAAGTAAGTTAAAACATTGTAAAATGGGGTACAAAAAAGTTAGGTTAACTAGACTTACTTTTGTCAGGAGTACAAAATCGTCACAATCACACTTAAAATAAAGATTAATAATAATAAATAGATCAGTACGTTAACAAATTATTATTTAAAATAGAAAATATAAAATTAAAATTAATTTCACATGAAGAGATAAGGATTTTTGTGTTGGTAAAGCTGGACGGTATAGAAGGGATCTGGATATAGTAAAATGCGGTGTTGCCAATCCTAAAGCTAAATTTGGAGTCAATAGAAATTCAAAGAAAATGTTTGAAAAGAGGGTAAACCTTTCTGTTATTATTAATCTGGCTGTTTAGACAATTTTTGTTATGTAAGGCTCACGAAATTTCCAGATCTTCTTACAAATCCAATCTAAAGCTATATTTGTGTAGGTTTAAATTGTGTAAAATATTTATATTGGGGAATGAGAAATTGTGTTTGTTAAACGATAGGTGGTGGCAATGGCAAAGGAAGAGGACTTAGGTCTGGTGCTATGTTCCTTGGCTCTTACGAGGGCTGTCCTGGATGTTTTACCTATTTTAAACCTAGGTCATTCATCGCAGATAAGTTTATAGATGCCACTTTTTTATGGTAGGGATACGTGTGTTTAGAATTAACTAGGAAAATAGATAAATTAGATTGGGTTTTAAAAGCTAAGGAAATGGTTGGGTTTTGGTTCAGGATCTTTGAGAATTTATCTGTTAGGGGGCCTCCAAGATCCTTACATAACAAAAATTGTCTAAAAGAATTCTATAGACAATGCTTTAAAGTTTTCAGAACCATACTTCAGTTCTCTGTACGATTATTAGTTCCCGAGTAATTAATTATCAAACTTAAAAGTGTATTTTTTTGTTTTAACGCTGATAACTCAGAATAAAACCATTGTACCATTGTAACTTTAGATGGAATCACAAAAAAAAAATTGAAGGCCCGGGAACTTTTTGAAAAGCTTATCATTACTATATGACTATTTTTCGCCAACTTACAGCCTTTTGAAAATCACCTAAAAATTTAGGATATTTTTTAATATCCCTTAATTTTTGCGCCTAGTGTATATCAGCATATTTGGACTTTTTGGACATTTGGACCATCAGTTGCTTTATCCGCAGAATTTTGAGTATGAAACCGCAATTATTGCTATATTATATTGGACCAATTAAAAAAACAGATAGAAAAAAATAAAAAAGAGCAAGATGAAAATTTATAAATTATGCTCGCGTCAGTAAAAAGACATAAATATGGTTAAAATTCCATTTTTAAAATGCTTGAATCCTAATTTCATACAGATTTTCATTATTACTGTATTTCTAATTCATATCCGTATCGTTTTATTTTATTGCTTTCCCATTTTCAAAATTTTTAAAATTTCGGAAAGCATTGTATTGGTTCAAAAATTTTCGTTTGGACTTTTTTTTTGAGTATTTTTGCGTTTTATGTCGATATAAATCAATTTCAAGCAAAAAAAAAATGTCGATCGGTGGGTCTATCGTTCTGTCCGGAAAATTTTCTAAGCACGATAACTTAAGAACGCTTTAAGCTAGAGACTTGAAATTTGCCATACAGGTATGTATGACCAAAAGTTCTTGCTCGGGATTGAATATAAAAAAATTCTAACTCTGCCCCCAAAGGGGCGGGGGGTAGTTTTTGTGAAAATTTGTATATTGGGGCTTTTAAGGTTGTTGAAAGAGAATCTGATAATAAAAAATTCTAACTCCACTCCCTAAGAGGCGGGGGGTAGTTTTCGTGGAAATTGGTATATTTTTAAGGTTGTTAAAAGTGAATCTGATAATAAAAAAACATTTTACGCGCGGAGGTTAAAAATGGGAAAGCTTTTTTACTGGACAGACACCTACCTCCGTGTATTTCTATGTTTGTAAGGGACAAAATTCAGTAATGGGAGAAAATATGTCTCTAGCTCCAAAAAAATTTAAATATGGACTTTTTGTGCAATTTAGTTAATGAAATGTCTTTAATATTAACTGGTTTTGATACTCAGTTACTAATAGCTTCTATAAATATCGTCTGTTTTGAAAATCTGATATATTAACCTAAAAAACGTAACAACGGTCCCTTGTCTCCAGCAACCTTTTTTGACATACAATCTAAATTTGTATGTAGATTACCTTAATTGAACTTTGCAAAATATTTTTTAGTTAATCTAAGAACTGTTAACTTACGTCATAAGACTTATTTACTTGGAAAATCTTATACTGGTTTGAATAAAAAAATAATAACTTATGTCTCCCAATTTAAATCGAGCGCTTCTTATATTAGTAAAATACGACACTGCTAGAATGCCGATCGTGGTACGTTAAAATTATTAGTAGAAGATCAGTACCAAGTATTTTCATTACGTGTTAAGAGAGGTAAGTACTTCGAACTGTAAATATGCATTTAAGAAATTTAAGCGATGTTATTTTAATGCGTGCTTTTTTAATGAACAACGACGGTCCCTAATATTATCTTAATTGTTTTTAATTATATCTCAGACTAAACATTAACAAATATTTTTAAACTAAGGGCTTTTATCCTACATGAATAGCTTTTGTTAATAGTATTTTCCAGATACATACTTTGCTCAGACAACAGGTAATTTCTATATTTACTAAATTTCAATTTATTGTACAACTTTAAAAAAAAAAACATTTAACTCTAGTAAAAATCTTAAAATATTACTTAAAATGTAAAGAAAAAATAATGTAATCTTAAATAACTTAATTGTTATAGAATTGTAAATATTCTTATAAACAATAAACTATCTATCTATCTATCTAACTAAACATTTTAGATTTTTACAATAACATATGCAATACCTCAAATTTTTAGGAACTGATCTCAAAGACCTTGATCCAAATCCCACTAAACTGTGTCTAAACGCAACGACGGTCCCCACGAAAAGGAACCGTTGTTGCTAACATAGAGAACGTCGTTACATATTTGAAAAATTGTGCAAATTTTTACTCTGTTAACATTGTTCCAAACTCAAAAAAACAATATAATGCCTAAAATTAATCTTAGAGAAAGCCAATTGAATGAAAAGGGGAGTGAGAAATATAAAAAATATTATATTAAAAATATTAATTTTATTTTTAAATTGAGAAAATTTGGTCCCTTTGCTAAGAACAACGGTCCATATAAAAAAATAACGACGGTCCCTATAAATAATAACGACGGTCCCTCCAAGAATAATAAAATTGTTGCTAATCAACTGTATGATCAACCCTCTTGGATTTGATCTTTTATTACAATATGAAGAATAACTATGACAATTTTTTCTTTTTTTAATATATTTTTTTTAATTTATAATTATTAAACCAATTTATACCATTATTAAATTTTATCCCGTAAATAGAATTATTTTTCGAAATAACTTCACAAAAAAAGTATTTAATTAAAAAATGCTGATATTTTCTTATGTATATTAATATTGATATTATCAATATCATATTTGGCATCGCATATATGCGTATATGTACGTATATGACATATACATGTATGTATGAAATTGAAATTGAAATTCCAATATTTTAATAAAAAATGTGGGCGCAGAAATTAAATCGTAAACCATGGCAATATTGCTGTTCGGTAAATATGTATATCAAAGCAGGGTGGACCGAATTTTTCTCACTTTTTGACTTTTCTGTAAAATAATCTAAAGGTTCTAATTAAAAATAAATTAATTTAAAATTGGTATTGCAGTTTTTGATTTTAAAACTAAAAACAATAATTTCGCCAACGAGTAGTATATTATAGAACAAGTTACATAAGACACTATTTTGGCGCACGCGTCTACGTTTGAAAAACAAGCCCCTAGCGGGGAGTTTTCTAATAGACGAGTGCGCCGAGCTTGCGTCTTATGGAAAGAGTTCTTTACACTATTTTATCTGTTTGAGCGTTTTATTTTGCTTACAAACTACTTTAGTTTTGAATAATTTCAATATGACTGATTTGGGGAATTTAATGTATTTATATTGGTAACAATGACACTAAAAATTTAAAACTTTTCATTTGTTTTGTTTTTTTTTATTACAAATTTATAATACATAGTTAAAAACTTTTAATGTTTTAAGTGTATTTTTGTAGTTATTTTGAATTAAAATGGACGAAGAAGAGTTAACATTTACTCCAGCATATAAAGTTATCTAAAATGCTTTTATCCTGCCAGCCAGCACCTTCACTTCTAGTGTTTGAGACTTAAATGTGAGTAACTTGTACTTAACTTACAAAAAATCAGACACAGCCCAAAATCACATAGAACACAAAACATACATATTTATTAATATTTTATAAGAATTTTAGCTGTTTGTTAGATGACAAGATACTATTGTATACAGAAACCAGTATTTTTAGAAATTTCTAATAATTTTTACTTGTTTTTTTTTACCAACTTATGAACAAAACAAATTACTAAAACTATTTTTCAATTAATAAAAAAGGTACTAAAACTATTTAACAATTAAGCTTATTGTAACAGGTAAACAAAAACACAAATACTTAGATAAAAATTACTTCGAAACAAGGTATACATTTTATCAGAGTTGTAAATTAAGGATGAGGCTGCAAATTTATTTTAGACGCTAAGAACCAAAAGAGCACGGTATGCAGGAGGGATGCGACTGAATCACAGTATCAATAAAATTCCATTTCTTGAAACTGTAACTTACTCAATACGTTTATAGTACCTATGTCTATCACCATAATGGACATCTGGCCCAGTCAAACGTTAGTTTGACCTTGCGTTGATATGCACACTTTCAGTTTTTTTTTTTTGTTTTCAAAAGGGGTTTGCTTGGAAAGCATGAATCCAAATTTGCACCACTGTGCGATATTTTTGCTAGTCGCTCATAAAAAAATAAACATGATATTTGTTCGGTAATGAATTCTCTACAATTTATGTATATAACTTTTTTTGTTTAAACAATCAGAAAAAAAAAATTACAGAGTGTTGAAGTTGATAAAATAGGCATCATATTCAAAAAATGGCTAGCTTTCCAGTTGTTTTTGAAAAATCGAAAAATGTTTGCAAATTTTCAAAGCTCTGTAACTTTTTTTGTGATTGTTTAAACAAAAAAGTTATTAACATAAATAGTAGAGAATTCAATAACGAACCAATATCATGGTCATTTTTCTTGAGCGATGAGCCGAAGCCGAGTTGCAGCCCAAAAACAAAACAAATGCGATATTGCACATAACTGGACAAAAAAACTCACACGGGTGCAAATTTGGCTGTAAGCTTTCCAAACGAATGACTTTTGATTACAATAAAAAACAGAATGTGCATATCACCGTAAGGTGAGGCCCTCTCACAGGACCGTTCGACTGAACTAATCTCCAGAAAGGCTGTTGTAACAATTTATACTGACGATTCTAAAGCAATTAAAAAAAATCGAGGTATATATATTTTTTAAGATTGGAATTATAAAGTAGCATCCTCCGAGGAAAATACCCATTAGTCCAAGCTAAGGTTCTGGGTATTACTAACGGTGCCAAAAGTATTTAACTAATTACCTGAAGGGGAAAACAATAAAACCTATTTTATATGAAATAATAGCGAAGCTACAATATTAGCAATACTAAAAAGTCTTCTACGGTATAAAAGTTCCTTTTAATGATATAATTTAATACGCCAGAAGTCTAAGAATTGCTGAGTGTAGTTCTTCTTGTGCATAGGAAGTAATAAATTATTTTTGTTTCTTGTATCAAAACAGTGAAAATCTTAATTTTTGACCATATTGTGTTTGTTTTCATGAACACTTCTTTATATATATATATTAAAGGAACAGTTAGTATCCCCTCAGTTTTGAATTTCACCTGGCATGAATCAGTTAGACCCATATCACATAATATACGTAGTGCTTTGTTTTTGCGTGGTAAACACATTTTTTGCATATGTTGATCTTCCCCATATAAGAATACCATATGACATAATACTATTAATATTAGCAAAGTATGCTGTTTATCCACCTAGTTAGTTGCAATTTTTTAATTCTTTAAGGAAGATATTTAGATTTTAAGAGGCTTTCGCAAAATAAACAATAGCAGGAATAACCATCTCTACATACGTCGTTTATAAATATTATAAACAGAATAGGCCCAAGGATGGATCCTTGCGGGCACCATATTCAACATTGTTCTCGGTTGACAATTTTCCATTCCAGTAAACTTGCTGAGTTCTGTATTTTAAATATGATCTGAGCAGTTTAAAAACTATCCCTACGCCTTACTAAGATTAAAGCTTAGCATTTCAATTAGTTCATCTCTGTTGCCTTTATTTAGGTAGTATTATAGATTGTCACCTCCGCGGGGATGTCAAAAAAAAGAATAAGAATGATAGTTTACAAATTTTACCAATTTCGAAAAACTCTTGATTTTGCCCTTTAAAAATTATTTATTTTCCATTAGTGGAATCAGTTTTACAAAATGGTATTATAGGATGGGGTAATGTAATTACATTATAGTCACTTTCTTGGGTTAAGGGAAAAATAAAATTCTAAATTATTTCAGCTGACCGGTTTCGCATATAAATATATTTATGCTTCTTCAGAGCTCTACAAAGAAAAAATATATAGTTAATACAACCATTACAATAGCAAACAAAACTAGAAATGACAATTAAATAGTGTCCGGTCAATTTATTTTTTTCTACAACCGCTGTCTAGTTAGACACAAAGTATTTGGAAAACTTAAGGTTAACCAATAAAATTTAGGTAAACAAACAAGTTAAAAACACTTACCGCTGATACATGTAATTTACAAACTAAATAATTTACGTCATTGTTAATAAAAACTAATTTAAAGAGTATTATGATCAATTAATTACACACAATACAGAACCATACATTTTGTTTAAAAAACTATATCTAAGGTTACGGCAAAAATTCCATGCCGGACAAATAACAACATTTCAATAAATAAATTTACAAAACAACATAAAACTTTGGAATTACTATAAATATACTCGAGCGAGTGAATAAATGTAAATAATACCACTTGAAACTGCTAAAATTAGTTGTGAGTTTGTATCAAATTTTTATAAATCTGTTTAAACCTATTGTAGTCTCTCTGTAAATTAATGTTATTAGGTGTGCAAAGTATATGACTCATTTCTAAAAATTTGCGTTTATCTTCATGAGCTTCAAAATCCAATATTTTAGCAGAATCAAACTGCACAGTACATTTTTTCCGTAATCTAGCAATATCAAGTTCATGTTGGTGAATGCGCTCGGAGAATTTTTGAGAAGTTTCCCCAATATATGTCTTTTGGCACCCACAAGCAATTTGATACACCAAATTACGTTGGTTGCCAACAGTAATTTTGTCCTTAACACTACTAAAAAACTTATCTATTGTGTGAAGATTATAAAAAGCTAGTTTTCAGATATCGCTACCTAGACAGTGTTTAAACATAGGAGCAAGATTTTTTTATGTATGGGATTTTGAAATACCTAACATTTGTAATATCACCAGTTATTACAGGGTTATTTGTTAACTGGTTATTTATATTATTATTGTTAAATACTACTGTGTTAATTAAACTAATAGGGTATGAGTTAATTACAAGTTTGTCTCTATAATTTCTGAGATTCCTTTCTTTAAATTCTGGTGATGATAACTTAATAATGCGCTTTTTCATTTGTTTAATCATGGAAATTTTT
Organism: Brachypterus glaber; assembly: GCA_958510825.1. NCBI lineage: Eukaryota > Metazoa > Arthropoda > Insecta > Coleoptera > Kateretidae > Brachypterus > Brachypterus glaber. The sequence goes on along the minus strand of OY294045.1, from coordinate 33,178,876 downwards.
TGATTTAAAGGATGATTTGAATAATAATTTAACATTCTTTGAGTATTAGAGGGTTTAGTATAATAGTCTGTAAGTAGACTACCGTCCTCAGTTCTAATAATCTCCACTTCTAAATAGGGTAACCGTTTGTTTTTCTCCAATTCATGGGTAAATTTAATATTATCATTAAATGAGTTAAGTAGGTTTAGACAGAACTGGACTTTATCCACAGGTATGCAACTAAACACGTCATCCACATATAAATGCATAAATGGTAGAACAAATTCCAGCTCTGACAAATCTACAAATTTCTTTAAAAGGTCAATCATTACAAAATTACTGAAAACTGGACTAGATGAATTTCCCATAGCACTTCCTATTAGTTGTATATAAAAAGTATCATTGTAAGAAAAATAACTATTATCGAACATATTATTAACTCACCAACGTCTAAATTGGCAAAATACATAAACGACATTCTTAACAAGGTTGCTGCCAGTTTTCCATATAATATTAAAGATTCCTTTCAATTGATAGAAAAGGTTAAACAATACAAAGTTCCTGACGGTTATTCACTGATTTCGTTTGATGTTTGCTCATTATTTACAAACATCACTAAGGATTCAGTTATTAAATCTATAGAATTGCATTGGACAGAAATATCTCAACACACAAGAATACCCTTACATAAATTTATTAAAATTGTAAATTTTATGTTCGATAATAGTTATTTTTCTTACAATGATACTTTTTATATACAACTAATAGGAAGTGCTATGGGAAATTCATCTAGTCCAGTTTTCAGTAATTTTGTAATGATTGACCTTTTAAAGAAATTTGTAGATTTGTCAGAGCTGGAATTTGCTCTACCATTTATGCATTTATATGTGGATGACGTGTTTAGTTGCATACCTGTGGATAAAGTCCAGTTCTGTCTAAACCTACTTAACTCATTTAATGATAATATTAAATTTACCCATGAATTGGAGAAAAACAAACGGTTACCCTATTTAGAAGTGGAGATTATTAGAACTGCGGACGGTAGTCTACTTACAGACTATTATACTAAACCCTCTAATACTCAAAGAATGTTAAATTATTATTCAAATCATCCTTTAAATCAAAAAATTTCCATGATTAAACAAATGAAAAAGCGCATTATTAAGTTATCATCACCAGAATTTAAAGAAAGGAATCTCAGAAATTATAGAGACAAACTTGTAATTAACTCATACCCTATTAGTTTAATTAACACATTAGTATTTAACAATAATAATATAAATAACCAGTTAACAAATAACCCTGTAATAACTGGTGATATTACAAATGTTAGGTATTTCAAAATCCCATACATAAAAAATCTTGCTCCTATGTTTAAACACTGTCTAGGTAGCGATATCTGCAAACTAGCTTTTTATAATCTTCACACAATAGATAAGTTTTTTAGTAGTGTTAAGGACAAAATTACTGTTGGCAACCAACGTAATTTGGTGTATCAAATTGCTTGTGGGTGCCAAAAGACATATATTGGGGAAACTTTTAAAAAATTCTCCGAGCGCATTCACCAGCATGAACTTGATATTGCTAGATTACGGAAAAAATCAGGTTTGTCAACACATGCAATAGAGACCGGTCATACTGTTCAGTTTGATTCTGCTAAAATATTGGATTTTGAAGCTCATGAAGATAAACGCAAATTTTTAGAAATGATTCATATACTTTGCACACCTAATAACATTAATTTACAGAGAGACTACAATAGGTTTAAACAGATTTATAAAAATTTGATACAAACTCACAACTAATTTTAGCAGTTTCAAGTGCTATTATTTACATTTATTCACTCGCTCGAGTATATTTATAGTAATTCCAAAGTTTTATGTTGTTTTGTAAATTTATTTATTGAAATGTTGTTATTTGTCCGGCATGGAATTTTTGCCGTAACCTTTATAATGGGTTTTGTGTTTTACCGTAACCTTAGATATAGCTTTTTAAACAAAATTTATTAACAATGACGTAAATTATTTAGTTTGTAAATTACATGTATCAGCGGTAAGTGTTTTTAACTTGTTTGTTTACCTAAATTTTATTGGTTAACCTTAAGTTTTCCAAATACTTTGTGTCTAACTAGACAGCGGTTGTAGAAATAAATAAATTGACCGGACACTATTTAATTGTCATTTCTGGTTTTGTTTGCTATTGTAATGTTTGTATTAACTATATATTTTTTCTTTGTAGAGCTCTGAAGAAGCATAAATATATTTATATGCGAAACCGGTCAGCTGAAATAATTTAGAATTTAATTTTTCCCTTAACCCAAGAAAGTGACTATAATCTAATATTTTGGGAAAAGAAGCCTTTAAACTAATGTAATTACGTACGAAAAATATATTTAAAACTTAAAACAAAACAAACAAAATTAATTAAGATTATCCTTAGGAAGCCTTGTTGATATCCAACCGTTCAACTATAATATACTTTATCCAATACATACAGATAATAAGACAATTACCAGCTTTATTTTAAATAGATAAACTCAATAATAACCCCCGCGTGGCTTTTACTTTATAATTGGATAATTATTTATTTTACCCACTCAACTGTCACTTGTCAAATTATTTTCTTGTAAATGTCATTAAAATTTTTAATAAAAATATGAATTCCTAAGCTTTGTATGGCACTCATGGGTAAACCGATATTGCCCTCTCGAAAATTAACCTACTTGGCTGACGCCAGGTTAATTTTCTCATGGGAAATATCTTACTCTACCCACTAGTACCATAAATAACTATTATTATATTATAATGACTCAAATATAATGGTGGTACTTGAACTTTATGTCAAAACCTTACTTATCCAAGTCCAAAATACTCGAACTGCTTCATCCAATGATATTGTTTCTACTCGTTTTCACAAAACTGTTGGTCAAAGATACTTTATGTATTTTATATCTTTATTTGTAAACCAAATGTAACAGGAAATTAAAAGTTTGCAATACAAACCATTATTTTTAAGGAAACTTAGGCAATGGATAAATCAAAACCAATTGTTAATTAAGTCAACTGTATATCCTATTACATTCTAGTATTATTTTGGGTAAATTATATTTTTATTTGATTTATTACTGTGTATGTCTTTATTTTATATAATGGATATTTCTATATTTGATTTTTTTTTATCTTTTTGGCTTTTTAACCTTTTGAAAAATTATACTTTTTTAAATTATTATGTTATTTATTTTTTTACCATTTCTATATCTATTTATTTACTCATATTGTTTATGTGTTCACTTTATTAACCACTGTGTACTGTTTTTGTATAGATAAATATTGTAACCAGTTAACCTTTACTGTTAAAGAGAAGAAGAAGAAGTACCTTTAATGTTCAGGAATTTAAACATATATTTTACATTTTTTTATTTAAGTTTATTGTAATGTGTTTTAGTTGTCATTTGTTTGTATGTTTTAATTATTTTCCTTTATACAATAAACTTTATTATTATTATATTGTTTACTTCTAATATGTAGGTAGTACCTAAAATGTTTTATGTTTTAAGGACCTTTAGAGTTTCATAATAATGGACCTTTCTAATCACGCCAAACGAAACAAATTAAAACAATAAAACAATAAAATGTCCACCCTAAAATCCCCGGACTATCCGCACATATTTGTATTAATAAAGGCTGTATTGTACACTACAGAGCCGCCTTCGTTTTCAGATTGCTTTTTGCAATTAACAAAAACAATAATCAACTCGACATATGTTGTTTGATGGTATTTCTACGACCCAAAATTATTAAACGCCAGGAAAATTGAATTTTTTCTTCCATGATGTAATTTAACCCTATTACAAGCTTTATTATGGTTGCAACCTGCTATAAAATTTTGAAATATACAGGGTAAAATAGGTTTTTGTGATTTGTTTAAGTATTATAGTGATTGTAGTGTCATAATCAAAAAGTCGACAGTAATGGAAAGTACTATATCGAGCATATTTAGTGATATATAAAAATAATACAAACAAAACCGTAACTAAAGACAGAAAAAAGGACTTTTTTCTACTACATTATATACTCTGCCATGCTAAGCACAGAAGTGGTAACTTGTATTTAGGCCATTTTGAGATATTAACAGTTTTTAATTTTTAATTTTCTCAGTAAAAGTTATATTCCAAGTCAAAAAAATTTCATATTTGATTTGGATCAGAAAGATAAATAGTCCAGTCAAATAACGATAAATTCCTATGTTAAATTGCCATAAATGTACACGGGCTGATATTTTAAAGGGTAGTATTGGATAGTAACAGAACACTCCTGTTAGTTTTTCACCGCGTGATTTGCGTAAGGGGTGTCCACTATCTTGAATTTTAGGGGTGAGTGAGGTTGTCTTGGGGGTGAAATTGTTTTTTTTTCGATTTTTCAGCCAAATTATTCTTCCGGGGATATGGTTATGAGGGAACTTATAGCTCTTGCAATTCTCTATAAATTTTTTACATTATGCATTTTCATAAGTAGTTTTTACGGTTACAGTAAGCGTTGTAAGTCTAGTTGCGCCCTCTGTAACCGTACCTATGAAATTTTAAAATATATGAAACTTATAGAGAATTTCAAGAGCTTCAAGTTTGCTTATAATTACTTTTATCGTCCGATGAACAATTTGACTGAAAAATTAAAAAAAAAAACACTTTCACCTCCAACATGGCTATTTTTAAATTAACTCGATTTTTATTAATATATTAAAAAAATGATCCAAACAAAAATTGTTGGAAATTTCCTCCTTAACAAAATAGGTTATATGCATTTTTATCGTAAGATGCATATTGAGCAACTCACCCCTAAAATTCAAGATAGCGCACACCCTAACAGGAGTGTGCTGTGACCTCCCACTACTACCCTTTAAAATATCAGCCCATGTACATTTGTTGCAAATTACATTTATTATTTGACTGGACTTTTTTATATTAGTTCTTAATGTTATAAAAATGTTAAATATTGGATAATTAAATAGTAAAATAGGAACTTTTTATGGTTACCACTTTAAAAAATATTATTTTTGACTTGTAATACTAAAGAGATTTGACGTATCTTATAAATGTATTAAGAAAATGAAGAAAAGAAAGGTTTATTAGTAGAGGTCGGCTATACGAGCTCAATAAAGTAAACTTTTTCGGATTCAAAGAGGATAAATTTAAATCGTGTGCTAGGGTATGGGGATTACGAAAATGCCATTTTTTTGAAAATCGTTTACGATTTCAGGAGGGCCGAGCAAAATAGTGGGCGCGCCTGGGTTTTAATTATACAGAGCGGTCCAAAAGTCACCCCCCCTCTTAACTTTTGAACCAGTTGAGATATCGACTTCAAATTTGGAACTTTTAAATAAGATAACTTAAACTATCTTTTAGCATATGTTTAATACTTTCAGCTCTTAAAATGTGGGCATGTACCCCCATGCCCCCCGCATGGGGGTACATTTTTTTAAATAGAAAGGGAGGTCGTGTAATACATCATTTTAAAGCTTATAAAATTCTCCATTTAAATCCATATTTTTAAATTTAAAAAAATAAAAAATTTGGGTTTAAAATGGGGTTGAAAATGGGTATTAATGTCAAAATTCCTCTAAAAAAAAACAAATAATTTTTTTAAAATGCCTAATTTCATCATAAAAAAATGTTAATTATACTTTTAAACTAATTTTAGTTGACATAAATAAAAATTTAAAAAAAAAAGTCGAATGTTTTAGCACAAAAAATTGAAAAATCAAAACCTTAAAAAACATTTTTAAAAAATATAAAAATATAACTTTAAATAGAGAATTTTATAAGTTTTAAAATGATGTATCACACGACCCCCTTTCTATTTAAAAAAATGTCCCCCCATGTCCCCCCTAAGAGCTGAAAATATCAAATATATGCTAAAAGATAGTTTAAGTTGTCTTATTTAAGAGTTCTAAATTTGAAGCCGATATCTCTACTCGTTCAAAAGTTAAAGGGGGGGGGGTGACTTTTGGACCGCACTGTATGCTTTTCGTTATCGATTATAACTTGGGCATTTTTTAAGAGAGATCAATTATTTTTTGTCTTTTTCTAAACTTTAGAGGTCTACAGTTATATTGCAATATGTTATGTAATACGGTTCTTATGTACTATTATATTATATTATGTAATAATGAAGTAACATTTTTATGATGTAGAACCATTAAAAAAAAACGACAAAAAATATGAAATATTTTTTTTATAATTTATTTTTTAAATTGGCATAATTGTCTGTAGGTACTAAAGTTTAAAAAAGAAGAGGTGCTGCATTGTTTTTAATGTCAATTTCGGATTCTGCGCCTTTAAATTGACAAGAAAAATATATTTTTTGCTCTCGGAAAATAATTTACACTGTGTGCTTTAATTTAATTGCTTGTTCCTTTATTTTTTTTGTAAAATTTGATCAATCGATCCGTAAAAACGGTTTGATGGATCATTTTGAAAATTTACAGGGCTATTGTGGGTACATTGTGCTAAAAAAAGTACGCTCAACATTAGTCGTTTTGTCAAAATTTGTAAATTAGCCGTACTTTTTCTAAAAAACTGTTTAAAGTAATATTTTATCAGTTTTTTAAAATTAATGTGAAGGATAATTTTTTTCTTTAAAATTTATGGTAGGTCCTTGTAAAGGGTTTATTAAAAATGCCCTTTATTTTCCTGTGCGGTCATTAGTTATCGATGATCAAAAACAAAAGGACCCTTTTTCATTTAATGTCGGATATCTCAGCGAAAAACAGACATAGAGAGAATAAAATAAATAAAATTAAAGCTAACTGACCAATAAATTGGTTCAACTTAAAAAAAAAATCCCAAGAAAAATTTTCACAAACAAAAAAAATTGAAATTTTTTCTCGCGCTATTTTTTATGATTGCGAGATAACCGTACCTAACAAAAAAAAAATAGATAAAAGTTCTCAAAACTAGAAACTTAAAGCTTCAAAACTTTTTCTTTTTAATCTAAATATTTTTCACTGAGATACAGCTTTTCAAAAATCACTAAAAAATTTAGGAAATTTTGTTCCCTTAATTTTTTCCAGTAGTACTACTAGAAATAATTATTATTTATATTAGAAGCTTTTTGGTGCTTGGCATTATAAAATATATTAGTTTGTAAAGTACAATTTGAAATTACCGTAATTTGTAACATTTAGGTTTCGTATTCAGGTATTTAATTCTCACACTATTTAGTTGCTTTGAAATAAATTAATTAGAGCCATTAGAAAGGCTGAATTTTACATGAATATTAGGGTGCCCAGGACCTAAGGAATTGTTCTTATCCCACCCCTCAAAGTTGTTTCTTTAGGTGAACAAAAAACCCTGTTTTTTTTTTAGATTTTTTAAAAAACATTTAGAGGTCCCACCGGGAGCTTTTTTAACTAATCATGTAAAGGGTTTTAATTTTTTTAAGGATATAAAAGCTTTGATATTGGACATTTATAGAACAAAACAGTTTTTCTGGATAACAGAGAAATATTCTCAATTTTTATGCCCCTCTACAAAAATAAAACGGATTTTTTATGGGGTAAATATGGTAAAAATTGACATGTGAGGCTTGAAAAATATGCACTTAGAATTTTTTTCAAAGAGTTATTTTTTTCTAGGGTATTCTTCAATATGTCCGAATTCAGGGTTTATGTTACCTTCTTTGAAAAAAAGTACAGGGTGTCCAAAAAATAATTAAATATTTCAATAAAATATTAAAAAAATGCATTAAATTGCAATAAAATACCAATTTTGTAGCAAATAAATAAAAAATGTATTCAAAATGCCTTGTAGTATGTTATATTATGTAATAAAACACATTAAATTAAGTTTTTTTTTAAAGTGTCGGACGTTTATTTTTAAATATCTGAAAAAAAAACCGTAACACCCAGTTATAAAAATAAACAAATTTCAAAGCAAATTGTACATATTATTATGCTTTTTGGCCAAATATCATCCCTTTTATCGAAGTAAAGTGATTTTTTTACATTTTATTGGATTTATTTATTATTTATTTTATTGGATTTGTGATTTTTTTTTTGATACCCTGTTCGTTTTCTTAAAAAAAAATGATATGGGGTCTTTATTGGTAGTTATTAATGAATTTCTAAAAAAAAACGACCCATGAGAAAAAATTGTAAGTAACATTTTTTGTAGCATAAATAAGCTTCATACCTCAATTTTATCGTCAATGTTTTTACCCTGGTAAAGCCATTTTTTCATGTAAAAGGGTAGTTTTTTTTTAATATTCCCTCATTATTCAAAAATAATTTGCCTTTAGAACTGGAACCTAAAGTTTTTGAAGTACTTAAAAATTCAAACTTAAAATAAACCTGAAAAAATTAACATTTAAAAATTAAAATTAAAAATAAAGCTTAATAAATTATAAATAAATTTTAAATTTAATTTTTACAATAATTGTTTTCATATTAAAAACTAACAAAACAGTGAATTGATAGCAATAATATAACGCTGGGGTATTAATGGCCGACTATGTACGCTAGGTTAAGTTAATCACTTAATGAAAACTTCACCTATATATAGCACTATATATACTACTATTTTTTTAGTTAATGTGTACGGCATATGTGGCATTTAATTACCGCGATCACAGTTTTTTCAATTTATCAATAAAAATAAATAAAATAAATAAACATCTACGTATAGATAAATTGAAAAGCTCGCATACCAAATTTTCTTGATTTTCACTGAAAAAAAAAACGATCTGGTTTAGCCAACCAGATTAATAATTTAATACGGACCAACAATTTTCCTGCTTGCAGCAACCAGAATTCTGGTTAGGGCAAGAACAAAACTTGTGGTGGTTACCAGAAACAAAACTTCGATTTTAAGGATCTGGCAAGCACAACAATTTGTATTGTTGTCCTTACCAGATTTCTGGTTTTTACAACCAGACAAATATTTGTTTCATATATAACTATTTATCTGGCTACCCCAACCAGATCTTTTATTCAGTTTATCAGTTATTGGGTTTTAATGTCATAATATCATTTTCTTTTTCTAGAAGATTTGTGAGAGTATCTGATAAATGACAGCGTATTTGTTTTTACTCAGATTAAATCAGTAAGTAGAAATTATAAATATTACTTTTCCCCTGCTGCCCACTCAATGCATCAAGCACACGCAGTTGTTAAAAAATTCTAACCTTAAATCTATTTTCTTTGTCAAATGTATTTCTAACACTATTATCCTAGAAGATTGTTAAACAGTTCTCAAGATTATTTTGGTAAACGAAATAAAATAATTTTTTTTTCTCAATAGTAGCTTAGATCACCCCAAAATGAGAAATAAAAGTACAACCCAATAATAATATCGACACAAATCCGGAGCCCAAAATATTTTCCAAGGTCTGGTTTAAACGATCACCTGCATACGAACAATAAATCTTATTTAAGCTCGCGCATGCTGTTTACGTATTACGTATTTTTTTATATTCACCATATCACAGTATAGAAAGAAACAGTATTTTGACTCCCGTCGGCTTGCTTTATTCTTTGTCAGACAATGGGGTTTTTTATGTTTGCGGTCGCCATGTTTTCAGGGTATGTATTCTTGACTTTCAGGGAGTAGAACCACTGATAGAACACCGCTTAGTATTGAAACGAATAGAATACGATCACAACCTCAGACTTGTTCTATCAGTTGTTCTACTCCCCGAAAGTCAAGAATTGGCACCCAGGTTAGCAGGAGGCACCAGGCCCGTATTAGATAAATTCTTTTAAATAAAGAAGTAAAATTTCAGGGCGGTACTATATCATTTATTAAAATTTATAAAAAATCTTAACTTATCGTTTAAATAATTCAGTGTATAAAATACGTCTAAATATTAAAAAATTTATGATAAACAAGTAAAAATTTTAAATTTTTTTTTTAATTTTATTTAATAAATTTAAATTTAAATGCCTGATAACTATCAATATTAACAAAAACGGGTTAACCCTTGTTTCGCGTTGCTGACGGTAACTTGATGTATTTGCTGTAATCTATGCAATAAATGGTACTAAAATATTGTGATCCTATTTTTTATTTAAGAGCTCACTAAATTTTTCAAAAAACGTTTTGGGGAACGTTCAAGTATTACGTAACTCAAAATGTACCAAAATTCATACACTTCATACCTCTGTTCTCGCGTTATTCAAGACTATAGAGATTTCATATTATGGGTTGCGGGATAGACGAAGAATCGCCCTTCCATTTCCTAGGACAATGCGATCGGTTCGGCAGAATACGACGAGATCTTCGGCGTGGCAACGCTCCGAAGAGAGGAGTTGCGTACCCTTGTCTGGACAGATATCGCGACCTTTATAAGGAGGTCCGGCAGGTTTAGGCAGGGAGTAGGGTAGATATGTGGCTGGGACAGCTCAGGGCTGGCAAAAAGGGCCATGATGACCTAGTTGCCTGGCTTGTAGCCTCCGCACCCTTACTACTACTACTACTACTACTACTACCCCTCCTAACACAGCCCCTATTAGGGGGGGTAGCCAAAATATGAAATCTCTATAATCTATAATAACGCGAGAACCGGGGTATGAAGTATATAAATTTTGGTACAATTTGCGTTACGTAATACTTGAATGCTCCCTTGGGTCTATTTCAGTCATAGACAATCGAAAAATTCTATTTTTACTTAGGACCTTAAAAAAAAAAATTAAAATTTGTTGCCTAGTGTTATCTATACATGGCTATTTCAGCCTTAAAGTGTTAAGAATACATTTCTCTAATATGCTTCTAAAATATAATTATCTATGATAATATACACTTTTCTATTTGTGGATCATCTGCATGTTTTTTTTCTTAAAATCCTTCATAATATATGTGGACTTCCGCCAGAAAAAGACTCTTATTGTAGATAAGGAGTTATGTACAGTGAGGGTATCCCAGACATGTCTCTCAACTTATAAAATTATTTTGGTTCTATCCATTGGTAACTTTTTCTTGGAGGAGCTTTCAAATCTCAAACTTATAAAAAGTACGTTTTGAGAAAATCGAGTTTAAAGTTTGACTAGCTAAAACGTGTACTTTTAGAATTTAAACAGTTTTTGGGTTAAACTAGTCAGTTATGTTGTAAAATCAAAAATTATTCAATAACATTTTGGATTTTTTTATGTGTATCTTTAAGTAATGCCAAATTTTAAGTTTCTGGCTAATCTAACATTTGGTAAAACATTGCAAAAATATATGCTTGTTTAGTTTTCGACAATATACGCTCTTTTGACCATTTTTAACAGATAAATATTCCTACTTTCCAATGGTTCCCAGTAATAACCTACACAGAAAAAAAAAGGATTCCTTGAACCAAGGACACGTGTCTTTCGATAGGTTCAAAGCCATATATTCTCTTTTTTCAAGGCTGGCATTTCTTCACATCAAAGTCAATGTTCTTGTATGAAGAGCGCGAATTTTGATTCAAAAACCTAAGCTCTTCATTCAGGGACATAGTCTTTGGTTCAAAGATATGCTGGCCTTGACATAAGAGAATATACCTTTAAACATATCGAAAGACACGTGTCCTGGTAAAAGGAATCATTTTTTTTTCTGTTTAGGTTATAACTGGGAACCATTGGAAAGTAGAAATATTGATCTGTTAAAAACAGACAAAAGAGCGTATATTTTCTATGCACCAGCGAATATATCATCTTGTAAAGTATCATAAAACGAAAAAAAAAATAATAATGATTATATCTCGTAAAATGTAAGCGATAATATAGATTTCTCGCGGGGGTCTACATATTATCACGTAATGGTTTTGATAATTTAAAAATTAAACAGTTGGATCTGTATATTGTTTCAATAGGTATATTTATTTATAACTATATAATTAAATATTAAATACGGCTTTCTCGCCAGAATTTTATAGTGGCAAAAATATTTTTTCAAACATAATTTTCCTGACCTAAATTTAACTCGTTTAAAATACATAACTTGTCTATTATCAGCTTAACCTTAATTATTGATAAAAGGTGTATTTAGAATTTCAGCCCATTATTATTCTAATAGGCATTAAAACAAGCAGTTCCGTTTAGCAAACAAATATTAAATCTTATTTATAAGATCATTATTGTCGGTTCAAATAGCCTTTTTCGTTTATTTAGATACCAATTAAAATTGATTTTGAATAATTATAGCTTTTTTAAAAGATTTTAAAACAATTCCGTTTTAAATTTATCACAAATTTCAAGTTCTAAAATTATCTGATGAACGATTTTCAATTTAATTTAATTATTTACAATTTACATTAAAAAGTATAGGTTTAATTAAATTATTAAAATTTTAAAGTTAACCTTTAAATATACACTTGAGAGCAAAAAAAATAAAAAAGGAAATATTCATAATAACTGCGGCAATAAGTGAGACATTAACAATTCGACATGCAGCTCGTAGAAAATGGGGCAAAAAACATAATTAAACATTTTTTGTTGCTATTAATACAAAAAATCTTTTTTTTTAAATAATTATAAACAAATACAAAAGTAGTAAAAGGTTAGGTTTTTGAAATATTAGAATTTAAAAAATGGCACATTTTTAGGTGGATCGATTTTTTTGCTCCCAAGTGTAGTTTAACTCAACCTAAATCATTTGGCTAGTCTAATATTATCTGTTCGGATTTCTAATTAAACCTTAATTACCTTACTTAGATACTTTCTAAAAAACTTAATCTATAGATCAAAGGTCTTATATATTTTATTTCGAAGAGAGCATTGAGTACTTAAGGAAATAAAAAAACTATGCAAACTTTTGAAAGGAAAGTATTGTTATATCTCGACAGTAATAGGTAGAAATCTTGATTACTATTATTAAATATGTATTAGGGAAAAAATTTAATCTATACCATCAAGTACACTTAGCCTTTTTATAAACCTTTATTCAACCCGTCGTAAACAAATCAGGGAAGGCGCCGATACAAACAAATGAAGTGTTGTCGGTGTTTTGTGTCACGACATATTTATGCCTACCAACAGTGCAACCGTTTGAATATTTTTGTTTATTGTTTTTAATAAGTTACTGCGGCATTTAAAAAACAGGAAGTCCCCGGTAATCTTCGGTCAAAATGTTACTTAGAGGCTCTAGAGCCTTTTGGAGAGTTTGTACTAAGCCTCTGCCACAGACAACTTATAAGTTCCATGTAGTAACGTTCCATGAATAATTATTCATGGAATTATTCATGGAACTTTACTACTGTAGTAACAGACATGGCGTAAAAAATATGCCTCTCTGTAAACAATTTAAAAGTCCACCATCATATTTAAAACTTTGACTTATGTATCGTTAAACGTGTTCTTTATAGCTTCAATTATTTAATTATAAATGCAATAGAACACAATATTTAAATGAGTTATTTATATAATGTAATTTGTAGTACTTATAATATTATTTTTTGTTAATTTTGACTTGGAAGGGAAATTTATTTAAACAACTTGGTAGAAGGAAGATAAAATTAAAAACTTAATCATAAATAAACAACAATTCTAAAAAAAATAAAAAAATGCAATGGGTAAATACTATTGTTTTATTATTTTGTACTTACAGACATAGCGTATTTTTATGCCGCCTAATTTTAAAAGAAAAATCATTGTTCAACATACCAACTTCTCCGCCAGAATTTATGGCTTAAATTAAATGTCTGAAATGTACTGGGACGAGGAAAGTACCAATTAGTCGTAGTGGGAAAAAATCCAAATTGCATACTATCCAGGGTAAAATATACGTCTGTAGCTAAGGGTTAAATATACTGGGGACCACCGGCTTACTTTGGTGCGACAGAGGTTCCCGGGGTCCCTTGTCATTTATAGATAAATTTAACAAACAACGTTTCTAGCCACTAGTAATGCTTTCGTAGGCCAATTAATTTCTATATTATACCTTGGGCACGTAATTGAACCTTGGACCTCTGCCGCAGTAAACCTGTTAAATCAGTTTTCTTATTGAAAATTGTCAAAAATAAAAGAAATCGTAAAAAGGCGATAGCGATTGTAAAAAAGTTTAGTTGACGCCTTGACGAACCCATTGAGTTCAACCCAACGGCGATTTCTCCCGTTAGATTAGACAGGGACAAAAGTTCTACCCAAAAAGGATGGAAGACATACATACACTCCCACTTCCACCTAACCAAAGAAATTCTGTATTTGTTCTTTGTTGAACAAATACAATATTTACTTGGCCGGGCGATAAGTGTATCTATATTCTTTTTATTAAAGAAATTAGTGGCGCCATCTAAATTTTAGTAGAATTATCTTATTCTACAGATTAACATTAGCTATTATCGTTCGTACCGCTCAGTGCTACACTTTCCGGCCAATCAAATAAATACTGTATTTGTTGTATGAAAAACAAATACAGTATTTATTTGGTTGGCTGGAAAGTGTAGCACAAATGAGATAGAGATAGGTTAGACGTCTTTTGTTTCATAATTCTAGTTGTAGAGAGCTCCATTGACTGTATACATGTAATATGAACAAAATATTTGTTGGCACTTTTGAAAGGAAAGTCACAATTCAAGGTTGAAAATGATCACGCAAAGTGAACTTTAAATGTGCAATGCTCTCATTACTTCACCTATACTCCCCCTTATTGTCTACACTGGGGAAATGGGAGTTGACTTAATTGCAAACGACAATGAAAACACTTGTTGAACAAATTTCTGACACCACAAGTTTATAATCGATATCCTTTTTTTAGTACATTTTATACTAGAATTTTTAAATTACTAAACTGTATGCAATTTTTTGCGTATTAACTATGAAATACTATAACCACAGCACACGCTACCACTAAAATTAAGGGTGTACACGGATACCAAATTCAACAATCGTTTAAAACCTAATTTAAAAAATTATGCAAGTTAAGAGAAAATCAATTTTTTAGCGCTTTGCGGGTTCATTATAGTTATTAGTTTAAAATATATATCGGGATTTTGACCACCTATTTCGGGTATTTTAAAGTATTTTATAAAAAGTTTGTCATATACATATATATTTTATAACCCCAAGTTCGGATAGCAAACAAATTTTTTAATTGTGCAAAATATCTAAAATCTCAACAAAAAAAGCAAAATAACGCATAAATTATATTATTACAAAGGGTATATTTCAGATGAATATGTCAAACTAAACCAATAACTTTGTATATTTTCTTCTTTACGCAGTTTCATCTCCCAGATTTTTATTATACTTTTTCTCCCAAATGAAATGATATTTAATTACTTCTACATATTCAAAATAGTGAACTATTTAATGCTATGCATTATCAAAATTTATATTATAAATAATAAAATGTGTTTAAATATTTATATTATATGTCGTATAAAGAATACCAGACTTCTCTCGTAATCAATCTTTATTAAAATACGAGTTTTTAAAAGTTCGATGTCACCCGTTTTTACCGTACATTATTAAAGTATTCCACATTAGTTAAATTGATGTCATTTAACAAATTTATATCTATAAATAAATGTTCTATTTAAATAGTCTAATTATAGAAAATAAGTCATCAAGTAAAATCTTTTTTTGTTAACGAAAGTTTTAAACTAAATGGAAGTAAAAATATCACAGTAAAAATGATTTATTGTACCTAGATAATTAATAATCCGCAGTTGGTCGCATTATTTGCAACAAATTTAGGGGCAGCAGGTAAAAAAATAAATATTTTTATTATAAACAACTTTAATATCATATAATGCATATGTTTTATAAAAAAAATAATAATTGAATAAAAAAACTAAATCATCAATATTTATAGAATTTTTATCGGATTATAAAAAACTTTTGATAAATTTAAAGTCTATGTATTTTCCGAAAACATTCCATGGTACAAAATGGAGCTCTATAAGCATTCTAACAAGAGACTTGGCACTAGTCCAAGAACCAGACTAAGACGAAGTATTAGCACCTGGTGTCAAGAAAATCTAGACCAACAGCAAGACGGGTAAAAGTTCTGTAATTATGATATAAGATTATGTTAAGTATTTAATACTGAATAAAAAGATACAGAAGCAGATCCTTGTAGCTTAAACGAAAAAAAAATCGAATAAAGTTTTAACTTTAAATTTAAAAATTGTTTCATTATGCCTCAATACAGAAAGCATGCACAGTTCATATAAACATATAGCTTTATTACAACCGCTTGTGAATACTTGGATAACTGGAGAGAATAATGTTGGGAATCAAGTTTCACTCGTAATAAAAAAAGAAATAACATATAATTTAATTAATCTAACGTTAAAACTACCTTCTACGTACTGATATAAAAATTTTAAATGGAACCAAAGCGGAAAAAGTTGAAATTATGTTTTTTTTTTCAGTAACTCTCTGTTTTGACTCACAAGCTATTTATAGCCAAACATTTTAAAAAAATAACCAATGATTCATGAATTGTTTATAGATGAAATAATAGTTCAAAATGTTATAAACAAATTATTATAAACTGAGTAAGGTTTGGCAGATGTGCAGTTTTCTGGAAGAATGCCTATAGAATAATATTTACGTAAAATAATAAATTGCGATTAAAATTTAGTCAATGAGAAGTATATTTACTAATTCGAAATACAATTTGTTTATGCTACATTATATGAGTTTAAAAGTTTATTTCGGTCACATGATTTTTGAAAAACATATCAGTAATGAAAGCTCGGTGGGAATTGCTTACTAGGAAGTAACTATATTTTTTAGCAGATACGCAGGATGTTTCTGTGACCGCTTATATAAAAATCGATTATATCTTTAGTACAATACTTTGTGGAAAAAAATAGGTACATAAACTCCGCGCATTATCTATCTGAGTTGATGGTCATTTGTTTCCTGTTATTTGGTTGGCAAAATATATTTAGTTCCTTATGTAAGGTTTTCATCTTGTTTAAAATTTATTGTCAATCAAGACATTATTTTGACATTTATAAAAAAATCTAAATAATTTGCTTTAGCAAGAAGAAATAACAAGAAAAGTGCATAAAAAGAAAACTAAAGCATCAATCTATAAACATTTTGTTTAAATGAAGTAATATAATGCAGTGCTCTATAAATTTTTGAAGTAAACACTATAATAGAGAATTTTTTGGTTAAAATAATACTGGTCCGTAATTTTATTCAGGTAATGTTAAATTTAAGTTTATAATAGAACTTTATGAATAAAAACTTACTTTTATTATAATTTTACTTTTTAAACAGATTTTGTTATTATTTGTAAGACGTAAAATGACAGTCAATGTAACCTAAATGTTAAAAATTATCAAAAGCAAAATATTACTAAAAGTCATTTTTAAACCACTAATCATAGCTTCCTTGATCCAATTTGTTACTCAGATAGATAATGCGCCGAGTATATTTTATTGATCCAAAATGTATATTTACCATATATATTTATGCATAAATATTTAAACTGTAAACTTGAATATTCAAAAGATTTTTAGATACAGTTAATAAACTAATTATAATTTAATAAATGATTTGAATTTCATAGCCTAGTTAATTTTATAGACCGGGTTTGAAAGGGTTAAAATTTTACGGTTTGAACATACTTGGTATGAAATTTTAGGTGACTTTAAAATTTAGGAAATTATTTCTTTCTGATCATCAATTGTATTTAGGAACAGATAAAAATGCTAAACGCATTTAAATCTATAGGTTTGCAGAAATTTGAATACATTGAATCTACCTTTTCCCTAATGTATTTAAGGCAACTTTTCGAGATTTGGAAAGGAAATGCTGAATAAATAAAATAGGGTCTTTGAATTTGAAATACGAGGATGGGTTGAAATGTATGTAGAGGGGAAGTTGGGAATATGGGGACTGCTACAATGCAGCAGTGCTATATCAATTAAATAATTTTACTTTTTATGAGGTTAGGGGTCGTCCATAAAATACTTCACGCAAATTGACCAAAATTCATACACTTCAAACCTCGTTTCTCGAGTTATTAAAGGCTGTAGAGATTTTATATTTTGGCTACCCCCCTAATACCCCCTCTATTGGGGGGTAGCCAAAATATGAAGTCTCTACATCCTTTAATAACGCAAGAAACGGGGTAAGAAGTGTATGAATTTTGGTCAATTTGCATGACGTATTTTATGGACGAGCCCTTAGCCGCTATTTTACTTTGATCTTAGAGTGTCTAATTAAAAATTTAGAAATCCATAAAGCAACATTTCGAGCCTATTCTAAAGGGTCACATGTTACTATGTTGCTTACTACGGGTACTAAAATGGCGCCAAGCATTTAAATTAAGATCTGTTACTTCTAAATTATAAATTTTTACCTAGTTTTTATCATAAAATATATATTACCGCTGGCCTAATTCGTATTCCTTTTCTTCAAAAGCCAAGTACTCAACTTATATCTACAAATATATCTCTATTAAAAAATATTGATAAAAATAATATGTTGTTGCAATGGGCAACTAAGAAAAACTAAAAAAAAAATCTTAAAATATAAATACTATTTAAATGTTTCTACTTAATAAATACGAATTTCTATTTTAGTAAGTAGGTTAACACTTTTCTGCCAGTGTATATTCGGGGAAAAGTGTTTATTCAACGAAGCAAATCGTGTAGCAGTAAATATCCGTCCTGCTAACTGCATATATCCAAGCGATCCTGCAAGAGGCATTAAGAGCATCCTGCTACCCTGAATTACGATTTAGAATTCGGGTTAGGGTTTAATGGATTTTAATAGGAATTTTAAATTGAACGATGTTGCGGGATAGTCGAAAATACTTGGAATTTAACAAATATAAAATCAATATAGAACTGCATTCTTAAGAAAAATCAAATAAACTGGAAAGCTAAAATTGCTTAAAGTAAAACGTTCTTCTAAAAAAGTATTACATTAAGGCATTCAAAAGTGCTCGCGAACTACTGGCGAATGCTTTATATTTTACCAAAAATGCTGCCCCCTCCTAAAGTTATTGATTTTTGTATTTTCGGAGCCAACTTAACGCCTGCACCAACATGTTAGATTTTCAAAATTTTCTCTACGGCATTCAAAAGTGCTCGCGAAGTGCCGGCGAATGCTTATATTTTATCAAAAATGCGAAGTTATTAATTTTTGAATTTTCGGAGCTTAACGCCTGCACCAACATTCGCTATTATGAAAAAAATCAAAATTTTCTCTACGGCATTCAAGTGCTGTATATTTTCTCAAAATTGCTGCCCCCCTCACAAGGTTGTTTTTTTTTATTTTCGGGGTTAACTTTAGGCAACAATTAGTACGTGTGCGCTTTACTGGTTATTAAATTGTTTGAAAATCTCTTTTTTTCTAAATATCTATTGGAATTATTTTAAATACCTACAGTTATTAAAAATGTTACAATTATAGCAAAAAATATTTGCCTGAGATTCATTTTCGTGTTTTTGCCTTTTTTTTTAAATTTAGTTTTTTTTTGTATTTTTCTATACATATTTTGAATATTTTTAACTTCCGCAGATTTATGTTCAATGCTCAAAAATTAAATAAAAAAAAAGTTTTTAAACTTTAAAAACTCCAATATTTTCGCCTGTAGCTGCGCCTACATTCTCGATTTTCAATTTTTTTTTAAATTTTAAAATTATACCATAAAACACACACATGTTCTAATGGTTGCCTAAAGTTAGCCCTGAAAATTAAAAAAATAATAACTTTGTGATGGGGCCACCATTTTTCATAAAATATACAACATTCGTCAGCACTTTGCTAGCACTTTCGAATACTGCATAGAAAATTTTGAAAATTTTAAAAATCTTGAATATCGAAAATGTTGGCCAGTTGGTGCAGGGATTAAGTTGGATCCGAAAATTCAAAAATTAATAACTTCGCGAAGGGGCCAGCATTTTTCATAAAATATACAGCATTCGCGAGCACTTCGCGAGCACTTTCGAATACTGCATAGAAAATTTTGAAAATCTTGAAAATCGAGAATGTTGCAAGCGTTAAGCAAAAATTAATAACTTTGCTAGGGGGTCAGCATTTTTAATCAAATATTCAGCATTCGCCAGCATTTCGCGAGCACTTTCGAATGACGTGGAGAAAACTTTGTAAATTGAAAATGTTGGTGCAGGCGTTAAGTTGGCGCCGAAAATTCAAAAACCAATAACTTTGCGAGGGAGGCAGCATTTTTCATAAAATATAGAGCATTCGCCAGCACTTCGCGAGCACTTTCGAATACTGCATAGAAAATTTTGAAAATCGAACATGTTGGGTCAGGCATTAAGTTGTCTCCGAAAATACAAAAATTAATAACTTCGCGAGGGGGGAAGCATTTTTGATAAAATATACAGCATTCACCAGCACTTCGCGAGCACTTTCGAATGCCATAGAGAAAATTTGGAAATTCAAAAATGTTGGAGCCAACTTAACGGACACAAAAATAAGCTGTAGGCCAAGTTTTATGTCTACATGTTTAACACTTTAAAACTTTAACTGCCGTGTGATGTGTTTTAGATGCACAACGGACCCTCACTGTGCGCCGTGTGCGTCGATTTGCAACACACGTGACGATAAATTAAAACATTGTATAGCTTTTAGATGCACGCCTGTATAATATAATATTAATTTCTATATGTAGTTTTCAAGCCTTGGCGTAGCACTTCATAATATAATTTTAATCATTCTATTACATTATTTAGTGGCTATTCAACTTGTTTTGCCATAAAACATTAATAAATTGACAGACAAGCTTTTTTGCGAAAAAAAAATTACTCCCCCGAAATTGCAAAATTTCAGCGCGGCATTTAAAGTGTTAAATAGAAGTAATAGTAACTTTTGAAGACCATATTGGATTTTTTGGATAGAAACTTTAAGGATATAAAAACTTTTACATTGCACGTTTATGGAAGAAAAAATTGTTTCTGGATAATAAAGAAATATTCTTAATTTTTATGCCCCTCTAAAAAAATAAAACTGCTTTTTTTATGGGGTAAAAATGCTTAAAATTGACACATGATGTTAATAAATGCTGAAAAAAAAATGCACTTAGATATTTTTCCAAAGAGTCCTTTTTTTTAGGGTTTATATTTACTTTTTTTAAAAAAAAAGTACAGGATGTCCAAAAAAAAATAAATATCTCAATAAAAGTAAAAAAAGCATTAAATTGTAATAAGGTATCAATTTTGTAGAAAATAAATAAAAAAAGTTTTTAAAATACCTTGTAGTATGTATATTATGTAATTAAATTAAATAAAGACTTAACATGTTTTCTTTCTCAAAAAATTACCTGGCGCGACCTATAATTATTTTTTTTTAATCTGAAAAAATTGAGGGTTGGTTTTTAACTTAAATAAACATTTCAAGAGTGCAACTAACATAAGGGCCTAACCATCATTTTTTGCGAAATGCGGTTTTTGCTTGAAACGAGTACTATTTAACGTACTTTATCGATCTAGATAATAAAAATTCCTAATATATTACTAGAAGTGGCAAAAAAAAATGCATTGAAAAATCAGGTTAGGGTTTCAAATTGTAATCATTTGTTTTTTTGTCCCACCCAAATATTTAAAGTCAGCTATTCTTAATTAAAAAAGGTTATAGACCTATTTAAAACTAGAAAAAGCAAGATTTTATGAAAAAACAATCTCATATAAAACGTGTGGGTAAAGCTTTTTTAATAATTTGCTTTTTTGTCCCACCCAAATATTTACCGTTAACTATTTTTGATTAAAACAAGGCTTATGAACTTATTTAAGATTAAACCTTATAAGAAATGTGTTGATTAGGCCCTTTTGATAATTTAGGGCATTGTTTAGGCCCTGTTTTCATTTTTTTTGCTGAAATCTACATAAAACAATATAAACAATCAAACACTATTAAAATATAATTATTATTAAGCATAAACATCGCCAGAAAAAAAGTTAATCATATTTAGCGCTTCTCCTGTAAAATAATAATTTTGTGGGTTAGGCCCTTATGTTAGTTTCACTCTTCTTTTATAGGGGTGGGCCCCTAAAAATATCCATTTTTTAGTTTTGACTGGTCACCCTAATGCATAGCATGCTAGCAACGAAAAAGACGTTACGGGAAGAGATCAGGTAAAACACTTGATTACAGTAGACCGTGACTCATAAATCGCAACTTGCCGCTGTGTGATCACTAGGGTGCCCAGAGTTTTGACTTTTTTTTTTAATTTTAAAGCTCTTACCCCCAAAGTTGTTCATTGGGGTGAATAGATTACCACGCTATTTTTTCAGAATTTTAAAAAAATATTTATAGGTGGCGCACAGCCGTTTTTTGCAAAAATAATCGTTTCTCCAGATTAAATTTTTTTTAGAGCCTATTAAAGATAAATAAAAATGCTTTTTGCACAGTACGGAGATCTAGGCTAAATAAGGAAGAACCCTGATTTTGTTCAAATTTTTTCATCAACAAACGGTCCAAACCTAGAAAAGTCAAAATTTTGATGTTATCCCTAATTTAGGGTGCTAGGAATAGCACATTCAATTTTTTCACCCCGGTCAAAATTTTTTTGGTAATACCTAAATGTGTCTTGACTTAAAAGCCATATATAAATATTTGATCCCATATACAGGGTGCACGAAAAAAAAAATGTTTTTTAACAAAATTACACAACTTTTCTAGATTTTTACATTTTTCATTCTTTTAGGGCCCACATCGAACAACAAAGTATAGTACAACAAAGAATACATTTTTCATATCTTTTAAATCTACTTTGAATGCCCAAGTAATAAAGTAGATTTTTTTGAATTTGGAAAATTTATTCTATGTTGTTCCATAACTTGCAACAGAAATTGTGTTTGATCCTCTTGATTTGTTAAAAGATTATTATAGGTTTGTATGAGTGCCAGTACTCAGTACATACAATCCAAGAAAAATGTTCAAAAATTAAAAGTGGTAAACGACGCCGCAGAGCGTGGGGTGGCACTCATACAAACCTATAATAATCTTTTAACAAATCCAGAGGATCACACACAATTTCTGTTGCAAGTTATGGAACAACATAGAATAAATTTTCCAAATTCAAAAAAATCTACTTTATTACTGGGGCATTTAAAAGATTTAAAAAATGTATTCTTTGTTGTACTATACTTTGTTGTTCGATGTGGGCCCTAAAAGAATGAAAAGTGTAAAAATCTAGAAAAGTTGTGTAATTTTGTTAAAAAACATTTTTTTTTTCGTGCACCCTGTATATAGGATCAAATATTTATATATTGCTTTTAAGTCAGGACACATTTAGGTATTACCAAAAAAATTTTGACCGGGGTGAAAAAATTGAATGTGCTATTCCTAGAACCCTAAATTAGGGATAACATCAAAATTTTGACTTTTCTAGGTCACAACAAGGCCGTTTGTTGATGAAAAAATTTGAAAAAAATCAGGGTTCTTCCTTATTTATCCTAGATCTCCGCACTGTGCAAAAAACATTTTTATTTATCTTTAATAGGCCCTAAAAAAATTTAATCTGGAGAAACGATTATTTTTGCAAAAAACGGCTGTGCCACCTCTAAATATTTTTTTAAAATTCTGAAAAAATAGCGTGGTAATCTACTTACCCCAATGAACAACTTTGGGGGGGTAAGACCTTTAAAATTCAAAAAAAAGTCAAAACTCTGGGCACCCTAGTGATCACAAGTGCACAAGTTACTTGATTGGATAAGACCAAGTAATATGAATTTAAAACTAAAAAGTTCTAAAAAATAACGTGATTGTCTTATGGTAAATAGTTTTAGCAAAATGGCATTATTCAATTTATTTTGTTACAACATTGCTTGTACCAGAGCTCTGCAGAGGCCCCACGAATTTTAATAATTTCCAAATAATTTTACATTATTTTAATTTAGAGAAAAAAAAATCTTTCGGCTATTTTTAAATTTCTTACCCTAACCCATTTATTTTGCTTTTATCTTATATTTCTGCTGGTTTTACAAACAAAAAACACAACTAATATTATAATAAAGCAACAATAAAAGGAAATAGTAGCTGTTTAATAAATAGTGTTTACCGAATTCAAAGATTAAGTATTTTATGATTTTCAATTATCTAAATGGTTTAACAATAACATTTCAAAGGCTTTTTTGGACTTGGCACGCTTTCAACTTGGACGTTGCCTATTGTTTAAGAATTCTATAATTTTCACTTGAATGCACGAAAATTTATGCTGTCAATAAAAATAAATGCAGTAACGATAAATTTTAATATATGAGTAAAATTATGACCCACATTAACAGATAAATTATTAAATATGAAACATAAAAGATAGTGAAACATCAAAGATAAATTACCATCCTAATAATATGTTTTTAATGCTTCTATTGTACAAATAGAAAATTCTCCAAATTTAAATACCACATGTGTCAGACTTTTTGTATAATAAACAATTTATGGTTAATATACGACGTCACAATTTATACTACAGCTCTTTAAAATACAACTTAAAACTGGTATAATGATTAACACGGCGTCCTATCTTCATCTCTCCGATTTTCCTCAAAGAGCTTAGCGGAGTAAGATGGGAAAAAGTGCCTTTGATCGAAAAAAAGGTTAAAATGGTCACATTAGATGTATTTTGGCTTGTATAACATCCCAACAAAATTTTTGCCCGAACCACCCCTTAGAAGGTGGCAAAACAATAATTTACCCAAAAATGTTTTATTTTTTTCTTCAGTCCAATTTATCCGATCGATTCGAAATTTGGTACAAGTAATAAGATTGGTAAGGAAACTTTGTGAAAAACAAATCACGTCTATCCGATCAAGTTATCATTGGAAAAAAGTATTATTTTTTTCTTAATAACAAAGTGGGCTCTTTTTGGCAGAACACACCCGCCATTTTTTATATTTTAATCCTTAACATACTGTTCATAACATAATAAAAATTCAGTTTTTTCGTTCAGTGTAACAGGTTAAAAAAAATAAAACTGCACCAGCTGCACAGTTTTAATCATTTTAACACGTATAAAAATAATAGTTTTTTTTTACATAAAACCCACAAAAAAAAATTCTGAGTCTTGGATTCCAATATAATATTTCTATGTATTTTTTCCCGCTGAAACTGAATCCGAAACCCATTTATCCCCTACAGGTCAGGATTTTGATATAACCTCAAAAAACACCCGAAAAACTACTGAAACCGCTAAAATCATCTATGCCATACCACTGTCACCCCCATGTCCCCAAATTGCTAATTCTATAACCCCAGAACCCCATAATCCCCTAACCTCATAATACCATACCGCATACCTCAAAACCCCGTACCCTCCTTAAGTAGCAAAATCTAGTTTGGGAAAACAGAACAAATTCTTCAGTTTTTTTTTGTGGAACATAGTCATAGGCAAGTAACTCTATAAACCCAAAATCCCCGAACACTATAACCTCAAAATCCCTTCACTTCGTAACCCCATATATTATATCCCCTTAATCCTGTTATCCTATTCTGTGGAGAAGTCCGGTTACCGAAATTATAACCCCAAAGGGAGGCATAGCGTAGTGGCTAGCGCGTATGTATAGCAAGTCTACTATCGTGAGTTCGATTCTCACTGGCGCCGATTTGCCTTTTTCAGTTAATTAATAATTGAAATTTGGCGAAGGCGATAAGTGAAACGGACAATCCCTAGAAACTGGTGCGAAAGTCAGTATAAGCCGGTGGTTCCCTCTACTACTAGCCCACACAAGTCCTGGACTTAGGGGATGCTTAATTAAGTAGAATAGTACGAGGTTAAAACAAAATAAAATAAAAAAAATAAAACCTCAGAAAACTGCAGAATTATGTGGAGTAAGTCCAAACCCACACGCTAGGGCTCCCATTTCGATCGCGGGTGAGTCCGCCGGCCTAGAAGTGATAACCCCCATACCTCCCTAGGACTAAGTATGAGGGCTTTCCGACTTTGACGAGGACAATGTCAACTCGTCGTCGAACACACTCCGGCTTCATCCTCACACCCTACCTTCCACCTACAGGGCAGCGCGCTTACGCTGGTTTCGTTACCTCAGAGAATTGGAGAGTGGATCATTCCACACATCTTCCTGAGAAGCAGTGTCACCATCTCCAATGTTCTCGGAGGTAGCAGGATTTCAAATTCCGGAAAAAAAACATAGAACTTTTCACAATTGCAATCGTGAAAAGTAGTAGTATTGTTAGTAGTAGTGGTAGTAGTCGTCTTTCTTTAAACAATTGCTTAAATACCACGAAAAAATTTAATTTTATAAATATTGCAAAAAAGATATTGGATAACAAGCATACTGAGGTATCAGACGTCTGAGAGGTGAAGTAGAACTTGATTCATGACTTCACTCACAAAACTCTTATGACTTCGAGAACCGGACTTCTCCACAGAATAGGATGATGGGGTTAAGAGGTTATAATATATGGGGTTACGAAGTGGTTAGGAGGTTATGGTGTGATGGGATATTAGGGTCATACAGTTACTTATTCATAACTACGTTCTACAAGAAAATTTCACGTAATTGTTCTGTTTTCCCGAGCCAGATTTTTCTACTTAATGAGGTTACGGGGTTTTGAGGTTATGGAGTAATGGTATCCCGAGGTTAGGGGATTGTGGGGTTACGAAATTACGAATTTGGAGGAAGGGGGGAAAGTGGTATGGAGTAGATGATTTTAGCGGTTTCAGTAGTTTTTTGAGATTATGTCAAAATCCTGACGCGTAAGGGTTAAACGGGTTACGCATTTGGTTTCAGCGGGAAAAAATACATAGGAATATCATATTGGAACCCAAGACTCACAATTTTTTTTGTGGGCCTGTGTAATTAGCCAAAAATATCATTTGTTCTTAGAATTTTAAACATGGTGTAAACTGTAATGCCAACCCAAAACAAAAATCCCTAAATCAGTCATCAATTTAAACAATGAACTAGAGAAGTACTACTACTAGTACTCAAGAAAACACGCCGCAAGCGGCTCGTTCTCTAAACTTGTACTCGTGCACTAAAAACGTATGTAATGAAACTAGTACTTTAATATACTAATATATCCATGTAGCTGTGTAGTCGCAATCTAATTTATGTACTTACGAAGCTAAATTTTTCGGGTACGATACTCAGTTTCGGCGAAAAGCTTTTTTATGTAAATCTAGAGTCCAACGTCAGATCAGGTGAAGTTTTGCATATGTATTTTATACAACTACGCTTGGTTTTAAATATTTAAATATAATTACTGTATTTGTATTTCTTACTACAAGTAGGTAATGGTTGGAGAATATAACACAACTACAAATTTTAATTTGTTGTTGTGGTATATTATAAATATATATTATATATTATAATTAATATATAACCTACATATAATTATTGTATACTCGTGACAATCTGAGAATGCGACTCTGACATCACAGCGCGTAAATTAAAAAGTACTCTGTAGTGTAACTGAAACTTATTTATTAAGACTTAATACATAATTATTATATAGAAAATGTATATACACAAAAATCATTTATTAAATCTTAAAAAATAAGTTTCAGTTACTCTACAGAGTAGTATTTAGTTTAGGGGCTGTGACGTCAGAGTCGCATTCTCAGATTGACACGAGTATATTAATCATAGTTTCGTTTTATTAGTGTCGAATTAAAAATAGGTTTTTATGAAAATTACATTTTTAGTTCTAGAACATAAAATATTATAGTATTATTTAGTTTTAGAATCTATTATATAATTATATTTTTGGCATAACATTTTAGATGCAGAGCTGATGTCCATTTTCATTTCATTGTTTTCTCCCAGCTGTATTTTATATAAGGCTTAAAGTACATTCAAATTAAACTATTTTCAAATTACTAGATTCTGTATCTGGGTTCTAGAAACTCATAAAGCGGTAAAAATAAGGTACCCTACATACCTATTTTTAACTTTCCGAGTCATTACATTTATTACATTCAGATTAAGATATTTTCCTTGTTATACACAATAATTTTTTGCGGCATAATTTTGAGGCAAAGCGGGAAAACCCGTCTTAAAAGAGTGCCATATGTATGTCATGTTGAAATTTTTTAAGAGGTGAAAATTTATGAATTATTTATAAAATAAGTTTTGATAAGTTATTTTTTTAAAATTGACATTTCACCAGGTCAGAATAATTGTGTATAACTATGAAAGTAGCCTAGTCTAAATGTAATAAATGTAATAAGGACAGAAATTTTTAATTTTAAACAAAATTATAAAAATATTAATTTATTATTCCATCAATCTATTTTCTAATCATCGTATGAGTAGTTGTCTACATCTAGAAATAGATGGCGCACAAGTCTACATCAACCTAATGGCTATATTCCTTTTGCGAGTAAAGTCTAAAAACGTTTTCTTAATCAGCGTGCAGAGTTGACTCTTGGTACTGAAGAGGTCCAGCAGCCCGAAACTGTCAGTCTACCAATATCACTCTGTACGATGATTAGAAAATAGATTGATGGAATAATAAAGTAATAAATGTAATGTACTAATGTGTGACTCAGAAAGTTAAAAATATATTTTTAGGTTACCTCATTTCAGCACCTTTTTGGGGCTTCTAGCACTCAAAGAAACTGGAACCAGAACCTGGTAATTTGGAAATAGCTTTTTTTACAGATGTAATTGAATCTGCCGTAATATACAAAAAAGAAGCGGTCCAAGGATACTTCCTTGTGGAACGCCTATAAGTATATATCTATGGAGGAAGATGAAGCATTATTAAATGCAATTTTTTGTTTTCGATCTGAAAAATATGATTTGACTAATTATAAAGACTTGTTTTCAAAACCGATGTATTCTAGTTTGACCAACAGAAGATCAGGATCGATGGTGTTAAACGCCTAACTGAAGTCAAGTAGAATCAAGGCAGTAATAAACTCTTTATCACAGTTATTAATAATATCATCGATTACAGATAAAAGCTCAGTTGATGTGCTGTAACCTTTCCTAAAACCACATTGGTTAGGGGGAATGACATTGTGTAGATTGAAATGATTCAGTATTTGCTCAAAAATAATTTTTTCGAAGACATTGTAGGTAAAAAATTTATATTAAAATTTTCAGGGTTAGTTTTTTTGCTAAAGGTTTACCTATAGCACATTTCCACATTTTTGGAAAATAACGTCTTTCAATACAAGTGTTTATAATATGTAAAATGTACTTATCAATAAACGGCGAACAAATTTTTAACATTTTTGCACTAATGCCATGAGTGTCAAATAGTTATAATTTCGTTAAACTTTTTAACTTTTTGGTCGATATAATGAATATGCACAATGTCATTCCACTGCAAAGCATATTATTATTTATTTGAAGTTATTACAGAGTCCCCTAAGAATAAATCAGAATTAAAATTCTTAAAACATCTGTAAGTTATAAATTTAGGTTTAGGCTTTTTACATTTAAAATTTAGATTGCAATAAACTAGTATATGATCACCAATATTGTGCATAGGAATTGTTCAGCAAGATTTTACAATATCCGCATTTGAAATAAGAATAGGATCTATAAGCCTCTGAGTCTTACTGGTAATTCTGGTTGGTTCACTAAGTAATTGTTTAAAATTATACAATTCAAAACATTCTTCAACTAAGTTGTCTATCTCAAGAAAATTTGTATTTAAATCACCTAGGCATATGACTTTATCAGCCTTATGGCTAAGTTTG
This sequence comes from Brachypterus glaber, assembly GCA_958510825.1. Classification (NCBI taxonomy): domain Eukaryota; kingdom Metazoa; phylum Arthropoda; class Insecta; order Coleoptera; family Kateretidae; genus Brachypterus; species Brachypterus glaber. Next base: position 33,149,331 of record OY294045.1, on the reverse strand, counting down.
GATAACACACTTTCATAATCAGCAATAGCGGCCGCTTCCTTAACTTTATGAGACTTATAAAATGATAGAACCATTAACGACTTGTTTTTCAATTTAATTTTAAAAAATAATTCCTCAATATCATTTACCAATACAAAAGGAACTTCTTCGTATCTTAAATTATTGCTAATATACAGGGTGTCTCAACGAAGCCGACTCGGTCGATATATATTATAGTATCCACTTTAGAGAAAAACTTTAAATGTAAAAGTTGTATGGTTTTAAAAAAGGCACTTTCTAAAAATATTTTGAAATATACAGGATGGTCCTCCTGGGGTGGGTAACATCTGACTTAATTTTTTTAAATACAATGTTATATATTTTATTATGTCATCTTACTTGTCATAAAAATACCTTTATTTTAATGTCATATTATATGGGTCTATTGTTTATAGTCTTTGTGATATATTTTTTTTGTATTTTTAATGATGGGATAAAACCTGCTTTAATTTCTTTACTTATTGTCAAAAATCAATAAAATTCTGCAAGTTTATCTTAAAAGGGTGTATCTAGTTACTTTATGTACAAAAAATTAAATGTTTTATACACGGCGTTGAAATTTTTTTTTAATGGAATGCTATATTTTTTATTTGCTCATTAAATGTAGAATAAAATTCTACATATTTGATTTGCATTTATTATTATTATTTTATTTATTGTACATAAAGTAACTAGATACACATAAATAGGTACATAAATATACTTATAATAAAAAATAACACACATTTTATATTGCCCTGTACCTTAAAACATTAAAAACTTTAATGCCCATAATTTAAAAAAATATATATGTATGTAAGTAAACATAAAAAATAATTAAATGTGCCCAAGTAAAATACTTACAACAACAACAACAACTGCGGCCTCTTAAAGAATAACACTTTTTAGGAGACTGTAGCTTCCTTAAAAGCGATTTGTAGATATTTGTGTATGGGATCTTTTTTTTATAATTTTTGATGTAGAATCTCCATGCAGTATTAAAATTTTTATTGTTGCATTTTTTAGTTCATTTTCTTGATGCTGAGAATGTGAAATTGTCTCTTTAATTGCAATGTTCTCTAAAACGGTTGGCCCTACGTTGATACACAAAGAGTACCTTTTTTACGTATTTTTAATTAAAGAATTATATGCTATTGAGAAAATATCAAAAAATATACAGATAAAAAAGTTTGGGGCAAAAAAGTGATATCACCTCCTCATTTTGCAGGCCCCTGTTTAAAATTACCAAATAAAAATTACATAAAATGATAACCTTTAAGGCATGTGCAAAAACTCGTTACTGTGCTTTATAGGGTTCTAGAGATATTAAATAAAAACTACTTTTCAGATGTACCCTTAGGAGAGTGGTAGCTCTCCTAGGGCTCATTTCTGGACCAACCTTTATAGGAACTGTTTTTCATATTTTTGCACCTAGAATCGCCTCTTAAAATTTTGTAACTTATTTCTGAATCATTATAATAAAATACAACCGGGAGAAAATAATGAAATGAAAATGGTCACTAGCTCTTAGACTATTTATACATTTATTAATATTTATGTATCCGGTGAAGAGGGACCAAATTGTTGAAATAATATCTTTATTAAGTCTGTTAAGAATAGTTTACTTAGAAAGGAGAAGTGTTACTTGGCTTCTAAAGTCAAAGTACTCCAACTTAAAATGTAGATACATCTCGGTTTTTTTATAATTTAACCCTTAAATGCGCAATGTATCATATATGCAACACACAAAAAAAAATATTTTCTTTTTGAATGCTTTTTTATAATATAAAATAGCTAAATATTTAGCTTTCTCAAATCTTAAGATATATATGTATAAGAATTTATACGAAAAATATATTGATGGCATCAAATATCCTATTATTTTCAATTGGTACGCTAAGCTAAAACTGAAAAAACAGCTTCTTGAAAAAAGCGAACCCATTACACAGGCACACTAAAAAAAAAAGATCTTGTCCAGCAGACGAGACAAACATTTCTATACGTTTTGGGGATCGCTGAATCCGAATCCAGGGTTGGTTTGACTCGGTCAGATCGTATTTTGTTCCTAAACTCAAAAAAGCAATTAAAGTTAAAACACTTTTCATCACTTTTTTGAAGTTATTAACGAAATGCAGAATTCAGATCATTATCATATTTTCAAAGTTTTCTAGTTAACGTAAACGAACATTTTAAGATAATAAAAAAATATAATGTCCACTCTAATGCAACATAACAAAAAAGAAATTAAAAAAAATCAAGATAGATTTTTTAAAATATTTTTATAGATCCAGAGGTAAAAAACCTTCATATTTTAAGTTTTTAGAAAATTTGGTTAAATTGCGCATTTAAGGGTTAACGTAAAAGGATTTTTTTAGGAAAAATAATGAACGGAAATGTATAATAATAAATTTTTATGTGGCTTATATGATATTATTAAACTTGGTTATAGAAAATAAGTGATTTAAAATATTACAGAATAGTTGGCAAGTTAACAAAAAACTTTAATTTGTGGCTAAAAAAGTTTGATTGGTTAAATTTAATCAACCAAATGTCGGTTTATAATCAAGCGTAGTTCATGTAGCATGGGCCCTGTTCTATTTAACGTGACTAATTTTATTTTTCCTTGTAGTATTGTTTTATTTTTTTATGTTCAAAATTAACTACTCTACAAACAGCTGCTGTGTATTGTATCTGAATCATGCCAAGTTTTCGTAATAAATTTTATTTAATTAAATAAATTAAATGACCTTATTACTTATAAATTTTTTAAATGCATTTAGAATAATTATAATTTATATGTACATACTTATAAGTATGTAATTAAAATTACATTTAATTTAGGAGTTTATGTATTTAATTTAAATTTAGGAGTTTATGTATTTAAACTTTAACTTATTATTTAGTTTGGTTTGGAAAATGATTTTTCTGTAGCTTTAATAACATCCCACGACGTCATGACGTCATGACGCTTCAGTCTGTTGTTTAAGGCTATTCTTTTATGAAATATGAAGTCATGTTTGTCATGTTTCTTTATCCTTGTACTATTCTACTTAATTAAACAACCCCTAAGTCCAGGGGGAACCAAGTCGGTTTTGTTTATTTGTTTGTTTAACCTTGTACTATTCTACTTAATTAAGCATCCCCTAAGTCCAGGACTTGTGTGGGCTAGTAGTAGAGGGAACCACCGGCTTATACTGACTTTCGAACCAGTTTCTAGGGATTGTCCGTTTCACTTATCGCCTTCGCCAAATTTCAATTATTAATTAACTGAAAAAGGCAAATCGGCGCCAGTGAGAATCGAACTCACGATAGTAGACTTGCTATACATACGCGCTAACCAATACGCTATGCCTCCCTCTACTGCCTTTCGAACCAGTTTATAGGGAGTGTCCGTTTCACTTATTGCTTTCGCAAAATTTTCAATTATTAATTAACTGAAAGGGGCAAATCGACGCCAGTGAGAGTCGAACTCAAGCTAGTTGGCTTGGAAGGACGTATGGTACTGATAACAGTTTAATTGAGTTTTATCATTTACAACACCAGTCAGACTGCAGAAAATATAGACTAAGAACCAAATGACAAAAAAATTAATAAAATAATATTTAAAGTAACATTAATTTTTAGGTTTTATATTGAAGCCTTAGTTCATTTTTTTAATGACAAGCGCAAATAATATGTACAAATATTAGGGCGCGCACTGACACACATTTCTAATTTTTATATTAAAATGTTCTTACAGAAGTAGTCTAAATAATGTATAAATATTAGATAGCCAAAATTATCCAAAACGAGCATTTTTGTAGGAAAAAGTACAAATTTTTGATATTTTATATTATAAAGTTTGAAAATAATTGCGCACGCATTAGACCGCATTTTAAATTTATACAGTAAAATATTCTAATATGCACAGTTTTTAAAATGTGTAAATATTAGATAGCTGAAATAAAACAAAAAAAAGTTATTTATATTATTTTTGAAATATGATTCCTCAGGTCAAAATACATAAAAAAGGTACTCTTGTTGTAATACTGTAGGATTAACCGTTTTCGAGAAAAGTTCATTTGAAGGAGAAATTTCACGGTTCGAGGACGAAAAATTAAATAAAATGTCGAAAACCAAAATTTTAATGATGCAATGTTATTCTACATCAAAAACTAAGAAAAAAAGTTTCCATACATGTAGGTCGAAAAAACGCTTTTAAAGCTACCATAGCCCTTTAAAAATGGTGCATATTTAGGAGACCATAGCTCCATTAGGATTGATTTTTGGAAGTACCTGTATATGAGGCTTTTTTCTTAGTTTTTAATGTACATTCGCCCTGCATCATTAAAATTTTGGTTTTCAACATTTTAGTATTTAATTTTTCGTCCTCGAACCGTGGAATTTCACCTTCAAATTAATTTTTCTCGAAAACGGTTAATCTTACAGTATTACAACAAGAGTACCTTTTTTATGTATTTTGACCTGAGGAATCATATTTTAAAAAAGTTACACAGAAAAAAGTTGGGGCAAAAAACTGATAAGCCCCCCCCCCCGTTTCTCACACCCCTGGTTGAAATAAGTACATGAAAATAACACATAAAAACGGGCCTTGGTAGGATTAGTTGAAGTGCAAAACCTCGTTGATATATCTCAAAGGGTTCCTGAGTTATTAAATAAAAACCGATTTTTTTAGCCACTTTCAAAGGGGCATTTTTAGACATATGTTTATAGGAACTTTTTGTCATATTTTATGATGTAGAATCATCTGTTCAAATTTCCGACGCTATTTCAAATACACCGTGTATATTAAACACTAGGTTTACTTTTAACAAAAAGTTTTTTTGGATTTTTTTTTAAATAACAAAAAAAAAATAGGAAGTTTTTTTTAATTTCTCAAAAGTCCTACTTTAATGACTTACGCCCTTTTAGCAAAAACCGATTTATATAGGGTACCAAACTAGAAAAATGTACTCCAGTCTGGACCTATGTAAAATATAAGGACTTTAGAATTCCTTATAACAAAGCCTAACATTTTTTATGAAGATGAACAAACATGAGTAATATGACTTGAAAATGAGAGAGACGTATCGAACATGACACCCAGATCTTTTATTTCATGACATCTTTCTAATGCTGTGCCATTCATAAGATATTAAAAATTAATAATATTAATTTTATTTTGATTACACAATGGTGCACCAGTCAAGTAAGATGTCACTTTGATGCTGCAAAATATATAATCATTTTATTTTATATTATTTTGTAGTATATGGCCATTGTGCTGGAATAAATTAATTATTATTATTAATTGATTTGATAATCATATAAAACTTATAATCGGCTGCAGAGAAGCCATCTTGTAAGTCATATTAACTGATCAACCTTAAAACCTTAAAACAATTTAAAACTGAGTTTGTGACTGTGATTTCACAAAAACTGGTTGGTACATTCCATAAAATTTAAAATTTAAAATAAAACTGGTCAAATTTACTATAAAAAATAATATTTAAAAAAATCTAGTCTGTTCAAAAATTCAACTATATTTTTCCAAATTATTATAATTTATTTTGTACTATTAAGACTAGAAAATGGTTTTAATCTAACTGTTTATTGATCTATAAAGGTCATTATGCATGTTTAACATTATATAAATCAAAACTAATCAGATTAAAGTCCCCGTAGTTTGGTAGAAACACTATTCTTATCGATAAACAAGCAAATCCAAATTAAACTTGATCGAAAACACAAAGTAGGCTTAGATAAGACCCAGCCTAAATTAGAATGTTAGTGTACCCGTACAGCCCCATTTTCATTTTGTTTACATAGGTACGCTTTTAATACTCTTCGTGGCTCTAAAGTAAGAGTAGCTACTTAACACTATAAGTTTTTAGCGTTTTAAATTTTTTTTCGACAAACCAACATATTTTTTTTCGACAAACCAACATTTTTCTTTATGAATTGATTATGCATGCCCCTAGGAACGTTTTGGGTGAAAATTAAAAAAAATCTATCTGGCGTTTTTTTTTTAATTTGATTTGTTGTACGTTTTTAACGCATAACTTGGGAATATTTACGCTGGAGTTCTTAAGGACCAAGAAAAAGGGTCAGGTTTCATGTTATTTTAAAAGTTTTTTCACGCCGAATACAATGATGATTTGCAATAGAAAATCGGCTTAGTAAATCTCGAGATAATAGGGCACAAATAGGTTTTTTTTAATTTGGAACTTTGCAAAAATTGGCATTTAGCAAAAAGCAATGTCAGACATGTAATAGCTCATTTAAATGCTCTTTTTATGCTGATTATGATGATGTTAAATTTTTCAAAATCGTTGCAAATTTTCTCGAAATATTTAACTTAATATAATTGTAATTATGGATATATATTTAATTTTTTGGTAAAATCTTAGATACGTCTTATTACATATCATTTTAAACGACATTTAATGGCAATTGAAACAACGTTAAACTTTTTAAAACCGTTTTATTATTTCAGAATATATTCAGAATATTTGACCAGGTATGATCATGTATGGTCACTGACCATTGGTCAGGTATGATCATGTATGGTCAGGCATGAGCATATCGGGGCAAAATTCATGCATGGTCAAAATTCAGACATGATCATGCATACTCATGCATAATCCTACTAATTTAAGGCAAAAATAGAAATTATCATGCATAATAATAAATCTCAGGAAACAATATGATTATGCATAATTATTTATAATTATGTCTAATTTTACATCAATTATGCATAGTTATACTTAATTTGATGCAAAATTATGCATAATCATACAAAAACTTTGTCATGCATGGTGCGCCTTCGCCAAAATTTAAAATGTTATGCATGATCATACATAATTAGGCATGATAATACCGAGTCAAAATTCATGCATGGTCAAAATTAATACATGATTATGTATAATCGTGCATAATCATGTAAAATTCTACCTAATTTTAGGTAAAATTAGACATAATTATGCATAATGATGCATAATCATACATAAACTTTTTTTCCCCGGGGGATCAGAAAGAAAAGTATGGATTTTTATTTTTTTGAAAATATTACACATATAGGTATATTATGTAATTCAGACATTACATGATCAATAATATTGAAAATATGTATATTTGTTATATTTACGTAGTATACACCCATGTATAAGATTTTTGAAAGAATAATTGTCATGATTTTTTTTTTCTGGTCTAATATCTTCCAAACTAGTGAACCTATTTTAAAAAGTAAAAATGATCAAAATTTGCGTTACGTTCCCTTATATTAGTTAGTATATGCGCCTATTTTTGCAAAATTATAAATTTTAAAATAATTTAACTACTTGTGCTCTATTATCTAGAGCTTCAGTAAACCGATTTTTGATTACAAATCACCATTGTATTCCGCATGAAAAAACCTTTAACCCCTTCCCGCATACTGTGCCATTTATGGTACGAACCGTCTTTTTGATTATTTGTGATGCCACCTATTAATCAAGGGAGCAATAACTTTTTATTATGGAACCTGTTATAGATATCTCAAAAAAAATCTGGCCACCTAGAGTTAATTAAGAGAAACTTTTAATAACGTTCTTAACAAGGATTTTGCGTGTTAGCTGAAGACTGCATAACCTAAAAATTAAAAGTGAAATTAAAAATATTTGCCGGTCTAATTGTGCAATATAAAATATATTGTTATTATATGAACTTTGTTAAAGTGGTTTATGGGTATAAAATTACAGGTAAGCTATTATATGGTATATTTTTTTATAAAAATATGTATGTGCTAGAAATGGCACACCATGAATTAAAAGAACAAAAAAACTTTGCCAACAAAATAATACTGTAGGTTATTAAAACATTTGGAAAATAAAAAAATAAAAAAAATAAGAAATTAAAAAAAAAATCAGATTTGTTTTTCCAAAAAAGTTAATTTTTTTGAAAAAAACAAGAAAAATAAAATAAAAAAATAAAAATGTTTTTGAAAAAACTTGTATTACCCCTTACCCCACTCCAAGTTTTACCAAGAACAATCCCAGCTTAGAACAAAGCGTTCTCGAGTTATCATGGTCAACAATTTCCCGGAGAGACAGACCGACCGACCGACAGAATTTTTTTTTTTTTTTAATATAAAACGTCAAATCCTAACAAGATCAAGAAAATGATACATTAGAAGTTTTTTTCCACCTGCTTGACATACATTGTATTAATGGGTTTTATACAAGCATAATAACAATGATGATACAAATTTAACATTGGTGGATTTTAAACTGGCCATTATTGAACCTCTTTGTATTATGGCCAAAAACTCTCCTAGCTCTCGTGGATGTCAATGCAAATCCCTTGAAAATCCATACGAAAAAAAAAACTAAAGGACCTGTTGCGCAGATTCCAATAGAAGAAGTACGCCAGGAGAGAGTCAATCATCTACCGATTTATACAGATGGTACCAGACAGCGAGGCAAACTACCAGAATGTACGGGAATCTATACGAAAAAAAAACTAAAGGACCTGTTGAGCAGATTCCAATGGAAGAAGTACGCCAGGACAGAGTCAATCATCTACCGATTTATACAGATGGTACCAGACAGCGAGGCAAACTACCAGAATGTACGGGAATTCATACGAAAAAAAAAACTAAAGGCCCTGTTGAGCAGATTCCAATGGAGGAAGTACGCCAGGACAGAGTCAATCATCTACCGATTTATACAGATGGTACCAGACAGCGAGGCAAACTACTAGAATGCACGGGAAGATCCTTTATCATGTGCGAAAAGTGCAATATACATTTATGTTTTAAAAAGACAGTAATTGCTTTTTAATGTCATACTGAATAAGTTTAATTCCTGCATAATGTTTCACATATGTCATACTTAATAAGTTCTATTACTGCATAGTGTTCCACATATGGCACATGCCGTTTTTTGCAAGAAATATATATATAAAAAAAATTAAAGTTTGATTTTTTAAATTATTTTTCCCGGTATAAGAACGTTAAAATGTATGCTCATGATTTTTTTCATTCAAAAAAAAATCATGCTTGAAGGGGTTAAAATGACATGTAACATGTCCTATTTTCTTGGATCCTTAACAACCCCAGCATAGATATTCCGAATTTATAGGTTAAAAACAAAAAATTTTGGTTTTTTGAAAAAAAAAATAAAACTCTAAAAACCTATAGTGATAAGTATTCAGATAAATTTATACTTTTTATTAAAGTCTCTTTGTCTACCTGTAATGGAGCTCTCTACAACTCGAATTACGAAACAAAAGCCGTCTACCCTATCTCATTTGTGCTACACTTTTCAGCCAACCAAATAAATTTGTATTTGTTTTTCATACAACAAATACAGTATTTATTTGGTTGGCCGGAAAGTGTAGCACTGAGCGGGACGAACGAACATAGCTAATGTATAGAATAAGATAATTCTACTAAAATTTAGATGGCGCCAGTAATTTCTTTAATAAAAATAATATAGTTACACTTTTCGCCCAGCTAAGTGAATATTGTATTTGTTCAACAAAGAACAAATACAGAATTTGTTTGGTTGGGTGGAAGTGAGAGTGTATGTATGTCTTCTATCCTTTTTGGGTAGAACTTTTGTCCCTGTCTAATCTAACGGGATAAATCGCCATTAGCTATAAATTTAAACCAGGAGGCATGGGGATGGGATACTCATTAAAAATACCTGTTTCCTATTTTTTAAATAACTTTCTATAAGTCTCAAGGTGCCTATGTTAATGGTATAGAAAAATAGCGTTACAGTGGGGGGGTCCAAAATGATCAATGTTTGCATTACGTAATACTTGAACGTTCCCTTATATTATAATAGCAGAAAATAAAAATATAAATAAAATAAATTTAAATTAATACCGGGTGGCCCAAATATACTTACCCAACGATTTTGTCGAAAACTAAAAGAGATAATCAAGTTCTGCAAAAACCACCTTAAATGATATTTTTTTCGGTTTCTTTGGATAGACTTTAAGCTTGCAAATACAATAGTCTATCATACTTGCTATTTTTGAGTTTTAGAAGTGGTAAAAAGTTAAAAAACAAATGCTGGATCCTATCTATATTTAGGCAGTGATTTTCTCGAAAACTAAAAGAGAGATAAGTAAGTTTGGCAAAAACCATTGTAAATGAGATTATAAAAAGAAGCAAAAAAATAAATCCACCCATCAACCCCCTCCTAAAACTTAGTTAACTCTTTTAGTTTTCGAGAAAATCACTGCCTAAATATAGATGGGATCCGGGGGTGGTTTCTAAACTTTTATACCACTTCTAAAACTTAAAAATAGCAAGTATAATACACCATTGTATTTGTAAGCTCAAAGTCTATTCAAAGCTACGGAAAAATATAGAGGTGCTATTTAAAAACATAAAGTTGGGGTAAGTTGTGGGAGGGTGTATAGCTGTGAATTTAATTTTGGGCTACTTTTTGTAGATACTGCAATCTGCAAAAGGCAGTTTAAATAAGACAACACTGTCTCATTTAAACTGCCTTTTGCAGAAATTGATAATATCTTTTGTTTTCGGGGAAATCGCTGCCCAATAAAGTTGAAATCAGGAGGTGGTTTTCAAATATTTTTTACCACTTCTCAACTTAAAAATAGCAAGTATAATATACTATTGTGTTTGCAAGCTCAAGGTCTATCCAATACAACAACAACAACAAAAATGTGAAAGCAATATATGGGTGCTATTTAAAAAAATAAAGTTGGGGGTAAGTTAAGGGAGAGGGGTTAAGGGGTGGATTTTATTTTTACTTTTTATAGATATTGTTGTCCTGATTAAGGTGGTTTTTGCAGAACTTGATTATCTCTTTTAGTTTTAGAGAAAATCCTTGGGTAAGTAAAGTTGGGCCACCCGGTATATATAATATATATTATATATTTCGTATGGAAAAGTTAATACAATGCAAAATTAATTATTGTCATGTAATAGATAGATATCCTGTAAATATCAGGCAGCACAAATTTTATTTTAAATAAAGTTTTTCTCTCTTAGTATTCTATGGAAATACAAAGCAGTTTTATATCTACATGGTTTGTTTATGTTTTGTGTTCTGTGTAATGGCCAATTTGCCTGCGTATATAAAGTTGCCTAAGGACAAAAGGATGATGAGAATGGGGGAAACTGGGGAAAAGTACAACTCAGTTATGAAATTTCAAATTGGCCTAAATTCGTTTATAATTGTTATATATCTGTATTATTTATACATTGTATATTATATTGTATTATACAGTATGTTTATAGAAAACGTATTTAGTTAATATATCTGGAAACCTATAAACTACAATAACAAAATTGATAAAGGTCATGGTCCTATGTAATTGCTCTTTGGTAACCAGGGGTGTACAATATCCCTTTTTTGCCCAAAACCTTTTTGTCTGTAGTTTTTTGACCTTTTATCAATAAAAAATTATTTGTTAGTTAAAAGTACATAAAAATCCACTCTTTATATGACACCGTAGGTAGTTTAAAAAAAAAAGAGTTCCAAATATAATTTTTTTTTCAGGCATTAGGTTGGTTAAACCGTTAAATATTTTTTATATGTATTTTTGGATTTAGAACCATCCCTTAAAATGTTTTAATCTATTTCTGAAACACCTTGAAAATATAAATAAAATTTATAGATACAAGTTATATGTATACTAAAAATAGGCATAAACGGTAAAGAGCAGTTAACGACCTAATCCAAGTAGTAGTAGTCACTATTGCCTTTAATCAGACTCTTACATTTTAATCGATAGTAAACTCTTGATAACGAAACCAGCACTTTTTATTTTTACTATTACAGACATTTCTTCATTCGTTGGTTAACTGTGTTGGTTACTTAGCCAAAAAGTTTAACAATGATTCAAAGTTTAAAGAAATGGCTGTAACAGTCAAATAAACAGTGGTTGGTTTCGTTAACAAGAGTTTACTGTCGATTGAAATAATACCTGTATGGGAAGGAACACGAGAAAAAAACATCAGGTCTGCTATTTTCAAATACTACGTTAACATGTCTGACCTAATACTAAATACTGTGCAGTTAAATAACACAGTTGGTTAACTGTAGTGTAGTGTAGTATCTAATATGTTCCATTTTAATGTAAAAACCCATACTTATGCAAAATAAAAAATTTGTTTACCAGTGTTACCAATAAAAAGGCAATAAATCTATGCTGGAGCTCTTTCATATTGATGTAAAACGACCAGTGAGAAAAAACTGCGACGTAAATAAAGATTAATGTCTTTTTAGGGACGCACGAGTAGTAATCGATGCAAAATTTCATGGGACTAAACAAAATCTCACTGATAAAAGTTTTATCATCTGGATTACATCAAATATATGAATATAGAGTGTCCAAAAATTCATGTAATTGGGTATAGGCTGATTCAGAAATAGGTTTACAAATAAGGCAAGAATTTACACCAAAATATAAGAAAAATCTTTGAAATACATAGGTTCTGTGGCTCAAGCCAAATGTATATCTTTATAACTAGGTCCGTTTGGATCCAAACATTTGTCTTATTACTTGTTTTGTAAAGGCCATATTACACCGGGCATTTCCATGTGTATTAAAAAAATTATACAAACCTCATGCGTGGTTTGGATGCCTTCTGCAAAAGTTAAGGACAGTTTTAGTTTTCGCAGATAGCAAGAAAAAATCAAGCTTGTTTGCAATGCCAACCTTAAAAACTAAGAAGTACTTAAGTACTGTATTGGATTTATGTTGGTAGCAATGGCATAAAAATACCATATTATGTATGTAGGAACTTTTTAATAGTTTTTGAAATTTAATAATTGCACAGGAACTATTTTTGTTTTCTATTTTTAAACTTAGTAATTAAACTTCTTTAAATGCATTTTCCTCTAAACCGGTTAATCCTGTAAAAAATAATCGTTTTTACCAGTTTAGTTTTAAGAAATCTAATTCAAAAAAAAGTTGGAGATCTGTAGGTATATAAAATATTTGACAAAATTATAATCTCGCAAGTAAAAAAAAAACAGTTCATAAATTATTTATCTTTAATTTAGACGTCATGATCTATGAGTGAGTTTAAGAATATCAGCCCACAAGGTATTAAGTTTGAAGTGTGGAACAATATTTTAAAGGAAATTCCTTATATTTTCATTTTTAGACAAATGGTTTAGTTGAAATTTGTACCATAGAAATAATGAGTCACATTTAGGTATAATATAGTATGAACATATGAATTATATTGGATGAAATATGTGATATAATTAATATTTTAAGCACACACTTTTTATGTATAACATACGTATGTTACTTTTTACAAAAATGGTAAAAATTATCTGCAGTATTGATTTAAACTTTTACAATTAGTGTTTTCTACAGCAGTAAAATTTGGTTTTAAACAACTTTAAATCTGCAGCTATTTTACAAAAGAAAACTTATGAAGTATACTTATAGCTAATAGAAAAAGTTTATTGAAATAAGCTTTCAATAGTGTAGCAGTGGAAAAAGTTACAGTAAAAGTTATCTACCATACCCATGCAAATAATGAGGAAGTCCCGAAGACTTTTGTACCCGTTTAAAACTTTTTCACGTCCCACCCGAAGTACAGAAAGCTGTAAAGTTGCTTTTTAAAATCCTTTGCATGCTCTTCGTGTATTATTTTTTACTGAGATTTACTTCTATTTTTTATTATTATTTAACTTTTTAATACTTTTTTTTCAAATTTATATTTTCTACAAAAAATATTTTAAATGATTTTTGTCATAAGACTACCTATTATTTTTCGGGATTTGGTAATTTTAAGATATTTTCACCTGTCAGAAAAGAGTACCTGTTTTAGCTTTTTTATATTTAATTTTCTGATTTTAGCTAGGAAAACATTACAAAACTACTGATTTTGTAAATTGCTACATCGCTTTGCTTACAACTAAAAGCATTTTTGTACAGGGGAAAAATTACCAGTCATTTTTTTTAAATGAGGAATTAGCAAAATAAAAAAAATCTTCCTCAACATTTGGCAAAAGCGAAAAAGTATACTTCTGTAATTTTTTTCCCATTTTAATTTTTTTTAAATTTCGGAAAGCCTTGTATTCGCGCAATTTTATTTTTTGCGTATTTTTCTGTTTTATGACGTTTTATGTCGATATAAATCAATTTCGAGCAAAAAAAAATCGGTCTGTCGATCGGTCGGTCGGTCGGTCATTCTGTCCTGGAAATTTTGTGAGCACGATAGCCTAAGCTAGAAACTTGAAATTTGGCTTACAGGTATGTAACCAAGAGTTCGCGCTCGGGGTTGTTTTTGGTGTGCGGCAAGGGGTGAAAATACATTATCTATACAAAAAATTGAAAATTGCTATACAAGGGTTTTTAAGATCATGAATCCAATAATAAAAATTTTCCACCCCCGCGGGGGTGAGGGAGTAAATATTTTTAAACATTTTCAATATTTTCGTCAAAATTGGTATATAGGGGTTTTTGGTCGATTTCACCTCCTGAAGGACGGGGGTAGTTTTCATGAAAATTGGTATATTGGGGTTTTTAAGATTGCTGAAAGTAAATATAATAATAAAAAATTCTAACTCCACACCCTGAGGGGCGGGGGGTAGTTTTGGTAAAAATTTTTATAATAGTTTTTTGAGGTTGCTGAAATTGAATAGTATAATAAAAAAAATCTAACTCCACCCCAGAGGGATGAAAATTGACATATTGGGGTTTTTGAGGTCGCTAAAACTAAATCTTAAAATAATTTCTTTCTAAATCCACCCCCTGAGGGGTGGGGAGTAGTTTTTGTGAAAATTGGTATATTGGTGTTTTTAAGGTTGCTGAAAGTGAATTTGATAATAAAAAATCCATTTCATGGGCTGAGGTGAAAAATGGGAAATCTCTTTTACTGGGCAGTGCATCTTTATGTGCCATTAAAAAATGCTGTCTTATGAAAAAGTCCAAATGAGTGATCGTATTTCATTCATGGAAAAATGTTTTTTAAGGAAAACTAATCAAAGTAGCAAACCAGCACGCCAGAATGATTGTAATCGCATTTCTCGCATTCATCGAAAAATTACCTTGATAGCTAGTACAATGTATCATGGCACATTAGCCTTGAGTGCGTATTACTATTATTCCACCCTACCCCTGTCTCAACCGAAAAGCTTTCTTTTTATCAAAATTTAATGGTGAGGGCACAGATTTGTATAATAAAAAGAAAAGTTGGGACAGGAAAGTTATATTAACATGCACTGGTAAAATGTACCAGCTATAAAGATCCTTCAAGAGTTTTGGCCAAAATATTGGGAGGCATAGCATAGTGGCTAGCTCGTGTACATAGCAAGCCTACTAGCGTGAGTTCGATTCTTACTGGAGCCGATTTGCCTTTTTCAGTTAATTATTAACTGAAATTTTTCGAAGGCGATAAGTGAAACGGACACTCCCAATAAACTGGTTCGAAAGTCAGTAAAAGCCGGTGGTTTCCTCTACTACTAGCCCACACAAGTCCGGGACTTAGGGGATGCTTAATTAAGTAGAATTGTACGAGGTTAAACAATCATGTAATGTAAATGTAATATTGGGTCGTGTTAAAACCATTGATAGATCAATGCGAAAGTGCAATTTTTGAGCATTTTTGCATGAAATGCTCGGAAATTCTAATTAAAACCAGCTAAATAGTTGCAAGCACCTTACCAAAACATCGGCACTAGGCACTTATTTGAAACGCTATGAAAAGGAATGTTGCGTGATCAAGTGAATAGGCAACCATTAATACACCTACATAATTTATTATTAAAAAGTTTGAAAGTCTGTATCTCCAACACGTTATATTCTAGCAAAAAACTGTATATTGCATCTTTTATAGGGCTTAAGAACAGCTTTAATTTAAAATATAATTTTGTGAAATCGGGTTATAAATAAGTGAGATATGCTAAAAAAACCTTGTACTACTTTAAACGCCAATATCTCGAAAACAATGCGTTTTAGGAAAAAATTGTTTCTTATATTTTTTGACGAATTTAAAATTATCTTTCGAATAAGTACTAAATTAATAAAATACAATAATAATTTCCTTAATTATAACCAAAAAACGCTAAAAGTAGGAGTTTTACCCCTTTCTTACCCCCTTACCCCCAATCGTTTACCCCAAAAATCTAATCAGCTCTTCGAAATATAATAAAAAACAATATGCCAAAAACCACTTGTCGATATATTATTTAGAAATTTGAGTTATCGAGTTTATGGACACACAGACAGACAGACAGACAGACAAACGGACAGACAGAAGGACGCAAAAATTTTTTTTACTTATTTCCACTCAGAAAGGTCTAAAACGTGAACGAGAACGAGAAATTAAAAAAAAAACATGGTCAAAGATTTTGACTTTTCGGCGAAGATTTCAATAAATTGGCACTCTTAGTAGAACTAAGTGCCGATGTAATAATTAATTTTAAGGTATTCTGATGAATAAAATAAAGTTGTTTTTGCTTCATAATAATATTTAAAATATTTTGATCTATAGCCTTTAAACTTTCAAATTAGTTTAAATATAATAATATTCTTCTAAGCGCAGCCCCAAAGAGTATCAAAAGGTGTCGTATTTCAAGTGGAATATTAATATTTAAGGAGGCGGTCGTATGCAAAATTTATTCCCATTTTTCTGGTGTACTTTATTAAGTTTTCATTCCGATTTTTCCACATTTAATGGTGAAACTTTGACTATAACTTTAATATTCTTCATACTGGGCCTGAAATTGAATTTAGATAAATTATCTTATTTTTCCTGAAACTTTAGTTAATAGGTGGGGATTCTCTGCATAGAGTTTTAAAAATCGATTGGTGTTATTCTAAGAGAATACTCTACCCAAATAAAAAAAAACATATTTAATACAGTGTTTTGGAATATTCTTTTTCATAGGATAATTTGATTTAATAAATAATATGCTTTCTTTTTCTGTTGTTTTCTTGGTACATTTTTGTTTTATGTAGTTTTTAAACAGTTTCTAAGATATTCAATAAAAAAATATTTTGTGTGACTTCCTTAGAAACTTGAAGCCTATTTTATGTTCTTTAGATCCCTAGTAGAATCATCTCCTTTACATTTTTTAAAATGTTCCTGGGCCAAGCAACCATTGTTGATTGCTTGGGCAGTGAAATAAAGTTAACTATTGGTTAAAATTAATTAAGTTCTAGCTAACAATATATCGACAGTATTCACTTTCGCAGTTCTACTGTATATTTTTTCATTTCTGCTGTACATTTTTACATTTCTGCTGTATATTTGATTTAAAATCTGTGGTTTTGTTCCAGTCACTTTTTATTGAGGTCTGTTGCATCTGCATGCCTGTTCTAACAAAAATAAATACAATTATAGCGCCAAGTTCATACAAAACGGCGCCCAAGCCATGTGTGACCCAGTTTTTTTCTAATTTGTTGAAACGAGTTTAGTAAACTCAGTTTACCATAAAGGCAAAAAAATATACTATGTTAACTTTAAAAAGAAATGCACATGTGTCCAACAGAAAAACTACTTTTTGTCGGTTCCAATAACTGTTTAGTTAATTTTACATTGTCAAAGTCTGATACACTGTGACTCGTAGCCCAGGGATGATTATCAAATATTTTGGTTAGGTACTGTATGTTGTTGTACAGGGTGGCCTTTGCCATTTAAAAATTGAATAACTTATATATCCCTAATTATCCTTAGGTATGTCTAAAAATATATAACATAATTAATAAATTGTCTATATCCTCGAAACGTGAAAATAGTAACTAGCAATTTAAATCATAAATATATAAAAAAATTACCATTTGTCACATTTTTCTTTACCTATAGCAATATTATTCTATGAAAAAATCTAGATTTTTCTAATAACGAAAAAAATTAAGTTTTTTTTAAACGTGTATTTTTTGCATAGATATTTACAACAATATCTACCAAATCTAATAATTTTGGCTATTCCCCTTATAAATCAAGATTCTGATAGATCTACTATCAGAACTCCAATAGTCATCATGGGGGCCTTGTAGAAATGAATCCAAATACTAATGATGCCGTTACTGATGACAGTGACAATCAGAGTTCTGACGGTAGCCGTGATTAAAATCCTAATTTTATAATGGAGCTTAGCCAAAATTATTAGATTACCATTAACTTGTTGTAAATACCTATGCAAAAAATAAGCATTAAAAAAAATCTTTTTTTTTTCTATTAGGCAATGAGAAATATAATATGAAAAATTATGATATATAGTGACTTTTTATATTTATGATTTAACCCATTAAGGACCCATGACCCATGAATTTATTGAATAATATATGAAATATTTATCAGCTATTACTATTATTAGTCCTAATAAGTAATTTTTTTATGTTTTCACTTATTAAACGAGATTAGTGGTAAAATGTAAACAATTTACTCACTATAAATAAAAAACTATAATTTTTGCATGTGCTAAGCCATAAATAAATAAACTGGAAACTACAAGTATTTTAAAATACTCCTTACAAAAAAAAGACGGCATTCCTTAATGGGATAACCCATTAAGGACTACGGTCTAAATATATATTCATACAGATTTACAGATACTGATAGATACTATTTTCACGTTTCGAGGACCTTTACATTAGGATACAGATACTTTATTATAGTCTAAGAGCTGGTGACCACATTTATTTCATTATTTTCTTCCACCTGTATTTTATATGTCATTCAAATTAAGCTACTTGAAAATCACCAGGTCCTAGATAGGGTTCCTAGACGCCTCAAAAAGGTGGTGAAATGGGGTCCCCGAAAAATATATTTTTAACTTACCGAATCAGACAAATTACATTTATTACATTTAGATTAGTCTATATTCACAGTTTTATACAATTAATCAATAGGCTAAGAGTTAAAAAAAGACTTTAAAAACTTTATCTGACATATGTCAACACTAAAAATTCTTAATAATTTTCATTTAATCAAAATGTAATTTCATAAATTCTCATTTCTTTAATAAAAAACTAAGTATCACATACTTTAAAGGCACCTTTTAAAGACTGTTCTTACCCCTTGGCCCCAGAATTTTGTGTATAACTATGAAAATAGCTTAATCTGAATGTATTAAATGTATATGACTCGGCAAGTTAAAAATAGATTTTTTGGTAGCTCATTGGCATAGCTTTTGGAGCTTCTAGCACCGGACCCGGAGTCTATTAATTTGAAAATAGCTTAATTTAAATGTACTTTATGACATATATAAAATATAACCGGGAGCAAATAATGAAATAAAAATGGTCAATACTCCGACTATTAACTATGTTATTTATTTTTAGACATACCCATGGCTAATTAAGGATATATTCTATGATTACAAAATTTAGTTTATTTTACAGATGGCTAAAGACTTTGAAATAAAGATTTTCACGAAAAAAGGGTATTAAATGTATTTTTAAGTTTGATCATATCTTTATCATATTAAATGCTTTAATTTTAAGTATTTCTATTAAACTTATGACTTTGCATAACTTAGCCCTAATTTCGTGCAAATTACAGTTAAGGTTCAAACACCGATGAGTCATATTAACTCCGCCTTTTTGAATTTTTATTAGACATAGGTCTACATCAAAATAGTCAAAGAATCCATTTAACACATTTTTAGAAAGATCGAAACAAAAATAAATATTTGGAGCACTCTAATGCCTCGGATTTTTTTTTTATTTTTCGTTATTTTATTCGAAATCAGCGGTATCAAAAATAGTCGTATACAAAAATTCAGAATTTTGTCCCTGTTTTTACTTTTATCTTTTAGAATACTAAACTTAAAAGTATTGAAGTGCATTTTTTTTTCTGGCCCACTGTGATCTTCAGTCTGCAACTTTTTTTTTTAGTTTAAATAACTGAATTTAAAGTTAAATCCGTCTGAATTAATTTTAGTATATTGTCACTATTACATCCAAATAGATGCTTGTAATGTTTTTCATCATTTTATATTATTATATAATTTATATAATTATAATAATTAAATTATATATAATAATTATATCAATTCTATTGGGACAAAAAAAACGGCCTAATTTCACTTTTTATAAAAATGGAAAAACTACATTTAGTTTCGTTTCGCTTGTCTAGAAAAACGATCAATATATAAATCTTTGAATCATATTGTAAAAGATAAGCAATAGGAGTAATTTTTTATAAACCAATACAAATATGTTTATATAGTAATATTTTCTATTTGTTTATTCTACATAATATTTGGTAAACATACTGTATTATGCGATAAAATAATAAATAAAATAAATGGGTTACCCTAAAAGCCTTCGTTACATTTGGTTATTTAGTTATATATAATACTTTTTAATCATGCATATAGGAAACACGCGTTGCCAAAAACCCGTTCCAAACCTCGTGGCCATATTAAATTACCTACCTTGCACATGGGGTGATTGGCCAGAATCTGACTAACCATCTGATGGTTAGCACGTCTTATTCCCTGACTTAATTCACATTTCATGTGAATAAGATGTGATATGTTACATATCACATCTCACTATATGTAACCACTAATTTTGCAGTTTGGGCAAATAACGCTATCAAAAAACTGAAGCTGACTTTCACCAGTAATGAGATATAAAAGCTTTATAAAAGAATTTTTGTTATTTTTACATATCGGTAAGACCCATATTAGGGTGCCCAGGACCTACGGAATTGTTGGGTTCCCACCCCTCAAAATTGTTCCTTTAGATGACAGAACAACCCTGATTTTTTTTTAGATTTTTAAAAAAATATTTGGAGGTCCCGCCCGGCGTTTTTTTAAATAGAAAATCATGTGAAGGGATTTTATTTTTTTAAGGATATAAAAACTTTGATATTGAAAGTTTATGGAACAAAAAACTGTTTCTGGATAATAAAGGAATATTCTCAATTTTTATGTTCCTCTAAAAAAATAAAACGGATTTTTTATGAGGTAAAAATGGTAAAAATTGACAAATGAGGTTAATAAAGGCTAGAAAAAACTGCACTTAGAATTTTTTCCAAAGAGTAATTTTTTTCTAGGGTATTTTCCAAAATGTCTGAATTCAGGGTTTATACTTACTTTTTTGAAAAAAAGTACAGGGTGTCCAAAAAATAATTAAATATATCAAAAAAATGCATTAAATTGCAATAAAATGTCAGTTTTGTAGAAAATAAATAAAAAATGTTTTTAAAATGCGTTGTAATATGTTAAATTATGTAATAAAACATATTAAATATTTTTTTTTTCAAAAAAAATGTAAGACGTTTATTTTTTAAAATCCGAAAAAAAAAATCTTCAACACCCAGTTATAAAAATAAATATATTTCAAAGCAATTTGTACATATTATTATGCTCTTTGACCCAAATATCATCTCTTTAATCGAAATAAAGTGATTTTTTTACATTTTATGGGATTGGTGATTTTTTTTTGACATCCTGTTCTTTTTCTCGAAAAAATAAATATGGGGCGTTAATTGGTATCTATTCAAGAATTTCTAAAAAAAATGACCTATGAGAAAAATTTCTAAGTAACCTTTTTTGTAGCATAAATAAGCTTCATACATCAATTTTTAAAATGTTTTTACCATGGTAAAGTCATTTTTTCATGTAAAAGGGTAATTTTTTTTGTATATTCCCTTATTATTCAAAAATAAGTTCCCCTTCTAAAATCGCCTGATTTCAATCTTTTTATATTTAAATAATAATAAAAAGGCTTAAAATGTTTTCTCTCTTAAAAACCCGCCGACCTCTAAATATTTTTTTAAAAATCAGAAAAAAATTGAGGGTTGGTTTTTGACCTAAATAAACATTTATAGGGGATGGAACCCTAAAAAATTCCATTTTTTAATTTTGACTGGGCACCCTAACCCATATGCTCACAGGATACTTTATTTTTACCAAAATTGAATATTTTACAAAAATTCAAAAAAGCTCTTTGATACAGAGAAATGCAATTTAAGTTGCATTTTATTCATGCAGTTGCAAATGAATTTAAAAAAAATGTAAAAATATTTTGTTGAAAAAATAGCTTGCATATAGTATAAAATATTTTCATTTGAAATTTCTGTAATGCAAATATTTGTATAAAGGCAAATACTACCAATTAGCTTTTAGCTTGTTCAAATATTTTACAATTTCATAATATTTATTTTGATTTTTTTAATTAATTTAGAAATAATATAAAATCTAAAGGGAAGAATATAAATTAGGAAATGGAATCGAAGAGAATTGAAAAAAATCCATAAAGCATTGCAGGACAAATTAAGAAATTGGGAAAAATAAGAAAATGTTTCTCAATGTTTATTCATAATAAAGATAAAATTTTATTGAAAAATCCAAAATCTTTATATCGACACACATCATCAAGTCGAATATATACTCAAAATCATTGAGTGGTTAACCATAATTATAATACTGAAGTCAAAATGATCCATCTTTGTTTGAGCAAGTTGTAGATATAACTAGTAACTCCAGTTTATTTCAGCTATATTCTCATTTCCCAAAAACTACCACTCAAATATACATTACAGCAAAAAGGACAAGGAGCTTGAGACATACAGCAAATATAAAAGGTAGATAGATGGACAAGTGAATGCTGATGGGAGGAAAGCCAATCAAAAGAAGACAATTAAGTGTATATAATTATAGAGAGTGTAAGGAAAGTACACAAAATTTACCCAACCATTCTAGCTATTTTAAGGTTGTCCAAATTTTTTTTATGAAAAGTGAAAGTGAAAAGGCGTGAAGCGGATCCAATTTTATTTACCCAAAGTGAATAAAAAGAAAATAAAATAAAAATAGTAATTTAGGTACTTTTGGGGAGAAAGGAAAAGATATTTAGTTATTTTTATTTTAGTTTTATACATATGTATATTTTTTATTTTTTATTTTGGTGCTTTATACCAAATAGTCTTCTTCTAGACATTTGGTTTGGACTTTTTTAGTTTTATACATATGTATAATTTTTATTTTTTATTTTGATATTTTATACCAAATAGTCTTTTTCTAGACATAATATAGTAAATATATAACTAATTATACATATTTTAAATAAAAAGCGAATACTTCTATGATTTATTCTCGTAGACTGAGAACCGGTTACATGTAGTGCATACTGAACGTTTTTGTTACAGTAATACTTAATGTTAAAAGTCCAAACAGTAACAACCACTGAATGTTTTTTAATCTTGCGTGGAGTTTTATATACATAAAAAAAATAAAATATATGAAAAAACGTTCAGTATGCAATATACTTACCGATTCTCAGTGTATATTTTTTTTACGTGTTTGAAAGGTACATTTTAAACAAAAGAATTTTTATAAAAATGTATATTAGCTTGTATTTTTATTCAGGAATTTGCAACAAACGATATTTTTTAATATTTTTATCATATTAAATATTCATTTGGTTTGGAGGTATTTTTTAATAAGTTTAGTATTTAATATAAAATGTTCAACTTGATAAATATAAAAAATATATTTCTATAGCATGTTTCTCTGAAAGTTCTTCAACTCACTTTATCTCGGGATTTATTAAAAAATGTATTTACTTTTATTATGAAAGATAATATATTTCTTTAATAAATCTACCTGTTCTACGAAAAGCGAAAACCCAAATCTTTTAAAAGCAAACAAAATTATTAATGATATATTGGATAAGCCTCTTAGACTATTTTTAGAAAACAATGGAGGAAGATCTATTTATTATATGATAATAAGCCATATACAGTAAAAACAGTTAAGAATACTATATTTCTAACCTAATAAGAAAATGAAACATTTCCAAATATCATTTTCTTATAGGTTGTAGCAGTTTTTTATTCACAATCACAATTAAAACACAAAAATATTTACATTTAAACAAATGTTTGGTTATGTTGCTTTTAATCACGTTCATAGCGCGCTATCTATAAGGTAAAATCTTAATCCAAAACAGGTTAGAAAAGTGCTCTTTTCTGCCCTTGGTTAGAAAAAAGGTAACTTTTTTAACTTAAAAGGTAAATAAAAATGATAGCTTGTTTCTATTCAGCTACTTTGCGTACCGTTTAAATAAAACAACTGAAATATGCAAAGCAAGTTGGCCATTCTAACAAGGTCGGTTCGAGTACAAACGAGACACATAGCAATGTTGGCGGATTAAATTATATTTTCTTTTCTACTTTTAATAGAAAAAATTAATGGAATAGTTATTTATACAAGGGCTAAAAGTTACATTTTTCGATTGAGTAGGTTTTTAGAAGCCGAGGGCCGGCCCGAGGTTAATAAACCTACGAAATCTAAATTTAACTTTTTGCCCTTGTATTATACAATACTATTTATTTAATTGTTACTAATTATAATAAATTATTAAAATATACTTAATTTTAAATTGCAAAAAATATTTGTTTTTACTGTCTTATTACTTATCTAGTTATCAATGACAAATTGCTATCCAATCACATCGCTAAAAAACAATTGAATCGTTTCTTTTGCTTGCGGTTTCATTTTCAAATTAAAAAAGCTATAGTTGGTGTTTTGATTAATATCTATTAACAAGTATCTGTTACAAAAAAATAATACTTCTGAAACCGTTCTATGAATATTATAAATATAGAAATTGATTTTACAATTGAAATTTTGTTTGTAATTTATTTTAGTGGATGAGTTCAGATTAATCGTTTAACATATATTTTGAGGTTATGTTGTAGAAGAAATTTTTACTTTCTATGAAATGATTATAATAACTGTATCTGGTCAAAAAGAACAGTTAGTTCAAGACCAAAAGTGACCAAAAGGTCATATTTCTTTATAAATATTACAGTAAAGGTAAAGCATCTTCTTTAAAAAGCTTAAAAATAACAAGTTTTAGTTAGCGAGCAAAAAAAAACTTTTGGTCCTAGGGCCACAAAGTTCAACTTTTCGCCCGTAAAACATAAACGAAAAGTGTCGCTTTTAGAATCAATCAGATACAAAATATATTTATTATTTTAAAATTGAATTAAGAAATTATTGATCCTTACTCATATTGGAGTTGATTTAAATAAACCAGAGATAACCTTTTCTCTATAGTTTATTTTAAAATTACTTTGCCTAAGAACTAATGAGTCTATTTTTATGTACAAATGAATTGAATTACTAATTTTTAACTTATTCGGTGAATAAAATTTATAGCTTGAGTTGAGTTTTTGGCAACACTAAAAAATTGAAATCTCATATACCTATTTTAACTTCGATGTGGTTCGTAAATTCAGCGGTAAATTAAATTTTTAAATTATTATGGAATCCATATTGGATCCGTCCATAATATGATATCCAAGATAATTTAGAAGAAATTTCTCCAAATATTAATTACTGCAAATGAACAGTTTTAGTATTACCACTAAAATCCAGCATAAAGTACGAAATAGTTTACATGTATTGTACTAAAAAACACACTGATAGAACAATAGCTTAATTAATAATGTATTTAGGTTAAAGTATACAACAATAAATAGTTGTATATGCGCCAACCACTATATATAGAATACAACAACAAAAAAGTAAACGTGTTCGAAGTGAATTCAATCATAACATTTATCATAATATTAATGATATACAGGGTGTATTTGAAATAGGGTCGGAAATTTTAACAGGTGATTCTACATGATAAAATTTGACAAAAAGTTCATATAAACATATGTCTAAAAATGCGTCATAGGGGAGCTACGCCCCTTTGAAATTGGCTAAAAAAAATCGGTTTTTATTTAATAACTCAGGAACCCTTTGAGATATATTAACGAGGTTTTGCACGTGAATTAATCCTAATAAGGCCCATCTTTGTATGTAATTTTCACGTACTTATTTAAACCAGGGGTGAGCGAAAAGGGGGTCCTTATCAGTTTTTTGTCCCAAACTTTTTTCTGTGTAACTTTTTTGCAATTTTATTTTTAAAATATGATTCCTCAGGTCAAAATACATAAAAAAGGTACTCTTGTTGTAATACTGTAGGATTAACCGTTTTCGAGAAAAGTTAATTTGAAGGTGAAATTTCACTGTTCGAGGACGAAAAATTAAATACTAAACTGTCGAAAACCAAAATTTTAATGATGCAATGTTATTCTACATCAAAAGCTAAGAAAAAAAGTTTCCATACATGTAGGTCGAAAAAACGCTTTTAAAGCTACCATAGCCCTTTAAAAATGGTGCATATTTAGGAGACCATAGCTTAGGATTCATTTTTGGAAGTACCTGTATATGAGGTTTTTTTCTTAGTTTTTAATGTACATTCGCCCTGCATCATTAAAATTTTGGTTTTCAACATTTTAGTATTTAATTTTTCGTCCTCGAACCGTGGAATTTTACCTTCAAATGAATTTTTCTCGAAAACGATTAATCCTACAGTATTACAACAAGAGTACTTTTTTTATGTATTTTGATCTGGGGAATCATATTTCAAAAATAAAAATGCAAAAAAGTTACACAGAAAAAAGTTTGGGACAAAAAACTGATAAGCCCCCCCCGTTTCGCACACCCCTGGTTTAAATAAGTACGTGAAAATTACATACAAAGATGGGCCTTATTAGGATTAATTCACGTGCAAAACCTCGTTAATATATCTAAAAGGGTTTCTGAGTTATTAAATAAAAACCGATTTTTTTAGCCACTTTCAAAGGGGCGTAGCTCCCTTATGACGCATTTTTAGACATATGTTTATAAGAACTTTTTGTCATTTTTTATGATGTAAAACCATCTGTTAAAATTTCCGACCCTATTTCAAATACACCGTGTATTATGATTTAATATTTTTGTGTAAAAATATCTAAAAATAAAAAATTTCTTCTTCCTTTCATGGAAATTTACTCTAAAATAAAAATAAAACCTTTCTTGTAGTTTAAAAGTGAATTAATTGTATTAAAACTTAACCTTTTTACATTACCCTTATACTCTATGATTAAAGATTTATTTCCAGACTGTTGTGAAAATTCTTTATAAATTCTAAGCTTTGAGGTCCTGCTTGATACATTTATTTATTTTCATTACAAATTTTTTATCACATTACGAATTTAAATATTTTGTAAACTAATCTAAAATTTGATAGATCGTAGAAAATTATTTAAGCTTTCTTTTGGTTTAATATTACTTTCCATACAATAACTATTGTATAGTAAGTAATATTAAAACAAAAGAAAGCTTAAATAATTACACGGGTCAACACAAAATTCGACTTTGACTCTAAAGTATAAAATTTCCATAGTTTAGGTCGTAATTACATGAAAAATTATATGGCATAAAAAAGTTTGATTTTGTATTTAGAAGACCAATTGAACGATATTTTTCAAAATCTGTGGTATTATTTTTTATTGGAAGATAGAACCATCGAAATAAATTTGTTTGTTATTTTTATTAAGTTTTACTATCAAAATAACTCACAAAAAAGTAGAAAATACTTTAAAAGTGTACCCTCTTACTCTTTCTTTTATCTTCATAAGTACTTTCTCTCAATAAACCCCAGATATAGTCTCCCATCATGTTTTCATTGGCCAATACTTGATAACGTTAAAATGTCCATTACATTTGATTCACTGCTTAATTAAAAATTGCTCACCTTCCAAACATCTTTTACAATAACTACGAGCAACATTTGGAGCCCATGGCTTGTCTTAATTCCGAATAGGACAGTCAAAATATGCTTCGTAGGCTTCACAGAGAACGTAAGATGTTTTTAGTTCATATTTCATGTCTCGAACTTTAATAAATTGACCACATACGTAGCAAAATGCATCAGCATCATATTTACTTTCGCGATGCCATTTTAACGTTTTCTCGACATGTACAAAACATCTGATCGTTGTTTATCACTTGAGTGCCATCTGGAGGCACTGCGTGAACGTAAAAACATGCGGTATTTTTGAATGTATTTAAACTAATTGAAATTTATAAAAAAATTCGAAATTGAGTATTATTACCACAACTATCACAAAAGCAAACTTTAAACCAAAAGAAGGTATTTTCTTTTCGTTTTTGTGCATAATGAAACGAAAAATCATAATATAAACTTTAGGACAAAGAACAATTTTTTTTTGTTGAGTCGTGTTATAATTAGTTAGCGAGTTATCGAAAAAATATGGCTTTTGTCCCTACTTGGGACATTCTAAAAAATAATTATGCCTAAACTAGATTCTCTTTAATGCAATCTACTTTTATGCCATCTTTCAGATTCCTTGGTTAAATAGTTCCTGAGATAAATGCATTTGACAGTTGGACCGAGGGACATACTTAAGGGTCCCTTTTTTGTTTTAAAGGTAGGGAACCCTAAAAATATGTTTAAGTGCCTTAGTATCATCTTCCTCAAGTCAAGTTATGGTTACACTTTTTTTAGATTTACGATAAAAAGAACGCGCGTAGATATTTTAATTCGTACATGTTCTACTTTTAAATTTAACCTTTTAACAGCTGTTGTTTCATGTTAGCACTGAAACTTGATTCAGTGGCTCCTCTGAAAACAATTTTTCTATTCAGACGAAAAACACAAGGTTGTCAATCTGTCACGTAAAAATCCTACACACGAAAAGTTCGTATATTTTTTATCGGTTACTTAATAACGATAAGATTTAGATATACTTCCTGTGCTGAAAATTTTACCTCTGTATAGATTTTTTTTTCATACTACCTTTCTTTGATCTTTAAGCTAACATAATTTAAAGGTTTAAATTAAAAATGAATAGACCAATATTTTTTACAAGTTTTTTTTTTGACAGTATGTCATTTTATTTACTGGTCACAGTAAATCACTGCAATAATTAAAACATGTATTAATCTTTTAAATTAATTTTCTTCTATTCTATCAACACAGTTAATAAACTTGAATAAAAATTATTATTATTACTAATTACTAATTTAGTAACAAGAAAAACAAAACTTGAAACTGAAAACTAAATTAAGGTAAATCAGAACCTTGAAAAACAATGTTTTGATTTTTGAAGTTTTGATTTTGCCGTCAAATTAGGAGAAGGTAATATTAACATTAAATCGCTTAAAAGAACTATGGAGGATTGGTGTAGTGGTCTACCGCGTCTGTACATGACAAGTCCATTAGCCAACTAGCATGAGTTCAATTCTCACTGGCTCCGATTTGCCTTTTTCAGTTAATTAATAATTAAAATATGGCGAAGGCGTAAGTGAAGCGGACACTCCCTATAAAAACTGGTTAGGAAGTCAGTATAAGCCGGTGGTTCCCTCTACGACTAGCCCACACTAGTCCTGGACATAGGGGATGCTTAATTAAGTAGAATAGTACGAGGTTGAACAAATAAAGAACCATATCAGGTATGTCCGGTAATCACAGTTGGAGGACAGTGGATCATGAGCCACTGAGCCTCATCGATCTTTGACCCACTGTGTCCCTCTAGTAACCAGACCAGTTGATAGTGGACATAAAAGATGTACCAAATATCTAATATGTATAAAGACATTTTTTTTTTGAGTTAATAAACAATATAAAAATGCCAAATTACACTAGAATTTACGTAAAAAAATACAAATATACATAATTAACAGATTATCAAAAAAAAAAAATACTTTTATAAAAGTATATATACTCTTTTTGGGCAGCCACAGTTTCGCACCAACACACGCCTTGCCAATTTGCCCGCAACTGATTCTGTATCAAGAGAAACGTCTACTAAATACACCCAACGATTCACTGTTCCCAATGGGTCACTGTGCCCCTCTTTCCCCTAGTAGTAGTAGTAGCTAAACGTTAACACGTTAATACGCATCAAGTCTTAAAAAAGGGGGCACAAAACGTATTTTTAGGTGGTGTAAAAGCCAAACTTTATTCTATCAAATATTGCAATAAACAAAAATTTAGAATTAAAATATATTATATTTTAATTTTTTTTTTAATTTTCAAAAAGAGACATATTTAGCACATACATTCATTTTTAGAAAATTTGGAACAAATTTAGGGGCGTCCCTATAAATCCATTTTTTTAAGACCACCCTAATGTAATGTATGTACTTTAACTATATTTCTTTAATTCCACAAAGAAAATGATTTGATGGTGGTTTAAATAATATTTCTTGTTGTTGTGTGGCTTTTTATTTTAATCTTTCATATTATTATTTTTATTAACACGTTGACTGCCGCATGAACCGCTCACACGCCGAAGCAGAGATCCATATGAGGAATTTAGTGCAACATATGTTGCATATGAGTCGCTTGCTGCCAGGCGACATTTTTAGTATAGTATATAAATAAATTTCTAAAGGGGAATTTGTCCTGTTAAGGCGTTAAATAAATGAATAAATAAATAAATAAATAAATAAATAAATAAATAAATAAATAAATAAATAAATAAATAAATAAATATATAAATAAATAAATAAATAAATGACCGCAAGCGGCCAGGCAGCATGTAAGCTACAAGCGGGTATGTCCACCGCCTGTTATATTACAGTTTTATAGTTTGACGCACGGATCTGTGGCTACGGGAAATATGTTTAGAATGTGTGTGCAAGTGGGAGACCCGTTGTAAGCAAGCACGCCTTATAACGCTCTTCACGGAAAGAAGAGAGCGCGAATGATTCCTCCCCCTTTCGTCGGAGACTTTCTTTCATGCGAAGAACTATAGTAATGTTACCAAAATACCCAACTTGTTAAGAATAATCAAAAATCATCATATTGACTTGTATGCTAAATATGTAAAATAAAAAACAATATTTTATTACAGCGTATAATCTTTAAATTTTCTTGAGAGCTTTCAAAAATAATAAAATTGAACTCGGTGTCATTTTGTACAGAATATCTTGTTGGTACCATAGAGTAAGCCTGTTTACGTTTAATTTTAAATAGACTTAATTTAGACTGTATAGAGTATGCTCTAAAGTCTAGAATATAATCTATTTTTCGCCTCATGCCCTAAAAGTTCAGAACTATTATAGCCTATAATAATAGGCTATAGCTATAACTTATAAAAAATTTCATTTTTTCGTGATAAAATTTGAGTCGCAAATATATTGTAGTTATGTTTTTTAATGTTACTTTTAGCGTAATTTTGTCTTTAACTACATCCTTGTTCTGTACGTAATAAACGCCGCCCATGATTTAAAACTATTT
Source organism: Brachypterus glaber (assembly GCA_958510825.1). Classification (NCBI taxonomy): domain Eukaryota; kingdom Metazoa; phylum Arthropoda; class Insecta; order Coleoptera; family Kateretidae; genus Brachypterus; species Brachypterus glaber. The sequence goes on along the minus strand of OY294045.1, from coordinate 33,118,302 downwards.
TATGGCTTCTATTTTTAGCTAGCTTTATGTTTGTAGTTTTTCTTTTCTTGCTTGCGTTATGGGTCAAAATAACATTATTCAACGATTCAGTTTATATTCCAGTCCATGTATAGTTTTGTTTCCTTGAGTTTTTTCAGTTTTGGTCCTTTTACTTTTCAGGACCACTTGTACGCGTAATTAAAAGCACCTACAAGCTTAATTATCCCACAAATACTTTTAAGTACCCGAAATATTTGCATATATGTCTCTCTGTTTGGTTTCTTTGGCTTAAACTGCCAGGGCAATACGACATATACTGTCGGCTGCCAAGTGCATTTAGGACTAATCGTGCATACCTTCATGCACTTGCCTTTATAAATAATAAACAATTAATTTATTTTTTAGGCTTAAATACAAAACTTTAATAGGTGAGTAGTTTCTCAACAGGCGTCGATATAGTGATCTTTCGCTAATTTATCAGACAGCATTATTTTCCTTTTACGCGTTTGATATTTTGACAAGTGCCTAATTTATTATAGTTATTAATTATTAAAATCTAATAGTAGAATGTTGTAGGGTTAAAACTGTTTTATATGGAGTACCTACTTTACTTTTCTGCCTAATAAACCCAAATGGGTTTATTATTAGCAAAAAAAAACTAAACTAAAAACTAAAAAACGCATTTTTTAAGTTAACTAAATTGAAGGAAACAATACGTCATAATATAAATGATAATCTGCCCTAAATTTTAGTTAAAGCAAAGCTCTACTTTTCTGAACTATTGACTGGTCTTTTATGTAAAGAACTAACATTTACACCATAGCTACTGAATAAAATTTAATTAAAACCGTTGTTTCAAAAACACAAAACGGAAATAAATTTAATAACCCCACGTGCTTTCAGGCAAACAATAGAATGCCTTTTACTGAAATTCAGATTCATTTAAAATAAATCATCCATCACAAAATAATAATGTCTGACCGAAAATGTTTTTTTACCGAAGCTAAACGTACGGAGTATCAGTGAAAGCAATATTTACTTTCGGCGAAATTAGTAAATAGGGAACAACGTTTAGCTTTCAGCATCAAGTAATTTATGTAAGAATATGTTTGTTAAGAAAATATTAATACTATGAAACCGTTTAAACTACTGAAATTGAGGTTACAATAAAAAATGTAATGTTTGTGATATATTTTGGTGGATGAATCCGGATTATGGTTTTCCACGTGTTTTTGAAATGTTATAGAAATTATTTTATTGATTTGAAACGATTATAATACTTGTACCTGGTCAAAAAGAACGCATAGTTCAAGGCCAAAAGCCCTTTTGGCTCACTTAGTGTCCAAAAGGTTTACATAATTTAATACATGGGTCCATACACTCAGATAATCTCGTTATTATTATAGTACCATGCCTATTATAAAGTTAAATTTGTTATGTATACTTTAGAAATTATATAAATTACTAATTAATTACTTTTTTTGAACTATTAATACAGTATGGAATATATTTATCTAATATCCGTAAAAAAATTGTGTTACAACTGATTTATTTGGTTATATCCTGTACCGTTATTTTAAATCTATGTTATTAGTTGACCAACAATTAAATGGCGTAATACATACAACATATTTGCTAAATAAGATCAATTATTTATACAGAAGTTAACACAACTGTCTTTAATTTCGTATTTAGATATTTTTTAAATTTCCTGCTCTCAGTTATTTTTAATCAAACTATTTGGTGTTAATTACAGTAAGGGTCAGTTAAAAGCAATATTTTGGCCATAGAACAAATTTTACGGTTGCTAAGGGATGTTTATTTTAAGCTTCCTTTACTTTTTATGAGCGAAAACATGGAAATTCCACAAAATATAAAAAATTTTTAAAAAAAGCTAAGGAAAACTCATTACCGGCAAAGTCTAAAGTCCTGTATGATAAGGAGTATGAAAATTTTTTACAATGGAAAGTAAAAAACCAAATTAACATGATTACTGAAAGAGTAATAATGGCTTACTTTCAGGAATTGGTATGCAACCTGTTTGGTCATTGGTAATAACAATTTTTAATTATTTTTACTTTATTTTAGTCAGAAAAATATACTCCAAATAGCATTTGGACAGAATATTCCCAGGTAAAGTCTGAACTTATTAGTTAAGATATATCGTAAAGGAAAACATTTTAATATTAAAATATTAAAATATTTTAACATATTGTCAAATAGCATTATGAACTTTAACTTTATTTTTGCAAAAAAAATCCTAAAATTTTTAAATTGTTGTCCTAAAATTCTAAGTAAATTTTAATTCGAAAGTGGAGGCGCAGCTAGTTCAAAAATATCTAAAAAAAGCATGCTTTTTGGGTCATTTGTGCTAAAAATGTAAATGTTTGCGCTGCAGATAAAAAAATTAACAATGGTAAATTTCCTAATTTTATGTATTGTTTAGCCCCTAAAATGTTAGTTGTGTACAATACTTCTTTTGTTTACTTAGGTAGATATTATTATTTTTTCAACTAGTAGTTTTAGAAGTCACCATTATCTAGCTAGTTTTCAATTCAAGACATTAATTAAATGTCTTTACCTAGGTTAATAATACATAAAATTATCTGCTACTAGTAAATAATGAAATCATGTGATTTCAACTAGTTTAGATGTTGCAGCTCTTTGTGCAATTATCACTAATTAAATCCAAGAAAATAGCTTTAGATAACTGTTTACTTATTAAATATAATAATTCATAATTATTACTAATTAATACAATCAATAATTACAATTAGCCTAATATTATGATAAAAATCCAAAAATAAATAATTTTTTAAACGTCACTTCAAAGTATTTATTTGAGCAAATGTCATTGATCAAGGCTTCTTGTTTTTTATGAAAATTTCAAGAAAAAACATTACTGTTAATATTTTACTTTATTATTTGAATAAAAATAGTGCGGTCCAAAAGTCACCCCCCCTTTTAACTTTTGAACGAGTTGAGATATCGACTTCAAATTTAGAACTCTTAAATAAGATATCTTAAACTATCTTTTAGCATATATTTGATATTTTCAGCTCTTAAAATGTGGGCAGGGGGGCATGGGGGGAAATTTTTTTAAATGGAAAGGGGGTTCGTGTGATACATCATTTTAAACCTTATAAAATTCCCTATTTAAACTAGCATTTTTAAATTTTTTAAAAATGTTTTTTAAGGTTTTGATTTTTCAATTTTTTGTGCTAAAACATTCGATTTTTTAAGTTTTTTTTTATAAATTTTTATATATGTCAACTAAAATTAGTTTAAAAGTATAATTAACATTTTTTTATGATGAAATTAGGCATTTTTAAAAAATTATTTGTTTTTTTTAGAGGAATTTTGACATTAATACCCATTTTCAACCCCATTTTAAACCCAAAATATTTTTTTTTAATTAAAAATATGGAGTTAAATGGAGAATTTTATAAGCTTTAAAATGATGTTTTATACGACACCCCTTTCCATTTAAAAAAAATGTGCCCTGCCCACATTTTAAGAGCTGAAAGTATTAAATATATGCTAAAAGATAGTTTAAGTTGTCTTATTTAAAAGTTCCAAACTCGAAGTCGATATCTCAGCTGGTTCAAAAGTTAAGAGGGAGGGGCTGACTTTTGGACGGCTCTGTATAAACCACGGCAGAGACAACTATTATAGCCTCGTACTCTTATATCCCTCTATGCTACATATCTTGGTATTTAAGACGCTCGGCTATAAATGTCTTACCTTGGTACATAATTACTATTGCACTTAAAATTATTCCTGGACTTCTTTATAATAAATTATATTAATACTATTATCTTTTAGGGTTGAATAAATTAAACGACAGTGCTGGAAATTGTTTTTTTTTCCATATGACGTCATACCAGAGTTTTAGAGGCTCTTTATACATAATAGATTTATATAATTAGTTATATATTTATATTAATAGTTATGGTGTAGATATGTTAATTTTTTAAATAAACGCAAGTCTTCAATATATTTATTTACAATAAGGCTTTTATTAATTACCTATATAATAAACTGTTTGGTTATATCGGTTCTGGTAGTTTATGCATTACCAGTTTTATATTATTGTTTATATAAATAGGTTTTGTCTATTTCCTCCATGTTTTCTGATGCAGGAACAAATAAAAGGGAGAAGTGTTAATGCCATATTACGCAGTTTTACAGCTTTCAATAATTAGAATTAAACGCATTTTAAACCACGTAGTTTTTCGTATAATACGCT
>OY294045.1:33093129-33113874 GCA_958510825.1 Brachypterus glaber | reverse complement strand
GGCGTTGTTCGTAATAATAGAGTCGCGATGGACCGGCATCGTCACAATTCCAAAATTAGTAACGCGACACGTCGTTAAAACGACGTTGGCGTGAGGATCGCGCTCGACGCTCGTTTGTTTTCACAACGGCCGCCGCGATGCAACTGAAAATGTTATCGAGCGGAAGCACGTGCAGCACAGGCCGGAACTAAACAGAAATATGCGCGCGCAGATAGTACAGCATCTGATCTGCCATGAGAGTTTTATGGGTTGTATACTTGCTTTTCAGGTTTGTAGGTTGTGCTAAATTTTATAAAATGAGTCAAAAATGAGATTTTTTAAGGGAAACAAATTATTTCTTCCTAATTTCTCATTTTTTATGTTTAAAACATAATTTTCTCACCACTATCTAAATAAATTCAATTTATTTATTTATTACTTATTTTGCAATAACATGTTGACTAGCATTGTGGTTTTTAAACATTTTACTGAATCTTCTAAATGATTTAAATTAAAGAATCATAATTTTGAACATGTTAAGATACATAAACAAAATTAAATGGTTAATCTTAAGTGTTTTAGTTAAATGGTCAACGAAAAAAAAAACAGTTTTAACAGTAATAATAAATTATACTCACGGTTCGATTTTTTGTGTAGATAAAAAAAATGGTCCAACGCGAAACTAGGCTTAAACCATTCCTTATATGTCTGACTTTTATTTCAGACTAAATTTAAAATAATCCATCCATCCATTATTTTTCAGTGTATTTTTTTGAATCAAATTTATTAAATTAGCCAATAATATTAAACTTTTGTTATTTTAACTATTTTTAACCACACATTTTTCATATTTATGTACACTTTTGAATCCACCATAAGGGTTAAACTTCACCCTTATCCCTTAATTTATTGTAATAAATTATTTTAATTAATCTGCCGTAATAAAGACAATTTATTATCATACTATTCACAACCATAGTTTCGAATTTCCTAAAATCGTCAAGAGACGTACTAGACACAAAATTCTGGGATACAAATGTGTTTCAAGAAAAAATAAGAAACTTATATTATTATATATGTTCGTTCTTTTTTGTTTTTTTTTTTAAGATTGTTTTTATGTTTGATTTTTTTTACAAGGGTTTTATGCCCAACTATATTTTAATATTTTCTTACATATTTTTTTATGAACCCAAATCCGTCAAGAGAAAAAAATCGCCGGTTCAGTTTTTGAGGTAATCGACCCTAAATATTTTATAAGGGGAAAGTTAAAGAAAACGTATATTTTCGTTTAATACACTTGAGAACATAGAAATCAATCCTCCTAAAAAATTTCCATTGTTTAAATTCTTTTTTTTTGTTTTAAAGCTTAAATATTCTCTACTTTTGTTGTTATTTATAATGATTAAAAAAAGTATTTTTGTATTAACAGCAACAAAAAATTAACTTCAAATAAAAAACAACAACTCTACTGATTTAGCTCTTTTTGAGTTAAATGAAAAAATGACAGGAAAATCCTGATAACTCCCAAACCAGAAGTGAAAACATAAAAAAATAAAAAATAAAATATTCATTAAAACTGCGACAATAAGAGAGACTTGACTACATGAAAAAAAAAACAGTCAAGAATTTTTCGAATATCATTGTATTCCTATGTATTTCGAGGCGCTGCACTATGGGGCCAGATCTGAAAAACAGGGACAAAAATGCCAGATCAACTTTTATTTTTGCTTTTTCTGATATATGGGTTTTAAAGAGTAATAGTTAGTTGTTACAAAAACCAAAAGGTTTTTTACCTTCTTATCATACGCTTTGGTCAATATTTAGTCGAAATTTGTCTTTATTTAGACATGAAGTAATCGAGATTTATTAGAAAAAACTAGGCTGTGTTTACTTTATCGTTTTGTACACTGAAGTGATTGCTATAAATTCTTTTAACATAAACGCGTCTCATTTAGGTATGTAGAAAGTATTTCCATATTATTAGACCTATTTTCTTGTTTGTCCCATTTTAATTAGGATATATTTGAAAGCTTATTATTTATGAAATATTTTTAAGAAAATTTATTTTGCGTAGACAATAGTAAAAAGTTCCACCGAGTTCCACCTGGCAATTGTTATGGGACTTTAGCCTATTCTATATTCTTTCGGACAAAGAAAAACTCAGAAACCAATAGCAACCAATTTTGTTACTGTGATGTTTTTTTATGTGATGCAGACTCAAACGAGCATGCATCTGTTTAGTTTAAATGGTATGAAGCCCCTAACTTTTAAACGATACAATATATCTACTTGAAATTTGGAATACTTATGACCGATAAAATAAACTAGCTTTGGGCATAAAAGCCACCAATAGAATATGACCCCCCCCCCCCCCCCAATAAATAACTCCGAAACGAAACAAAATATCAAAATTCCACCAATTAGGTCAATTTAATTTAAGCCCAAGAAAGCTTAAATCTGCATATTCCGAGAATATAAATATTACCCGAAGAGCCCCAACTACCCCTACTACAAAATCTAAAGTAGTGACCCTTGTATTGCTTTTCCATTTTGAAAAAGCCTTGTCGATATAAATCATCTTCGAGCAAAAAAAATATCGCTAGATCGATCGGTGGATAGGCCTGTCCCGGAAATCTTGTTGATACGCGTGCACGATAACTTAAGAACGATTTAAGCTAGAGACTTAAAATATAGTATACAGGTACGTTACCAAAAGTTCTCGCTCGGGATTGTTTTTGGTAAATATTGGGGTGCGGCAAGGGGGAAAATGGGGAAAAATATATTTTTACAAAAATTTGAAAATTGATCTATAGGGTTTTTTTAAGGCTGCTGAAATTGAATCTGATAATAAAACCCCTTGGGGTGAGGTAATAAATATTTTTAAATGTTTTTAATGTTTTCGTCAAAATTGGTATAAGGGGTTTTTGGGGTCAACGAAACCTAATCTGATAATAAAAATTTTCTCCAGCCTCAGAGAGAGGGGGTGATTATTTTTAAATGTATACAATATTTTAGTGAGAATTGGTATAAGGGTTTTTAAGGTATCTAAAACTGAATCTGATAAAGAAAAATTCTAATACGCAAAAATGTTCTGGCAAAAATATACAAATATACCGATGCGCAGAAGTGTTTGATGGAACATATTTATGCGCAGAAAGAATTTTTAATACATACGAATGCGCAAACATGTTCTGTAAAAAAACTAGCAGAAGTATTTGGTGGAACATAATTATGTGCAAATGTGTTTAATAATACATACTAATGCGCAAAAGTTTTCTGGCAAACATATACAAATGTACCATGCGCAGAAGTGTTTGGTTGAACATAATTATGCGCAGCATGGTTTAATAAAACATACGGATGCGCAAAAGTGTTCTGGCAAACACGTATAAATATATCATGCGCAGAATTGTTTGGTGGAATATATGTATAAGCAGATATGTTTAATAATATAAATTCGAAAAATTATTCTGGAATACATATACAAATGTACCATGCGCAGAATTGTTTGGTGGAACATATTTATTTAAAAGTGTTTAATAATCCATAAGAATGCCCAAAAGTGTTCTGGCAAACATATACAAATATATCATGCGCAGCAATGTTAGGTGAAACATATTTATGCGCAGGTGAGTTTAATAATACATACGAATGCGCGAAACATATACAAATATACTATGCGCAGTAGTGTTTGGTGGAACATATGACTATTTTTACCAAGAAAATATAAAAAATTAAATCTGCTTATTACGTTTGTTTTGCCTTTAAAGTATAATACAAATTATATGCCTATAAAAAAGGGGCCATATAACAAATAGTTTTATTTAGAATTTGCCATGGTAACAAAATTTTATCAGACTTCACGCGTACCATTTTTTAATTTCCAAATTTTATTCACGGCATTTGAAAGTGCTCGCAAAGTGCTCGCGAATGAATAGTTTTTATTTTTTTTATTTTTGGCAGCACCAACATGTTCGATTTTCAAAAAAAAATTGTACAACATTCGAAAGTGCTTGTCAAGTCCATTATTACGGGTTTCTTCTATTAATGAGCATTTGAATAAAAATCAACAAGAATTTTTCATTTGAAGGCATTTGACCTTAAAATGCGTGTGTAAAAAAGTGTTAAAAAAATTAATTCCAAACGAGAACTTTTGGTAACATACCACCAAAAGTTCTCGCTCGGGATTGTTTTTTGGTGAACATTGGGGTGTGGCAAGGGGGACAAATGGGGTAAAATACATTTTTTTACGCGTGGGTAAGGGGGTAAATATTTTTAAATATTGTAACGATATAAATCGTCACTTTGTAATATAGCAAGGGTTAATTAAACTATTCGTTTACTTACGTTATAATTTATGTTTATTTTGTATATAAATAGTTACGTATGTACAGAACTATTTTGTATCTGGGACTATTTTGTAGCAGGAACTGAATTCTAACCATATAAGTCTCTATTCCATAGTTCTACCTGAAAATAACATAAAGAAAACATAATTAGAATATGATTTTTAATAATAAAGAATCATATGACTTATTTCTCTATGGTGCATTTGTCTATGGACTTACCTGGTTTTTATATGTTTCAGAGTCTATTGAGGGTTGGATTTCACTGGCTTTCATTTGTAGCTTGTCTCTCCTGGAAAGTTTCGTATGACTTATTTCTTCGGGATAATCCAGAATTTGTTGAAAATAGTTTGCTGGAACTGCTCACTTAGATTCAGTATTTTGTTTATACTTAGTTCACAGGACACTTAGTATTCTGTTCGTATTTTTATTAGTTTTGCTGATAAACAATAAGTATTGTTTATATTTGTTTCTTAGAGTAATATTTTGAGGTTAGATATCACTAATACGGATTTATTAGGAAACATTCTTTTAATTAGTTATTATTTTTGGTGTCGTTTCAGTTACCTTTATTAGGAATCCTATACGGTAAAACTGTAGTTGATAATGACTTACATAGATGTCGCTAATAGTTCAGAAATAGGATTTTATTTACCTGAAGGGTTCATACCGGTTGATAAGGTGGATTTTCGCTTCCTTCTTGACGCAACTCTGTACAATGGTGGTCTCATTTTGACGAGTGTTTATTTTCTGTAATCATCGAAGTAATCCTTCATGTATTTTTATTTAAAGTTAGTGAAAATGAATATTTAAACAATGCGGAAGATATTGTAACGGTTATTTTATACAATTACGCATTTATAACGTTTCGATGGACATCGAAGACTTAGAATGAGACCACCATTAATTAAGCACAATCACTAGACCATTAATATGGAATTATATTAATTTATGTTGAAGTTTATTTTGGTATATTTGATATACAAGTTCTCCGCATGGAGTGATGTTCTGTTGGAACATGGTTCTATATTTTTCGGCATAGATAAATTCTATATGACCGTCTAGCAGACAATTTTATATTGGACATAATTTTCAAAAGCATATTTAATCCCGGACAACATTTTCAATCGTACATTTTATCCTGGAAGATAATTTTTCCAAAGTAGATGGGACAGCCTATATTTTTTTTTCTTTCATTTGAGAAATGAATTCATCAGCATAGGGGAGACTTGCACAGATGGAGACGATGGAATTCATACCTCATGGATTTTGCAGAAACCAGCTAAGTACTCATTCTGAAAACTTTTGAAAGCAATATTTCATATTTTTAAATTCTTTTATTTCAATATTCTTATAACTGTAAACTTTATCAGATCTGATATAGTATTGATTAATACTATATGCCCTTCTGGCTTTTGTTCATTTTTAGGTACTTATTTTTTTTTTAAACATTTAATCTCATTTATTAATTATTAAATATCATACTTTTGATTAAATGATTTCTAATTTAAGCATGACTTTTATACACTGCAAGAAATGATTGTTGTTTACATACATTTCTTGGTGCTTGCTGAACTTCATGTTTTCTTTATACATTTAAGTCGAATGATTTCTGAATTTAGTAATTTTTATTAAGATTTCTTTAATTATATCTTAATATAATTACACATATTTTTTATATATATTAATACATTACTTGATGTGCTTTCATTAAGTTTATTTATAATAAATTTCTCAAATGAATTATCTTATTTTATTTAAGGGTTATATTTTCTCAAACTGAAAAGCTTAAGTATTTACACTAGGTTGTTACTTACCTAAAGGAGTAAAAGCTAAAGTAACTGGCGCCCCTAACAACATTAATCAATTCTTTCTATTTTTCCCTTGCCCATACCCATTGCTCCGCTGTCAAAACTAGCCGTTGGCAGTGAACGTATTAATTACGGTACAATATTTTTAATATTTTCGTCAAAATTGGTATACGGGGTGAGTTTCAATCCATGTACACCCTCTAAAATGGGATTGTTTTTATCCCGGTCAAAGCATTTTTTTAGCTTATATTTCTTAACCCCTTCACTTCTGTAAGAACATATATGTCTTAGCAGATGTTTAAAAATATATTTTGCTCCTGCAGGGACATATATGTCCCAGCAGATATTCAAAAAAAAAACTATAGCAAAAAATAACATTTAAAATTTACAGAACAGGGATATTTTAGTATTTTATAGTCTTGATATCAAGTCATATCAATACTTAACTATAAATAATGGGATATATTTTTGCAGCTTTAAAACACTATATGTGACCCTGCACAAAGAAACCCAGTTAGTATTTCAAATTAACGTATTCCTTTTTCCTTTGTCGTATTCCTATGTAAAAAAGTTTTTTACATAAGAATCCGAAATTTTTATTTTGTTTTTAAATTGACACTAACTGGGTTGGTTTGTGCAGGGTCGCATAATATTTTATATTGGGACTAACATATCCCACTTATTTTTTGTAAAAGAACAATTAAAAAAAATTACTGTTTTGTACTTTTGATAGCATATTATTTTATATATACAAAAAAAAGTTTTCGAAATTCAAAGAACACAAATCCGGAGCGATTGTTAACCCTTAAGGGCTACAAAATGGCGTACAAAATTATTTTTTTCACTTCCGGTTTGGCCGGAAACTAAGTATATTTATATTTTTAAAAGACAAACCCTGTATAATTTTGTATTTTTGAATTCAGAAAACAATTTTACATCTAAAAAAAATAATTTAATTAATTTTTTATTTATTAAAAAAAAAACCTAATCCGGCAAACGTGGAAGTGAGAGAAAAAAGTACGCTATTTTGTTGCCCTTACAGTAGCGCACCACCCCCTGAGGGGCGGGGGTAGTTTTCTTGAAAATTGGTATATTGGGGTTTTTAAGGTTGCTAAAAGTGAATCTGATAACAAAAAATCCATTTCACGCCTGGTGAAATATGGAAAAGCTCTTTTACTGGGCACTGTTATTATAACTTTAATACTAAAACACAAAAGGTTTATTTGAATAATTAGTTTTTGTAGCAAGCTGTAAAAAAACTATTGTGACATTCTGCATTAGGGTGGACCTTATTTTTTTATTGTTTTAAAATTTTCATTCTGGTGTATCTGGAATACATTTTTTTAGAAAAGTTTGAAAATTGGGTATATGGGTTTTTGAGGTTGCTGAAATTGAATCTGATAAAAAAACTTTCCTAATTCCACCCCAGAGGGGGTGAGGGGGTAAATATTTTTCAATATTATTAATATTTTCTTCAAAATTGGTATATAGGGGTTTTTGGGGTCGACGAATATGAATCTGATATTTTTTTTTCTAATTTCACCCCCTGAGGGGTGGGGGTAGTTTCGTGAAAACTGGTGTATTTGGGTTTTTGAGGTTGCTGAAAGTGAATCTGATAATAATTTTTTTCTAAATCCACTCCCTGAGGAGTGGGGGGTAGTTTTCGTGAAAATTTTTATATTAGGGTTTTTGAGGTTGTTGAAAGTGAATCTCATTATCAAAAAATTCTAACTTTACCCCTAAAGGGGCAGAGGGTAGTTTTCGTTAAAATTGGTATATTAAGATTTTTCTGGTTGCTGAAAGTGAATCTGATAATAAAAAATCCATTTTACAGGCGGAGGTGAAAAATGGGAAAGCTCTTTTGCTAGGCAGTGTATTTTTTATGTGTATATATATATATATATATAAAATGATTTTTATCTTAATGTAGGTCTATAGGCAGTTAATAATAAAAAATAATTTTAATTATTGTAATTTATAATAATATATAATATAATTCAGAGATTAAATATACTGCTGTCTGAATTAATTAGGCAGAGACGGATTAGATACACAATTAGGGACGAAAAGACAGATAGCTTAAACAAAGACGTCACCAACGATTTAATTAAGTTACGAACCAAGAAAATATAACAAATTCCATCTGCTTATTACGTTTGTCTTGCTTTTATATAATACAAATTATATGTCTATGAAAAATGGGTCTATATCACAAATAGTTTTATTTGGAATTTACCATGGTACCAAAGTTTTATCAGGATGCACGCGTACCATTTTTTTAGTTAACCTCTTTTCAGTCGTACATGCTTAGAAAAGTTTTTTTATCACAATAGTTTTTGAGGTTCAGACGGAAAGTTATATTAGAGTAACACGTATCTTTATAAATAAGGGCTCATCCATAAATTACAAATGTTGGCCTTTTTTTCAAAGTGTCACAATCGGTCCAATCCCCCTCTTCCCCTTGGTTAAAAACGACACAATATTATAAGATATATTTATTGCTATTTATTAATAAATAGTTTAAAAAATAGAAAACTATAGAAAATATATTTAGCGTAGCCAGGTTCCCGACGTGCATGTCAAGTTTCAGATTTCTATCTCTTTTGAAAGTATAAAAAAACTTTTGGATGGACGAACAGACACTTCGTCGATTTTATTATAATAATATAATATAATTATATGAATAATATACAACGTATATTATACATATTACTCAAAAATTAAAAGAGATTTTTAAGATCGGCAGAAAACATAGAATATATTAATAGATGTTTGACTCAAACTAGACGTCTCGCAGTGAGTGTGTAGAGACACTTTACTTTTTTACCGATATAATGCCCTATTCTAAGATTTTTTTTGTCTTAGGCTAGAATTGATATCTCTAAAAGTTTCCGAGATATTTTACATTTTGGATTAAATCCGACCCTGTCAAAAGAAATGTTAATTTTCACATTTAAAAAAATCTGCTTTTTAGTTTAATTTATCAACAAAATGGATGATATTATTTTTATATTTTGAACGTCTCACCGGCTTACCAGCACACCTTGTCACTGTGTCATAACCCTAGCCTCTAAAAGTATACAATCATTTATGGAGAAGCGCTAACTATACAGGGTGATCTGTAACTGGCATGTCAAAATTTAAGAGAGGCGCCTAGGCGATTCTACAACCAAAAATATGAAAAAATGTTCCTATGAAGGTTGATGCGGAAATGAGCCCTAATGGAGCTATGACCTCATGAAGAATCTTCATTGAAGATGGACATATTGAATAGGGGAACAAAAACAGCACCAATAAAATTTTAACGCTGCAGGGTCATTCTTTATTTAAAACTAAGCAAAAAAGTATTCTTCACCGAAAAACCAAAATTTTATATTAAAGAAGTAATAGAGGTGTGTCTAAAACACTGACTGGCTGAGTGAGAGGTTTTTTCTACTGACTGGGTATTTAGAAGAATCCGAGAAACTTGAAAATGGGTACAATTATATATTTCACCCTGATTTACTCAATAAAAAATATTGCAACCCCCCATCCCCACTCCTAAGGGTAGTTTTTACCGTATTTTATGGTTTTTTCTACTGACTGGGTATTTAGAAGAATCCGTGAAACTTGAAAATGGGTACAATTATATATTTCACCCTGCTTTACTCAATAAAAAATATTTCAACCCCCCATCCCCACTCCTAAGGGTAGTTTTACCGTATTTTTTAGTGTTTTCTACTGACTGGGTATTTAGAAGAACCCGAGAAACTTGAAAATGCGTACAATTATATATTTTACCCTGCTTTACTCAATAAAAAATATTTCAACCCCCCATCCCCACTCCTAAGGGTAGTTTTACCATATTTTTTAGTTTTTTCTACTGACTGGGTATTTAGAAGAACCCGAGAAACTTGAAAATGGGTACAATTATATATTTTACCCTGCTTTACTCAATAAACAATATTTCAACCCCCGATTCCCACTCCTAAGGGTAGTTTTTACCATATTTTTGTTTTTTTTCTACTGACTGGGTATTCGCAAGAATCCGAGAAACTTTAGATTAAGCAAAATAATAAAATCAACTACGCTTTATTTAAAAAAAAATATATAAAATTATAAAAAATACTATATTCCTTTACACCCCCCGTAACTTTTGAACGGGATGGGATAAAGTCCAAACTACCCTTAGTAGTGGGGATGGGGGGTTGAAATATTTTTTATTGAGTAAAGCAGGGTGAAATATATAATTGTACCCATTTTCAAGTTTCTCGGATTCTTCTAAATACCCAGTCAGTAGAAAAAAAACAAAAAATACGGTAAAAACTACCCTTAGGAGTGGGGATGGGGGGTTGAAATATTTTTTATTGAGTAAAGCAGGGTGAAATATATAATTGTACCCATTTTCAAGTATCTCGGATTCTTCTAAATACCCAGTCAGTAGAAAAAAAACAAAAAATACGGTAAAAACTACCCTTTGGAGTGGGGATGGGGGGTTGAAATATATTTTATTGAGTAAAGCAGGGTGAAATATATAATTGTACCTATTTTCAAGTTTCTCGAATTCTTCTAAATATCCAGTCAGTAGAAAAAACAAAAATACGGTAAAAACTACCCTTAGGAGTGGGGATGGGGGGTTGAAATATTTTTTATTGAGTAAAGCAGGGTGAAATATATAATTGTACCCATTTTCAAGTTTCTCGGATTCTTCTAAATACCCAGTCAGTAGAAAAAAAAACAAAAAATACGGTAAAAACTGGGGATGGGGGGTTGAAATATTTTTTATTAAGTAAGGCAGGGTGAAATATATAATTGTGCCCATTTTCAAGTTTCTCGGATTCTTCTAAATGCCCAGTCAGTAGAAAAAACCAAAAAATACTTAGGAGTGGGGATGGGGGGGTTGAAATATTTTTTATTGAGTAAAGCAGGGTAAAATATATAATTGTACCCATTTTCAAGTTTCTCGGATTCTTCGAAATACCCAGTCAGTAGAAAAAACCAAAAAATACGGTAAAAACTACCCTTAGGAGTGGGGATGGGGAGTTGACATATTTTTTATTGAGTAAACCAGGGTAAAATATGTAATTGTACCCATTTTCAAATTTTTTGGGTTCTTCTAAATACCCAGTCAGTAGAAAAAAACAAAAAATACGGTAAAAACTACCCTTACGGGTGGGGATGGGGGGTTGAAATATTTTTTATTGAGTAATGCAGGTTAAAATATATAATTGTGCCCATTTCCAAGTTTCTCGGATTCTTCTAAATACCCAGTCAGTAGAAAAAACCTCTCAGTCAGCCAGTCAGTGTTTTAGAATCTTCCAGTAATAGGCTTTTAAAAAGTAACATTTTTGGTGCCACAAAATGTTATTTCCTCCTAATTGCATTTTTTTCCTGTTGCTCCTATTATCTTATGCTATTTAACATTTTTTATGTATTTTTAATTAAGGAATCAGTATTTTTTATAAAAAAATTTAAAAAATACACATGAAAAAGTTTGGGGCAAAAATGTGTTAAGCCTCACACATTTTGTCAGCCTAGGCACACCTCTGGATAAATTTAAAAAAAAATAACATAATCTAATTGCCCTTATTAAAAGTAGTATACATCTTCGCTCTAGCTTAAAGGGTATCAGACTTATTAATTAAAAACCCTCTGTTTAGTGCAATTTTAAAGGGCCGTAGATCTCTTAGGGCCAACCTTTATAGGAACTTTTTTTATATTTTTGTATGTAGAACCTTAAATTTTGGCACGCCAGTTACCGATCACCCTGTATAACGAAAAAATAAACCAATTGTCTGGGCCCCTATGTACTGTACATAGAAATATTCTATACAATTTTCTTGATGCGACATTTCAAGTTTATTAAAATAGGAATTTAATTAATCTCTGCTTTCAATAACGTCTGTCTGCCTACTAAGACCAAAGGTGTTAAAGTTATATCAGATACCTTCCATCACCTAGATCACGTCAGGAACAATGTCTTGTATTCATTGTTCCTCTTAAATCCCACAGGACTTTTACTTTAAAACAGGCTTTTGTTCGTGACGTGGTTTGTTACGCACCTTGGGACCAAATTTCATTTTGTGTGAGTAAAATAAACTAATATTAATTAAACATTATAATGTAAAACTTAAATAGGGGATGTTTGTATTTTAAAAACTAAAATAACTACCAGAAGATTGCCGTCCATGGTACTGCTTTACGTCTTCAGTAAGCTCCAATAGCCTGCTGTAAGTATAAAAAGTTTAAAGTCCTTAATTCACTTAATTACTCTTTTTTGGATAACTAATTTCTATATATTTAACAGCAAAGAAGAAATAACATTTTTTTATAGTAATCCATTACTATTAATACTTAGTTTAGACTTGACATTTTAATCAATTAAACTGACGTTTTAATCATCCTGTAAACAAAAACTCTAATCACCGAAACGTGACACTATTGAAATCTGGAATTTTTTTTATTGATTTTATTGAAATTTCAAGTAAATTTTGTGTAAATGTTTTTATTGATTTTATTGAAATGCCAAGTAAATTTTGAGGAAATGTGAAGCGTTAGTAGCTCAGTCGAGAAGACTGGTCTTTTAGCCAAGAGGTCAGAGGTTCGATTCTTGGTCAGAGAATAAAAATTTTCAAATAAAAATTTCACCGTAACCATGTGCTTTTGAGGGCACAAATCTATCGGTCCCCCTGGGTTAGTAGGCATTGCTACTAACTACCTAAAATAGGGTTAAAGATACAACTACCCACTTCGGTGTATTTCACCGGCAGTAATGTTATAGGCTAAATAAATATAAATAAATGTGGAAATGTCATTTGTAAAGTTTACAAATGTTTACAATGTAAACTCGATTAAAAAGTGTTTTTAAGAGGTATTGGATAAAATGTTGTGCAGCACATGTGATTTAAATGGCATTATTCACTCAAAAATTAACCCACTCGGCCCAATGGCCTCCTAGCGTTTTTTTCAATACAATACCTTACTTACCCCATTTGTACTGTAAATAACTTTTTCTCATTACCAACTAGGTAAGTTAACATTACTTAATAAAAAATTGGACAGTAATGGAAAGTACTATATCGAGCACACTTAGTGATAGATGAAATCAATACAAACAAAGCCGTAACTAAAAACAGAAAAAAAGATTTACCGCGCAAGGACACTGAGTGTCCGACACTTACTGCAGGGAGACATCTAGCACGGTTCACCTGGGCGATTTTAAATAAAAATTTCGTGGACCCCTACATTTTTTGGACTAAAAGGTACCTGATGACATAAGAAATCAATTTCCATTTGAAAGAAAATCGTAAAAGATACACTTTTTTAGAAAGATAAAAAAAACATTTTTTTGAGTAATAGGGTGTGTCAAAAAATTCCGATTTTCGAAATCGAAAACGCTCTCCAGCTCAAAAGTTACTCCTTAGTAAAAAACGGTGGCCACTCAAAAATGAGCCAAATCGATTAATGTTTAGAGGCAGCTCAAACACTCAAACTTTGAAAAATATCGGTACCTGTTTTTCGGATAAAAAGTAATTGTATATAAGGAAATTTTGGAGGATTTCTTTGATAATATTTAGAAACAATACTAATTGTGAGAAACTAAAAAAATTATATCCCCTTAAGTTAGAACATAAAAAAACGCTAATTATTTGAAGATTTCGCGATAGGACATATTTAAAAGGACATAACTTCCTTAGGAATGATTTTTTGACCAAGATGCATATAAATTTTTTCTATGTTTTTAATGTTAAATAACCACCCATTACTAAAATATTTGTTTTTGGCTTTATATTTTTTTATTATTTTTATTTTTGGTTCTTCATGCGTAAAAATTTACCTTTAAATGCATTTATCATTAAAATGGTTAAACCTGCGATGTTAAACCACAGAATTTTTTTTGTGTATTTTTACATAAAAAAGTATATTCCAACCAGAAAAAATAAAAAAAGTACACCGAAAAAAGGTTTAGGCAAAAAAACAGGCAATCCACCCGGTTTCCAATTGAAATTATTTTTTTTTTTACTCAACTTGCGGAAAAGAATTATGTCTTCTGTATAGTCATGTAGGTTAACATGTATATATGCTTATATACTAATATATAATTTTGCAAATTTTTTATTTAAAACCATTTTTTATGCACTTTTAAAAACTTGCAAAAATAAAATTTTCGCGAAATTTTTTAAATAATTGCCGATTTTTTCATGTTCTAACTTAAGGGGAGGGGGGATATAATTTTTTTAGTTCTTACATTTAGTATTGTTTCTAAGTATTACCAAAGAAATCGTCCAACATTTCCTCAATTTTTATGGGTATCAGTTTTTATCCGAAAAACAGGTACCGATTTTTTTTTAAGTTTGAGTGCTTTGAGCTACCTCTAAACATTAATAGATTTGGCTCATTTCTGAGTGGCCACTATTTTTTTCTAAGGGGCAACTTTTAAGCCAGAGAGGGTTTTTGATTTTGAAAATCGCGACTTGTTTGACACACCCTATAACTCAAAAAAACGTTTTTTATTTGTCTAAAAAAGTGTATCTTTTACGATTTTCTTTCAAATAGGAATTGATTTCTTATGTCATCAGGTATGTTTTAGTCCAAAAAATGTAGGGGTCCACGAAATTTTTATTTAAAATCATTCAGGTGAACCGTGCTAGACACAAGACTAGTATTTTTAGTTTTATAGAGTGATTCCATAAAAAAATTATTTCTTAAAATGTCACACATATAAATGTCAAAAATATTATTAATAAAATAAAAGAATTCCTTGGTAGTGAGAAAAACGTAATGCGCTACTTGTAAGTTTTTTCTGTCTTTAGTCGTATTTATGAAACTTAACACCGCTCCGGTCCACAAAATACGACCTTACACAGAAAAAATCACTTACCTCTACTAGGAGCGCAAATGAGTATTTGTCACTACCAACTAGGTAAGTTGACATTACTTAATCAGAAAGTCGTAACTAAATAGCAGATCAACTTCAAATTTTTAGGAGACGTTAACTTTCATGAAAACTAGTGCCCTATTATTTTTGGCAAAAGTTTGGGTAGGGCAAAGCGGGCAAAAGGGCGTAAAACTGCAATTGACCAAGACAGTAGAGCCTAAACCATGTTTTATTAAAAAAAAATCCTACAAAAAATTAGATAAAAAATTATATAATAAAAACAAAAACTGATTGGGGTGTTGCAAAAAGGGCAAAATTTTTCGTAAAAACTTTTTTTAATAGGACTTTTAGTTTAGGCTCTACTCCCCTAGGTATTTGCAGATTTTTGCCCCCTTTGCACCACTCCAATTTGTTTTTCTTTTTATTAAATTTATTTTTTACCTAGTTCTAAACATTTTTTGTAAAATCTTTTTTTATATAGGACTCACAGTTTTGGCTCTACTATCTTGGTCATTTGAAGTTTTAGGCGCTTTTGCCCCTTTTGCACCAACCAAATCCATTTTTATTTTTATCAAAATAACTTTCTATTCAACTCTAAACATTTTTTGTAAAAACTTGCAGTTTTATGCCATTTTGTCCCAACTTTTTATGTAATTCTAAACATTTTTTATAAAGACTTCTTTTTAATAGGTCCATAACCATAATGGTTAAGGCTCTACTGTCTTGGTCAAACCCCAATCAGTTTTTGTTTTTATTATATAATTTTTGATCCAGTTCTAAACATTTTTTGTAGAAACTTTTTTTTAAGTAAACTTATGGTTTAGGCTCTACTGTCTTGGTCAATTGCAGTTTTACTCCGTTTTGCCCGCTTT
The DNA here is from genome assembly GCA_958510825.1 of Brachypterus glaber. Lineage (NCBI taxonomy): Eukaryota > Metazoa > Arthropoda > Insecta > Coleoptera > Kateretidae > Brachypterus > Brachypterus glaber. The sequence goes on along the minus strand of OY294045.1, from coordinate 33,098,009 downwards.
GCCCTACCCAAACTTTTACCAAAATAAATAGGGACTAGTTTCCATGAAAGTTAACGTCTCCTAAAAATTTGAAGTTGATCTGATATTTTTTACTTATCGTGACGACAAGAATATTGTACTGCGAAGAGTATAAAAATCAATATGGCGGCCAAATATTTGGGTTTTCGCAAAAAAATATATTTTTTTATCAGCATGCAAATACCTATAAAAAATGCTAATTTTAAAAATATATACCACGATAAGGATTTTTCTTCCCAACAAACGTAAAAAACAAACAACAATAAAAATCAAATTGGTGCCAAACGCTACGTCCCTGTCATAAAACAGTTTTTGAGAGTAAAACATAGTTACATCCATTAAATCAATTCATTTAAAAAAAAGTTATGGTGTAGTTTTTTTCCATACATCATACTGGGCCAAAAACGTAGAAAAGAGTAGCTAAAAAGCAAGATAGAGGAGAAATTAATGGCTTAAGGTCAAAATTTTTATTTTTATATGAAAGAACACATACAAATTAACTAAATAGGATGACATTTAAAAATAAACTCTTTAATAAAAAACAAAGGTGGGGATGAATTCTTTAAGTTAAGGTGAAAATAAATATTATTTGAAAAGACCTCATAATCCATAAAAAAATTGAATTTAAAATAATTAGAGGAAAGTCGCCTAATTTCGGATACCATTTACAATTTATTCAATATTTAATACTCGGTATTACTTTTTGATATTTTTTTTATATAACCAGATACAACTTATTATGGCGAACCATGATTTATTATAAAAGCAATTTTATTACAGTTTATTTTTTCCAAAAAACACGGTTAAAAAAAATCAGCGCATTTTTGTGCATTTATCTTAGGTAATTTTCGTTTTTTCAAAATTGTTTATCTTAGTTTGTTGTATCATTATAAAAAAAATAATTAATGGTTGGTTATCCTGAATAATAATTACCTTGCAGATATCCGAAATTGAGAATCAAATGCACAAAAATGGTCTATCCGAAATTAGGCAACTTTCTGCTTTTTAGATTAGAAATTTGTAGAATGTTTACGTTTTCAAATTGCTTAATTATGAATAGTGGATCAACTTAACTAACATCATAACTTACCCAAGACAGAATCACGAACTTTTATAACGATTATTTATAAAATAAACAAGCATAATAATGCAACTGAGCAACAAAACTGCCATTTGCAATATAAACGATTTGTGCTGTCATTTAAAGGGGAGAAGCTCTACCGTTATCATATAACAGGACGGATTTAGTTTGACTTTTGGCTTCACATAAAAGTAGGTTTCTGTTTACCTTTGCAGACAGTATCTTAGATACACTACTATCCGAAATTTGGAAACCATCCGAAATTAGGCGCATTTCCTCTACACAGGCCCACAAAAAAAAATTGTGAGTCTTAATGAGGTTACGGGGTTTTGAAGTTATTCGGCAATGGTATTATGAGATTAGGGAATTATGGAGTTCTGGGGTTATAGAATTAGCAATTTGGGGACAGGGGGGTGACAGTGGTGTGGCATAGATGATTTTAGCGGTTTCAGCAGTTTTTCGGGTGTTTTTTGAGGATATATCAAAATCCTGACGTGTAGGGGTTAAACGGGTTACGGATTCAGATTCAGCGGGAAAAAATACATAGGAATATCATATTGGAATCCAAGACTCACAATTTTTTTTGTGGGCCTGTGTTATCGAATGATTAAGTATTTGGTTATCGTAAATAATTGTGATAAAACGCAAAAAAATAAGATCTTAAAATCAAGATATCGGCGAAATATGAAGTTTTTAGTCAAAAATACTAATGCAAATTCAGACTTTTCTGATATATTCCCGACAAACACTGATTTTTTTTGCTAGAATGACTGGGGTATACTATTTATATCCAATACATACATATAACAAGATAATTACTAGCTTTATTTTTAATAAAGAAACTCAATAATAACCCACACGTGGTTTTTCTTTACCGATTGGGTAATTATTTATTTTACCCACTCAATTTTCACTTGTCAAATTATTTTCTTGTAAATGTCATTAAAATTTTTAATAAAAATATGAATTTCTAAGCTACTTATTGAATAAAACTTAGTATGTCACTCGTGAGTAAACTAATATGGTCCTCTCTAAAATTAACCCACTCTGCCTTCAGCCTCGTGGGTTAATTTTATCATGGGCAAAATGTTAGTTTGGATAACTATTAATTATATAGAGTTTCCATAAAAAATTATTTGTTGAATTGTCACACATATAAATGTCAATATTATTATTAAAATAAAATTTAAACCCCTTGGCAATGAAAAAAACATAATGCGTAGGTAACTTTTTATCTGTCTTCGGTCGTGTTTACGTGTACGATCTTACACAAAAAAAAATTCACTTACCTCTACTGGAAGCGCAAATAAATATTATACAATAGTGGTTATAGTTCCAAATAAAGCATATAATATATAGCATATTATGCTATAGCATCAAATATTTATTGATTTTATTTAACATATATGTGGATCCATTGTGCAAAGCTGTCTCGTCAATTCCCGTCGCACTCGCACTTTTAGAGAGACGCAACGTGAGGCAATACCTTACTTCGAAGGAACAACAAAAGCGTCTTACCACCCCTTGGGTCGCATTTGCATTACCTGCGAGACTTTGTTTATTAAATACTCTCCCGGCCTTTCCATCAACCGCATAATGGTAAGTCGAAGCTTAAATTTACAAGAAATAATAAACGAGTTATTAATTTTTGATGTATTGTGGTTTCAGTTTTTGAATGCAGTTAATCACTTGTGGCAGAACTTAAGCTTAATAAATAAAACGAACCTGGAATAAAATAAATAATATATTATTAGGAAGATTAACTAAAGAAAATATTTACTTTAAATTAATAACATTTTTAGCATTGGTATGGTAATTTATTGGAAAAGTCTGTTCTCAATGAAGTTAAAGTGAAAACACAATGGACTAGCAGGCCTGACTCACGGAATCAGGCCATCTGAGTGTATAGCAGTTAACTTAAAAGTATTTCTGCTCCACTACCCAGGAAACCAGATGTCGCCCCCTATCGACGTTAGTTTTAGGTCATATTTGTGACTTCGTACATACGACGCATAGACGTCGACAAGCCGTTAGTTTTTGGTCAATCTTGAAGTCATCAAAATTGTACGTCGCTCAATGCTATATATTGATTAAAGATTGATCACTTTATATATTTCAGTCGCTATAGCTACTATAGTTAGCCTGCGAATTTGATGTACATCATCGGATTAGTATGGGTTTTATGCCTGTGGAAAATTTCTTTCACTGGACAAGAGCAGATATGTAGAGAGAGTAATGGCAAGAATTTTTCTATGAAATACTATCATAGGATTTCATATTATAATATTGACATCTCTAAAATTAACCCACTCCGCCTTCAGGCTTGCGGGTTAATTTTCCTCTTTCAAACCATAGATATGTAACTATTAATTGAACAGATTGGTATATATTCTAAAACACGTTATTCTAAGGTCATATTTCTGACGTTATTATAACGTTATGAAGTTCTGTAGATCAGTTGGTGCCCAATAATTGATGTCAAAAAGACTCCTTTTGGTTACCTGATGATGGTGTTTCCGAGAACGGAATTTTGGCTTATTTTCAAAAGTAGGTTTAGCTACTAGATGTCGCTTTTGTACGTAAATCCTTAAACTATAATGTTATTGCTTAAATATCCGTATTGCAGGATGTCAACTAAACAAAATTAGTAACGGTAATAGCTTACTGCACGTAACTTTTGACTTACATGTGGCTTAATGTTTCCGAACTTTATAAACAACTACTTTTATCTTCCTTTATCCAATAGCTTTACTATTTTTGATTTTGTCTTGCAGTAATTCGATATTGTTTTTAGTTTAAGTAACATAACACACATTTTTAGGACATTATACGGAGAATCAGTATATTTATACCAATTCGCTATATAATAAAATTTATTTATATTAACTTCATTCTTGACACGTTTTTTTTCATTGATCTTTTTAAAGAAAAGCATTTAAAGATATATTAATTTTAAAAATAGCTATTGAAATAAGTACATTAATATAAGTACATATGCGCTATTACAAATAAAATTTAATTCAATGCAATTTTTAATAAAGTTTTGTCAAAATTATTACTAAAAAATTATTATTATGGACTATTTTATCCAGAGTGCCTAAATCACTATGCAAAAGTTCTCTTTTTTTTTGGTTTTGAGCTAGAGCCCCACACGTGCATTTATCTTTTAGCATAACAGCATTTTTAAATGCCTTTTCTTTATTATATAATAGTTTTTTTTTTACTAAAAAAAAAAATAATTTTCTATTCAAGTTTTAATTTTAAAAAATCTTTAAAAATGTCACTTTTATTGTGGAAAAAAAATAGGTTACTGGTGAATTATAATTTTTAAATAAGATTTTTATATAATGACATTAAATGTTAATTTTGATAATCGCAAAGAATAAGATTTATTTAATAAAATTTAAATATTGAAATTTATCAATGGTGTAAACTATTATTTATATCCTCTGCAAATCTGGAGTGATTTGGGCAAAGCATCTGCAAATCTGGAGTGATTTGGGCAAAGCATAGATTTTCCCATAAAGGCATGGCATTTTGTGGAGATATTGGTTTTCAGGATTCGACCCGAGATTTGGCCGTTTAGATTACAATGGAAAATAGTAACTAAAATTTGCTTTACTATAAAAATTGTTGAAAAACATCAATATCCCAACATTGGCTTTTATAAGTAGTTTGACCAGAGAAAATTTTAGTTATTTTACACGGTGAAAAATAAATTAACATGGAGACATTTATTTTTTTAAATAATAAAAAATTACTTTTTAAATAAACAAGTAGG
>OY294045.1:32970807-33092929 GCA_958510825.1 Brachypterus glaber | reverse complement strand
TGCCATCGTTTTTTACTAAGGAGAAATTTTTAAGCAAGTATTATTAATTAATTTTGTAATCAAGAACATTTTTTTAACTCTTGGCATCGATTTTTGCCATTATCAAGATGTTCAGGTTTTATATTTGTAACTTATTTCTGAATCACCCTATATAATGATTTATTTCAAAGATGTAGATTATAATTTATACAATATATTTCCTTTTTTCATATATATATATTTTAGATTATGTTAATTTATTCAGTTAATTAGCATAAATAATTAGAGGGAGGGCAACATAGAGTGTTGGCAGATTTTAAACTAATGAGATTGCCGCGGCGATGTCCAAACCGTCCAGATCTAACGCATGGAAGAAAGTTTCCGACCTAAGGGGGAGGAATTATTCGCGCTCTCTTATTTCTGTCAAGAGCGTTATAAGGCGTGAGTTCCTACATCGGGCCTCCCACTTGCACACACATTCCAAACATATTTCCCGTAGCCACAGATCCGTGAGTCAAACTATATTTTTTTTTTTGACGGAAATCATATCTTTTGGATATAAAACGTCCAAAACGTAAAAAAAAGCAATAAAAATTGTTCGAAATTTTTTTACTAAAGCAAGGGGGAAACTAAAAAGAATATTTTAAAGGATTTATAAAATTTATAATAATATAATGATAACTTTTGTTCTTATAAATAAAAAAATATGTTGTGTGCAGCACAAAACTTTTAGGTGCCGAGCGTTATCCTGGTAAAATATAAATCATTGTTCGATGGATCTTCAAGAGGGACTTTAATCTGATAGAATATCCAGTGCCAGATAATGAAATAAGTGTTTGCTTGAGGAAGAAAAGTGGAACCTGAAATGATGGGTACCAAAACAGTGTGAAGTTGTAATCCCGCATTAGTCACTAACAAATTTTTTGTTTTCGGCAAGGGGACCTTATGTAGACGTTACACTGTAAAAACTGCATGTAAAATAATGTAAAAATACATGAATTTACATAGTACGGAATAGTAAATTTACTATTATTGACTATACATAATTCATGAATTTATGTAAAATAATGTAAAATAATGTAAAATAATGTAAAATAATGTAAAATAATGTAAAATAATGTAAAATAATGTAAAATAATGTAAAAGAATGTAAAAGAATGTAAAAGAATGTAAAATAATGTAAAAAAATATTTTTACATTGATTTACATATTTTTACAATGTCGGGCTATGTTATTTTAAGACGCGCGTGCGCTTTGGACAATAACTAAGAGGGCGGCATCATGAGACGGACCGTTTAATATTGTTATTGTTAGAGAGATAGCGACGCATGCTGCTAGGTTAAAGTGTTAAAAGTGTAAAAAAAAGGTAAATATTATTTATGTACGATATTTAAATGCTTTATTTGTGGCCTAAAATTTACATTCATTATAAATTAAGATCTTTATTAACCAATAGATATTTAAAGAAAGATGTAAGCAGTTTATACTCGGTGTAAATCGTTTGGTTTATTAAACCAAATGAACTTTACGCTACGATATTTCAAAAAAGCTTTGACACAGAGACTTGTAATTTTTGTTTTAAACTTTTAATATGACTGTATGTTAATTGTTTTAAAAATTATTTAACACACCATAAGTATTGTAGGCAAATATAAAAAAAATCGTTCAAGCTGATCGTTTTTTTTACGTTTGTTTTTATAATTTATTGTACCAGGCTCATAGGACGTACCTGCATAGCAGTAAATACAAGTATATATTTGATGTCTAACAGTAAAATTATTCATTATAAAAAATACATATTACCATTCTGGACTATGTAATTTTTAGCGTTCCGGTCTATGCAAAATATTACCATTCTGGACTATGTAATTTTTACCGTTCCGGTCTATGCAAAATATTACCATTATGGACTATGTAATTTTTACTGTTCCGGTCTATGCAAAACATTACCAATACGGACTATGTAATTTTTACCATTCCGGTCTATGGCAACATATTACCATTTACGGACGATGTAATTTAATGTAATTTATTTTTACCGTGTAGTGCCACCATTACTTTCGTTTGTGCCATCTTGGTTCTCGAGATATAAAAATTTCCCCAAAATTGCCTGTAATCCCGCATTTCTATTTTGAAAAGAAAAATACCCGTTAGTGCCACAAAACATTTTTCCACATCTCAAAGCGTTAAGCCCCCAGGGAGGTTTAAACTTGGGAAAATGGACTGTTTTCCAAAGGAGGCAACTACGAGAGAAATCGAGATAGTTTGAATCTGTTAGCAGTTATTGGTACTTTTATGCCTGGAGAGGTTAGTGCCATCATTAGGTCTGTTCTTTGTGCAACCGTTTTGTCAAAAATGTACATTTTTCTAAGCCTTGACGAATTGTGAAAAATGTTATATAGTGAAATTAACTGATGGTGGTTTCCAAGGACTTCTTATCGTTTTTGTCTGCAGGCGTTTAGTCCCAAAAAGAAATAAGATAATTTTTACCAACTTGTCATATTATTAACCTACGAAAAAATTCCCCGTTCTAATTATGATAATAGAGCTGCTCCATATAGCGACAACTACCTAAAACGTAGTGCGTTCCAGCTATAAGCTGCGTTCTGATTACCTGTAAGGCATTCTAAATTGTTTTTTTTTATTCGCTTGTATTTCAAAGCGACATTTTTCGGTTAGAAATGTTAAGTTAAAAGTGAGACTTTTGTTAAGAGTTTGTCTTTTGTTTGGTTTTGGCGGACCGCATACTTTTGCGGTCCCTTATCGAAAAATGCATAGCGGTTGTGTTTGTCTTTTGTTTTACTTTGGCGGGCTGCAGCCCGCCAAAGTACTTTTGCGGTCCCTTATGAAAAATTTGCCAGATAACTGGCAACCAAATTAAAACTAATTTTACTTATTATTTTTAGTTTTTCTTGTTAAAAATGTGTTTGCAAGCGAATAAAAAATAGCGTATAATACACCGAAGAGAAATAAATCTCGGACTTACGCGGTTGTGAATCTCGGCTCACGCCTCGATTCACAATCTCTGTATGCGACCGAAAAACATTATTTCTCGTCCTTGGTTCATAATATACTATTTTATTGTTAGCTAAGCGAGGATAGACTAAATCCGTATAATTTTAAGTTGTCTACATCCATATTATTTTAACTTAAAATTTTCAACTCAAAAAAAGTTTTTGACTTGAAATATGGATTTAGTGTAAACAGCACCACTAAATGGAGTAACTCTATATTGTTATAATTAGAATAGGATTTTTTTTCTATGTTAATAATTTGACAAGTATTGTCAAAATTATTTAGTTCCACTTTGGACTAAATTCCTGCAGATAAAAATGTTTTTTTGGTGGCACAAACACACACACACATTAATTTGTCGAGGCGTAGATAAATGTAAATTTTTAACATAACGGTTGGACAAAGAAGCAACCTGGATGGAACTAACCTCTCTAGACATAAAAGTAGCAATAACTATCTCGATTTCTTTCATAGGTTCCCCATTTTCCCAGCACCTAGTACCGACACGCAAAAAAGCGTGAAATAGCAGCTATATGACATTTTGGTAGGGATTTTCTCATTGATTGTAAAAATTCTGTAGTAGAGCAGTGCAATTTCTTTATAGATTTTAATAGTTTGCCGTCTATAAGGCACTAAACTTTATTTTCATTTATAATTTGATTTGCCGTGTCGGTACTAGGTGCTGGCTTCGAGACAATTTTTTTGTCCGCCTGTGTATCTAGATATAGATAATTCTTATCAGATTACAGGTCTGCCAACATCTAATGTGTAGTACTTTTGTGCAAACATTAGATGGCGCCACCAATTTGTACGCTCTCAATACAGTTATACTTATTTTTGATAGGTATTTAAAATTTTCAACAGTCAGTGCGAAAGCCACCATACCAATATATGCTCACTGATGATCGCAAAAAAGCGTGAAATAGCAGCTATATGACATTTTGGTAGGGATTTTCTCATTGATTGTGAAAATTCTGTAGTAGAGCAGTGCAATTTCTTTATATATAGATATTATTTTGACTTTCTAGCATTTTTTGCGTGGCACAATCTACACTTAAATGCACAATAATTAAGAAAAGTAACCCTCTCTATTATAGCAACTTTATGTTTTCTAAAAGCCACGTCACATTTAAACAACGGTTACTATAAAAGAAACAAACGCATTTCGTTTCCGGCACCATTAATTAAGTCGCGAGAGGGCGCCCCATTCCTGCTAAAACAACAAACGTGCAATTTCGCGAACTCTACGTTCCTAACGGTACTTTTGTCTGATGTCGTTTCTTAAAAACACTTCAGGTTAAATGTTACGTGTGACGGATTCGTATGCGGTTAAGGTAAATTTAAACTAAAAAATAAAAAAATTATACTATTTACTGTTTCCTGTCGATTTGACTTTAGCGGTAGATGGATAACTTTTTATATAATGTATGTTGTTCAAATAAGGCCCACCTAAGCTTGTACAATGTTTATATTTGTGATTAAGTAAAACAAGTTATAAAGATGATTACATTACATTACATTACATGTTTGTTTAACCTCGTACTATTCTACTTAATTAAGCATCCCCTAAGTCCAGGACTTGTGTGGGCTAGTAGTAGAGGGAACCACCGGCTTATACTGACTTTCGAACCAGTTTCTAGGGAGTGTCCGTTTCACTTATCGCCTTCGACAAATTTCAATTATTAATTAACTGAAAAAGGCAAATCGGCGCCAGTGAGAATCGAACTCACGATAGTAGACTTGCTATGCATACGCGCTAGCCACTACGCTATGCCTCCCATTAGGTAATTTTCATAGTGTTATGTTTTAAAATTATTAAAAAATAAAAAAAGGTTTGAAAAATATTTGTCATCCGGGCCTGTTTTGGAAACCCAGGTTTTAAATAGCAAACATTCATTAAAAAATATTTAAAAAAAATCTAAAACTTGGAAACCTTGGGTGGTTAGGAACCCATAAAGAGACACTCCTTTTATACAAATATATGAAAATATTGATTTATATAATAAATAAATGAACAATATTAGTTACTTTATTTGCAAGTGCCAACTGTCATTTTTTCCGTTTTGCATACCACTAGGTCTTGGTTTTGGTTTATTTAGCCCCAGCGGGCTTTATTAGGAACCTGGCATAAGACCCTGCTTTTAGTCAAACTGACGAAAGTTTTACTTTAATTATAAAGTTGTTAAAAAAATATTTCTATAATACAAAAACTACACTAAAGAAGCTTTAATATTATGTATTACATTTAAAACTAAAACCAGATTTTATCAGTACTTATAATGCAATTTTATTCGAAAAAATCATAATAAAGTCACACCTACCGCATTTAATGTCAATACGGTTCATAAAACAGTTCAATTTCATGATATGGCAATAAGATTTACAGAACTCTTAGTTGATGTCGGCGGCCTATAATTAATTAAGGGCTGAAGTTGGAGGCCTTGGGCCTTATTAGCATACCGGGCTTTATTTAGACAACCAAACTTATATATTTTCCGTTATTAAAACATGCAGTATATATTTTACTTTCCCATTTTCAAAATTTCGGAATGCCTTGTTTGTATTCGCTCGGTCGGTCGATCGGCCTGTCCGGAAAATATTGTGGACACGATAACTTAAGAACGCTTTAAGGTATGTTACCAAAACTTCTCGCTCGGGATTGTTTTTGGTGAACATTGGGGTGCGGCAAATGGGGAAAATACATTTTTCTTAGAAAAATTTGAAAATTGCTATATAGGGGTTTTTGAGTTTGCTGAAATTAAATATGATAATAACATTTTTCTAAATCCACCTCCGAGGGGGTGAGGGTGTAAATATTTTTTAAATATTTTCAATATTTTCTTCAAAATTGGTATATAGGGGTTTTTGGGGTCGACGAATATGAACCTGATAATAAATTTTTTCTTATTTCACCCCTGAGGGGTGGGGGGTAGTTTTTTTGAAAACTTGTATATTGGGGCTTTTGAGGTTGCTGAAAGTGAATCTGATAATAAAAAAATTCTCTCCACTCCCAAAGGGGCGGGGGGCAGTTCTAGTGAAAATTGGTATATTGGGGGTTTTCAGGTTGCTGAAAGTGAATCTGATAATACAAAAATTCTTACTCCACCCCCTGAGGGACAAGGGTAGTTTTCTTGAAAATTTATATATCTGGGTTATTGAGGTGGCTAAAACTGAGTCTTATAATAAATGTTTTCTAATTTCACCCCCTGAGGATTTTAGAGTTTTTAAGGTTGCTGAAAGTCAATCTGATAATAAAAAAATTCTAACTCCACCCCCTGAGGGTCGGGGGGTAGTTTTTGTGAAAATTGGTTTATTGGGGTTTTTGAGTTGCTGAAAGTGAATCTGATAATAAAAAAATTCTCCACCACGTAAGGGGCGGGGGCAGTCTTCGTGAAAACTGGTATATTTTTAAGGTTGCTAAAGGTGAATCTGACAATAAAAAATTCATTTCGCGCTCGGAGAAAAATAGGAAATCTCTTTTACTGGGCAGTGTACTTATATACTATCAATTCTTAATTAAATTTTAGATTAAAAAAAGTAAAATAAATGTTTAACACATCACAATTTGCCGTGGTACCGTTATATTAGTGGCACTATTATTTGAGTTTTTACAGCTATTTGGACTAACGTCATAAAAAACAACCTTATTTTTGGTACCAAAGTAAAATAAACTAATCTTTGTTTGGTAACTGTGCATAGTTAATTTTTTTTATGTTTACCGGTAATAAACAAATATACGTTTTTTTCTATACAAATCTATCCAAAAAAGGTTAAACAAAAAATAGCCTAGGTACCTATAATTTTTTTAATATAAAATATTTTATATACCACCATTATTCAAAACGTTTTTATTCGCGTTTTATGTTTTATCCACTTTAAACAAAAAAACCTTCCAATTACAAATACGTCCTACCATGATTGTTCTAATTCGAATACGTAATAAAAATTATACGGCTCTCGTTAAAAAAAAAAAGATAAAAATGCTGCAACCCTTCCTATAACAATAAAAGCGACGTTTTATAGCTTTAGTTAAATACACTGTAAAAAACTGAACTAATTTTTCATAAAAATTATGGACGATTAAAAGCATTGTTATTTCAATTAAAACTAATGATTCCCCTCATGTTGTAATTTTTTAAATTCAAAATTCCATGATTTATTTTTAGAACATATACGAAAAATTAATTATGGAATTTTGCTCGTGACAGAGGTTACCTAAATACCTCGAAAATATATGAATTTCTTTATAATTCTTGACCCCTTGCGCTTGAATTAACTTTAGGGCTACGCGAAATATACCAGTTTAAATTTTTAACAAGAACAAATTTTTAGAAAACACACCATAGAGAATTATAATTATATAATATATAGATATCTGATATATTACATTTTACTCAGTTAAAAGTTAAATTATCTCTAGATTTCTATTTTATATTCTTGGTTTGGACTTACTCGAAATATACCAGTTTAAATTTTTAACAAGAACTAATTTTGAGAAAAGATACCATAGAGAATTATAATTATATAATATATAGATATCTGGATATATATTACATTTTACTCAGTTAAAAGTTAAATTATCTCTAGATTTCTATTTTATATTCTTGGTTTGGACTTAAGCGAAATATACCAGTTTAAATTTTTAACAAGAACAAATTTTGAGATAAGATAACATAGAGAATTATAATTATATAACATATAGATATCTGAATGTATATTACATTTTGCTCAGTTAAAAGTTAAATTATCTATAGATTTCTATTTTATATTCTTGGTTTATTTTCTGTTTGCAAATATAGGATGAGGATCATGACGACTTACTACAATACTGTGGATCAGAAACTATCCACAATACTTAAGTTGCAAAAGGAAGCAGAAAACTTTATACCATTTCATAGAGCCATGTACACAGAGAAATTATTACTTAAAACAAGTAGGTACGTAATATTCAGATTAATTGACCTAAAACTTTGTATATACGGAAGCATGTTTTAATTAAATCAAATGTTTTGTTTGATTAAAGTTGAATATGTATCTTACTTAGACCAAGAGGTTAAGACCTGGATCGAGTAAGTGCTTTTGATCTAAATATTAGAATTTCGTTTATTGAGTTTTAAATAATCTTGAATAAAAGATGGCAAGTGGATATTTATACCGAGTATACTCACAAGTCAACAAAAAAAACTTTTTTCTTGTGTCCGGGTTTATTTTGTGATTTGTTTATTTTTTATGCTTCCAAATAATGAAAAAATACCCACATCCTCTTTAAAGTTTGCCTTTGTAGTTTTGTTAGTAATATTAGAGTAATTCCATATCAAATCGATGTGGTTGCGACTTTTTTTAGATTTTTTTGAATTTTGGATATGTTGTAGTACTGTACCCCAATATAATGCAGTTTAAAGAATTTTTTAAAATTTTTAAAATTTTGGAAAATACGACCCTTCAAAATTTATATAATGTGTTCGGCAGTTTCTGGTGCTTCTGAGCATAGACGGCAAATGACGATTTCAGATTTTCCCATTTTTTTAAGATGATATCTTAACGGGCAGTGTCCGGTTAACAGCCCTGTATAGGTCTTTAGGAGCGCCTTGCTGAGATCGAGTAACCTTCTTGTTCGTTCAGGTTCATAATTGTGAATATTTTGGCCTGTCTTAAGTTTTGGTCTTTCGAATATCTAGTTTTGATTTTGGTTTCCCATTCCTTAATTGCCTCTACCTGATGGTTTTTGTTAAAGCCACAGAAAGGTCCAGGGCCAATGAATTGAGTGCATGCTCCCTCTCTCGCGAGAGAGTCCGCGGCCTTATTGCCTTCAACACCCTCATGTCCTGGCACCCACATCAAGGAAACCATGTTGGTTTCTGCCAGTTGTTTGAGGGTTTCGTTCTATACAGGGCTATTCAGAAATAAGTTCGAGAAATTTAATAGGTGATTCTTTGTTAAAAAAATATGAAAAAGAGTTCCTATAAAGGTTGGTGCGGAAATGAGCCCAAAGGGAGCTGCGGCCCTTCGAAGATGGAGATATTCAATGGGGAACAAAAAAAGCAGCAATAAAATTTTATGCTACAGGGCGATTCTTTATTTAAAACTAAGTAAAAAAGTATTTTTCACCAAAACAACTAGATTTAATATTAAATGTTATAGCCTTTTAAAAAGTAAAATTATTAGTGACACAAAATGTTACTTCCTTAAATGCATTTTTTTAAACGGTTGCTCCTACAGTGTTACACTATATGAGATTTTTTATGTATTTTTACTGAAGGAATCTGTATTTATTACAAAAAATCCAAAAAATGTATACATAAAAAAGTTTGGGGCAAAAATGTGTTAAGCCTAACATATTTTGTCCGTTTAGGCACGCCTGGATAAATTCAAAAAAATAAATGAATATAAACTTATTGCCCTTATTAATACTAGTATACACGCAAAAGCTCTGCGCTCTACCTTAAAGGGTACAAGAGTTAATTAAAAACCTTATTTTTATTACAATTTTAAAGAGTCGTAGCTCCCTTAAGGCTCATTTGGGGACCAACCTTTATAGGAACTTTCTTTTATATTTTTTAACGTAGCATCACCTCTTAAATTTCTCGAACTTATTTCTGAATAACCCTCTATAGGTACAGGATGTTTCGTAATTCGTGCCATTAAAAAAAAAACACGAATATATTACAGCTAAATTAAGACATTTTTATGAAAATGAAATCATTTTGTGAGGCAGTAATCGAGTAATATTTAAAAAAAAGGCGCAGCTTTCCATGTTACGCCATTGGCCTGTTTAAAAACTCCATGTTCAGGGATCAAAGTTCAATGTTACCAGTTGGTATTTTACTAGAATTTACTAAAAACTTACTTCGCCACAAAAAAGCACTTCGCTATTATAATCCAAATAGCCTAATTATAAGAATCTCTTCAAACACACACACACACATTGTTTAATTTATGTAACATGCACATTATTTAAAAACTTTGATTAAAAATAATAAAAACAAACCATACTAATTTGTTGAAAATTACAGAATTTACATTCACAAAATGCCTGGGAAAGATTTATAAGTAGTGAGGTTAGCATAAGAAGTTCTTCTTATTAAGAACATTTTAACTGCGCATACATCAATTTTAAATTGAAGGCGCTAAGAGGAGGAACGTATTCAGCTATCTGCGCATGCGCTAGCATAAATCAACATAAGAAAGTAAACCAATGATCCCCATTAAAAAAAAAACACCAAAGAAACCAAAAAACCAACGTAAATCAACGTTAACGTAAACCAACGCTTTTCATTAAATACACCAAACCAGCACAAAACCAAGCGCATGCGTAGATCGCGGAATACGTTCCTCCCGTTAGCCCCTTTTAAATTTTTTCACTTTAGCGCAGCAAAATTTTCGCGAAATTTAAAATTGATGTACTTCTAACTCATGCTCGAGGAGTCCAGGCAACTTTTTATTCCTCCCGAAATATAAATGGTTACCTAATAGTAATTGCTAACATTTAAAATGTACTTAAGCACATTCACCAAAAAAATAATACTCTACTTAAAACCGCCGAAATTAAAAACTTTTTCTGAAGGTAAGTGGTTATAATAAGTTTTTTTATTCATAGCAATCGATATCTTTATAATTTTATCTGATGTTTTCAACGTAGGTAAACAAAAAAAAAACTAATTTTTTAATATAAGCAGCCAATTATGTTTTAATTTTATTATAACTTCAGTTAAGGTAATTGTTAAATAACAACTTTTCAGTATTTAATAAAATATTAAATTAAATTTAAAAAGTGTAATTAAAACGTATATATTTTCCTATTTTACCGCCTTTATTTAAATTAAAATGGTTGGTATCCCTACAGGCAAAGGTTTGATTGAAATATAAACGTTTTTCTTCATCGTAAATATGCACAGTGTTTAATTGTGGGAAATAACAAATCGACCCTGTTAAAAAAACCAAACCAATTTCGGTTTAGGTAAAAAAAAATATTGGATGATTCTTGGAACTAATGGATTTTGTACACAAAAGGTAGGACTTTTGGTATAATTTGATGGTTAATTAAAAATGCCTGTTTTTTTACTAACAACACCTACGAAAAAAGATTTTACATCTATTTAAATAAAAATCAATAACAACACCTACGAAAAAAGATTTTACATCTATTTAAATAAAAATCAATAAAGTTTGTAAATTTGACAACGCTGTAACATCAGCGGTCATTGTACCTTTAATCAGCTGTTTTTCTGCATACGAAGCGACGAATAACGGAAGGATTTTTTGCAAAAAAATTTTTTTTTACGGGGATCGATTTCTTTAAGTCTCATAATGTTGAGGTTTTTTTTAATGACACGAATTACAAAACATCCTGTATACAGGGTGATCAATAACTGGCATGCCAAAATTTAAGAGGTTATTCTGCATCCAAAAATATCAAAAAAAGTTCCTATAAAGGTTGGTCCACAAATGATCCCTAAGGGAGCTACGGCCCTTTAAAACTGTAATAAAAATAAGGTTTTTAATTAATAACTCTGGTACCTTCTGGTACTAGTATTAATAAGGGCAACAGGTTGATTTTAATTTATTTTTTTGAGTTTATCCAGAGGCGTCCCTAGACGGAAAAATGTATAAGGCTTAACACATTTTTGCCCCAAACTTTTTTGTATACTTTTTTTGGATTTTTTTGTAAAAAATATAGATTCTTTGAGTAAAAATACATAAAAAATGTTATATGATGTAACGCTGTAGAAGCAACCGTTTAAAAAAAAATGCAATTAGAGGAAGTAACATTTTGCTCCACCAAAAACGTTACTTTTTAAAAGGCTATTACTCCTTTAATATTAAATTTAGGTGTTTTGGTGAAGAATACTTTTTTGTTCAGTTTTAAATAAAGAATCACCCAGCAGCATTAAAATTTTATTGATGCTTTTTTTTTGTTCCCCATTCAATATGTCATCTTCGAAGGGCCGTAGCTCCATTAGGGCTCATTTCTCGACCAACCTTTATGGTAACTTTTATTCATATTTTTGCATGTAGAATTACCGCTTAAATTTTGGCATAGCAGTTACTGACCACCCTGTATATAAAACAAAAAAACAAAAATAAACCTTTTTCTATTTTTTTTTTTGAAAAAACCTACCTTTAAAATTTTTTAAAAGAAGTATAGGATTATCCTTAAAATATGTATTTATGACTTCAGCAGTCGATGCGTTTTAGAGAAAAAAATAAATATTATTAATGAAAATATGGTGGGGGACTATATTTGGGGTCTAGTCAGAGAAAATACTTATGAACATAATAGGAAGAGTACAAGGCTTCTTAAAGTTATTAAATAAATATACAAATACATTTGTTTTTGTTTTTTAACAGATGAATGATTAAAGTCATAGATTTTCTTAAATTTTGAAATAGTGTTTACACGGCTACAAAAGCAAACTTTATCATGAAATATTATTTTTTTCCGGATGATCATCACTAAACCTATAGTAATTACGTACACTAATCCCAGGCACAAAAATTATGTTGACTAAAAATAATTTAAATTGTAGTGCTAATTTCTTGAAAGCAAGTATAAATTATTTAATTTATTAAAATTAGTTAAGATTAAAATAGTCCGTTTTTGGCATTTTGGATGGAACGTAAGATTTACTGTTAAAAATTTACTGTCACATGGCCGGAATGTTTGACTATTTGAAATGCAAGGTCTCCTATATTACACAATATTTTACCTCTTCTCTTTCCATTGCCTCAGCATACAGTTGTCAGTTTGTAAAATTTTAACAGTATATATTTTTTAAAAGTGTAGTGATATGCAAACTCAACTTTACCAAATTTAAACTTAAAAACAGAGAGGAACCATATACAAAATGGTGCTAAAACTTGGTTCTTTTATAAGAAAAAAAGTTTAGATATTTTTTCTTCTTATAAATATAATTAAACCTTTTTCCGGAATGTTTTTCTCCTTTACCCAAATAATGATTTTAAAATTAGTCAGTCCTAGAAGAATTTTATGCCACAAAAACCTCTTTCTACGCTAAATCCTTAAAATATATAGTAGGTCTAAAATCATATTTGGACGGACTCAGAAAAGAAATTTTTATCAAAATATGTCAATTTTACTAAAATATATGAAATATAAAATCTGGAAAGAATAGACGCAGAAAAATTAAGTAGCTGATTTTTGCACCAAAACTACATATTAATTTAAAATTCTGAGACCAGATTTGGATTCAAAAGAAAAAATTAGATAGGAACATTTTGATCTCAAAAAAGCAGCAAGTATATTATAAAAAGTAAGCAAACAAATTCTTATAAAAGAACCCATTTTCATCACCATTTTGAAAATGGTTCCCTTCCGATTTTGGGCTTAGATTTGGTACTGCTGCGTACTCAAAACACTCCGATAAAAAGAGAATACCTTCCTTGCTTGACAAGAGCCTAGGCTTAGGCCCTACTCGCTAATTAATACTGCTACATACCATACTTGCCGGGGCGATGGTTGCTCAGTCGTGAACACATCAATCTAGTTATCGAGAGGCCGGGGTTCAATCCTCGATTGTGGAACAACTTTTTCACAGAAATAAAAACCGTCTTTTCCCTACCACGTTGTCTACTGCTTCCCAAGATTAAGCACACAGTACAGAAAGAGGTTTGCAGTGGATAATGCCGCACAAGCACTCGGACCTGTGATACTAACCGGGGGCACCCAAAAGGGAGCCACAAGGTAGCTCTCAGGTCTGTTGGGCGAGGTCACTTTAGGGACTTTCAAACAACCACGATCTGTACTAAGGCTGCAAGCAAAAATGATCCTTAAACATTTGGCGCCGGTCCAAGAGCACTGGTAGCCAATAAATTTAAGGATCAAAGACGCTCACTTAGCACTGACAAGACAAGGTTTGGATTCCTTGCTAAACTGTAGGTCCTGGGGTACAACAACAAAAATCCTCGTTAGAGTAGAAAAACTAGTAACACAGGGGTAGGCAAAAAGGACCAATATGGTCTAGTTGTCAGGCTTGAACTCTCTACAATACTACTACTACCATACTTGCCGCAAGTATGGTAAATAACTATTTTACGAAATTGATTAATATAATAAAAAAAATATTACAATTTATTAAATAATTTTAAGTATAATTTATTAGGTGTCCTAAATAATTTAGAGATATAATTTTTACAGTGTTTTAAACGCGACATTTTATAGCTTTAGTCAATGCTCAGTGTTCTTCGTTGCAGGCTACTCATTTTTAGAGTTTTCCAAAGCCTCCACTGCATTGTAACTGGATAATAAAAGTTTATGACTTGAAAAATTTGCGTATGTCGTTAAGCCATTAAAGTGTCATTAAAAAATCGTGACGACAACGCACCTAACTCTTCTTACTAACAAGGACAGTAAATGGAATATGAGCAAACTCATTAAATTGGTTTGCCCATCCAATTGTCATTTAGAATTTGATTTATAGCACACTACACTTTAAAAAATATTTTCTGAAACGTAATTACCGGCTATCGGTACCAGAATTTTTAAAGAAATTGTAAAATTTTACCTAATTTCATATCGTAATTTTAAAATTATATTGTCATTTTAAAATTTGATTTTTATTTAGCTATTACGTCTTCATCGTAAAAAAGGGTAAATTTAAAGAGACGGTTAAATTTCCTATAAAGCAGTTAACAATTATGTTTAAATCATATGGGTTTTGTAACTCTCTAAGTTTACCACCATTTTTTTACAGTAAATGTATATTATTTTTAAAACATGAATACTATATTCAGAATAACTATTTAACTATTTGGGTATTACAACAAATAGAGGATAGAGAAATTCCATTAACAAATGGAACTACATAGTCAATATGACACTTATTTTTTCAATTTTATGGTTTTCGTTATTTTCATTATCATCTTCGATTTATCTTCTTTCAAGTTAACAGTAGGTCTGTTCATTGGTGTTGCACTTTCTTGCACTTTACAGTCGAACACATCCTTTGTCATGTTTAAAAATTAGGGAACAAATACAGTACTTATTTGGTTGGACGAAAAGTGTAGGGGAAAGTGTGGAGGAATGGGAAGTAGAAGGATTGGGACATAGCATTTAAAATTACCGCCAATGGTATACCTTTTACACATCACTGCGTTCTCCTGCATACGCGCCACTATTAGACAGAAGCAGTTATGTATCAAGCTCTTGCAGTAGATTGAGTGATGTTTTCTCAATTTTACGTGTTTAAATAAATAAAATTGCTTTGTTTTAAAACTTTAACAGGTATATTTTTATCGACTTAAATGTAGGACAATTATTAATTGTGGTTATTTAGCATTAAATTAAGTCATATAACAAATTATTTTGTTTCTTTTTGCTCCATATTTTTGTGATTAAAGAATAAAATGGCGGCAAATGGGACACATTGCAGCGGGAGAAATGGGACATGTCCCATTACTCCTGAAGGGATAAGCTATTGATCCAAATATATTTATGGGCTGATATCAGGGCCGGACATAAGGGGGGTATTGGACGGGAGGGGGGAGTGTGACACCCCCCAAAGTTTTCTCAGACTACTTCAGCAGAACGCGGACAACTTATTACCATGTGTAATATAATAAACGCTGTTGGCAACACAATTCCTCCAGAATATATTTTTCCACGAGTCAAGTTTGCCCATCATATGCTACATGGTGCTTCTATTGGAAGTTTGGGCTTAGCCCACAAAACTGGCTGGATGGCAGCAGATTTTTTTTTATTTAAGCATTTTATTAACCATACCAAAGAAAGTCTAGGAAATCCGGTGTTACTTCTGATAGACAACCATGAAAGCCATATAAGTAATGAGCTTATTAAAGAGGCAAGAAGTAATAAAGTTCACATACTTACTTTTCCACCTCACTGTAGTCACAGGCTACAGCCTCTAGATGTACCGGTTTAAGTGAAGAAACAGATCACTAGTATGAAAAATTTGATAGGTCGTCTTCATTGGCTGATCCAGGATGTTTCGTCCTTTTCACGTTTAAGACTGAAAAAAGGCCAGTGCATTATACATTATTCATTATATTGGTAAAGTAAAGAGTAAAAACGAATCAAAGTTTTTAATATATTTTTTAAAAAGAGCTTTTCCCTTATATGTATTTTATTATCACACCATTAAGGACAAGTACGAGGTAGACTGGCAGATATTGTAATGACTTTGCCAAATCCACGAATAAATACTGAAAGTGCTAGAACAGCAAGAAGTATGAAGTTTTTAGTTAATCCTAGTACTTATAACTTACATTAGTTAATGTCCCAATCCACCTTGAATACTGCCCCATTCCTCCCACTATGTATGTTGAATGGGACATTACCCTATGTTTTGGTTATGTTTTTTTTTTGAAATTAAAACCTTTTTCAAATTTTTATGCTTACCATTATTTTCAAAAAACTCCAAACTATGAATTCTATATAGTTGAACATAAATTATATTTATCATATATGCGGGAAAGATGGAATTATTAAAAATGTCCCATTCCTCCACACTTTTCCCTACGTCAGTGCAAGAAAGTGCAACACCAACGAACAGACCTAATGGTAATTTAGTAATCTTACTAGTTAGTAATTCTCACTACCTAAAAATCCAATAAATTTAAATTATTTCACTTTCCCCAAGGAAAGTCCTGCGTTAGTAAAAAAATTTCGAAAAATTTTTATACTTTTTTTACGTTTCTGGACGTTTTATATCCGAAAAATATGATTTCCGTCTGTCGGTCGATTTGTCGGTCGGTCTGTCGGTTGGTCTGTGTGTCCGGGAAATTTATGACCACGATAACTCAAGAACGCTTCGGGCTAAAGACTTCAAATTTGGACCACAGATTGAAAGTTCTAGGCTGGGATTGTTTTTCATAAAAATCGGGTTGGGGGAAGGGGGTGAAAACAATTTTTTTCAAAAACACAAATTTTTTAATTTATTTTTCGTTTTACGAAAAAATAACCTTTTTTTTTAATTGTTTTTATTTATTTTTTTTTTATCTTTTTGTTTTAATTTTTTTTGTTTTTGATTTTAATGAACCTAGGGCTATAGGGGAAAGTATTATTTTGTTGACAGCAGTATCATTTAATTTGGTTTCCAAATAAATAATACATATTTTAAATATATTTATAAGGCAGATCCATCACAATGTTTTATTTTAATTTAAATTTTTAGATGTGATCCACATAGTATGCATAGAGCTCAAGATTTGTGTCTCAAATTTGATACGTTATACAATAATGTATCATTCATAAAAAATAAGTTATGATGTCCACGATCATAAGCATAATGCTTATTAAAGCATTATACAATAACAAACATATAAACAAAATTATTAAATCAAATTCTACACCATTATGAAAATGTAAATCATAAAATTTTCCCAGTGTACAACAAAGGATCATGTCACAAAAATAAGTCGTGATAACGTATGAAATTGCTAATAAAAAAAAACAGTCCGCAGTTACAAGATAAACGAATTTTCGTACAACAAGTAACATAAAGGTATTAAAGGAATACAAGAAAATACTATTATAAATGTATATTTTCCAGTTCATTTATTATACCGACGTCGTCGCCTAGAAATCCCGTCCGAATTTTATTCGTTTTCGGATTTTGTCTTTGACAAAGTTAATGCACTAAGTAGACCATCCAGGGCCGTGTATACGAAATTTAATCCATACTTAAACACATGAGTAAAACGTGACTAAATTAGTCAATTAGCCAGAGGAAATTTTTATTTTTCCATAATACACAGATGCTTTTTATGTTTTCAATACCATTTGCAATAAGTATGATGAATATGTTTTATAAATATGTCCAAAAGAAATCAGTTCAATAAATACAATATTCTTTTCACAAAAAAAAATAAAAAGCTTATTAAAGCGGCCATAGTCGGTTTCCATTTGGTTTCTGAAAACTTTGTTAAGTGAAATGGATCAAGTCCATAAGGACTTGATCCAATACACTTCTGAACCCCTCATCTACTGGTAAATATCGGATATCTACTAGTGAAGACGCCAAAGCGTTTGAATACAGTCAAAATTTTTACTATTTTCAGTTCGGGGGTATGGGAAGGTTGTAGCAAAAACGCGTACCTACCTCATATTTTTGTTTTTTTTTTGTATTAATTTCCCTTTGTAACTGATATAAAATAAAAACTGGTGTTTTTTTCCTGGGAACACCAAGTTCAAGGCTTGCTTCAGGGCGCCGAAATGCAAAGGCCGGCCCTGATCCCATCCTATACTATTCTTATACACTTTGAAGCACTGAATCCTAATCTGGCTTCAGAATTTGCCTTTATACTTAAAGAAAAATGGGTCTGAAAATATTAAAAATTATTATTCTTGGCGTTTTAATTTGTTTTACCTTGGAAACCAGACCAAATAAATAAAATATAGTGCCGATGAATTCAGCAGCTTTAATTTAAGCGTGTGTTGGATTTAGAAAACAAAGATTTTGCTACTTTGAGTTTTTGTTGTTTTTATACGTGCTGTATAACTCTTATAAATTATAAGTTATGGAAAGGCAACAAATTTAAGAAAAAAATCAATTTTTAAAATTTATAAATGAGGATTATTTTCAATATATAAGTATTTCAAACAGAACTTTTAGATTATTAGGTTAACTAACCTAAATTTTGTCACATATTTTTGGTATTTTATGTTATGTTTTATGTTTTGTTTTAGTTAAAGTGTTTTTTTTTATGTTTTTATGTATAAATACGTATTTAATAAAAGTATTACTTGTTTTAAAGTTTATCATTTAATTTAATTTTGATTTTGTCCATTTTTTTTAAGTTTCTATATATAAATACGCATTTAATTAATAAAAATAGTTACGTGTCTTAAAATTTAATATTTTATTTTATTTTGATTTTGTCCAATTTTTTTATGTTTCTATGTATAAATACGTATTTATTATTTATATAAAATTTAATATTTTATTTTATTTTGAATTTGTCCAATTTTGTTCAATTTTGTCCAGAATTTGTGGACAAAATCAGTTTTTTTGATTTTGTCCAGTCCGTCAAAATTTGATTACTTCCATCCAGTTTTGTCCACCCGGACAAAATCAAATAACCCTGAACCCCAGAAGGACTTTTTGATCCAAAAATATATTATATCCTTAAAAACACCTTGAAATGTATATTTAATGGTATAAAAATCTAATTATTTTTTTTATTTAATTACATTCATATATTATTTTAAAGCTGTGATGAAGTCAAAACCGCAATATACTTATGGATATTGACTCTAGTGGTCCCTAATTTAGAACTGTACGCCTCTGATCTAATCGCGTACAAGCGGAGGGTTTCTATTCAGAACTCCATCTATTTTGATAGCAATCTTTAAATGCTTCTCTTGGAAGAATATTATTAATAAACACGACGACGACGTTTGAAGGCGTTCTTTCGATTCCTTTCGTCACATTTTATGAAAACTTTAAAATATCACAGTGGGAAAACATTTTTTGCGTATAGGTACAGTAGGGTGGTTCAAAACAAAAAAGTTGGATTTTTTTGCTGCTCATGGAGGATAAAGCTCATTTTGATGAGTAAATATCACAGAAAAGGAAATACAAAATATTGGAGTATATTTGCCACTCCCTCAGGAGGGTGCAAGTTTTGGCATCTTATCCACGGTGGGTTTAAAGTGATTTTCACTAAAATGCTCGCTACCTTTAAAATCCCTATTTAGGGATTGAATGTTAGTAAAAAATCCAAAAATAAAAATAATCGCTTGCTACAGTTTTTTTTTTTTAATGGGCATATAACCGGAAAAACTTGACATTTAACCATTCAGGGCCTACTCGTGTTAGGCCGTAATCTACGTTTTTTACGTTTACGTCGACTTTGACAATGCAGGTATTCCATTAATTATAAAGTTTTTAGATAAAGCAAAATGATAAAGAGAACCACTAGGCAATAATTTACTAAAACTACGTAAGTTCTATAGATTTATATAATTTTGTTATTTTTTATTTACTCATTTATGATTTAGAAACATATTTTTACTGGCAAGTAGTTGGCCCCAGCCAAAAAAATATTGTGGAATTATCTACGTTTTTTTTTCGTCTTGGTGTTAAAAGCTTAACATTTTCTGCTAAAACAACGGTTCATATTACTCCATTAGCGGCATAAAAAATGTATATAACGCACCTGCAATAAATATGGTTTGAACATATTGAGGTCGCACAAGAAGAACACACTGGAGTAACGAGTAAAAAAACTTTGACGTTTACATTAGTTAATTCCACTCTGTAGTTATAATTATTTAGGGTACCTAGTACTTTAAGCAGTGCATATTAATAACTTATTATTATTAATAATAGGTTTGGATCATCCTACCGGAGCTGTGTCGTTATATTTGATAATGTTTTAATTCCCCATAAATTTTACACCCTAGAACCAGTAAGTAAAATTATAGACGCAGAAACAGTTTGAACTGCAAATAGTAGTTTATGATACAAGGACAAGGACAAGGACAAAATTCTGTTTTTAGGGCGATACGGACCTTACCACTCCACGACGCACTATGTCGCCAAATGAAAAAATTATTTTATCATTAAAATAAGGTGGGAATACTTTAATATAGATAAAAAAATAGTTTAGTCACAATTTAGAGTTTTAATATTGAAGTTTTAGGACTAAAAGCGTTCATTTGAGGAGTGTTTTTTGACTTATTTGAAGCATAAAATTTAACACACCACCTCCAGGGTAAGAACTACCTGCATACCAAATTTTAGTTTCCCCGGCACAATAGTGTTTTTGGAAATGAGTACCCAAGCTTAAAAAGCCGGCTAAAAATTTTTGATTTCAAATTTTTTAAAATGTCAAAAACGTCAAAAAATATCGTAAAAGAAATGCTTATATCTTCCAAAAGCCAAAATGGGCACTCTAATATTTATACAGTAATACTATTACATATTTAAGAATAGTTTTACGTATATATCTGATGGACGACGATGGACGAACGAAACTATTCTTAAATTTTATGTCCCTAAAATTTACCTCTAGAATTTTACGTAAAAAATCTTTTTTGGTATATATTTATAAATACATCTTTAAAAACATATACTTGCTATGCTTTTTCTTAATTTTAAGCAAAAATATTAGTTTGTTTAGAAATTAGGATTTTTTTTGTGTAAGAATGTCAAGATAGGTTTTTGAGCAACCGTTGTGCATCGACATATTGCATTGGCGCATATTCCCAGATTTATTACAAATAAAATTAATGAGTATTTTTTAATGTAGAAAAGTATAGTGAATAACTTTAAATGGTATAAAGAACTTTCACTTTCGGGTTTAGACCGTGTTAATGGATTTTCACTTTCCGACGTTTCGTCTCTTACTACTAGAGACATCTTCAGGGATTAATCTGAAACTAAGTTTCGAATCAACTTGTGTCACTATTTATGACGAGTTGTGGTTATTCACCCGTGACGAGGTTTTTCCTATCAAAGACTTCCATATTGCAGGTAAGTGGTAACCAGTGTCCCGATTGATATTGTTAGGATGCTTATATCAATCGGGACACTGGTTACCACTTACCTGCAATATGGAAGTCTTTGATAGGAAAAACCTCGTCACGGGTGAATAACCACAACTCGTCATAAATAGTGACACAAGTTGATTCGAAACTTAGTTTCAGATTAATCCCTGAAGATGTATCTAGTAGTAAGAGACGAAACGTCGGAAAGCGAAAATCCATTAACACGGTCTAAACCCGAAAGTGAAAGTTCTTTATATCTTAATGGACGAACGAAACTATTCTTAAATTTTATGTCCCTAAAATTTACCTCTAGAATTTTACGTAAAAAATCTTTTTTGGTATATATTTATAAATACATCTTTAAAAACATATACTTGCTATGCTTTTTCTAAATTTTAAGCAAAAATATTAGTTTGTTTAGAAATTAGGATTTTTTTTGTGTAAGAATGTCAAGATAGGTTTTTGAGCAACCGTTGTGCATCGACATATTGCATTGGCGCATATTCCCAGATTTATTACAAATAAAATTAATGAGTATTTTTTAATGTAGAAAAGTATAGTGAATAACTTTAAATGGTATAAAGAACTTTCACTTTCGGGTTTAGACCGTGTTAATGGATTTTCACTTTCCGACGTTTCGTCTCTTACTACTAGAGACATCTTCAGGGATTAATCTGAAACTAAGTTTCGAATCAACTTGTGTCACTATTTATGACGAGTTGTGGTTATTCACCCGTGACGAGGTTTTTCCTATCAAAGACTTCCATATTGCAGGTAAGTGGTAACCAGTGTCCCGATTGATATTGTTAGGATGCTTATATCAATCGGGACACTGGTTACCACTTACCTGCAATATGGAAGTCTTTGATAGGAAAAACCTCGTCACGGGTGAATAACCACAACTCGTCATAAATAGTGACACAAGTTGATTCGAAACTTAGTTTCAGATTAATCCCTGAAGATGTCTCTAGTAGTAAGAGACGAAACGTCGGAAAGCGAAAATCCATTAACACGGTCTAAACCCGAAAGTGAAAGTTCTTTATATCTTAATGGCCGTGAAAGCTTAAAATCTAAAACTTTAAATGGTTTTTGATCCTTATTTCTAAATTTCATTTGCCTATTTATGGACACTTTTTCCCCGTTGGCAACCTAGTGCGGCGGGTTCAAAATGTATTTTTTTGTCAAAAAATCTGAGAACAAAAAAGTTTGGGGCAAAAAAGAGGCAAAGCCCTCCCATTTTGCACGCCTCTGGTTACAGCTACCAAATCAAAATTACATAAAATGTTTGTACATGCCCTACTAATAAAGAGAATCATTCTATGTTATTTTGATTTGGTAACTTTAACCAGAGGCGTGCAAAATGAGGGGCTTTGCCTCTTTTTTGCTCAAAAACTTTTATGTTTGTAGCTTTTTTAACATTTTTTCAATAAAATATATTTTCTTACTTAAAAATACATAAAAAGATTCTCTTTATGTAATGCCGTAGGTTTTTGAAAAAATTGCAGTTTAAACACCTTTCACGTTCTGAGTATCAAAAAAATAAACTAAAGAATACGCCAATAAAAAAATAAATGATGCAGGGTGATTCTTTATCAAAAACTATAACATTAAGTTTTTATTCACAAATGCCCACAAATGTAAGTGAGCTTAAGTAAGCTTTTATAAAAAAAATTTTAAAGTATACAACCCGTTTAACTTTTTATTTTTACGTAATATATCAAAAAAAGCTCATCAATAGTTTTTCACTGATATGCTATACAAGCGGATTTTAATAAGTTTTTAATGCAAAGTAATAATTAAAACCTACAAAATCTTTAGTTTTAATATCAATCAACATTTACTATTTTACTTTTCATACTACGAATAGATACAATCGAATAAAAACTAAACTTTTGTTTATTATGCAAATAGTTTGAATTTTAAAATTTTACTTTACAGTAAATTTTTCAAGTTTAGAAGTCGAAATAATAGTGTATAAATTTTCTTCTTGTCCTTAAAATTAGGGAAAATCAAAATAAAGAAAAAAAAAACGGAAAGAAATAAAAATATAGATGTTTTAGTAATTTTTGTAAAAAAACGGAAAGAACGAAAATGCATCCTATTTTATAACCATTTACGAAATATCATATAAATCAATGCATTTAAAATTTAACTAATCAAATACAAAGTAAACCTTTGTTTTTTTAACGGCAAAAATAATTGTAATTAAATTAAATAAAACCTTCAAAAATTTTCAAGTCATCTTGCCTCCTCAAAACGCTGCTTAGCAAAAAATTATTCGCATTAAATGTTCCCGACAAAATAACGTTTTCTTTATAAATTGTAAGTAATAAAAGAATTGACTTAGTTGGTTATTTTTGTGTCGTCTTCACATATCTCTGACGACACACAGCGTCTATAAATGGACCTGGTATATACGGTACACGCTAATATAACACCATCGCGGGACGTATTCGTATCAATTTTCATTCAGAAAAACAAATAAAACAAATTTAATGAAAACGAATGAAAATAAATCCAGACTATACGATGATAAAAATAAATGAAAGTATAGGTTTTTATCTATACGCGTATATACATAGTTACAAATTAGGGTGATCAATTTGTTTGTGTGCGCTAAAAAGGACTTAAATTAAAATCAAAGATTCAACTGAAAATTAATTTTGACATATGCTGGAGATGGCCACAACTTACTTATATTGACACTCCGGGCTATTTTTGAATATCATAAAAAACAATATTGTTTATTTATTTAGAAGTTACTCATCAATTGTACTAATATCTTTTGTGAGGTACCAATTTAGGTTAGTCTATGCTAAATTATCGAGTGAGACTCATGTAGAGATTTTCCGAGACGCGCTTTGTGAGTTAAGGGCTTGCCTGCTGAAAATTGTAAAAGAGTTTTCCAAAAGCTTAGGAAAACTTGCCAGTATGGTGTATTAGTAGGCAGGGCAAGTCCGTTCAAAATTATAAAAGAGTTTTTTTGTTTTTAAATAGTAATTTTAAATCGTAACCGCCGCAGAATAAAATAAATATATTATCATTTAATCTAAATTTTTTTCTTTTTATTTGTTATTTTAACCTAGTTAGGAAAACGATTTTAAATATTTCAGGGCTACGAACCTCCTCCTAAGTCAACTAGATTTCATCCCTTATCCACCGCTGCCACATTAAATGATAATTTAATGAATAAAATAATAAATTAACAAATTAAAATATATCAATGAAATTTAAAGAAAAGAATAAATACTAAATAAGAATATTTAATAATTAATAATTCAGCGTATTCTCGTAAAAAGGTTAGTTTACATCAATAACTTATCTTTCTCGAACATGGGTAATAATCCAATTTATGTAGAACACTTTTCATTAATATATTTATTTTATTCTGCGGCGGTTACGATTTAAAATTACTATTTAAAAACAAAAAAACTCTTTTATAATTTTGAACGGACTTGCCCTGTCTACTAATACACCATACTGGCAAGTTTTCCTAAGCTTTTGGAAAACTCTTTTACAATTTTCAGCAGGCAAGCCCTTAACTCACAAAGCGCGTCTCGGAAAATCTCTACATGAGTCTCACTCGATAATTTAGCATAGACTAACCTAAATTGGTACCTCACAAAAGATATTAGTTTAATTGATGAGTAACTTCTAAATAAATAAACAATATTGTTTTTTATAATATTCAATAATAGCCCGGAGGGTTACAACACTGTACTATGCTGTCTCCCTTTCCCGTTTTAGTATCTTTGTATTTGTATTAATTTTAGGAATTGTATCATAGTTTTCAACACCCTGCATTAAACTTGACTTTTTAATATTATAGCACACAGTTTAAGTTTAATAGCACAGGCACACAAAGAAAAAGGTCTGTTTCCCCAGACGAGACAAATATTTCTATACGTTTTGTGGTGGCTGATTCCGAATCTGGGGTTGGTTTTGGTTTGACTAGGTAGGTCGTATTTCGTTGCTAACCTCAAAAAAGTGATGAAAGTTGAAACACATTTCATCACTTTTTTGAGGTTAAGAATGAAATTTGACCTGACCGAGTTAAACCAACCCCAAAGCAAACGCTGTAGGTTCTGCGATTATGATAAATAAACTGCAATTCACAGTTTTAGGACAATGTCCTGTCTTCTCACAGAAAAAACTTCGATTTTTAGGTTCATCTAGCAATTTAATCGATCTTTTATTGGGGAAAATCATCGCCTTTTTAGATGCCTGCCCCTATGGAATATCATCCTAATCAAATAATGTGTCATCCTAGATAACTGCGGCATGCACAATGGATCTTAGGTCTGAGTGCCATGACTTGTAATAACCACACCGCTTCTGATGATGATAATTATGATGATGATAATGATGATGAACCCCAATTTCCGTTTCAGTGACCCCAAAAACGTATATATTTGTATCGTCTGGTAAACAAGAATTTTTTTTTCGTGTTGGTACCTGTGCAAATTAGGGTGCCCAGGACCTACGGAATCAAACCCGAGTTTTTTTTAGAAAATCATGTAAAGGTTTTTTATTTTTTTAAGGATATAAAAACTTTGATATTGGACATTTGTGGAACAAAAAAGTGTTTCTGGATAATAAAGGAATATTTTCAATTTTTTTGCTCCCATATAAAAATAAAACGGCTTTTTTATGAGGTAAAAATGCTAAAAATGGATACATGAGGTTAATGAAGGCTAGAAAAAAATGCACTTAGAACTTTTTAGTCCTTTTTTCTAGGGTATTATTCTATTCAGGGTTTGTATTTACTTTTTTGAAAAAAAGTACAGGGTGTCCAAAAAATAATTTAATATCTCAATATCTCAAGTTAAAAAAAAATGCATTAATTTGCAATAAAATATCAATTTTGTACCAAATAAATACAAAATGTTTACAAAATGCCTTGTAGTATGTTATATTATGTAATGAAATACATTAAATACAGTTTTTTTCCACAACACCCAGTTATATAAATAACACTAGGCAACAAATCTCAACTTTTTTTGACCCGATCTGAAAGTAAATTTTTCTTACTAATTCGAGGGCGTAGAAACCGAATCTGACCTTTCAGCACCTATAATTTTTGAGATAAAAAGTCCAGAAAATAATGACGTTTTTTTTTTCAAAATCTTAAAAAAGAAGAGTAGGATTTTGAAAATTTTAGGGTATATTAAAAAAAATTCGAGAAACTCAAAAATATATATGCCAAGGACCTACTGTCAGAGTAAGTAAGCGAAAAAAAAATAAAAATCTTTAAAAAATGGAAGTGCAGAGTTTAGTTAAAAAGTACACAGTGTAAACTTTTTTCCCGAGCCCAAAATAGTTATTTATGGTACTAGTGGGTAAAGTAAGATATTGCCCATGAGAAAATTAACCTGCGAGGCGTCAGCCAACCCATGAGTGCCATACAAGGTTTTATCCAATAAATAGCTTAGAAATTAATATTTTTATTAAAAATTTTAATGACATTCACAAGAAAATAATTTGACAAGTGACAGTTGAGTGGGTAAAATAAATATTTATCCACTCAATAAAGTAAAAGCCACGCGGGGGTTATTATTGAGTTTATCTATTTAAAATAAAGCTGGTAATTGTCTTATTATCTGTATGTATTGGATAAAATATATTTTCTTATCAATTTAAAGAATCCAAATTTGACCTTTAAAAAAATCCTGCACTTCTTATTTTTTAAATTTTAGTACAGGCAATTATGCCAATTTAAAAATAATTTACAAAACAAAATATTGTGTATATTTTTTTGTTTTTTTTTTTAATGGTTCTACATCATAAAAATGTTACTTTATTACATAAGAACCATATTATGTAACATTTTTTTAGTTCATTTTTGACGCCCTAGTAATGATTTTTGACAATTTTTAGCATGAGTACGTGGCGATAAGCTTCTTCCCTTATGCACCCTTCTTCTTACCCTCCACCCCTACTTAGTTTTGTCACATTATCCATTTTTCTTAATATTTTTTTTTCATAATATCCCTATTTATTCTACCTAAAGTTTTCATGTTTTAAGTTGGGTATTTTTTAATTAATATTGAGTCGCCCAATCTAAACTTGCCCTTGGAGTATTTTTTACTCTCATGATTTTAGGGCAAAAGAGGGATAAAATAATAATTTTTTAACACTTTTTCTCACAAAACTTAGGTAATAGAAATATTCTGAGGCCAGATTCGGTTTTAGCGACCCAAAATTAGTTAAAAAACAACAATCGGGGCAAGAAACCGTGTTGCCTAGTGTAATCAGATTTCAAAGTAATTTGTACATATTATTATGCTTTTTGACGAAATATCATCTCTTTTCAACACGGCACGGTATAAAGGAATGGACAAGCTAAAAAAATCAAATCTTTTTCTTTCCCACAGTTGTCCTCGAGTACGCTTTAAAAAAAAATCGATTCCAAATATATTTTCAAAATAAAACTATCATTTTTTGTTACAGGGAAAAACGTACATTAAAAAAGGAAATTTTAAGTTTAGGGTACTTTTAACCATTTTCATTCATTTAATTTTAGCAACTTTAACACTTTTGACTAAACCCTAACAAAACTCATGTTTTTAACCAAATAAATACTCTAATAACAATTTAAAATATAATTTTTTTCTAAACTTAAAAACATAAAAAAGAAACTGCTATTTTTACAGATTTATTGGTGAAATTACGGTCTGCTGGGTAGTGTCCTTTTTTTAAAGCAGTGGTTCTAAATTCTAAATTCTACACTCTTTGTTTTAAGTAATAATTTAAAATATGTGTAGCCAGCATAGACGCTAGTGTCTAACGTTTTTTATTTAAAAATACTATTAGAATAAATATTTTATTTATTTATTTATATTTATTATTTTTTTTTTCATTTTTTATTAAATATAATTTAACGTTAGTTATTGTGTTTTATATGTTAACATGTTATAACATATTAATATCTTTTTTTTGACAGGGTGTTTTTTTTAAATTAAATGAATATAATTTTATTAAAAAAAAAAATCATTTTATTGTCTACTTTAGAAAGTTCTTATATCTTAGTATTTAATACGCTCTCGTTTGTAACTATGTCTGACCATTTTATCCCTATTTTTCTATAGCAAAACATTTAAAAGGATTCAATTTTCTGTCCGTAATCTCTGTTGTTTCCCAACCCTGCAGAACCATGCTCCAGATGAATGATTTTCATACCTTCACAATCTCATCTTTTTAAGACGTTATCTTAGAGGGCAGTTACCGGTTAAAACCCTGTAATGGTCTTTATTTCCAGCTTGCTGAGATCACCTTTCTTGTTCTTTCAGATTCATATATTTAAATATTTTGACTTGTCTTAAGTTTTGGTCTTTCCAATATCAAACTATGATATTGGTTTCCCATTCTTTGATAGCCTTTACCAGGTGGCTTTTGTTAAAGCCGCAGAAAGGTCCAGGTCCAGTAAATTGAGTGCATGATCATGAGCGAGAGAATGCATTCTCTTGTAAGAGAGTCTGCGGCCACATTGCCATCAACACCCTCGTGTTCAGTATTCCAAACCGTTTTATAACTACTGCTTTATTCTATAAAATTCTATGAAAAAAGTCAAACTTTCAAACTTTGAAGGATTACAATTTTCACACTACTCAATAAAATAAAATATAATCAAAAGCAATAGTTATTTGTAAAGGTTCCCAATTTTAATAAGGTAAATAAATTAACTTCTTATTAGCATTTTTGTTGAGTTAATGAAACAGATTTTCTTCATGTATACTTTAGAGACATATATTTACTAAAATTAAATAAATGCAAATGCTTAAAAGTATCCTAAATTTCAATTTTCCATTTTTTTATGTACGGATTTCTCCGTAACAAAAATAGATAGCTTAATTTTGAAATGATATTTGGAATCTATATCAAAAATACTAGCAAAATACACTCGAATAGTTTTCTATTAGTCATTGGTGTAAAGGATGATCCTCTTCAAATAAAAGTTACAATTTTCTGCCAAAAGCGAATTTTCTGGATTTGGATCCAACCTTAATTTTTGGTTCGAATTTTTTTAACCCAAGCATACTCAGGGACAACTGTGCCAAATGGCTGAGCTGTGCCCTTTTTATTTCCGGTGAAACCGGAAGTGCCAAAAAAAATCCTGAAATACCCAGTATATCGGACACTAAAAAAAAGATAAAAAAAAACTTGAAAAAATAAGATTGAGTTGCCTAAAAACCGAATTTATTTTTCAATCAAAAAAGCTAAATATATATATATATATATATATATACACGGTGTCCCACGGTAGACAAATCAGTCAAACTGTGGTGTTATTAACAAAGATATCAACATGAAACTTTTACCAGTCAATATGGACCTAATTATCTTCAATTGACCCAAAACAAAAGCTTTCTACTCCTTTTTGGTTTTGAGCTAGAGCTCCACACATGCACTTTTAAAAGCATAACAATACTTTCAAATGCCAAAATTAAAAAAAGTAACAATTTTTCTTTATCATATGATAGTTTTTTTCACTAAAAACAATAATTTTCGATTTAAATTCTTAATTTTATAAAACCTTAAAAAAGGGCAATTGCATAATGGAATGACCCCGCTATGGCAAAAGAGTAGGATGCCTTGAAATTAAATTTTTTAAATAAGTCGTATATGATGACAATAAATGTCAAATTTGATTTTACATTATAATCAAAAAATTAACAAAGCAAGATTTTTATAAAACCAAGTTTTGAATGCCAAAATGATAACTTTAGAAGTAAAGAAAGAAATTATTTTAACTTATGGAGAATGTGCTCGAAATTTAAGAGAAACAACGAGAAGAATAGTAGAAAAGTTCCCCGATGATAGTATTAGTTACTTTAGCGTACGAAGAATTGTTAATTTATTTTTGGATACTGGAGGAGTGAGGGACATAAAAAAAGTTTGCGAAAGTCCAGTAACCAAAGATCCTGAAACTATAACTATAATTCAAGAAGCAGTTATCAATGATCCCCACACGTCTACAAGGATCATCGCAAGGGAACATCATTTATCACGCACATCAGTTAGTAGGGTTATTAAAAATTCTAAATTACATCCGTATAAATTATGTCTTAATCAAGAGTTAGATGGGAGGGATTTTGAAAATAGGGTTTGATTTTGTGATGAACTTTTGGAATTAACAGGGGATGACGAGGACTTTTCTACCAAAATTTTGTTTAGTGACGAATCTACATTTATGGAGTTGTCAACAGGCATAACATGCATTATTGGTCTGTTGAAAATCCGCATTGGGTTAGGCATGTTGACAACCAGCGGATTTGGTCTTTAAATGTTTGGGGAGGGATACTGGGGGATTCGGTTATTGGACCTTACTTTTTTAATGGGCATCTAAATGGGAATATGTACCTAAATTTTTTGCGTGATGAATTACTGGAACTTTTAGAAGACGTACCACTAAATTTGCGAAATTACATAATTTTTATGCAGAATGGGGCTCCTGCTCATTTTTTTCATGAGGTGAGGACTTTTTTGGATGAGACTTATAATACATGGATAGGTCGTGGTGGTCAAATTGCCTGGCCAGCAAGATCACCCGATTTAACCCCGTGTGATTTTTTTTTGTGGGGATTTGTAAAGGACAGGGTTTACCGACAAGCTCCCACCACTCCTGAAAATATGCGTCAAAGAATCGTTGAAGCATTTAACGAAATAACACCGGTAATGCTTCAACGAGTCAGACATAATTTTGAAAGTAGGCTTTTTATGTGTATTCAGGAATGGGAGAACTTTTGAATATTTACGAAACGACTATGACTAACTACTTTACAAAAAGACAGATAGATACACAGACAGACTCAGACATCTAAACAAAATTAAATTGCTTTATCGTGTTAAAAATGGGGGCTTCTTATGTAGACGATGTGGGGAAGAGGATCAATGCAGATACATATTAACTTGCTGCTTGATTTGAATCCATTTGAATCGTGGAAGACTCGCAAAGAATAAGAATTATTTGCTAATAATAGATTTTGTGAAATGGCATTTATATTCCCATGATTCTCTGAAGTTAGATGCGTAATTTTGAACTTTTTTCATCAGAACTGGAGTGATTTGGGAAAACCTAAGGACTAACATGGATTTATTTGAAATATTGTACAAAACAATTCTAATAACACTGAAAATATTCTAGAAAGGCGTAATATTTTGTAGATGTATGGAATTTGACACAATGATGAGTTAATTAATTCAAATATCATAAATACGTCTTGCGTTTCGCATATTAATAAATAATATTAATAATAACAATCAATTTGAAATTTTAACTTATGAGAATTATTCTTAGTATCATTTAACTTTTAATTCCAACCAAAATGTACGTAATTAATTACATAACAATAAATTAATTGACTAAATTGCCCATAATATGACAGTTTTTTTCCTTTGTTCTTCTGTATTTGGTCTAATTTTGGTCTGGTTTGGTTCAAAAAAACAAAACAAACGACTAAGAATAAAAGCACGAAGTAGGACTAGATGAAGTGACCCTAATATGCAGGGCCGGACAGAGCCAGCCCGGGCCCCGGTGCAACTTTTTACTCGGGCCCCTATTTTTTAAAAACATGCAGGCCTGCAGCTAAGGCACTGAGGGCCGAAGCGGCGCCCCCATTCATTAACTAAGCGCCGCAGTCGAAAATTTTTCCAAATTATTTTAATTTCTGACTGTTTTATTTTCATAGTTCAGCAAGCTTAAGTATGTAAAAAATAATAAAGTCTTAGCGCCGCAGGCGAAATCCTTTTCAATTTTGATAGCTCTGGCGCCGCAGGCAATTTTTTTACAAATTTTAAGCTTTTGCAAGCTTGAACTAAAAAAAATACGTAGGTAAATTAGCCCTAGCGCCGCGGGCGAATTTTTTTACAAATTTTAAAACACTAGTAACAGTGCACTATTATTTTTTACAAAAATCCAAAAAGGCTTAAGCGCTGCCGCGGCGAATTTTTTTCTATTGCCCATTTGGAACGAGATCTACTTATTTGCTTATTTTGACTCCTTATCGATCTGGGGGAGTATAAATAAATAAACTGTTTATTAAAAACTTCTGTCGGCGGGCCCCCTTCAAGCCCGGGCCCCCGGTAATCTGTACCCCCTGCACCCCCCTGAATCCGGCCCTGCTAATATGAACCAGCTGCAACTTCATGCAACTGCGAGGGTAGAGGGTTCTTTACAAGCTAATTAATTATGTTTTTTAAAATCTCATAATTATAAAACATGTTTTATCATAAGTTGTCCAATAGGTTTTATAATAACTTGCTTTACCAATACTTTCATTATGATATAGACTTGACTTTGTAAAAAAAACTGCTAAGATTAATCTAAGATTAATCCAATCATACCAATTAAAAAATTTGATTGAGCGCAAAAAAATCAAAATTTATTAGTAATTAAGTAATACAATCTGTAGTATAAAATACCCTAGTCCACAAGGTCCTTACTAAGTCTAAGAAAAAATCTAATTTATAACATTAGATTTGACATTTATTTTTATCGTGAACCTCATATTTGCAAACATTTATTTTCATAGCATCCTCTCTTTTACATTAGCGGGGTCATTCCATAATGCACTTACCATTTTTTACCGTTTTCTAAAATTAAAAATTTAAATAGAAAACTATTGTTTTTAGTAAAAAAAACTATCATATGATAAAGAAATTATATTATTTTTTTAAATTTTGGCATTAAAAAATGTTATTATGCTAAAAAAAAATTCTGTTTGTTGCTCTAGCCTAAAAACAGAAAAAAGTACAACACTTTTTTCTGGCGTAAATTGAAGGTAACTAGGTCTATATTGACTGGTAAAAAATATATTTTAATAGCTTTGATAATAACGCCACAATTTGACTGATTTGTCTACCGTGGGACAGCGTGTATATATATATATATATATATATATATATATATATATATATATATATATATATATATATATATATATATATATATATACTCAGATAGCAGTTAAGGTAAGCTTCGTTATACATAGAGTGAAAGGTGGAGTCCTTGTGTATATTTCGTGTAAACCACTATACACATAAAGGGCAAGACGACATTCCACACATGTAGCAGTTAGGTTGAGCTCCTTTGACGTGTATTACCATACCTCAGGTACGGTATTACCATACCTTAGGTATGGTAATACACAGGTATGATACCTGTAAACAAAGTAGGCTCCGTGTATTGGGTATTTTAGGCAACCTGGGCTCTTTGCGGCGTTGTCATGTCTTTTTTTAGTAAAATATTGATTGAGGCAACGGTAGTCAGCAATATTTTTAGTCTGGGATGATCGAGGGTAATGTTTGTCATTTTTAAAAAACGGCGTTTAAATCTCAAATAGTCAAATTTACGATTGGAGACTTGGCACTTCTGGACAAGTTTTTAATTATAATATACATGGTGCTTTTAATTATTTTTATCTTCTAAATAACAAATAAATGTACCCGTGGAACTAACACTACTACTATTACTTCTACTACTGCTACTACTACTAGTACCACTACTAGCACTACCATTACTTTTTTTTTCGGAAGGAGAAAATCTTTCTAAGACACCTTTTGGTAGTGTGCTACTACTACTACTACTACTACTACTACTACTACTACTACTACTACTACTACTACTACTACTACTACTACTACTACTACTACTACTACTACTACTACTACTACTACTACTACTACTACTACTATTACTACTACTACTACTACTACTACTACTACTACTACTACTACTACTTTCACTACTATACTACTACTACTATTACGACTACTACTACATTAAAAAAAACTATATAAACTCTAAATTATTTGTAGGGTGCTTCTTAAAATGCGAAAATTTGAAATGTTAACGGGCTACCCCCTCATTTTATTTTCCCCTATAAAAATGCTTCAGACCAATATTTGCCAAAATCTAACAATTCCTAGAGGTCGCTACCAGGAAAAAAAATTTTTCTTGTAAAATGCATATATTTTTTCAAATATTATTGGGTTGTCAGTTTAAACCCACCTTTTAATAAAACATTTGATACCTTTTTTCTTAAACGGGTTGCTTCATTCTCTGTTTGAGCTTCTGACATCAAATCATCCATCGTCTAAAACCACTTGTGAAACTTCTGGCTCTGTTTTCTCGTACTCATATCCTAATTCTTGCACAAAATTACTGCTAAATATGGGCTGGAAGATAACCCAAACGTAACGGTATTTTAAAAATTCGTATTTAGCAATATCAAACCCAGCACTTGGTCTCCACAAAATTTTAAGAGGGTTAAAAAATAAAAAATTCAAAATATTTAAAAAAAACATTTTTCTGTAAAACATAAAAAACACGTAAAGGGGTGTTACCCTTGGATTTGATGAAAATCCTTACCCACAAAGAGCGTTAAACTACCCCACAAGGTCCAAAAAAAGTAGTAAATCATAAAGTATCTCAAGAAAAATTGAGAAAGGGATCCAGTCAGTTATGTTTAATAAAATTTGAGAAAATTTGGTATAAAATTCAATTCAAGTGCCCCTAGTTAACCCTTTGTTTAAGGGGATGTTTAGCTTCTAGAACAATAAATCTTGCTTTTTGCACAAGTTCATGACCAGACAAAAATTTTGAGCACTTATACGTTACATTTTATCAATTCCAATCGAAGTCACAGATGTTTGAAAAAGAGGCACTGTTTCTTCTTCCTACGCCAAAGCGTTTAAAAGCAAAATATGGGCTTTAACTGTCATTTTGACAGGTAGGTTGATTGGTGTTGATATAAAGGCCAACCGTACCAAGTTTCAAGTAAAATGCAAAATATGCACCACTCATAACTTTGTTGCTTATAAATGTATTATTTTCCAACTTGGTATGAATTTTTCTATTAATAATAAGTAAAATGCTTAGATACTTATATAATAATAATTAAAAAAAAAAAAACATATTCTTGTTTCGTTTTTTAATTGTTAACACTAATATAAACACCACATAACACTAGGTTTTTAGAGTTAAACTTTTGTTTTCGACAAACCAAAGTTTTTCTATATGTATCGATTAGGCATGACTCTAGGAACATTTTAGGTGAAAATTAAAAAAATCTATCTGCTCTTTTTTTAATTTGATTTTTTTTGTGCGTTTTTAACGTATAGATACGGAATATTTATGCTGGAGTTGTTAAGGATCCAAAAAGTAGGACATCTTATATGTAATTTTAAAGGTTTTTTCATGTTTCATACAATGATAATTTGCAATCAGAAATCGGTTTACTGAAACTCGAGCACAAATAGTTAAATAATTTTAATATTTGTAATTTTTCAAAAATAGGCATTAAGAAAAAAGTGATATAAGACATGTAATAGCTCATTTAAAAGATTTTTTTATGCTGATTATGTTCATGTTAATTTTTTTTAAATCATAATTTTAATTATGGTCATATATTTAGTTTTTTTGGTAAAAACTACTACTGGAAAAATCTGAGAAAGGTCTTATTACATATCATTTTAAACAACATTTAATGACAATTAAAACAAATTTTTACTTTTTAAAATTGTTTCACTACTTTGGAAGATATTGGACTCGAAAAAAAAAATAATGACAATTGTTCTTTCAAAAATCCTATACATGGGTTTATTTATTACGTAATTGTAATAAATATACATATTTTCATTA
Source organism: Brachypterus glaber (assembly GCA_958510825.1). Lineage (NCBI taxonomy): Eukaryota > Metazoa > Arthropoda > Insecta > Coleoptera > Kateretidae > Brachypterus > Brachypterus glaber. The sequence goes on along the minus strand of OY294045.1, from coordinate 33,056,825 downwards.
ATATTGATCATGTAATATCCGAATTACATAATATTTTCAAAAAAATTAAATTCATGCTTTTCTTTCTGGTCCAATATATTCTGAAATACTAAACCGATTTTAAAAAGTAAAACTTTGTTTTGTCAATAAATGTCGTTTAAAATGATATGTAATAAGTCTTATCTCAGATTTTACCAATAGTTATTTTTATCAAAAAAATAAATATATAAGCATAATTACAATTATATAAAAATTGAAACCGTCACAATAAGCATAAAAAACTTTCAAATGAGCTATTACATGTCCTACATTACTTTTTTCAAAATGCCAATTTTTGCAAAATTACAAATTTAAAAAAAATACCTAGAGGAAATGCGCCTAATTTCGGATGGTTTCCAAATTTCGGATAGTAGTGTATTTAAGATACTGTCTGCAAAGGTAAACAGAAACCTACTTTTATGTGAAGCCAAAAGCCAAACTAAATCTGTCCTGTAATATGATAACGGTAGAGCTTCTCCCCTTTAAATGGCAGCACAAATCATTTATATTGCAAATGGCAGTTTTGTGCTCAGTTGCATTATTATGCTTGTTTATTTTATAAATAATCGTTATAAAAGTTCGTGATTCTGTCTTGGGTAAGTTATGATGTTAGTTAAGTTGATCCACTATTCATAATTAAGCAATTTGAAAACGTAAACATTCTACAAATTTCTAATCTAAAAAGCTGAAAGTTGCCTAATTTCGGATAGACCATTTTTGTGCATTTGATTCACAATTTCGGATATCCGCAAGGTAATTATTATTCAGGATAACCAACCATTAATTATTATTTTTATAAGGATACAACAAACTAAGATAAACAATTTTGAAAAAACGAAAATTACCTAAGATACTAAGATATTCGAAATTGGGAATCTAAAATTATAGTTCCTATAGTATTTCGTAGAAAATCGCTTAATGATTAAATTACGTCTTAAATGTGAAGGAATAACAAGAAACATAAGCAATGGGATCCAGATCCACTCTTGAAAAAATTTTTTCGGATATGTCCGAAATTAGGAGCCCTTTTTCAAATGCACAAAAATGCGCTGATTTTTTTTAACCGTGTTTTTTGGAAAAAATAAACTGTAATAAAATTGCTTTTATAATTAATCATGGTTCGCTATAATAAGTTTCGGATATCCGCAAGGTAATTATTATTCAGGATAACCAACCATTAATTATTATTTTTATAAGGATACAACAAACTAAGATAAACAATTTTGAAAAAACGAAAATTACCTAAGATACTAAGATATTCGAAATTTGGAATCTAAAATTATAGTTCCTATAGTATTTCGTAGAAAATCGCTTAATGATTAAATTACGTCTTAAATGTGAAGGAATAACAAGAAACATAAGCAATGGGATCCAGATCCACTCTTGAAAAAATTTTTTCGGATATGTCCGAAATTAGGAGCCCTTTTTCAAATGCACAAAAATGCGCTGATTTTTTTTAACCGTGTTTTTTGGAAAAAATAAACTGTAATAAAATTGCTTTTATAATTAATCATGGTTCGCTATAATAAGTTGTATCTGGTTATATAAAAAAAATATCAAAAAGTAATACCGAGTATTAAATATTGAATACATTGTAAATGGTATCCGAAATTAGGCGACTTTCCTCTATTTGTGCCCCATTATCTCTAGTAAACCGATTTTCCATTGCATTGAAGCCTGTAGAATGAAAATATGCAATAGCCACTTTGGTCAGTTTGTGAACGAACGAAATACACTGCACAGATAACAAAAGTTTTCTATTTTTTTACACTTCCCCACCTCAACGTCAAATTTATATTATTTTGTGCATAAATATTGAACATTTTACATGATAATGATGAATAATTATAATTAGTCTTAAAACGATATTACACCTTGTATTCATTATTGGAACCCTTTTGTGCAAAATTTACAAAATTAATTTTTAAAAAATATTGAAAATTTTATCTTTAAAGAAAACAAAATCTGAAAAAAATGAAACATAAATATTGCATGGTTAAATGGAGAAGGTTAGGCTTTCTAAAATGACATATCACAAGACCTAAAGTGGCATTTAAAATATTGGCCCCGCCTTACCGAATAAAAACTTGAAAATTATAGCAAATGATAGTTTTTGTTGTGTTATATAAACATTCCAAATTTAAAGTTCATCCTTTTCAAAAGTTACGGAGGCTGTACCAGTTAAATAATAACCATGTGTCAAAAGAAGTATTGCTTACGAATTATCTCCGTAACTATAAAAGATCATTCGTGAGGTGATATCATCCTGATATAGTCGGTGTAATAGTTAAAATACAATAAAACTTGGTGGATATTGTCATACAACGACAGACTTATTTGTTGAAAAATAATAAACTAATTAAACGCCTGATGCATTTCGAAAAAATTGCAGTTAGAGACTGAGCATCAACGGGAACTAAAAATTGCAAAAATAAAAATTTTAATAACTCAGGGGAATTCTACATCAAAAACTATATAAAAAAGTTCCCATAGACACTGTAAAAAGCAAATCTGAATATTCAGATACAAATGGATAGGAAGTTATTATCCTATACAATTGTGCTTTAATTTTTGTTAAAAATACGCAACATTTTATATCCCTATCTGAATATTAAGATACGTGACATTAAAACTACGGCTGCAATGATCTGTATATTTTTTAGTGGAGAATAATTTTTAATGGCAAAGGGCTCGAAAAATTCAGATGCATGTCAATAAAAATTAATGCTATGTTTGTATTTTTTACTGGCAGCAATAATTACTGGTCGGATTGAAGTATTCATTTACCAAAAGCAAGCAAAAATAAAAATAAAAAATTAATTATTTTTTAAAGTAAATAGACACTTTAAACTCTATTTTACTAACCAGTCAGGTCATGTCGAGGCTTTTTTTTACATAGTGATTTACTTTGAACATAAAAAAAAATTGCAAATAAAAAAAATGGAAAAAAAAATTTTTTACAATTTTTTTTATGTTCCAAGTAAATCACTATATAAAATAAGCATCTACAAGAAAGTCCGGTTAGTGATATCGTCGGCTTACAAGTAAAAGGCACTAAGTCACTTTTTGGCAAAAATGGGATTTTAATGGCACTGTAATTAATTTTTGATGATCTATGTATAGGTAAACCGAACTAACTTCTAGGCGGACTGCCAAGGGAGTTACCTACTATACAAAACGCACCAATTTGATTTTGATTAAAATTTTATCTGGCAATAGGCACTGAGTCACTTAGTGCACTTAGTGCGTTTTACTTGTAGATTATTTTAAATGTTTCTGCACTAAGCGACTTTCTAAAAAGAGTTTATTTATAAAAATATGATTGCTTGAATCATTTATATGATACAATATCGCGTTATTTATTTTAATGTAATAGAGACAGAACAGAGAAACAGATCTTTACCTGTAAAATGACAATACTTTTTACGTGTCCTTTTGATGTGTAGGTAATAATTTAATTTTCATTTGCATTGGTTTTTTTATTATCAGATAATATTTCAAAACTAAATTTCAAGCTTTCACACTAAGTTCAAAGTCTCGGTGCATTTCTGAGGGGTGTTGCACTGAAGTGTTTTATCATTATTAATAATTCATTATAATTATTGACTTTCGGAGATGCTTCTTTGCCGGCACAGCTGATGGCCTCTGAAAACTGTCTTAGTTCTGGCATTATAAGCAGTTTCATATAATTAATACTAATTAATTATTATTATTAATTTTGGAAACGTTCTTTAAACAATCAAAAAGTCCAAACCCTTCTTTTAAAAATCTAGTTTTTGAAAATGTATGTAAACATCTTGTTTTCTACTTTATAGTTATAAATTACGTTTAATTAATAGAAGGGTTTTAATTTTAAATAGTTGTTTTTTATATTATTTTATTGACTTAGTGCTCTTTACTTGTAAGCCGACGTCGTGGGCCTACAAGTAAAAGGCACTAAGTCCATGTATTTTTTCAAATTTAGTTGAATTAAACTACTTCAATTTTTCTTTATTTAACTGTAAATGAGACATTATTATGTCCAAACATGTCATTGCAATTTGCGGTAGTTTTTTTCCAAAAACAATTATTACAAAAATTAAAAAACAAAAATGAAAGTTAAATTTGTCAATATCTCAAAACCATGTTTTTGGACTTAGTGCTATTTACTTGTAAGCCGACGATATATGGTTCAAATGGTATATTTACTTTAAAAAATAGCTTTTTTTTATTTTTATTCTTGCTTACCTCCGATAAATGAATATTTCTATCCAACTAGTATTAATAAATATTTTGTGACAGCAGCGGAACAGAAAAATTCACTTATCAAGTACATTGCTAATATTTTTATGTTATTTTTTTAAATCTATTTCTTAATCATACTATTTTTTTTAATATAAAGTATTATATCAAAAGTAAATAGTTTGGTGGTGGGTAAAAATAGCAACTGAAAGATTACTGTTTAAACAATAATTTACTTTAAGTAAAAAAGTAGAAAAAAAACTATCTAAAAGTATAATTTATAAAAAAAATATCTATAATACTTATATTATAAACAAGTACCAAAAAAGGAACAAAAAACTACAATATCTACATAAAAAAACTAAATATAATACTTATAAAAATGTACATAATAACTTAATTATAATACTATATTATATAATATACAAGTTTTTCCCATTGTTTCAAGGAGTCAAAAATTTATGTGACACTTTTAGAGGGTTCCCCAAAAAGTCCAAACACTTTATGACACGGGGTGGATGGGTGCAAGCTGGTGTGACGTGACAAAGTATAGGTATAGTTATGTAATATTTTTAGTTTTTTTGTACATGGTTTTTTAAATTTTACCTTTGTGGCAAGACAGGGGTAGGAGGGTTACTGATTGTGACACTTTGCGACAAGAGGGGGAAGGGGGTAATATAAGTCCAATAAATGTGTGACATAATATATGGACATCCCCTTATGGTACACTTTAGAAAATATGTGTTCATAGGAAAAGTCCTTAGCTAAAAAAAGATTACATGAAATGATAGCCTTTATCAATCCTAAGGCATGTGCAAAAATTCGTTATTGCGGTTTATAGGGTTTCAGAAATGTTAAATAAAAACTTTTTTTTAGTATCCTTAGAAGGGTCGTAGCTCTTTCAGGTCTCATTTCCGGACCAACCTTTATAGGAACTTTTTTTCATATTTTTTAAAGTAGAATCACCTCTTAAATTTCTCAAATTTATTTCTAAATAACCCTGTTTATATCAAAATATCCTTTTTATGTACTTTTACCAAACCATCTTAGTCTATCAATAAAGCTTAAAAAAAGTTATGCAGAATAAATTCTAGGGCAAAAACATAATAAGCAACCTGTCGAATTTCGGACGCCGGAGTTAAAATAACTTTATTAAAATAACCTAGAATAATATAAAGTTTAGATCATATGCAAAACCTCCTTACTATAGCCTAAATTTGTTGAGTTATTAAATAAAAACTTTTCTGGAGCTCCTTTTGAATGGGCGAGCCCGAGACCTTATACTATCTATAATTAAAAAAATAAGTGTTTTGATATTATTTTAAGTTATTTATAGTTATTTATAGTTATTTTTTTAGTTATTTTGCTTTCGAAAGGGAATTTATCTGTCCAGCTAGCTGGAAATAGATTGAATTAGTAAATATTGTAGCATTATTAGGTGCATTTTTTATTTTTTTGACTTAAAAAAAATGTACACGAGAAACATACCACGGTGCGGTGGTGCGACGGTTTAAATCAACTGTAAATTACCCCATTTATAATTCTATATGTCGCTTCTATGAGACGTTAGGATATGTATTCCTATGTATTTTGAGGCGCTGAATCCGAATTTAAAAATAGCACCTTATCCCATTAGTTTTGGAGATAACCTCGAAAAACTTTCCTTTAATTTACTCGAAAATAACGTTTTTTGAGGTTAATTCCAATAACAATCCGGTGCTATTTAGACATCAAATTGATTTAGCGTCTCAAAATACATAGAAGTACAGTGGTCTTCAAAAAAAATCTTGATCTTTTTTTTTGTGACTACCTACATGTGTGGCCATAAAAGGAAAAAAAATCAAGAATTTTCTCGAAGACCATTGCGTTTCTATGTATTTTCAGGAGCTGAATCTAAATCTAAAATAGCACCTTATCCGATTAGTTCAAAAAATTTTTTTTTATACTCGAAAATAAGTTTTTTTGAGGTTATTTTGACCTCAAATTCGGATTTAGCGCCTCAAAATATATAGGAATACATTGGTCTCCTAAAAAAATCGGGAACATTTTTTTATTTAGTTTGGCTCTTTAACACAATAATTATCATAGATATATCTGATAACAAAATAAACAACTTCTCCGAGGTAGTAAAAATTTGAACCCTTGAAAATAGAGGCTTCATGCACCAACTGGAAAATTATAAATGGTTTAAACTTAAACAATTACAGCCACAATTCCATCCTATTATAATTTTTGACATGTTTTTAATAAATTTTCCATCGCTCGTAAACCGCGATAAGCTTATCCTCACAACACGATTCAGCTATACAAAAACAAATATGATGTGTTTTATATGAAAGCAGCGATCAATAAAACTCACCCGTATAAAAACACTGCCATACTTGCTTGATTCAAAAAATTTAAAAAATATACCTAGGACCTAAAATGGTCTATACGGTGAAAACTGAATTGGATCTGATCAGGTCCGTAAATTGACCTTATGCAAACAAATCTAAAGAGACCTGCTTATAGAAGATAACATGATTTTTTCTACGACCATATTTGTGGAGCAGATATGCAAAAACCGATAAATCCATGTTATCCAATTTTGATATATTAGCAGAAAACTTGTACAGCGTAATCAAAAAAAAATTTAAAAATCCTAAAACTTTTTATAGGTCATGTAATATGTAATGCCTAACTTTCGATATTATAACTTTTTTCGTACTCTTTTCTTTTATTTATCGGTTAAATAAAAACATAAATTTATCGGCTCGTTTATAGGTTTTTTCCTGAATTTCTGATTCTAAGTCAAGTAGTAGATTATGCTACCGCGCACCAGTCACTTACCTTATTTTGTTTAATAATTTTGGATTCAAAACAAACTAAATAACACAAAAAAAATATTTATATTATCCGTGCATTTAACAAAAATATACACTTCCCTAGTCAAAGAAATTAATCATCAAATTTATATTGAAAACAACTATATAAACTATGATTGGCCTATTATTTGGAAAAATTGCAATCATTTCCACAAAATGGAAGGTAGCCTTATACAAAGTCGTAAATAGTATCTACCCCACTGGTTCCAAAAGAAAAAGACACAATATGGATGACAGTGACCAATGTATTAATTGTAACGTAACTGATAATTTAATCCATAGAATAAGTGAGTGTGGACCTAAAAAAGAAATATGGACCTGAGTTGGGAATATAATCAATAAACACCAGAATATTAAGTTAACTAGAGCACTGGATAGGTAGGTGGGTTGTTTAAGTGGTTCCGTAGGAGAGAACCTACATAGCCACAACTTCGGATCATAAGAAATTTTCCTAGAAACCAAACATGTAGTTGCTACTGCAAAAACATTGTTGAAATCAAGTCTGTTATACACCAAACATTTGCGCTAACTACTGACATTAAAATTCTTTGACATCAACCATGACAATTACATTATTTTTATCCAAATGTTCTAATAAAACAGTTTTAAAGGTGTTTTGTTCATAAATTGCTTAGAAGATAGATACTGTGAATTCTGTCTACAAACGGTTATGTTTAAAATTATAGTTCTAAAATGTTTATTACTCATTCGCACGTGACTAGCAATATTTTTGTATTTCTTTACTAAATAGCACCACTATTTTATTTAAACTAATATAGTTTATTATAAACTAATGTATTATTATTTTATATTTTTTATTATTATAATTACTGCTAAGTATCAATTTATGATTTAAAACTTTGATTTAAATTTATGGGAGGCATAGCGTAATTGCTAGCGCGTATGTATAGCAAGTCTACTAGCGTGAGTTCGATTCTCACTGGCGCCGATTTGCCTTTTTCAGTTAATTAATAATTTAAATTTGGCGAAGGCGATAAGTGAAACGGACAATCCCTAGAAACTGGTTCGAAAGTCAGTATAAGCCGGTGGTTCCCTCTACTACTAGCCCACACAAGTCCTGGACTTAGGGGATACTTAATTAAGTAGAATAGTACGAGGTTAAACAAACAAACAAACAAACAAACAAATATTTTGAAAGATAAATCTCTTGATGCAGTTTTTGGTAATTTGGTAGATCGTTTATAAGAATCTAATTCATACCTAGCCATACTCCTTTAGTTTAGAAATAAAGTAAAGAAAAGCTTTTTTACCTAAAACAAATACATAATTTTAATTCTTTAACCAAAGCAACAAAATATTACCAAAATTCACTATTGATTAGCTCTGTACACCCAAAATATAAAATTACACCATTTCAAAGTTAATTCATCTTCTTAAATAGCGTTTATTCGAAAATATTAAGAAATTTGATTCAAACTGTCATTTTCTTTTATTGTCAAAATTACATGACAAATAGAATAACAATTAAGGGGTAGTTCTGATTTTTTATTTCAAAAAATAGATTTTTCTATTTTGCGACTCTTATAAGCTCATAATCACAAGCATTTTGCGTGTTCTTATAGGACCATAAGAGGTCTGTACTTTTTGTTCTTTTGGGTTGGCAACAGACCTGGCCTATCGCTTGACGTTTTCCGTGCAAATGTCAATGTCGCTTTAAAGTTTAATTTTCTACAAAATTTTGTGTTTAGGTTATTTTTACTATGTTAAAATTGTGGCTTGGTTAATTGCAGTAAAAAAGAGAAGAGATGACTATAAAATATATCAAAATATCATTTGTTCTTAGAATTTTAAACATGGTGTAAACTGTAATGCCAATCCAAAACAAAAATCCCTAAATCAGTCATCAATTGAAATGTAAGTTTTTTTAAATTTTAGAGCAAAATAGATAAAATTGTATAAAGCACTCGTTTCATAACACGTTTTTAGCGCACTAGTACTTTAAAAAACTCGCAGCAAGCGGCTCGTTTTCTAAACTTGTACTCGTGCGCTAAAAACGTATGTTATGAAACTAGTACTTTAATATACTATTTTTTTTTTTGCTTTTTTATACTTCTCAATATGTGTAGAATACGATTCTAAAATATTTTGACGAAATTTGTCTTGTTTAAAAAGTTATACATATATACTTTAAAAAATATACATAAAAAAATAATAAAATTATAAAATTTTAAGGGGTGATTCTACATCATACACCGTAAGGGAGATACGCCCCTTTGAAAGTGGCTAAAAATTCGGTTTTTATTTAAAAAAGTCCAAACTCAGGAACCCTTTGAGATACAACAAGGGGGTTTTGCATGTGCATGTGTCTTAATAAGGCCTATCTTCGTATGTTATTTTTTGGAATTTATTTTAACCAGGGGGCCTTATCAGTTTTTTGCCCCAAACTTTTTTGTGTATCTTTTTTGATATTTTGTAAAAAATAAAGATTCCTGGAGTAAAAATACATAAAAAAATTCATGTAGTATAACACTGTAGGAGCAACCGTTAAAAAAAATGCAATTAAGGGGAAGTTACATTCTGTGCCACCAAAAATGTTACTTTTTAAAAGGCTATTACTCCTTTAATATTAAATTTAGTTGTTTCGCTTAAGAATACTTTTTTGCTGAGTTTTTACTGCACAATCGCCCTGCAGAATTTAAATTTTATTGGTGCTTTTTTTGTATACTCTAGGATATAAAAAAACACTTTAAACGTGTTTTTCACAAAATGTCATTTTTCAAAACGGTTCCAGCGATTAAACAAAAAAAACTATTTAACATATTGACTTAAATCTTTCGGCATTTTGTCGAAAATCATGTTGGCTAGTTCGCTAGTGTAATTTTTTTTTTCAAAGGCTAGTCGTTTATTTTTTATTCCCCCCTTTTTAACCGTTTCATTTTTTTTTCATTTTTTTGTTTTTTTTTGTTTTTTTCACTAAAATACGCCGGGAATTTTTGTTTTATAGAATTTTGACTTATGTTTACACTAGCGAACTAAAGGACGTAATTTTTAACAAGACTGTTTTTTATTTTTATGTTTCGGACCATTGGGGCCGGAGCTATCGCTGGAACTGTTTGCCATGTTATTTTTGAGGTGTCTAACTTCAGCGCGTGCTGCACATTTATTTATGACGGCAAAAAAAACAATAATTTTTGTGAACTTTAAGAGCTAATACTTTGTAAAAAGTTTTCTACATAAAAATAATACAGGTAGTCTTAAAAAAATATATAAAATCGTCAATTTTTTGCCTCAAAAATCAGAACAACCCCTTAATTTTTTTTTTGTTTAAATTATCATCTTGATGAAGAACTTCCTTCCGCCATTTTCGATCTGAGATTTTGTGTATATCGGTAATCTCTTTGTGTAGTGCTTAAACTACCTACCTACCCTAACAAACCTGGTAGTGCTCTAAAGTTAACATCGAATGATTTTTTGAATAATATTGCAATTCATTTTAAGGACCATTTAAAAAAAGAAAATCATAAACACCTGTTAAGAACTGGTAGATATAAATAAATTCAAAATGGAATAAAACTACATAGGTATATTTATTTTTTTTTTAAATATCTAACAAAAAAAAATTATAATTTAAGTTCTATGTAAATATGTATTGTCATATGTATATTTTGTAAATAAAGATTTTTATAAAAAAAACAACTCAAAAGCATTCTAGGAAATATTTCTTAATAATAAAGAATAAAACCCAGTAAATCTTTTTTAGAAACATTAAATATGGACAGCCTGTTCCTCTTCAGTCAGTTGAAATATGGATATATCGGTATTTGCTCGAACTAGTCAGTTTAGTATACCATTTTAAAGGGGCTTGTATATGACGCGGTATAACAAGAAAGTGCTACAAAATTAGTAAGAAAAATATGCAAAAAGTGGATTTATCGGTTTTTGCATGTTTGCTCCACATTTGTAAATACTTGTTTCTGCACTAATTTTTGTTTCGTTAACAAGCCATTAAGCAAACGTGCATAATTTTACGAAGTCACGGTCTAGAAATATGCTGATACTTATTTTTTTTTCAATTTAAAAAATAACAAAAATCCTTTTTTTTAATTATGTTTTTGTAAGATTGACAATATTTTTGTACAGTGTAGTTGCATTTTTCTTAATGATGATGAATAAATTTATAAAAAACTTGGTGTAGTATAACATCGTAAGATTAACCGTTTTGAAGATATAGTAAAATTTTACGCTCCAAGAACTAAAAATTAAAAATTTATTAAGTAAAAACTAAAATGTTGACAGTGGTTTTTGATTTAACATTAAAGATTAAGAAAAAAGATTTCATATACCTTCATCCAAAAATCATTTATAAGGAAGTTACGTCCTTTTAAATAAACATTATACTTTAAAAATAGGTTATTTATGTATAACTTTCTTAAGAATTATTTTAGGATGTATGACACCTTTTTTAAGGTATTAATGTTAAATTACCACACACTAATTAGTTGTGTTCTTGATTTTATATATTTTTTATTTCTAATTTTAGCTTCTTGGTGCGTAAAATGTTACTTTTACATTTACATTTACCTTTAAAACCTTAAAGTAGATATTGTAAAAATATCTCAAATTAATTTATTAAGAATAAAATTTAGTATTAATAATATATCTTTTGGAATAACAACATGTAACAGACCTTATGGTTCAAATGGTTTATTTCTGATATTAATTTATTATATAAAAAGTGATATTGAAATCTTCTAGGGAGATATAAATATAAATATGCTCAAAGATAATGATGTTCAAGTATGTGAGTATCTAGATGTTTTTAATCAACAAGGCGTGTTTCCATATATTACAGTGCCCACTAGAACTACCGGCATCAATAAACCTAGCCTAATTGACCATTTCTTTGTGGGATTTAAGAATGTGAGTTGTTTCTTTGTTTACATGTTTGTTTGTTTGTTTAACCTCGTACTATTCTACTTAATTAAGGATCCCCTAAGTCCAGGACTTGTGTGGGCTAGTAGTAGAGGGAACCACCGGCTTATACTGACTTTCGAACCAGTTTCTAGGGAGTGTCCGTTTCACTTATCGCCTTCGCCAAATTTCAATTATTAATTAACTGAAAAAGGCAAATCGGCGCCAGTGAGAATCGAACTCACGATAGTAGACTTGCTATGCATACGCGCTAGCCACTAGGCTATGCCTCCCATAAAACAATTACAGATCGCTCCGTATTTATTTCAGACAAGTACCACTGATCATGATTCAATATTTCTAAATATAATTTTCAAAATTATAAACCTTCAGAAAAATATAGAGTAACCCATTTATCAAAAATAGATTTTTCCAGATTAAAAAATGATCTAAAAAAATAAATATGGTTGGTCACTTTCGAAAGTAATAACGCAGAGATTTATTATGACATTAAAAAAAAAAAAACAAAAAAAATATTATATATATTTGGATTTCTGTTAGAATAGTAAATAAATATATAATATAAATAATTTAAAATTCGATCAGGCATATGGATTACTTATAAAAACAGCTTTGTCATAACTATTCAGATAATTTAAATACACAATATAAACAATATCGTAATATGTTAAACAATTTAATAAAAAGAACAAAACATGATTTTTATAAAAATGAGTTATCAAATGCTAAAAAAGATATTAAGAAAACCTGGAAAGTGATTAACCAAATTTCTAATAATGAAAAACATAAAAACATAGAAAAGTATAATATAATTGATAGTGAGGGAGAAAATATTGATGGCGAAAAAAACAAGGATAATTATTTTAATAAATTTTTTCAAGAAGAAGGAGATAACATGATTAAAAACAATCGTTATAAAAATCATACACCTTAATCGACAAAAGCTCTAAGGCACATATTGCTCAATCATTTTTTGTACCCACTGTATTGAACAGCTGAAGTGTTCTATTTAAATGATAGGAACTGATTATAACACTTTATGATATATTTTTATAATATTTTACAGTATAGTGACAATCTGATCTGACATCTATCCTTCCACTGACTTTACATAATTTTGACATTAATCTAAAGATTCGTCCCTACATACTTCCTCCCTAGTAAAAAAAGTACATATTTTTACTAATTTAAGTCCAATTTACATAAATTTCTTGTGGATCTTCTGTAAACTCCGTGTATTGTCTTTACAACTAGAGCTCGCACATGACCATCTCGACCTGGATATGTTTTAACTATAATACCCTTTGGCCAAATGTTTCTTGGTAAATCCTTATCGATAATAACAACTACATCATTAACTTCGACTTTTTGATTATCGTGATAAAACCACTTGGTTCTTCTGGTAAGAGTTGGAAGATATTCCTTGATCCATCGTTTCCAAAACAAATCGGTAAAGTATTGCGCCTTTCTCCATTGCTTTCGAGTAGCCAAATCATCCTCATTAAATTTTCCACAAATTGGACTATTGCTTGACGTACCCAGTAAAAAGTGATTTGGTGTAATAGCCTCATCATCTGCGTGGTCCAGAGATACGTGTACCAAAGGTCTGCTATTCACTATATTCTCAGACTCCACAAATAAAGTATGCAAGACTTCTTCTCTCGGTGCTTGCTCTTTCAAGACTGATTTAAGGGATATCTTTACTGATTTAATCAACCGTTCCCAACTGCCTCCCATGTGAGGGGTTTGTGGCGGGATAAAATGCCATTCTATTCCTTGTGTTGTAAGTGAACTTACAATTTTGTTTTGGTTAAGATCTTTTAAAGCTTATCGTAAGTCTTTTTCTGCACCGTGTAGATTAGATCCATTATCAGAGTATAATCTTCTTGGACAGCCTCTTCTTCCTATAAATCTTCGTATCGCTAAAATAGTAGAGTCGGTATTTATAAAATTTGATATTTCTAGATGGACGGCTCTTGTTGACAGGCATGTAAATAAAACACCATACCGTTTTTCTCGTTTTCTTCCGGCTGTTACTTCCATTGGGCCAAAAAAATCCATACCTGTATTGGTAAAAGGGCGAATAAAACTCTCCAGTCTCTGAAAGGGCATTGGTGCCATTTGTGGCTGGTATGGTTTATCTCGTGCATTTTTACAATACTGACAGTGACTCCATATGCTTCTTATTGCTGTTCTAAGGTTTAGTATCCAATATTTTTGGCGTAATTCGTTGACCACCAAACTTTGTCCATTATGACCGGCTTTAACATGATAATAATGCATAAGTAAGCACGTGAAATAATTCTTGGGGTGTAATATTATTGGATATTTAGCATCTCTATTTTGATCTTTAGACATTTCAGTTCTTCCTTTTATTCTTAAAATGTCATCTTCATCCAAAAAGGGCGTCAATTTATAAATCTTACTGTATTTAGGAATAGAGACATTGCTTTTTAAACAATTAATTTCTTCTGGAAAATCTTCAATTTGAACAACCTTAACTCCTCCGGCAATTTGTTTTTCTTTTTGCAAATGACTTCCTTAATTTCAATAATTCTTAAGATCCATGCAGTGGTTCGTATTAATCTTAACCACGATGAGAATCTTTTTATGTCTGGTAAACTCTCTAAAAAACAATTTTGATTTGTGATGACTGCTACAAACTCATTCTTTAATTCGGACTCGTCTAGTTCATCATTTCCATTTCCAATTTCATGTAAAAACCAGGTATTTTTTCTAGTCTTTAAAAAATTGGGACCATTTAACCATCGGCTCTTTTCTGTCCAATCGCAGTTGAAACTGTCTTTTGTTCCCTCATCAGCGATGTTTTCTGAAGTTGAAATCCAATTCCAGTATTTAATATCCGTTATTTCGTCGATCTCACCAACTCTGTGAGCCACAAAAGGTTTATACTTTCTTGCGTCAGATCTTAACCAACTTAACACCGTTTTTGAGTCAGTCCAATAATAAACTTTTTGAAATTTGATGGTATGTTTCTCTATTATGGTTTTTCCAAGGCGGCTTCCCAACAAGGCTGCTTGGAGCTCAAGTCTAGGTATAGATATAGGTCGTAATGGAGTGACTCTTGATTTCGCCATTACAAATTCTGTATGTATAAGACCATTTTCTTCATCTGAGTTTTCTTCTACTCTAATGTACGCTACTGCTGTATAAGCTTTTATACTGGCATCGCAAAATATATGTAATTCAGTTGAGTTATTATATTTTGGTACATAACAACGAGAAATTGTAAAGCTTGTTGCCATTTTTAGCCCTATTAACCACTCAACCCATCTTTCATTTAATTTATTTGTTAGGAAGTCGTCCCATTCTAAGCCAGCTCTCCAAATATCTTGAAAAAGTATTTTTCCTTTTACAGAAAAGTTTACCAAGAATCCTAAAGGGTCAAAAACAGACATTACTATTGATAATACTGTGCGTTTTGTACTTTTTCGTTTTCCATTAATAATATCATCAATATCTCCAAAATTTAGATTGAATTTAAATTTATCGGTGTTTGTATTCCAAAATAGGCCCAAAATTTTCTCGTTTGGCAACTCTTTTTCCAGATCCATGTCTTTAACTTCTTTTGATCGTTACTTATCTGGTATGTGAATTAATAATTCTTTGGAATTGCTGGTCCAATTTCGTATTTCAACTTCTATAACTGATTTTACAAGGTTTTTCGCTTCTTCTAGGCTGTCTACACTATCAAGATAGTCGTCTACATAGTGTCTTTTACAAATTGCTCTTTTTGCATTTGGGTGCTCATTACCAAATTCTTCTGCGTTTTTTCTCATAACATACGTAGCTATAGCCGGCGAAGAAGTGGCCCCAAAAATCATAGCTATCATTTCATTTACTTCTATAACTCCATCATTTCTCCAAAAGAACCTTTGGGCATATCTGTCCTCTGGTTTTATAGATATTTGATGGAACATCTCCTTTATATCAGCGGTAAAGGTAATTCGCTTTTGTCTAAATCCAAATAGTATTTCCAAAAGAGAATTCAATAAGTCAGGTCCTTTCGGAAGCATATCGTTTAGGCTCACATTATTTACCTTTGCTGCTGCATCGAAAACCAGTCTTAGTTTTCCTGGCTTTTTAGGATTAAAAACTCCAAAATGGGGCAAAAACCAAGTTTTAGGATTATCCAAATTTACTTCATCTGTATTCAATTTTACTGCGTATTTCTTATCTACATATTCTCCAATTTTCTGATTATATTCTTTGGCAAATTCTAAATTCATTTTCATTTTCGTCTCTATACCTTTTAGTCTACTAGTTGCAATATATCGTGAGTCTGGAAGTTTTAGTATATCTGTTTTCCAAGGAAGGCCTATCTAACATCTGTTATTTTCATTTCTTCTTAAACTATTTTTCATAATTTCAAGGAATCTTTCATCTTCTTTGGAAATAAGATTATTTTCTAACTTTACCCCTATATTTTCTAATTTAAAACTTTGCTTAATCATCTCATTTAGGTAATTATCTTTCTGGTTTACATAAAATATTAGGTTTTCATCAGCTCTACCTTTAAAATGCGTCGAGTTTCCATGAATCAACCAAACCCAATTTTGTACCTGAAGCCACTGGTGCATTTTTAGCAGAATCAAGAACTTCACGGCTTATAATTAGGTCTATATTATCGTGTCCGATTAATAATTCTGGTTTGGCATTGGTTAACGAAGGTATATTTAACATTATTGCGCAAAGATGACTCAATTTTTTTGCTAAATTTTTGCAGTCAATACTTTGAGCGGGAAGGTTAAGATTTGACACTGTTCTTACATTTTCTAAAGTGTATTTTTCAGATGTATTTTTACCTTGAATTTTGAACTTTACTCTTCTTGAATTGCTTTCTATATTTGTTATTGAATTTGTCCATCGCATTCTTAATGGATCTACAGGTCCTTTTGCACCTATTTTATCCGCTAATTCACAATTTATCATAGTAATTGTAGAGCCTTTGTCCAGTAAAGCAAATGTTTGGACATCTCCTTTCGGGCCGGTTAACTTTACAGGCACGACCTTTAATAATACTTCTCTGTCACTTTTTATTAGTTGGTAGTTTACAGCTTCTTCAGCTAGAACCTCTTCTGAGTCCTGGTAGTTTACAACTTCTTCATTAATTACTTCCTCAAAATCTTTGTGCAATAATACGTGATGCGTCTTATAACATCCATTTACTCCACATGGTTTCTTCTTTCTACAAAATCTAACTTGATGGTTACCATTTAAACAACAAAAGCATATTCTATTTTCTTTGGTCCATTCCCATTTTTGATCATTTGTTAAATCTTTAAAAGAATTACAGGATTCAATTTTATGGTTGGTTGATTTGCAGTATGTACAACGTAGGCTGTTTATTTGTGTACTTTCTGTCGTAGTGGCTGTTCCAACATATTTCTTCTTCTTATCTGATGTATCAGAAATATAGACAACATTTATTGCATCTGCAATTTTAACCATCCAATCAGAAATATCTATAATGGTTATGTCTTCTTTGTTTAAAATTAAAACTTGTTGCCCCCATTGTAGCTTTAAACTTGGTGTTAGTTTTAATACTATCTCTTCTAATAGTTGTGGGTTTAAAAGATATGAATGCTTGTTTAGAATTCTGAGAGTTATTGATAAATTTTGAACTTGTATAGAAAAATCTAGTAAACCTTCGAAACTTTCTTCTCGTAAGTCTGGGAATTTTCGTACTTTATTAATGAGGTCCCTGATTATTAGTTCTTTCTTTCCAAAGCGCTTTTCTAAAATCTCTATTACCTTGTCTACTTCTTGAGTAAAATTTAACAAAGCCTCTACAGCTTCTTTAGCTTTTCCCTTAAGACACTTTTGTAGCCTGGACATATTCTCTCTATCAGTGAAACCACATACTATTGTTGTTTCCCTAAACTCAGTGACAAATTGTAGCCATTCGGAGGTTTCCCCTGAAAATGTTGGAAGTTCTTTACTAATAGACTGTCTTGACATGAATTTTTCCACCACATTTCCAGAATTTTTATCGTGATTTTTATTATTTACGATATGAGACGAATCATTTCCTTTTTCTACCATTTCCTTATTAATATCTTAAGGCATAGTAATGTTTCTATGTTGAATTACCTCTCCGACTTCGTTGTTTTGTACCACTTGAATTTCTTTATTACACTCTTCTTGTCTATCTCTATAAGACTGATTTTCAGTATTTTCTACCCATCTCTCTGTCCTCCTTAAATTATTTCCGTCCTCTTCACTATAATGAGACACATGAGATACACCATCTTCAAACTGCTCTAATATTTCTTCCTGAACTAACTGAAGTTCAGCATTAATAACTCTTGTATCTACCTCTAATTGTTCTGCTCTACCATTTGCGTTTAATTCTGCTAGCTTCTCTCTCTCTCTAGTTTATCCTGTTCTGCTAGCTTTTCTCTCTCTAGTTTATCCTGTTCTGCTAATTTCTCTCTTTCTAATTTATCCTTTTCTTTTCTTTCTTTAACTAGTGCTGCTTTCTTTCTTTCTGAATCTAAAACAGCCTGTAACTGTAACCTTCTCATTGTGCTGGAAGTTGTACTTTTACTTTTTGATGAAATTGCATCCAATGTTTTAGATTTTACATTCTGCGTATTTACAACACCCTGATCTAATTCTAACCTCTTCGGAGGTATACCTTTGTTCGGCCTGGAACTTCTTCGGACATCTTCGCTTCGTGCGGACATAATTCTTCCGTAGGTTGGTTCTAAAATTGGCTAAAAACGAAGGACCATGTATTGAACAGCTGAAGTGTTCTATTTAAATGATAGGCACTGATTATAACACTTTATGATATATTTTTATAATATTTTACAGTATAGTGACAATCTGAACTGACATCTATCCTTCCACTGAATTTACATAATTTTGACAGTAATCTAAAGACTCGTCCCTACACCCACCAATGAAAATTAAATAATTTATCACATATCTGAGCTTAAAAATGGTACTTCAGCTGACCCAGATGGTTTATCAACTAAATTAATAAAAGAAATAAGCCATTATATAGCAAAACCTTTATGCCATATAATTAATATTATATTTCAAATTGGCGTAATTCCAGCAGCTTTAAAGGAATCTATAATCACCCCAGTATACAAGGCAGGCGGTAAGCATCTTACAACAAATTATAGACCAATATCTGTTGTCAGTAACTTTAGTAAAATCATGGAGCATTGTATCAAACCTAGGCTATCTAAATAAACTAAAAATATTAAGCAAAAAAAATTTCGGTTTTAGAAAGAATATAAGCACTGAACATGCAGTCACTAAGTTTGCTAAAGTTATTGTCAGTGGAATCGACTCAAATAAAAAATGCTTATCAGTATTTATGGATCTGGATAAGGCTTTTGATAACGTAGACCATCTTCTATTGATAAAAAGATTAGAAAATATAGGTATCAGAGGTTAGCTTTAAACCTATTTAAAAATTATTTAACCCAGCGTCACCAAAAAGTAAAAATTAACAATACCCTTAGTGATTCACTGACTCTCACCAGAGGCGACCTTAGGGGACAGTTCTTGGTCCTATACTATTTTTAGTATATATTAACAGTATATATTCTATACAAAACTTTAAAGGCGAAATATTATCTTATGCAGACGATACTGCAATTGTATTTATTGGTGACTCTGGGGAAATAGTATATTTAGAAGCTGAGGTTGGATTGAAACAAGTTAAAGAATGATTAGATACTAGCCTTCTTAGTCTTAATGTGAATAAAACAATATTCATTACATTCACGTTCAGTCGCTGGGCAGCCGGATGCTAAGTTTAAAAATACATCATGTTGACTGTGGGGTAAATTGTAACTGCTCTTCTATTGAACGCACAGCCAACATTAAATATCTTGGTATTATTATAGATCAGCATCTGAGGTGGAATGACCATGTCGTCGCATTAAACACGAGACTAAGAAGGCTAGTATATCAATTTTATCAAATTATTCTTAACAAGAATCTTTTAATCACGGTTTCTGGAGCCTTAGCCGTATCTATACTAAGATGCTGCATCTGGGGTAGTATGCTTGACACTTTTCTTAAGTGCCTCCAAGTTACGCAAAACACACTGCTAAAAATTGTTCCGAATAAAAATTGCAGGTATTAAACAAATCTTTTATATGAACAAACCCAACTTTTAACTATTGAACAATTATACTTATTATCAAGTTATGTTATGGACACATCAAAATCAAGAACATTTTATAGTACCATCTCACCCTTATCCAACAAGAAATAATACTGGTAAAAACTTGTCACTTCCACTTTATAAAAAAAGAAAATATAAAATTATTAAGAAATAAATCAAAACCAAAAATCGAAATTAAAAATTACATTGTTAGTAACATGTCATTATTTGACAAAATACATAATATATATATATATATATATATATATATATATATAATCATTAATCTCTCTCTGCCCTTCCTCCATCGTTGCATATGGTACAGTTAATAAAGTATTACTTTATCATAAATTATATATTATTGTTTAGTTTTTACTTCTTATATTGTATAAGTTTATTTAATATTTTTAGATTTTATATTAAATATGTAATAATAATTATATTAATTATGATTATAAATTATCAGAGAACGCCGCACACAACCATAGGCTTAGGCGGGTTAATTTGGCTTTGTATTAATCTGTTTTTATTTTTAAAAATAAATTATTCTTATTCTAATTAATGCATCATATGAACCATATTGCTATTTGAGATTTTAAAGTTGGGTTTGCTGGGGGTTAGGTTTTAGAACCTTATCGATTACATTATTAGAAAGCTTATTGCAAATATCAAATTGACCTGCTTTTTAGATTTTTGATATCTCTTACAGTTTTCAAGATAAAGCCTGTAGGAAAGTTAATGGGATACCTGTATATTAGGGTGGTCTCGAAAATTCAAATTGAATATACGAATGCTACCTACACAAAAATTTGTTGCCCTTTATGGTAATATGAATTATCCAAAATTTCAAAATCAATCGAAATACGTTAAGGTACCGCACAGTGGTCCTAAATTTTTTAAACTTACCCATTTTACGAGCTTCTTTAATTTTAAATTAGCCGATTTTGAAATCTTAAACTTTTATCAACTAAAATTGTTGCCTAATTTAAGTCTATTGCTTACGTAAAATTTAAGGTGGATCACAAGTCGTTTAGAGTTGGTACAAGAACCTTAAACCTCAAAAAATCCATAATTTTACTAGCTTTTTTATCCATTTTCTACCCTTGTATCCACATGGTGTAAAAATGTAAACGGGCCCTAGTCTGAAATTGTAGACCTATGCATGTATATTATATATGCAAAATTTTAGGAGAATCGGAAAAAGTTAGGAGGTCGCGCAAAATGGTTGAAAATTGACGATTTTAACTCTTTTTTTACTTTAAAATTAAAAATATATATATGAGATTTTAAGATTACAAATATTTTTATTTTTTTTTGCTCTTATACTGGTTTTACTTTTTTTTAGTTTTTATTTAACTAGAATTTCTAGTTTGTTAGTTTGTTACTATATTAGTTTGTTAGTTAGTTTGTTTGTTAATTTGGTATAGTTATTTATCTTTGAAGAAAATACAATATAATAAAATAAAATAATTCCCCCAACCCCCCCCCCCTCGATGGGGAGGTATACCTCTTTTTCAATTCTTACCAATTGTTTGTGTAAATTTTGTACTGGCGGTTTTTGCACTCACTAGATCTAAATATAAAATATATATTTAAAAAAATGACCCCCACCCCTAGGGGCAATTTAAATGGTTATAAAAAGTCGTTTAAAAATATATTCCATTTTTTATACCCAAACTGGATTCTCATTAAGCTCTTATATCACTTTCTGATTTCTAGTTTATATACATTAAAATGTATAATGTATAATTATATACCGGCTAACACGAGAAGTATTGCCTACGAATTATCTCCATAACTATAAAAGATAACTTTTTGAAATATATATGAACCGTAACCCCCATTTTGGCATCGTCATAAAAAATATCACTTTCGTTTGGAAAGCGGAAAATGCCGTTATTTTAAAGTTTTTTTTATTCATCAACTTTAACGCTAGTTTGTGCTAAGTTTTTAAATAGAACGACCCTTTTCGGGGAAAATTGCCATATTCCGTTGGGATTCAATATAGCTCCCAACGGAATATGGCCATTTTCCCCGAAAAGGGCCAACCCTATTAGGGTGTTTGTACGTTTTTCTTGTAGAGTATACCTGAATTTTTAATTTAGCAAAATCAAAAATAGGTCGTTCCATTTAAAAATTTAGCACAAACTGGCGTAAAGTTGATGAATTAAAAAAAACCTTAAAATAACGCCATTTTCCGCTTAGACCAGAAGTGATATTTTTTATAATGACGATGCTAAAATGGGGGTATTTACGGTTCATATATATTTAAATTGCTCCTAGGGATGGGGGTCATTTTTTTAAATATTATATTTAGCTCTAGTGAGTGCAAAAACTGTCAGTACCAAATTTACACAAAAATATTGGTAAGAATTGAAAAAGAGGTATACCTCCCCAACGAGGGGGGGGGGTTGGGGGAATTATTATTATCGCAGACAGGCAAAGGACTTCCTTTCCGGTCCAAGCAAGTCAAAAACCGCGTGGCTACTAGGAAGAAGCCGAGCCACGATCAGCCAACTCACAGGGATCCTCACGGGTCACTGTGGACTAGGAAGGCACCTGTTCAAGATGAAGGTCGGTAACGACCCCGTCTGTTCGGGTTGCGGGATAGACGAAGAATCGTCCTTACATTTCCTAGGACAATGCGATCGGTTCGGCAGAATACGACAGGAGATCTTCGGAGTGGCAACTCTCCGAAGAGAGGAGTTGCGTACCCTTGTCTGGACAGATATCGCGACCTTTATAAGGAGGTCCGGCAGGTTTAGGCAGGGAGTAGGGTAGATGTGTGTCTGGGACAGCTCGGGGCTGGCAAAAAGGGCCATAATGGCCTAGTTGCCTGGCTTGTAGCCTCCCCACCCTTACTACTACTACTAAGGGGGAATTATTTTATTTTATTTTATTGTATTATCTTCGAAGATAAATAACTATACCAAATTTCAGCTTTCTATTATTAACCTAAGGTGTCCTCCTTAACAAACAAACTAACATAATAACAAACTAGAAATTCAAGTCAAATAAAAACTAAAAAAAAGTAAAAGTATAAGAGCAAAAAAAAAATATAAATATTTGTAATCTTAAAATCTCATATATATTTTTTTAATTTTAATGTAAAAAAAGAGTTAAAATTGACCATTTTTAAATATTTACGGCTCTTGCGCGACCTCCTAACTTTTTCCGATTCTCCTAAAATTTTGCATATATAATATACATGTATAGGTCTACAATTTCAGACTAGGGCCCGTTAACATTTTTACACCATGTGGATACAAGGGTAGAAAATGGATAAAAAAAGCTAGTAAAATTATGGTTTTTTTGAGGTTTAAGGTTCTTGTACCAACTCTAAACGACTTGTGATCCACCTTAAATTTTACGTAAGCGATAATCACAAATTAGGCAACAATTTTAGTTGATAAAAGTTTAAGATTTCAAAATCTGCTAATTTATAAATTTAAAATTAAAGAAGCTCGTAAAATGGGTAAGTTTAAAAACTTTAGGACCACTGTGCGGTGCCTTAACGTATTTCGATTGACTTCAAATTTTGGACAATTCATATTACCATAAAGGGCAACAAATTTTTGTGTAGGTAGCATATATTCAATTTGAATTTTCTCGACCACCCTACTGTATATACTATATAAAATTCTATTTTTCAGCACGATATTTTGGGTAGTTTTTAACAATGTTTTTTTTTTTTAATTTGTGAGAATATCGTTCTTTCTGAGAGAATGCGCCGTGTAGTGATTTATTTAATATGACTTTTTATAGTACTATTCAAGACCTTTAATTTAAGAGCTGGTAAAAGTCTCTAGGCGCCCTGGAACTAAAGTTATAGCATTTTTAAGATTTTGTAATCATCGAGGTATCCAAATATCGGCGGATGACGAAATCTAATTGACCTCGTAAATATAAAAAATAACAAATTTTTTTGCCTAAAAATACAACTTTTTCCCCCTAAAATATAACTTTTTTACTCCAGAAAAAAGATTTGTCCATGACAGGTTTTACCCCTAACCAAAATTTTGATGATTAAAAAAAAAGTCATACCCTCAAAAAAAAAAAAAAACTTTGTGTGTGACAGTTTTTACAAAAGAAAGGAAAAGCAAAAATTTTTACGACTAAAAAAAGCTTTGTACCTTTTTGGTAAAATATAGGTACAACTTTTGTATTTTGGATCCCTACAATATTACAACTTTTTTTTGTGAAATATACAACTTTTGTATTTTGACTGCATAAAATATACAACTTCTTTTGTTTAAATCAATAAAATATACAACTTTTCTAGATGGCTGGTTCACACCTTTAAATTCGTACAGTAGATGCACATTAACAAGTTATTCAAGAAAAAAAAAACATATATTGGGGGATGACGAGGTCTCATTGACCACGTAAATATAAAAAAAATCAATACTATTAGAAGGTGTCGCACCTTTAAATTCGTACAGAAGATGCACATCAACGAGTAGTTCAAAAAAAATGCAGACATATAGGTCTAGTTGACCTCGTAAATAAAAAAACTCATTATTTATTATTAGAACGTGAATTACCTTTAAATTGGTGCAGGAGATGCAAACAAGTAGTTTGGGAAAAAATATACAGACATTTAAATATCGGGGGATAGCAAGGTCTAATTGACTACTCGTTAATGTGTTATCTTCTGTACCAGTTTAAAGGTAACACCTTCTACACTCAGAGAAAAATCGTTATAAAATCAAATAAAAGTCATATGATTTAAAAGAAAACCAATATGTTTTTGCTCCGACAGTGTTTTTTGTTAATTCAAAAAGATATTTTTTAATTTTATAAGCCATTATAAAAATAAAAATATTCATTGTAATTTGAAAAGTGTTTCCTCTTAAATAATTTAAACTTGCAAATGATTTGAATACAAAAACTGGTTATTTTAAAAAGAATTCTTTTAATATATTGATATTTTTCAACAATATAAAGGGAAATATTATAATTTTATTAAGGAAACATTAAAATAAGAAAGCAAGGGACAATACTTTTACTTTAAAGTGAAAAATGGTTTGGTGTAAAAATTGTTTTTTTGAATTAATATTGTTCATAACTGAAACGTAAAGTTTTTACTTTTAATATTTTAAAAGGCAATTTTTTTAGATTAAAATAATTTCTTATTGATTTTACAAGATGGGATTTTTCTGAGTGTACTAGTAACCCTATGAGTATTTATATTTACGAGGTCAATTAGACCTCGTCATCCCCCGATATTTGAATGTCTGTATTTTTATTCTCAAACTACTTGTCAGTATCTATTTAAAGGTGTGACACCTTCTGATAGTAAAGTTATGATTTTTTTTTATATTTACGAGGTCAATAAGACCACGTCATCCCCCGATATTTGGATGTCTGCATTTTTTTCTTGAACTACTCGTTGATGTGAATCTTTTGTAAGATTTAAAGTAACGCTTTGCAATTTTTTATATTTACGACGTCAATTGGATCTTGTCATTCCCCAATATAATACATATTATGTATGTTTTCTTGAACTACTCGTTAATGTGCATCTACTGTATCAATTTAAAGGTGTAAAACCTTCTAATAGTAAAGATATGATTTTTTTATATTTACGAGGCCAATTAGACTTCGTCATCCGCCGAGGCGATTACAAAATCTTAAAATTGCCATAACTTTGGTTCCAGAGCACCTAGAGACTTCTACCAGTTCTTAAATTAAAGGTCTTAAATAGTACTATAAAAAACTTATTAAATAAATCACTACATGGCACATTCTTTCATAAAGAGCGATATTCGTACAAATTAAAATAAAAATTGCTAAAAACTGCCCAAAATAGCGTACTGAAAAATAGAATTTTATATGTATACGTGATTTCGAGGGCGCCATCACCCTAAAAAAATCATTTGTGGACCCCCTCCTTGCATAATTTTTCAAAAGAAGCCGTATTTAAGACTTGCAGCTAGTATCATCCAAATTTAGGTAGCTTTTACCATAATCACGAAAAAAATGTTATACTTACAAAAGTGCGTTTGGGGAATTATGCACAAAAGATAAAAAATAAAATAATGCAAAAATATTTACTAAACACAAGATATTTATGCAGGTTTTTAAAAACTAGATTTTTAAAAGAAAGGTTTTGTAATTTTTCATCGTTTAAAGAACGTTTTAAAACTTTTTTTTTAATTAAGTTTTTACATTTTTTTATAAATATCTTGTTTTATACTTTTTAGTTAAGCGCAACATGTAATTAATAGAAGGGTTTTAACTTTAAAAACTTGTTTTTTATTTAATTTTATTATATATTAGAATGAGGGGGCACACTCAACATTACCCCATCATGAACTTAAAAATAAATCACTTCGCATAACATAACAATAACTATTTAATTTTTAATGAAATTGCATGGATTTCAATATTATATTTATTTTGGAATAATGGGTTAAGAATTATAAATTTACCATTCTAGTTCGTACACGTGCAAAATAATAATCACGAGCATCGATTCAGACATATTCAAATATTGTAAACAACTATTATGTGTCATTTGCCGTTTTTAGCACTGGCCAATTGTTAGACAAGCCCCTCAAGCATGGATGCCAGAGATGTCTCAGAATACCGCCTAATACCCACTGCGCACAGTTACCCTACTTTTCCCTACATAATATAATATTATTTTTACATTTATGCTTTCAGGTTAATATTTATAATTTTATATTATTTTATTTTAAAGTATAATAAATTATTTAAAATGTATTCAGAAAGAATAATATATACGTAAATTATTATATTTTAATATTATATTCTATATTTTAGTATTTTTAAAGAGCAATTTAGCGAGAATTATATTACTGTTTTATTATTTTCATTATTAATTAAAATGAAAATTTGATGTAATTATTTGTATATTTTGTTACTATAACAATATTTAATTAAATCGGGTTTTATTTTTTTAATAAATTTAACTAAATACTAGTTTTTTTAACCCTTTCTGTTCCGATGACATATATAAACTGTTTCCAGTGATGAGAGTAATTCAGGACCACGCGACGCGAACGCACACCACACGGTGTGGGGTAGCACTGATACCAACGACAGGGGTGATACCCTGTTAGGGTATCTAATGTCCATCAATCTAGAGATTATGAACAGAGGGACGGAACCAACGTTTGTCAATCGCATACGCAAGGAGGTGATTGACATAACTATGGTATCGAATGATATAGTAGAACTGGTATCGGACTGGAGGGTGACGTCGGACATAGCAACGTCCGACCACAGAATGGTTGGATTTTGGCTAAAGTCTGATAAATTGGAACCGGTCAGGAAACGTAACCCCAGGTCCACAAATTGGGAAAAATATGTTTTCCATTTAGGACCTGAGGAAACGGAACCAGACGGTGACATACTCACCAGATACCAGCTCGATGAAGAAGTTGCACGTCTCAATAACAGGGTTGTCTCAGCATATGAGGAAGCTTGTCCTCTGAGAGAGGAAAAGACCGGCAAGGTCCCATGGTGGAATGACCAGCTTGAACTCCTTAAAAGGAGGTGCAGGCAGGCCTACAACCGTGCCTCTTCCGGAGGAACCGAATTGACTGGGAATAACTATAGGGACCTAAAAAGGGAATTTAAGGGGGAAATTAGACGTAGCAAAAGACTCAGCTGGAGGAAATACTGCGAGGACATGGAGTCCCTGTCAGATTCTGCAAGGCTACTAAGAGTTTTAGGCAGTAAGTCTAATAAAACCATTGGTACACTAAAAAAGGCAGATGATACTTGGACCACATCCAGTGAAGAGTCGCTGAGACTGTTGCTGGAGACACACTTTCCAGGTGAAGAGAATGAAGGGATGGCTCAGGATGCAAACCAGATCCCAGCCGTGGACTGGACTTTAGCAGACAGAGTCATCTCGGACAACTCTATCGCATGGGCAGTGAATAAGTTCAAACCATTTAAGGCCGCAGGTCCAGACGGAATTTTTCCGATGTTGCTGCAGAGGGGCCTGAAAGTCCTAACCCCTGTGGTAAAAAGGATTTTTAGGGCCTCTGTCGCACTAGGATACGTTCCCAAAGAATGGAGGAAGGCTAGGGTTATCTTCATTCCCAAGGCAGGGAAGAGAGACTACACCATAGCTAAATCCTTCAGACCAATAAGTTTAACATCCTTCCTTCTTAAAACGTTGGAAAGGATTATTGACAGATACTTGATAAAGAAGGTGTTGTCAAGACATCCCCTCCACAAGAATCGACACGCATATAGGCGAGGAAGGTCAACTGACTCGGCCCTCCACGCCATTGTACGAAAGGCTGAAAAGGCGCTACATCATAGAGAATGGGCACTAGCTCTATTCTTTGATGTTGAAGGGGCTTCTGACAAAGCTAGAACGTCAACTATCTGTGCTGCGCTACAATCCAGGGGCACTCCAACAACGGCGCTGATCAGCTGGGTTAGGTCGGCGCTTGAGGAGAGGAATGTCACTGCCTCACAGGAAGGCTGTCAGCTCTGCATCGGGGTGAAGGGGGGCTGCCCTCAGGGCAGTTGCCTCTACCCCCATTTATGGTGCTTAGTGATGGACGGCCTACTAGAGAGGCTAACAGCTGCAGGATTTTATGCGCAGGCTTTCGCAGATGACGGAACGGTTTTGATTATGGGAAAGTTTTTCGACACCATATGCGGACTAATGCAAACGGCATGTCGAATCATTGAGGATTGGTGTAGAGATAACGGCCTATCGGTAAACCCTGCAAAAACCGAGCTAATACTCTTCACCAAAAGAAGGAACATAGAGGATTTTAGGGCTCCCAGAATGTACGGAAAAACACTTGAATTATCTCAGGAGGTAAAGTACTTGGGAGTAACCTTGGATACCAAGCTTAGCTGAAAGGCTCATGTAGATAAAGTCCTTGACAAATCTACATCGACCTTTTGGCAAATACGTCGAGTAGTGGGAAAAACCTGGGGTATTACACCTAAGGTCCTTAGATGGATCTACATCTCAGTGGTCTGGTGGCCTTGTGTTAGGAAAACCACAATTTCTCAGAACCTGGGAAAAATCCAAAGACTAGCTAGTCTTGGAATCACCGGAGTAATAAGGACAACACCCCAAGCTGCTCTAGAGGTCCTACTGGGACTGCCGTCACTCTCCATCTGGATCCAGAAGGAGGCAATGGCTAGCTTTCTCAGACTTAGGGACTCTGGTAATTGGATGGGCGGGAAGGCGAACTACGGACATGGCAAAATCGCTAATATTTCCGAAAGGGACATCCCAATTAGTAGTAAACAGAAAGAAATACAATTTGCGCCAAACGTTTTGGTGTGCTATACAGACGGCTCGCGTATGGAAGGCATCCAAAGCTCTGTGGCAGGACTCTTCGTGAAGGACCTGGACTTGCAAAAGAGTTTTCCACTTGGCCGCTTTTCCACTGTCTTCCAAGCTGAGGTCTATGCCATACAGGAAGCGGCAAATTGCAGGGAAATAAGGCAGCACCGGGGGCACTATATTTACATCTGCTCGGACAGTCAAGCCGCTCCAAAGGCATTGTGCAATCCCAGCACTAGGTCACTCCTAGTCAGGGAGTGTGCAGAAGCCTTGGAAAAGTTAGCAAGGACCAAAAACGTTCAACTGGTATGGGTACCGGGTCATAGTGGAATTCCCGGAAACGAGAAGGCGGATGAACTTGCAAGACTCGGATCAGGGATGGCCTGCACGGGGCCGGAACCTATATTGGGTGTTACAAGGAAGCAGGTAAAGACCGCTCTCGATGAGTGGGCTTATACCAAGCTAAAGGAGCAATGGAGGGTGGTCGACGGTTGCCGGCAAGCTAGGGACTTCCTGGCTGGCCCAAGCAAATCAAAGACCGACTGGTTGCTGGAAAAAGGAAGAACTGCACTCAGACAACTTGTAGGGGTCCCCACGGGCCACTGCAGGCTAAGGAAGCACCTGGCAACAATGCGGATTCTAGAGAGTCCGCTATACCCAGAGTGCGAAGAGGATGAAACATCCTCTCATTACTTAGCCGAGTGTGTCAGATACGACAGGATCAGGTTGCAAGTCTTTGAAACTAAAAGACTGAACCAAGAGGAACTAAGAGATCTCCCCTGGGCCAATATCCTGACCTTTATTGAAAGGACGGGCAGGTTCAAGGAGGACTCAAATTAGTAAATGGCTGGGATTGCCTGGGGTGACAAAAAGGGCCAGAAATGGCCTAGTTCTCCGGCTTTGGCCAACCCAAAAATTTACTACTACTACTACTAATAATTCAGGACCACTGTTAATGAAAAACTTCAAAAATGTTTGCTGACCAGCGTAATTACGTAACACCGTACACCTTATAGTAAAGTTGCGGCACTAAGAAGCATGGCAGTTCACTATGGACTGGGAAGCCCTCATTTTTGGCATTAACTCGACTTAAAACTAAGTTTTAGAAACTGTGCCTTTATAATTACTATGTCTAGCATAAATATGAAATCAATATATTGAGTAATTTATGCCTAAGATTCAAACTTAAAAATTATTGACTCATTCCACGCCAAATAGGACCCTAAAAGGGCAATTTTGGACATCGACTTCTTCGATTCATTTCATTTTTGGTATACTTGCTCTACGTATACTTAATAAGAACTTATATAATTTTCAGATTTTTTTGGCCATTATTTATGGAGTTACGGCCTTTTGAAATTGGCAAAAATTGCAAAAGTCACTAAAACAGCCTGTTTTTAAACAGCTCTATCTCAGTAACGCTAAAAGATACAGATTTAAAAAATATATATATTTTAAAGCCATTTTGTTATGTTTTAATATGTTTTAAAGATATGTAAAATTTAGTGATTTTGGTTATGGTCACCAAAGTCGCCAATGTTTGGTGACGATTATCTTAAAATACGCCATCTTTGATTTTTTTAATAAAAAGATATAATAATCTGTAGATCTTTCTCCAACCATGTGCCAAAATTCATAATGGGACGACCATGGGATTGCCTTGGGCAAAATATTAAAGATATAAATGTCAGTCAAAATTTCATTTCCCAACCACTTTTTAACACAGAGTTTAATAATACTACCCTGTATTTTTGAAATGGAAATGTTGATATATTTAATAACTATTTTATATTTATCTGCAACATTTTTTACTACTTCTGGTATACATATTAATCAAACTAACATCTTTTAATGCAATAATAATAACATAACATAATATGTTTTGGAAAACCTTAAATTGAGTTTATATACATATGTACTAGCTGTGATACCCAATCTTTGCATGGGAAATCTAATTTAAATTTTACTTTCTTCTACTGCGTTAGTAATTTTTTTAATTTTTTTTTTATTTTCTCGTCTTTTAATATACAAAAAATAGTTTACCAATAGAAATCTATGTGTCGGTCAATCTGTATATCTGTCTGTCCAAGAAAATTTGTGATCACTATAACTTGAGAACGCTTTAAGCTAAAGACTTCAAATTTTAAATATAGTTTCCTTATTTAAACAATTCGGCTTGGATTTTTTTGGCCCCCTTACTCCACCTCAACATTTACCAAAAACAATTCCAGCTGAAAACGTCTGGGCGTTTTAAACACAGACTTCTTCGATTTGTCTGATTTTTGGCTTATATAGCATACGTACGTATGCTATGCATGCTTAATGAAAATTTGCCTTTTTAGATTCTTTTGACATTAAACAATGTTTAGTAAACATAGTAGGCTTTACAACATATGGCTAGTTATAATTAATTACTTATTTAAACAAATTATAGAAAATTATGAATGTCTAAAACATTCTGTAAAATGCAAAAATAATACCTTGCCTAATTTTAATAAAAATCTAATTATTAAAAATTCCGTGCGAAAAACGGGTGTCTTGGCTAGTTATATTAAAAAAATTAATCAATTAACTTATAGTTACGTTTGCAAAAAAGTTAATTTTAGTTTAAATTTGATTGAGATAAAGTTAACATACAACGTACATCAAACTGTGGTCATAATATTACCAATAAATAAAAAATTGAGTTGCTACTATATTTTTAAAAATTTACCAAAGACGAATATATGGCGGTCCCATTTTGAAATTTGGGTAACTGTTAGAGAAATGTCTGTAGTTTAACATATATTTAAAAAAAGAAAATCTAAGATGGCGTATTTTGAGTAAAATGTCACCAAAAATTGGTTACTTTGGTGACTATCACCAAAATCACCAAACTTAAATTTACTTTATTATCAAAATAACTTCCAACTAACAAACTTTAAAATACACTTTTTCTGAAGTCTCTATATCTTACCGTTATAGAGATACAAACGTTAAAAAATTAAACGTTTTAGAAAAATTGGGCATTTTTGTCATCTTTAAAAGGCCATAACTCCAAAAATAAATGTCAAAAAAATCTGAAAAAAAATCAGCTTCTTTTTGGACAAACATAGCACACTTGAGCCAAAAATAAGTCAAATCAAAGATGTCAAAGTTTTCCTTGGGTCCTATTTGGACCAGAATCACCCTATTGTAAAAAAATTGTTTAAATTTTTATTTTGTAAATGGTATGGTCTCTTACGCAATCGTTGTACTCCCCTTCCTTTTGTTGTAGACTTAAATCATTAGATGCACTATAATGATGTAACAATATATATAAAAAGTAATTTGTGCACCTAATTCTTAGGCTATTTCTTTATTGATCTTTAGGTATTTTAGTTTATCATATACTTTCCTTAAAAAGTGCCGCGAAGTTCCACATATTATTTTGATTTTTTTGCACCAAATTGTAGCTTAAGGTAAGCCATTTCCAAAAAAGTGGTGGCTTTTTTTCGATTTTTTGGTTTTGCCAAGAAAGAAAAATAATAAGTAAAATGTTGCACGGCTGAATATTTAAAAAAAATGGACTATGCCTTTATCTGACATTTTTCGAAGGGAAGGTCGTAGGGCTAAAATAAGAAAAAACAAAAAACAACCAAATCAAAAAACCTGTCAATGTCATATCTTTTGAACTTTAAATTTGGTATGTATAGACATAATTCCAAACAAAAATAAACAAAACAAAAAAAAGATGGTCGACCTGTACATGTAGTATCTTTCGAACAGGAGATCGTAGAAACATAAAATTTGGTATGCAGGTAATTGATAACAATTAAAAAATGATAAAAGAACAAAAATTAAATAAAGCTGTAAGGTTTTAAATTTAAGGATTACTGATGTCATTTTGAATACGCTATTTTATATGTTTTATTATTATTGTCAAATTGAATTAAAGCAACCCAAAAGAGCACATTGAAAATTTAAAGTAAAACTTTATTTATAAATTTAACTATTATAGAGGTCATACTGGACCCGCCATGGCGGGCCATTTTGAATTTTTAATTTTTAATGCTAGATTCGGTTTCAGCATGCTAAAATAACTTCCTACACCAATCTTTATACCTTTAGGGTAAAAAGCTGAATTGTTGTCATTTGGACTTGGGTATCGTTCAGACCATAGAGCAGTGAGATAAATTCTGTCATGCGGAAGTGAAAATAGAGCCGGCAGGATAAAACTAACGTCTACGTCCAAGATTCAACTCGGTAATACAGTAATCGAAAAAGAAATTTCGCAGCCATTTGGAAATTAAAAAAATAATTTTATTTATTTTTTCAGTTTTTAAGTGAAGTGTGATGAGACTATTTTTTATTTTGTGGTAAAATTTGGCACAAAATTATGTTTTCGATTTAAAAAAAATTATACCTAGAATATTTATTTATTTTTATTTCCGAATGTTGCATGCCAAATTTCGTTTGTTTGAGCTAAAATTTGGCACAGATTTAAATTTTTGTATTTTGCACGATATGGTGTACCAGATATATTTGATTAAAATAATCGTACCTCATACAAATATTTTATTTTTTTTTCAATTTTTAAATGAAATGGGAGGGGTACAGATTTTTTTTATGATATTTTTCACAACATGAGGGAGACTTAAAACTTAAAAAAAATGAAATACCCTGGTGTGCCTAATAACTTTTATTTTCGCAAAGATATATTTGACCTAAATTAACAGAATAAATTTTTTTTTACACCCTTAGAGGAAAATATTCCAATAACTAATTACTGATTATAATAGCACATATAGGATTTCAACTTGTAAAATAATTAGAAAAATTCCCCCAGTCTCAATGGAGAAAATGGATTTTAAATATGGGTTATTTTTAATAAACCCCAATATTTAAAGGTCTATAAAAAATTAACTAAGTAAGCTATGTATCTCAAACTTGGAGGTAATATAGCAACTATAAATGAGTATTTGTATAAAAAACAACAGACCCCGCAATTGCCCCCCTTCATAGTTATTAGATTTGAAAAACCTTAATTTAACACCATTTTTACCAGATTTTGGAGATTAGTTTTTCATACTTAATGATAAAAAAATATAAATTTTTTATGGTGAAAATTAAAGAGCTATTTATGCTTAAAACAATAGCTTTTAAATGAAGGGAGTAACTATTTTAGCGGCTGAGCAATTTGAAACTGAAGGACATGCTAAAATCGTCAAAAATAAGGTGCACCGATGGCACAAACATGCTGTCAAAACCAACCGAGAATTGTTTTGGAAAAAGTATTTGTGTTTTTAAAGTACCAACATATAAGGTAAGTCATCTTTAAAAAATAAAGCGATTTATAAATTGTCGAGCAACTAGAAATTTTGGTTCATTTTAACTGGATTGACCCCATTCTAAAACTACTGTATATATTTTTTTATTTTCACGGTTAATGTTAACTATACCATGAGTAGCTTCGTGTATTTTTTTTCGGACCCTATTTCAAATACACTCTGTACAGCAAACGAAAAACGAATTTGAGAATTACAAAATGCCTGCTAGCACAAAAGTTAATACTTGTATTAACAAGTGTCCCACCAAAATTTGGGCCCCGAAGATGAAATCTTCATTTGCTAGTTTTCGCTTGAAGTTAAAAATGCATGTCTGCAAATCACTACTATTTTAAAATTAAAATCTAAATTTTTTTGTTGCTTTAAATCATTATATGATCTTCTTTTTAAAAAGTCCCTAAAGTATGACCCTTGTTAAACGCCACTAAGATAGATAGATAGATAAATTTTATTTCCACAAAAAAATAACATAATTATTGTAGTGGAAAGTAACAATAATAAAAATATACATTAAAATACATTAAAATAATTAAAATAATTTTAAAGTAACAATAATTAAAGTAGGTATACATCAAAATATATTAAAATAGATTGAAGGCAATAAAAAATATTGCAACATAAAATAAAGAGGTATATATATATATATTTAATAAATAAGTATAGAGCAAGTTATCTGAAGCTGAAGGCGAAAAATTCTTGCAGTGTGTAAAAAACATTTTCTCTAAGAAAAGCCTTTAATTTGGTGGTAAATATTTTTAAATTGACGGTTTTGTATTCATCAGGTAAGTGGTTAATAATTTTTAAACCGTTGTATATAGGGCCTTGTCTCGACGCACAGTAATTGCTAATCGGTATATTAAACTTACTATTATGCCGCGTGGAATAACAATGCAAATTTGAGTGCTTTGTAAAACTGCCCTTATTTTTAAATATAAGTTTTGCAACTTTAAGAATATAAAGGTTGCACATACTAAATATACCAATGCGCTTAAAATATTCTCTACAGGAGTCAGATCTACCCACAGTACACAGTTTTCGAGGTTTCAAAACCATCATTTTTCCGGATTGTAATAATTGCGTATAAATACCCATATAAAATGTGTGTAAGTAAATAACTTTTGTTCTTTAGCAAGATTTAAAGACTTTTGTACTTTTTTAACGCAACTATAGCAACGCAAAAATTTACATTTATTCTTGTTGCTTTTTAGCCGACTACAGCAAGGAGGGTTTTGTTTTTAACGTGTTTGTATCAAGCATGTTCCCCTCTATAACCTAAACTACTGGGATGATTTTAAAGATCAAGGCGTCACTCCCTGATGGGCAAGGGGTACTTTTCGTGAAAATTGGTATAATGGGGGTTTTTGAGGTTGCTGAAAGTAAATCTGATAATAAAAAAACTCCCCCCCTAAGGGGCAGGGGGTAGTTTTTGTGAAAATTTGTATACCTAGGTTTTTGAGGTTACTGAAAGTGAAACTAATAACAAAAAAATCTAACTCCAGTCCCTGTGGGGCGTGGGTAGTTTTCGTGGAAATTGGTATATTGGGGTTTTTAAGGTTGCTAAAACTGAATCTTGAAATATTTTTTTTCCAAATCCACCCTCTGAGGGGAAGGGGTAGTTTTGGTATATTGGGGTTTTTAGGGTTGCTGAATCAAATAATAAAAAAATCACGTGAAAATGGAAAAGCTCTTTTACTGGGCAGTGTATTTAAATGTGGTTTATTGATTGAACACTTTTTAGACATTGACTTTTTCAATGTTTTAAATTCGCTTGGCAGACTTTATATTAATCATTATATATTAATTATAATTAATATCTACCCCCGTAGGATAAATAGTTGCTAGCTATATTACTTATTTACTAAACCAAATAAAGGGATCCTAGGATGCGTTGGTTCTAAACTTTGAAGTCATATGCAGATGTGTAACTTGTAAAGGAACACTTTAGCTTTGAGAAAATTGAGTTTAAACATTTTTGGTATTAATCGTAAATCTGTCAACAAATTGGTATGTAATGTACGAAAATTTATTCTAAAAATTACACACGCGTTTTAGTTTACAGTAACACTAAAAAGTAAACTGAATATTCAGTTACAAATGGATATGGAATCGGAAGTTATTATCCTATAGAATTGTACTTAAATTTTTGTTAAAAATACCCAATATTTCATGTCCGTCCTTAAATATTAAAGTACGTGACTTTAGAACTATAGTGCTTAAAAAAAATTACATTTGTATAGGATCATAATTTTCTATCCATTTGTAACTGAATATTTAGTTACAAATGGATAGGAAGTTATGATCCCATACAAATGTACTTTAAATTTTGTTAAAAACACCATAGGTCTAAAGTCACGTAAGGTGGGTTAGCCAATTATGGCCATGTTCCTTATATTGCCACCCCCTCTTAAACTTTTTAACTTATTAGTTCGTCCTCTGTGTCATAGATGGCACTGCCCCAGTATATCTGTTATATCGAAAAGATGCCTGTAGATATTATGTGGATACAGAATCCAGTTGGCAATGGCGTACACAAAAACGCAGTTCGTGTTTCGTGCTCGTCCACTATAAAAACTTCTAAAATTTTGTTGATTGTCGCAAGCTGGAGAGCAACGATTATTGCAGGGCAAGAAGGTATTAAGGTAGGCACAAACATGCACTTTCTTGGTCCATATTGTGTTTTACTCAATAAAGAAGCAAAAAGGTGTCTAACTCTTGCAGAAATATCTTTTCCATATCTGACTGCTCGTGTTGTGTAGTCAACTGCAGACGCATGCGGAAAATTTAAACTTTCTGCACTTGTTAGGAAATATGTAGTATTACATAACGTGTACGAAAAGTGGCATACTTCGCATGAGCGAATGTTTAACACAAGCCGCGTAGCGGCGAGTGCGGAAAGGTCGGGAGTGCAAGAAGGACATTTTCCGACAAGGTCTTGTACACTATTTTTTCTAAGACCCAAAAAATATATAAAATAAAAATTTAAAAAAATGCATTATTTTATTAAAAAAAATAACATTTTTAAGATTTTAGGATAATTTTTCATGAATTTCAAAACTATAAGGATTTTTTCAAAAAAAGTTCAAGATAAACAATTTATTTTTCATACATTTTGGTTAAAGAAATACAATTTTTAATTAATTCTACTATTATCTACCTCTATTTATTTGTTATTAAACTTCAAACAATATATAATTTCTTGAAACGATAATGTTATAACCTCAAAAAAATATCTTTCCAATAAACATCATAACTAAAAATGATTTATATCCAATGGAAATTTGATCCAATGGGAATAAACCGCTGATACCTTTCAGTATTAATTATCAAATAAATTAAAAATGTATGAAAAATATTTACCCACACAGAAAAAAATCAAATCTATATTCAAAAATAATCATATATTTAAAATTTTACACTTGTTCTAGATATAATATACTTTCCATGAGTATAACAAATATTTGAAGCCAATATACTCTTATACTTGTTTTTACAACATAGTTATAGTCACTTTAAGTAATTTTGTATTTATAAAAAGAATAAATTGTCTTATATTTATGAAGATAACTCTTACAAAGTGAATAAATTATTTAGCGAAAAAGAAGCTATTATTTAATCAGGTATAATAGTATATTAAATGACAAGTTACATAAGAAACATTTTGGCTCACGCGTCCATGTTTGGAAAATGAGCCACGACGCGGGGAGTTTTCTAATGGACGAGTGCCGTAAATGTCTTATGGAAAGAGTTCTTTATACTATTTTATCTATTTGCGAGTTTTATTTTGCTTACAAAGACCTTTAGTTTTGAATAATTTTAATATGATTGATTTGGGTAATTTAATGTGATTATATTGGTAACAATCACACTGACAATTTAAAATTTTGATTTGTCCTTTTTCATTACAAATTTATAATAGTTACAAACTTTTCAAATTTTAAGTGTATTTTTATAGTTATTTTAAATAAAATTGGACAAGGAAGAGTTAACATTTACTCCAGTATATAAAGTTTTCTCAAATACTTTTATCCTGCGCGCCAAGGGCCTTCACTTCTAGTGTTTGGGAATTATCTGTGAGTAACTTGAACTTAACTGACACAAAATCAAACATGGCCCATAATCACACACAAAATAACACAAAACATACATATTTATTAATATTTTATAAGAATTTTACCTGTTTTTTAGATAATATTGGGTACAGAAACCAGAATTTTTAGACGTTTCTAATACACAGTGATCCCCGGATATTATTAGGTTTTAAAGAAAGGGCATCAGAAACAAACAACGGATCTTGGTAGTACAGGGTATGGACATCATAGATCCATTATCAGTTAAATCGCGCTTGCGTATCTTTGAAAGATATTGGTAAAAACTCTTCAGGAGGAATCCCGATTAACATCAACTAATTAAAAGAAAAATTTACATTTATTTTAGTAGTAATTTTCGCCCAAATTCTAACACTGATTAAAAAATTTACCTGTCTTTTGTCTATTTTTAGAAAAACGCAATAAACCATGATTTTAGTACAATTTTTCGACTGGCATAAAAACTCTATTTCAGTGAATATTAAAACATGACTGGTTTTAAATATCAGCTAAAATAGTTAAGTTTAAAAGTATAATAGCAAATATAAAGAATTTTAATCCTACTGACCCGAAATAAAGCATTCTTTAGCAATGTTTTAACGTTACGGGATACTTTAAGGTGGCCAGTGTATAATATCTTCACTCAAAATAAAAAAGATCGTATGTTAAATTTTACTTTATTTTATTTTGGTGCTAAATTGTGGCATTTTAATAAAACGCCACAATTCAGTAAGGTCTCTGAATAGAGTGGACATTAAGCTCTACACTGCGTAAAGCGTGAAATTTAATATTATTTCATTTATGCTTCTTACAATTTAGAACAAAAAAGTAAAATTTAAAATACGACTTTTTACTGCAGTAGTTCCAAAACAATTTTAAACTAGACTTTTTTTTCTCTTTATAAATAAAATAAATTTAAACTGTGATTTTAGGGATAGTGAAGATGTTAAACTTATGTAAGAAATGCTTAATTAATTTTTTTAAGGTGTTGTGAATTCATTCCTTGCTTGAAGTAAATTATATTTCGATCTTTAGTTTGAAAAAGTCAAGTTGACGTTGAGTTATTTACAATAATTTACAGTATTAGTTAAAAGGCTTGCTTTTAAGAACACAATTAAAAACACTCAAAAATTATAAGGCCAAAGTTTCGCCCTTATTGCTGGGGCTTTTTCAGGGCATTGTTTAATAAAAAAAAATAATATTAAATATAAAAACAAGTATAAAATGATAAAATATGAAATACATTAAAATTACAATAAGAAATTCCAAAAAATTATAATATAATATATTTGATAAAGAACAAAAAAAAAAGAATTTAAATAATAAATAATTTTCAATAAAATCGTGTTTTTAAATTGTTTTATATTTTTTTATTCTTTTTATTCGTTATAACACTAATATATACCTAGCACATGTGTAAGATAAGAATATATAAGCTGAGCGACCCCAAAAACTATAATTCCTGGAATCAAAGTAAACTTGCTAAGCATGCAAAGACTTTAATAATTATAATTATCAT
This sequence comes from Brachypterus glaber, assembly GCA_958510825.1. Classification (NCBI taxonomy): domain Eukaryota; kingdom Metazoa; phylum Arthropoda; class Insecta; order Coleoptera; family Kateretidae; genus Brachypterus; species Brachypterus glaber. The sequence goes on along the minus strand of OY294045.1, from coordinate 33,016,472 downwards.
AGTGTTCACTATGATATCGGTCTTACACTTTAACAATCCAAAAATTATTTTAGAACCACTTTAGTTCATATGTTTAACTAAACATTGACAAGAAAGTCAAAATGTAAAGGATATAATATACTGGTCAACTTAAAGCACCCTGAGGTGGTAAAAATTGATATAGAAATATTGTCTTTAAAGTAAATAGGATAAAATTTCATTAAATTTGCTTTTATAGTTTTATACTTCTATAGACAGGCTATTATTTTAGTCTAGTTACGTTTTAATAGTTACTAAAGTAAAGGTATTATACCAGTCCAAAAATTGCACTAAAACCCTAGTTTAACGCTTTTTTCTCAAAAATTAAAAACGATAGGTAAATTTGCCAAACGGTGTTAGAATTTACACAAAAAATACTACAAGAATCGATTTTTAGTTTTTCTTTTAAGTAGTTGTTGTTGACCGTGAAGCCTCCTGAAGAGTTTTTACCAATATCTTCCAAAGATATGCAAAGGCGATTTAACTGATAATGGATCTATGATACCCATACCCTGTACTACCAAGATCCATTGTTTGTTTCTGATGCCCTTTCTTTAAAACCTAATCATATCCGGGGATCACTGTGAATAATGTTCTGTGATGTTCAATTGTTTGTTACCAACTCATAAATAAAAAAAAAATCCCCAAAATTGTTTTACAATTAATAAAAAAGTTTTATAATTAATCTTATTGTAACACGCAAACCAAAACTACAAAAACGTAATTATAAAATGTAAATAGATAAATATTTTTATATAATTGAATCACATATTTCAGAAATACCATAGGTCCAAAAACAGCTGACTTCTGTGGTTTCTGTTAAAAAGAAGAATCTATATTAAAGAAGTGGATTTTTGATAAAAACCCCACATGCCCGAAAATGTGTACATGTGGGGTTTATGCAATATGTGATCCAATTATAAGAATACTATTCTCTGCGCTAGAATAACACCACATTTCCAAGAATTACTATTCTCAAGGTTATATTATGTGACTTTTTATAGATGTTATTTAGTACAGGCTTGTGTAATTTTTCAATTTCAGTGCATTTGAAAGACTTATGCTATGCTATTTCCTACTACTAACAAAACTTTTAAAATAAATAAAGTCGTTCTTGGAATACTGTCGTTATACCGATATACTACCAGTAACTTACTCTCCCGTGCCAAGCTGAAAGGTCCTATCTACATAGGTTTAACATATACAGATAGGACCTTTCAGCTTAGGAAGGCAGTACTAGTCAGCTAATTCGATACACATTATCGGATTGTTATGGATCAAGATATCTGAAGGCTTTAGCCTAGAGGAACTAGTTCCTCCAGTCATCTTGGGAACATTCCCACTGGAAACATTCCCACTTCCGGTTCCCTCACTACCGGTTTCCTCACTTCCGGTTCCTCACTTCCGGTGTCCTCAAGTTGTTGAAAATGGATTTATGTGGGGTGCATGTCTAGGGGGGTCGATTTTTTCGTTATTATTTTGGTGTATGTAAAGAATTTTTATACTTGATGCAATAATTTGCTAATCTACAAATAAGTATAAGTAATACTGGGTACAAGATTGTATCTAGAATTGTTTAAAGTATAGTTATATTCTTGATTTAAATACCAGTTAAGTCTTGAACAAAATATAACTTTTCTCAGCGTACAACATAAAGATTTTCTTGAAAAGAAGTATACCTAGAGTTGCGGAATGGGGAATCCAGTTTAGCTTATTTTCCGTGCAGATGTATAAAAATTTTATGGAAAATCGGTAAATAAATTGCAATTATTTGGTAAGTTTTTAAATAAAAAATCATGATAGCTTTACTTTTCCACACATGAATGATATTATTTCGCACGCGGATGATATATGACACTTTCTTATTTTGTAGATCGTGTGAAATTTGACGTTTTTATATGTGGTCTTAGGAAAATAATTTTTTTATGCTTTACAGCGTCCAAAATGGCCGTTTATTCGGGTCAAAAAGTCGATTCAGGCATAATTATCATTAACTTCATTAAACGTATTAAGAACTTAAGAAATTAAGAAAATTACGAAACATAACCTCATATTCTATTATAAATTTTCCGTGGTATGCAACAATAAGATAACTGCCAAATATATAATAAGCATGTGTAAATACTACTAAATAAGTAGAAAAAAAAACAAATATCTAATGCGTAGCACGATTATTACTATATTTGCAGTTGTTGGGACTAAAAATCGTGTTTTAAAACCAACATCTCCAAAAGTACGTTTTATTTTCTTATGTAACTACTGTGTTTTTCCTTAACACTGAAAATGTAAGAATTTTTAAAATACAGAGGTGTCGCGATCTTTATTTTTATTTTGATACTTGGATAAAGATTGTTTATAAAATTTTGTTGGCATATGAAAATCATCTGTCAAATATAAAATGTTACTAAACATAATTAAGTTGGTATCACTTTTTGCCGTATAATAAAACACGTTAGTGTCTGGCCAAAAAAAGTTTTTTACAAAAGATTTTTTTTTTTTTTTTTTGAGAAGAACTAAATAGCAGTAAAAAAATAATCGTTTCCATTTAAAAAGCAAAGTTGACCTTGTAAAAGTAAATACCCGTAAAAATAAATCGCCATTTTGTTTGACTCATTAAAATAAACAACTTTTGATCAATATTTTTTTTTCTAAAGTGCATAGTATTCGAGATATTTGAAAGTTTCAGGTAAAAAAAACACCCAGTATATGAGGGAGATTAAAAAGTCTTTAGTTTTTAGTAAGGACAGCAAAACTAGATGTTGCTAGATGTTACCTTCTTTTTAAAGAATAAAAGTAAGTACGTATTTTTGGTTCTTCAGCTAATTTTACACTTACCACTTAAATGATTATTATTTTATTATCATAATACATACCTAAAACAAAGAAAAAATATATTAGTTTGGGTATAATCTAGATAAATCATTTTTATGATTTAAAATTGCTATTTTTTATTATTTCTAAAAAAGATCTAAAGTGCTTTAGGATGTGATAAAACAAAATATAATATATTGAACATTATGTTATATCACACTATTTCACGAGTTTATAAATGTCAACTTTTTTATGCTCAAGTTTATTTACACCTTTTCCTAAAGAATTTTTGATGCTGAATCTAAATCCGTCAAGAAAAAATATCGTTGGTTCAGTTTTTATAAGGGAACATTAAAGAAAGCATATATTTTCGTTTAATATTTATAAAAAAATTTATCTGGGGGTTTTTAGAGGTTTCGCTAAAAACGAATAAGATTTTTCAAAAATTCTATCTTTAACCCTTTTAAGGGGTGGAATCTCCCATTTTTATATTTTATTTTAACCTAAGAAGAATTAGGACCTGTTTTTTTATCTCGCTAAAACCAAATTTAATATTTAAAAAATTCTTTATCCATCCCTCAAGGGATGCGTTTTATGTCGTTTTATGTCAATATAAATCAATTTCAAGCAAAAAAAAAATTTTCGGTCGATCGGTTTGGACTTTTTTTTAATTAGCCTGATAAAAATTGGTACGGTTTTGGAATTTTTTGTAAATATTAAATTTGTTTTCAGCGAAAGGAAAATCATCAACTCTTATCAGGTTAAACTTAATAAAATTGAACCCTCTCTTCTCAATTTTATGTTTATTTATCTAGTGGATCCGGATTTCGTGAATTTCTTTATTCACATCATCAGCACAAACAATAAATAAAAAAGAAACTCTAACAAGTAAAAAAACATCAAACATTGAACAATGAGAATTACATACATTGTAAAACAGAAAACACAATGTTGAATTTTATTAAGTTTAAATTTTCTTCTCATAATGGTTAATCTTTCTTATCAGGTTACTTAAAAAATATGTATAAAAGAGTGGTTCTACCCCATTCAGGTATGGCTGCTCTCCTCGTGACATGGGGAATTGTGGCCGACTATACAGAAGGGATGCTCTCTTTGCTGTGTTATCTTAAATAATTCTCAGCAAGTACGCAAATACCAAAAAATATGTATAAAAGAGTGGTTCTACCCCATTCAGGTATGGCTGCTCTCCTCGTGACATGGGGAATTGTGGCCGACTATACAGAAGGGATGCTCTCTTTGCTGTGTTATCTTAAATAATTCTCAGCAAGTACGCAAATACCAATTTTTATAAATATTTAACAAAAATATATGATTTCTCTAACTTTCTCCAAACCAAACATTTTTTTCTACGATCTAATAGAAAAGTTAATATTTTTACAAAAACAAATGATGTTTTAAGACCGCAAAATAACCTATTTCTTAGCATTTTACTTTTCTGCTTGTTACCATGACAGCAAGCGTAAAATTGAATTTTGCTAGAGTGTAGGCAACCGGCAATAAAATTATTATTTATTATGAATCCAATCTCAATTTGTGTGCTAAATATTTTTGTGTTAAATATTTGTTGTTATGACGGAATTATGGACAGTTACAGTGATGAGGATTTTTCTTCTAATCCACCAGATTTGCAAAAAAATGTTTTGTTTTTTTTTAAGGGTAAGACCTGTATATTTAAAGATTCTTTGATTAAGGACACAATTTAGAGAAAAAACTCAAATACAACTACTACTAAAGCCTTTAAAATGAAGAGCTTTGGATATATTAAAGAAAGAAATATAAATTTCTCCAACATTTGTTTTTGTCAAAAATACCCCACTAACTTTTTTATTTGAGAAGGGAAGCATATGATTCCTTGAGAAAACTTTTATATTAAATAATGTTTGAAAAAACTATGCAATTTACCAAATTCTACCACTTCCAGTTTTTCTGGAAAAAAAATATAAGTTTGAAATTTTAAATGACCCATTTTTTTTACTACTTCTAAATAAAATAAAATGTGAAGGCCTTCTAGGATAACATTGATAAACTATAGTTTTTTGAATAACTTAAAAAGTATAAGTTTTAGAATCGTAGTTTTATTTGACTTATTTGTTTTTTATACAATTCTTCATTTTATAGTACTAAAATATACAGGGGATTATTAAGAAAATTAAAGTTAGAAGTATCTTCCGGTAAAACCGGAAGGGTCAGTGTCTACTAAATTGGATAATTAGGTAAATTATATCCAAAGATTAGACATTTCATCACATGCCTATCTTTTCAAACAAAAATGTTACAATGATATTATTATACTAAATGTACATTATTGTTTTCTTTTAATAACTCTTAAATTATTAATTTTGGAATGGCAGTTGTGTTTAGGTTTTTTTTTGCAGAATTATATCAATAATCAAATAAGACTAAAATATACAGGGGGTCCCATTAAAAAAAATAACAATGTTAGGGTTATTTCCGGTTAAACCGGAAGTGATGGTATTTAGATAATTACACCAGCAGGTAGATTATGTTTTTAAATAAAACTTTGCTCAAAGAAGCATATCTGTATCGCATCACACAAAAAATATAAAGGTACTGTACAATTTAAAAGAATAACCCTCTATAATGGAATTACATATCTTCACGGCTTGTTAACTTTATGTCCGCTTATTATAAACGATAATTATAATAAACTTTAAAAAAATCTATCGAGGACTTTTGCTTTATGCGAAAGTCCCATATTGGGATGCTTCCTAAAATGCGAAAATGTGAAATGTTAACGGGCTACTAACTAACTCATTTTATTATAAAAAAATAGTTCTGACCAAATTTTGCCAAAAAAGCATTTTTTTTGTAAAATCCATATAAGAATAAACGTCATTTACTGGACTTCTATCATGTACAAATGACCATCGATCTAGGTCCTTCAGCCCAAAATATATTTTTTCCAAAATTATTGATTTTTTTATTATATATGGATAAATTTTGAATTAAAATAATCTAGGATAGTTGCTTAATAAAAGTTATGGTCACAGATGGCATAAAGGGTCATGTGGACTTCACCCTAGGCATGAAAACATCAATTTTTATAATTTTGTAAAAAAAATCACTTTCCTTGCCAGATTTTACTTATAATTCTTAAGTTGATCCCCTTCAAACATATATTTTTTATTGGTTTCCACCTATATCTAGCTGGAATATTATATATATTTTTTTTGACACACCTATTTGACATTATCAGCTCGAAAATTAGTCCCAAATATGTTAAAATTATAACAAATTGATATTTCGATGCCACTTCTAGGCCGCTTATGACCATGATTTTTATTAAACAATTAACCTAGATCATTATAAGTCATAATAAAAAAATAGAAAAAATATATGGATTTTACAAAAAAATGCTTTTTTGCCGACAGCAACCTCTAAGAATGGTTCTATTTTGGCAAAATTTGGCCCCTAGTACGGGGTTTTTGCCTAATAAGAAAAAGTGCTTTTTTTTTAATTATTGGTCAAAATCATTCTTGCGTCTCTCAGAAACAGAAATGGGTTAAAAATATATGGATTTTACAAAAAAATGCTTTTTTGCCGACAGCAACCTCTAAGAATGGTTCTATTTTGGCAAAATTTGGCCCCTAGTACGGGGTTTTTGCCTAATAAGAAAAAGTGATTTTTTTTTAATTATTGGTCAAAATCATTCTTGCGTCTCTCAGAAACAGAAATGGGTTAATTTGAGGTTAAATTAAGTTAAATTATCCTACCACCGGTGCGTATATACGTATAAACGTATAAGAAACGTTTGATAAGCGGTATTTTAACAAAAAATAGATCTTTGTGTTTACTGAAAAGATACTCTGGTGATAACATTAATTATAATTTATAATTGATAATTATCAATTAAATTAATCATATTTATTGATAATTATAATTATCAATAAATATGATTAAAAAGTCTACATTAAATTTGTGAAAACGAAAAAAAATAATATTTCATGTAAAAGTTTGATATTTAACCAGGAAAACATTATTTCAAAATTTATGAAAATCTATGATTCTAATCATTTATCTATTAAAAAAATAACAAACAAATATATTTTTATATTCTTTTTATTAACTTTAACTATTAAATTAGTAATTTTTGCCTTTTCAAAACAGCAGTCTGCAACGTGGTCCCTCGGTTCCGGCCAAACTTTCGGCACTGAAAATATCATACTGCTTTTTTTCTCCTCAATACCAACCTAAAATAGACGGCCACTAAAAGAGATTTCCCATTTTTCCACCACCGGGCTTACAGAGGACTATTTTTAAAACTAGGGGTATTCTAAGGGATTTTTTTTTTATTTTAAAACGGGAAAGCAATATTGTAAATATGTGGGGTTAAATAACATCATTTTCAGATTCACTTTCAGCAACCTCAAAAACCTCAACACACCAATTTTCACCAAAATTATCTCTGCCCCTCAGGGGCTAGATTTAGAAAAAAATATTCCAAGATTCAGTTTTAGCGACCTCAAAACCCCCTATATACCGTTATATACCTATTTTGACCAAAATATTGAAAACATTTGTAAAAAACCATAATAAAACTATTAAATCTGTATTATTACTAACACTACAAAAGCAAACTTTAATGAGGATGTGGGTAATTTTTTCATTATTATGAAGCATGACAAATAAAAAACCATAATAAAACTATTAAATCTGTATTATTACTAACACTACAAAAGCAAACTTTAATGAGGATGTGGGTAATTTTTTCATTATTATGAAGCATGACAAATAAAAAAAAACTATTTTATGATTTTTTTATTTGTTAACTCAGGCACAAGAATATTTTTTTTTTATTATTGACTTGTGATATTCTTCTTAGGCATGGAATAATGAGCATGAGAATAAAAGTCAAGGAAAAGCATTTAATTAATAATTTTAAGCAAAAGCAGCATCTTGGTACTTTAAGTATAATGTATTATTCGTAATCTACCAATGTAACAAAACTAGTTTTTACTTAAAAATTATAAGAATATCTAATCTTTTGCTTAATTGTCATTCACATTTTTAAAAGACAGTTTACTCCATGCGACTATATTTTAAGTCCAGGTACTTTGTATCTACATCTGTTAACAAAATGCTATAAACAGAGTTGGGTGTTGAAAAAATACTTAAAATATATCCCAAGATGTAAATTAAGTCAATGGAGTTGCATAGTATTTTACCTCATTAATATTAATTACAATTATTTTTATTAGTGTAGATAGTAATTAAAGTAGACAAAATAGTTGGCTACGGTTCTGAACAAAATAAAAGACTAAAAGTCAGTCAAGTCTATCAATGAAATTGTAAATTTATAGTATCACTTGGTTAAACCCAAGCCTACTATAAGTAGTCTTACCTGTTGAATGCGAATTAAAAAAAGGAGCAATTATATCCATTTTACGATGCTTTTCGTGGCGAAACACGACATGTCAGTTTTATGTTAACTTTTGCACGAGACAGTTAAAGTGCTTTTAACTTAAAAGTTTTGAGGGAAAGAGTTTTTGCTTGGAGAACGTATAATTTTAAGAAAACAATTAATGTAAGTAATTTTAAAATTAATTTAGAAAAGAGGTTGGGAAAAGAGCTTGAGTTTTTTGTTTGGGAAACATTTAATAATTATTAATTGTAATTACATTCATTGACCCCACCTTTTAGATTCGCATACGAAAGGTATCCACAAAATATTATATTTTATAACTAGTATGGAATATACAATATTCTACAATATAGGTTTTTAGCGTTTTAATTTTTTTTCGACAAACCAAAATTTTTTTTATGAATTAATTAGGTATGCCCCTGGGTAAAAATTAAAAAATCTAGCTGGCGCTTTTTTTATTTGATTTTTTGTACGTTTTTGACTTATAAATTCGAAATATCTATGCTGGAGTTGTTAAGGACCCAAGAAAATAGGACATGTTACATGTCATATTAAAGGATTTTTCATGCCGAATACAATGGTGATTTGCAATGAAAAATCGGTTTACTGAATCTCGAGATAATGGAGCACAAATAGGTGATTTTTTTTGAATTTGTAATTTTGCAAAAGTTGGTATTTAGAAAAAAGTAATGTAGGACATGTTAGCTCATTTGAAAGCTCTTTTTATGCTTTTTATGATGTTAAATTTTTCAAAATCTTTGCAAATTTTCTCGAAATATTTAATATTATATAATTGTAATTATGCTCATATATTTAATTTTTTGATAAAAACCCCTATTATTGGTAAAATCTGATACGTCTTATTACATATCATTTTAAATAACATTTAATGACAATTAAAACAAAGCTTTACTTTGTAATTGTAATTATGCTCATATATTTAATTTTTTGATAAAAACCCCTATTATTGGTAAAATCTGATACGTCTTATTACATATCATTTTAAATAACATTTAATGACAATTAAAACAAAGCTTAACTTTTTAAAATCGGTTTAGTATTTCAGTTTATATTGGAACAGAAAGAAAAACATGAATTTAATTTTTTCGAAGATATTATACATGTAGGTATAGTATGTAATTCGGACATTACATAATCAATATTATTGAAAATATGTATATTTATTATATTTACGTAATATACACCCATGTGTAAGATTTTTGAAAGAATAATTGTATGATTTTTTTTTCTGGTCCAATATCTTCCAAAGTAGTGAACCGATTTTTAAAAATAAATTGTCATTAAATGTTGTTTAAAATGATCTGTAATGAGACCTTTCCCAGATTTTACCAGTAGTATAAGAATTAACTAAAGAATTATATTTGAATGTTTAAAGTAACAAAATTATTAAATAAATAAATTATCAAATTATTAAATAAATTAATTAGTTTTAATGATTTAAATTGTTAAAAAAAAATCTAAAAATATTTTTATATATTAATGCAAATACGCTTTTAGATTCGGTATATTACATACTATACGATGTTGTGTGAAGTTGTGTGATGTTTGGTTCGATTTATTTACGTTATTTTAGCTTTGCAATATTTTTTTTGCCAACATTAACTCCTGGCTGAGTATAGTGTGGAGGAGCGCCGTCTTGAAATATCAACTGATCCTTCAGATTATTTTGGTTATTTTCAATAATGTAATTGAACATCGGGTCAACTCCGTCCTACCGAAGTTCCAGATGCATTTATCCTGTTATTGCCTTCTAAGAAAAAGAGCCAACAATATGATCATAAAAATATGCAGCCCAAACGTTTAATTTTTAGGGATGCTGCATATGTAGTTATTCAGGGATTAGAATGAGACCAATACCGACGACTATGCCGATTAACAGTACCGTTAAAAAATAGAGCACTAAAACAGATGTTGATTTGCAATCGCTTGCTCGCTTACTATCTCGCAGATTCTTGTTTTCATGTTGTTCATTGAATAGTTCAGCAGCAAATTGATTGTTCCCATAATAAAGAGCAACAATCTCAACCTTCTCCGCAATTGTACGCGCAACAATCTCAACCTTCTCCGCAATTGTACGCACCATCGTTTTTTTATAGATTAATGGAGCTCTCTACAACTAGAATTATGAAACAAAAGACGTCTACCCTATCTCTATCTCATTTGTGCTACACTTTCCAGCCAACCAAATAAATACTGTATTTGTTTTTCATACAACAAATACAGTATTTATTTGGCGCCAGTAATTTCTTTAATAAAAATAATAAAGTTACACTTTTCGCCGGGCCAAGTAAATATTGTATTTGTTCAACAAAGAACAAATACAGAATTTGTTTGGTTGGGTGAAAGTGGGAGTGTATGTATGTCTTCTATCCTTTTTGGGTAGAACTTTTGTCTCTGTCTAATCTGACGGGAGAAATCGCCATTAGAATTAACTACAGTACTGTATACTCTCTTTCTTAAAGATCACTTTATAAATGAGTTATCTTAGAAATTCTATCAATTTATAACCCTTTCGGATTAAAACATTGGCAATACCAGGTAATTGTAGTCAATTGAGGGAAAAACTAAAATTTTTAAAATGCTATTATTTTTATTATTTTTTAAAATCCCTTTTCCCACCTTGAGAAACTAAAACTGTAGTTTCTAAAATCAATTTCCAGTGACGTACTCAATTCAATTCAATTCAATTTATTTACATTCACAGATAACAATATCGAACAAGTCAAGTTAAAATTTTACACAAATGTACATAAATATTTTACACACATATAATAAATACGAAATATAAAAATAAGGACAACGCCGCTATCGTTCACCGGCGGGCCATTTAAACTCGTTGATAGTGTAGTAACAGCTGTCTAATAAAGATGTTTGTACAGCATTTTTGAACAAATGAACATTTTTTAAGTTTTTTATTAGCTCAGGGACCTCAATAAAGAGTTTCATGCCCATTATGATAGGCGATCTGTCGTAAGTTAGCTTGAGTCTTCTGAAAGAAATATGAAATTTATTCGTACTTTTGGTATTGTAGTTGTGAATTAAACAGTTACTGGCATACCGTGACTTATTCTTGTACATGTATACAAGAAGTTCTAATATTAACATACATGGCAGAGGCAAAATTTTAATTTTTTTAAAGAGTTCTCTACATGGATAATTGTAAACTACTCCGGCCAAGGTGCCTTTTTGGAGCAGGAAAACGTCCTCTAAATTTGGAGATAGGCCCCAAAGAAGTAGACTATACGTTAATCTCGACTGTACATGTGCATAGTAAAACATGATTAATTGAGGTAAAGTTAAAATGCGTCTTAGAGACCGTACCTGGAAGCATGTAGAGCTTAGTTGCTTGGTCAATTTTTCACAGTGATCATTCCAGCTGAGGGTTTTATCTATGGTTATACCCAGAAAAGGTACAATATCTGATTGATTTAGATCTGCGAAGTTTATGTTGATATTAACATTTCTATTCTGCCATGTATGAAAGCGTAGAAACGTCGTTTTTTAAACATTTAAAAACAAAGAGTTAGCGTTAAACCATGTGGACAGATTTTTGCACAAGACAGGCAAGTATCTGTTCAGGTCATCGTCTGATTTAAAAGAGATTAAGAGTGATGCATCATCAGCATACATAACCAGTAGTTGTTTTAAATAAGGAGACAAATCGTTTATAAAGAGTATGAACAGGATGGGGCCCAGTATGGACCCCTGAGGTCTTACCTACGTCTATGTTGACTGGCCCAGAACGATGCTGTAACAATGCTGCTCAGAATACTTGCCAGTCCCGTGCCAGACCTGCACCACCTGCGTCCGTTTATTAAGATACGTCTTGAACCATTCCAGGGCTGGGCCCCTGATACCGCACTGAAATAGTTTTTGAAGTAGAAGATCATGTCTGACGCAGTCAAAAGCCCTGCTCAGATCACAAAAGATCCCGACAGGGCATTCGTCTGAGTCAATCTTATGTAGCAGATTGCTAAAAAAAGTTAGAGTGGCTGTCAGTGTGTACTGTTTGTAGCTTTTAAATACAAAAACCGGTTCAGTTCCAAAATAAAAAAATCCATTTTTTTTTAAACTGTTCACTTAAATTTAAAAAGCCGCTTACCACTGTTTAGAGAATTCAAAGGGATTTACAACGACGTACAACTTGAATTTTAGGGGTTGTTTTCCACACTGCCGGCGGGTGGCCTGCAGATATTGCAAATAGGAAAAAAATTGCCCCCCTCTAAACTAAAATCGAACTGTCTGAGCGTTTCTTTACATTTACGCTATTATCACAAAAAATCCCCATATCCACTTTTTGTTGGGCCACCCTGTATACACATTGACAATGTACATTATACATAAAATATCATATTTGGTAATAGAGTGAATTAAAAAGTTTACTTAGGGGTCCTAGAGATTTTTTATTTTTATGGGCACACTGTATATTTGTACGTTTGTAAATAAAGTTTTTTTTACTGATAGATAATTTATCTGTTAGCTTCAACTGATTATTACCATTTAAAATTTTCTATTTTTAATGAATAAATTTTCTAAAATCGCTAATGTAGACAAATTATAATGTTTTAAAATAAATAAAAAACATTAAATCAAAAATAGTAAAAATATATAAGGTGTCCCATAAAAATAAAAAAAAATGCTATTTTGTATTTTAAGGGACTCCATGTGTGTCCCTGGGTAAAAAGTTAGGAGCCCTCTCACCCCCAAAAAGTAGTTTCTTATATCATACGTTATAATACCAAATTACATAACTTTTTATATAAATTTAACAGTTTTATAGCTATGGTATCACACTAAACCAGTTAATTTGGCTCTAACATATATAACACCCTGTATATTAAAACTGCGGCAGAAGATAGATGTAGATTTTTGATATATTAAATAATGGACCCTCATCTTGCAAAAGAAACGTGAAAATAGCTTGTATTTAAATTATACCCACAAAAATTTAATTTCGACTGGACTATATCAAATTATGTCCTCTCCGATTTTCTTAATAAAAAACTTGAAAAATTATTATAGATATAGTTAGACCTATAGATTATAATCTATAGGTCTTCCTTTAACCCTGTTCCAAAATTCATAATGGGAAAATATTAATAAATTTAATGTACTTAAGTCAAATTTTAATTTCTCAACCACTTTTAAACGTTGAGTTCAATAATACTACGCTGTTGTTTTGAAATCTAAATGCTGATTGATTTAATAACTATTTTATTTGCCTGCAAAATTTTTAATGCGTCTACTGTACATATACTAACCGTGGACCCATTCGTACGGGAATTAAGTTAAAGGAATTAATTAAACTAATATCAATTTTAATTAGCAATAATTAGATACTTACAAAATATGTAATAGTGTATAACAAAATAGCTATTAAATGGATCAGTATTTAGATTTCAAAGCAACAGTGTCTAAAAAAGGCTTGGAAAATTAAATTTTGACTGATATTTATATATATATATATATATATATATATATATATATAGTGTTTTGCCGAAGGCGATCCATGGTCGTGCCATTATGAATTTTGGCACAATGAGAAAGTTTATTATATATTTTTACTAAAAAAATAGAAGCGGGAATGTTTTGAGATAATGGTAATCACAAATTAGTGACAAAAATAAACTAACTAAGCATACGTGGAAAACTTCAGCCAAAAATAAGCAAAATCGGAATAAGCCAAGAAGAAACTGTAGTGTTAACATCAACATCAAAAAATATTGTAATAGGTATAGGTCTAAAATATAATGCATGATTGCTATTAATTATAGCCCATAATTAGGTATTTATTTATTCATAATTAATCAACAAGCAATGATAGTGATTTATTTTAATGATAGAATTTCTCTAGAAAGTACATAAATATAAGTCTTTTTAGTTTCTAAACACTCTATTAATTTAAAACTGGAGAAATTTCATAAAGAAACGCCTACAATTAACGTAATAACTTTATTTGTTTTTAATAAAAACTCAGTAGGTTAAGTACTTTTTAAAGTAGGTAATGCACCTGCTACTCTCAATTGTAAAATGTTTAATTTAAAAGAATAATAACAATCTATATGGGTAAATATTTAAGTAAACAAAATGATATAAAATGTATGTAGCCCACAATAACTCTACTTTGCACTGAACAAACTAAAAGAATAACAAAAAGTTTTTTAAACGCATCTATTTTTTGATAATTTGCGAAAGAAACAAGACACTTAGATGGAACTTGAACTGAATTACTAAGAATGATAAAATCTAAATGAAGTCACTTGGCGCCCGAAAAATGGGTTAATTTTGTTATTTTCCATTTTACCTAAATGCAAGTACACCACAGACTTTTCTAATAGTTCAATAATTTGTACTATATTGCGGACTTTTAGCTTGTCCTAAATATCTTGTTTAGTTGTCGAGTTAAAAAAAAAAAACTAGATTTTTAAAAACATTTTTTCCTTTGCAAGCCCGCGAAGCTACATAAATAGTTATTTATATAACAAGTGACTAAACTGGCTGTTTTAGTCCTGCTGTATGAGGAGCGTAGCGAGCGAGAGAAACAGAGATGCAACGGACTAAAATAGCCACGTTTAGTCCTGAGGTATATACACTATTTTTTGCACGACCAAACATAATTTAGGTAGGTAGATAATATTAAAATTAAAAACAATGAATCTAAAATCGGGTGTTTTATTTTCGTTATATAATCAAGATGCCTGTGAATTGCGAAAAGTCAGTTTTACCGCTATTGCGATTTCAATTGTTTTTTAATATGGTTGACACAAACTTCAGTTCGAAAAAATGGATGAAGACGAGAAATTTCAAGTAATTTAAACCATGTTGTTTTTAAAGGGTTTCTTTGTTAAAATTAAATAAAATCGTTTGAATCGCTAATTTATTACAAAACATCATCAAACTTAATCTTTGTACCAGTAAAGCACATAGTATGTATAATCTTTTAATATTATCAAGGTTGCCATGATTTTTTTTTCCTTGGGAGAAAAACGGCAAGTCCCGAAAATAAGAGCGTAAAATTAAGTTTTAGTCTTGGTCGTCGAAAAAATACATATTTTTTTTGAATATTAAAAATATCATGCGGTTAGGGGTTAATTTCCAATTTATTAATTTTATTATTATTTGTCATTAAGTGTTCTACAGGTTTAGAGAGCATTGGAGATCTCGACTTCTTCTTGATCTCCAAAATAATCCCCAACCAGTGAATGCACTTACTGCCCTAACTTGTCCTAAGGGCGGTGCCCTTAATACTTAAATAACTATATTTTATTTTTGTAAAAAGAAATAAATTTATTATTTTATGTAATTTTGTTAACAATAATTATTTACTGTATTTTTTTGTGGAAACAGATTAATCTTGCATTAATTTCGAGATCTCTTGATGGTAAAATTTGTCATATTTAAAAATATACTTATTTACAGGTTGTTCCTATTTGTTCTACTAATAATCACCGTTTCCATCCGCACTGGGTGCAGTGCCATCATAAGTTGTGTGTGTTTTAAGGGGTTTCAGGTCGTCGAAAAGGAAGATGGGTTTCAATGTGAGTTACAGTAAGTATTAGCATGACACTTATTATCACATGAATCTATAAAACAGGTTAATATTTTTTACATCGGAAAGTATTTCAACCTAAATGGGGGTAAACTGAGTCACGTGGGAAGTGTAGTTTTTTCAAACTGTTTCTAGTTCTTGAGTTAATTGATAATAAAACTAAACATCTGCCGTTAATCCAATCCATTTTGTCAAAAACTAGAAGTAATCTAGGAAAACGGATATCCACGGAGAAAAGGTTTAATTAATTTAGAGTCCAGGCACTGATAAAAGAGTTTATTTGTGTCAACAAAATATTTGGTTGGATATGGCCAATTGAATTATTTGGTTGTAACAAATAAATTTTATTTCTGTAAAATAAACTATTTTGTTCCCATTAATAAATCATTTTGAAATTAAAATATTTATTTGCCTCAAATAACATTTGTTACTCACAACCAAATAATTTAATTGGCCATATCTAAATAAATCCTTTTTATCAGTGCGATAGCTTCTGCCTTCATGGATAAAATCTTTATATCATTAAGGGACTTTCATTAATTAAGCAAATTTGAAATTATGGTAATAAATTTTAATCGTTGATATGATTAAACTTTCTTCTTTACAATTAAAAAAATTTACTCAAAATAAATGTAATATATATTGTTACTACGTATACTTTAAATTCAGTCTCATGTTCTTAATTAACACCACATTTATTTATCGTATGGCAAAGAGCTACATGGAAAAATATATGTATGTAATTACAATTTAAGGTTAAATACAGATATCTAAATTTTCAATCTAGTCATAAGCTAGTGGGGTCAGCTCAAAAAACTCAGATATGTTTCTTGGCATGATTCTCACAATCTTAAGTTATATTGGAGACAGTTTGACGGGCTTCACCACAGTTGCATTCATAACTTGGTGCTTTTCCTCATTTGAAAAGTGAATCTGCACAAACGCCTGATCCAGCTCTAATCCTGTTTGCCGATATTACGTGGCAGGTCGAATCCTGGAATCCTCTCGTTGTTGTTAATGAGGTTCTGTATATTAGCAGGGACTGACTAGGACCAGGAATGGCTGCCAGGCAATCATTTGAGTAATCATTTGATCTCCTAGCTACCTCGAATACATAGAAACAGAGTTAACACCTCAAACTTATCCTAAACTCTCACTTCTAAACTTATTTTTTCTTTCTCTTTCTTTACTTCACTGTTATGTGATGTGGCCACACTAGATTAGATTAGATTTATTTATACTCCTTACAGGGACTTTTACAAAAAGGTATTTTATACCCAACTAGAATTTTTGGTTGCCGCTACGTGATCATTACCTCAATTGAAACAAACTAAGTAGTGGCGACTAGTTACAAGAACTCTATAGTTATATAGTAATTATGTAGATGGTACCAAAGTGAGAAAAAATATAAGGGTAACGATTTCGATCTTGCTACGTGTTTGTAACTTAGTTTGGAACGATCTCGTTTGGACGTTACTACGTAGCTACGTAATTGTGTGGTAGTTATTGGTTACTGCTAAATGTGCATAGACATTTGTCGAAATAGTTTAGCTTTTTTTTTGTCGAAGATGCGATATAAATATTAACTTATTATGTACATTATCCATTTCGGTTTGGAAGTAAATGAATCTTCTGGTATGAAAACTAATGGGCCAAGAAAATTATGTAGTTTTATTGTTTAAATAAATGATATAATTGAAAATTATTTTAAGGTTAGGAACGCAAAATTAAATATTTTTTAGTAAAATGTGTTATAATGGCTGCGTTCAATAAAAAAAGCAAAACTAACCAAAGTCATCAAAGTTTTGCTAGCAAACTGCTGAACGGCTAATATCTGTAACTTGTCACAACGACCATTTAAGGTTAGAAATATCCGCAAAAAGTACAATCCCGCCCTTTTAAAAAATCAATCAAAACTAATCATCTCAAAACGTTTATGAGGAATGATTCAGCGACATCTGTCAATCGAAACTGATCATAGCGTTCAGTAGTGATTTGACAGATTTTTTTCTTAGTTTTTGATATAGAATAACCCTGATTCATTTAAATTTTAGTTTTAAACATTTTAGTATCTAATTTTTGTCTTTGAACCGTGAAAATTCACCTTTAAATTAATGATTTCTCGAAAACGGTTAATCCTACAGTATTATATTTTTGTATTTTGACCTAAGAAAAAAGTTTGGGACAAAAAGCTGATAAGCATCCCCCCCCGTTTCGCATTCCCCTGGTTAAAATAAGTACATGAAAATAACACACGAAGATGGGCCTTATTAAGGTTAGTTCACGTGCAAAACTTCGTTGCTGTATCTAAAAGGGTTCCTGTGTTATTAATTAAAAACCGAATTTTTCAGCCACTTTCAAATGGGCTCAGCTCCCAAGGGAGCTAAGGTTACTATGCATTTTTTAAGGGAACTTTTATGATGTAGAATCACCCATTAAAATTTCGGACCCTATTTCAAATATACTCTGTACTATTAATTTTTTCAAAACTTTAAAAATGAATAATAGTCAGCCTTTCACTTGATCCAAAAATAGTTATAATTTAGACCCATTTAGTAGCCTTCGAAAAATTACGATTTTTAATTTTTTTAACTTTTTTAATTTTTATATATTATAAAAAAATAGTATTTTTCTTTGAACGCTTTAGGAACCTTATAGCTCTTGTTACCAGTTTTATTTATTTATTCTTTAATTTATTTATTTATTTATTTATTTATTTATTTATTTATTTATTTATTTATTTATTTATTTATTTATTTATTTATTTATTTATTTATTTATTTATTTATTTATTTATTTATTTATTTATTTATTTATTTGTTTATTTGTTTATTTGTTTATTTGTTTATTTATTTATTTATTTATTTATTTATTTATTTATTTATTTATTTATTTATTTATTTATTTATTTATTTATTTATTTATTTATTTATTTATTTATTTATTTATTTATTTATTTATTTATTTATTTATTTATTTATTTATTTATTTTTTTATTTATTTATTTATTTATTTATTTGTCCAACAGATACAAAATCCTTTTTATAGGACAAAGCTTAAATAACAGAGAATAACAATAATTTAACTATTAATAAAAATAAAACTAATTATAATAATATAATAACAGAAGTGAGAAGATTACCTATATAAAATAAAATAAAATATAACAACAAAAATAAAAACTTAAATATTGAATGATTTTAACAATAATAATCAAAAGTAGATACAATCACGAGATTACTCCAATGATAACTTAGGTCTCTTATACTTTGACGCACGGA
This sequence comes from Brachypterus glaber, assembly GCA_958510825.1. Lineage (NCBI taxonomy): Eukaryota > Metazoa > Arthropoda > Insecta > Coleoptera > Kateretidae > Brachypterus > Brachypterus glaber. The sequence goes on along the minus strand of OY294045.1, from coordinate 32,997,388 downwards.
TCTGCGGCTACGAGAAAAATGTTAGGAATGTGTGTGCAAGTGAGAGGCCCGTTGTAGGCACGCACGCCTTATAACGCTTTTGACGGAAAGAAGAGAACGCGAATGATTCCTTCCCCTTTCGTCGGAGACTTTATTTCATGCGGAGAACTATAGTTATTAGTCATATATAAAAAGTTCCAAAACAGTGTCCGGGACCAGTATTATAACGTGAAAATAATTATTCCTACTATATAAAGTAGGAATTTAGTAACTTCTTATTGTGATGCCAACTAACCTGTTGGTACTGTAATGTAATTAAAACTTGGTAGTAATTTTATTGAGTATGAATATGTGGTAAAGGGAATATTACTAAATTTATTTTATATGATTTAACACAATAAAGTAGTATACTACTAGTTGTTATGAAAACCTAAGGTTAGATTCTTTTAATTTCAACCCATAAATGGTTACAGTTCTAGTTATTTAAGTAGTGACTACAAAAAATGCTAGCTGGGGTCCTAGGAGTTGGTTCTCTTATAATATCTGATATATCTAACAAAAATACTCCGTTGTTCTGTAGGGTCTCTAAGATTTATATTTATTTTTTAATGTTTTTAGCAAGACAATGAAAAATTAAATTTGAAAAATGGATAAATTTAATCCATAAAATATATCCTCGAATTAATTAATTAATTAATTAATCATCATCAAATAATAAAAATATGTTTTTTAATTTTTTTTTAGATATTACATTTATCCGTGCAATGCAATAGAAGGACCAAAATGTCAGTGTTCAGAAAAAAAGAGCAATATCTTAAGAGACCGAACTGGAATCTGGTGTACGGTTTATATAAATGGTACAGAAATACGAAGATGGCCTTGTGAAAACACAAAAGATTGGAAGAAATTTATGAAACAAATTACTATACACAGTGTTAATGTTGACGAAAATAAAATAGTAAAATATCCCACGGTGGGCTTGGATCAACTTTAAAACAAAAGTCCTTGCACCGATGGAATTTTTTCATAAATATCTTCTACGATGTATCACGAGTATTTATTGTCAATATGAAAAAAATCAGTTGAGGGATTCGTGCGATAAATCGAATTTCATTTGTTTTTATATTTTTTTCAGTGTATATTAAATGTTTATTACGGATATTGAAAGAGTTTATTTTTTTAAGCAATTTTGTAGAATATCTTGGTTTTTATTTTCATTTGTTTCTAAATTATTTAAAATCATAATTGACAAAACTCATTTTTTAATCAAGTAACCTGTTGTGACCTGTTGTGATATTATTTTTTTTTTAATAATTTACAATAAGCTTATCTTAGCGATATCTACAAATTTTATGTTATAAAATTACCACAAAATGGCTCTAATCGCCAGAACCGAGCCAGAACACAATATCTATAGAATAAAATGAAGTTGGCGTTGTTACTAAGTTAGAGCCATTTTGTGGTAATTTTCTAACATAAAATTTATAGACGGCGTTAAGCTAATTTTAAATTATTTTAAAAATTTTAAATATCTCAACAGGTTACAACAGGTGAGTTTTGTCAATTTTGATTTTAAATAATTTAGAAACAAACGAAAATAAAAACAAAGATATTTACAAAAATTTCTTAAATTAATAAACTTTTTCTATATCCGTAATAAAAATTATACACACACTGAAAAAAATATAAAAAAAAATAAATTCGATTTATCTCACGAATTCCTCTACCGATTATTTTCATATTGACAATGAATACTCGTGAGACATAGTAGAAGAGATTTTTGAAAAAATCCCATCCGTGCAAGGACTTTTGTTTTAAAGTTGATCCAAGCCCGCCGTGATGCTTTTGTTACATAGGATAATGAAAACACGTATCATTTAAATTGTGTACACTGATAGAACAAATCTAAAAATATTAATATATAACGTTGTTGTGTCAACTTTTAGGTATAGAATATAATTTTTACAATTATTCTAAAACATTATAACGTTATATTAAATACATTTTATTTATTTATTTATTTATTTATTTACGGGAAAGCCCCATTACAGTAAAGTATAACAAAAAATATATAAGCTAATAATTAAGAATAGTAACTAAAAGTAAAATATAAATATAAAAACAAATGGTGAAATGAATTATTAATGATCTTCAATAGAGCGAATAGAGGATTTAAATTTTTTTAAATTTCCTAAAAATGGATCAACTTTCGATTGATTTATAAACTTTAAAGTTAAGTTTAGTGGTGTTAGTGCCGCATAATTTGTACTGTGATGCGCAATAAAAAATGTATTTTGTACACCCCTTGTATTTCTAACAGGTACTAAAAAATTAATTATGCTTAGCAAATCAGGACAATCAACTAATCCGTTTATCAATTTAAAAACAAAACAGGCATTAGCTATATTCCTCCTAGAATCGAGTGGCTCCAGACCAGTGATCCTTTGAATTAAACAGTAGTCATGACCAATAGTTCTAAAATTCATTTTATAGGCAATTATACGCAAAAACTTATGTTGAATTTTAACCAACAGTTTTTTATCTAGAGCTGTGTAAGGAGACCAAATGAGGGTACAATATTCTAGATTCTATCTGACCAGAGATTTGTATAACGTAATTATAGTATTTGTAGAAAATTGTAAACAGTTTTGTGTTACAAAGCCTAGTAGTTTGTTTGCTTTCAGAGAAATATTTTTAATATGTTCTGAGAAATTTAAATTCTGACTGAAAGTGATACCCAAGTCTTTAAGGGATTTAACATATTTTAATGGCTCACCATTGATGGTATAGAAGGAATTAAACTTTTTAAGACCTCTGAAAAAACTTATGAAACAGCACTTTTCTATATTTAACCTAAGATTGTTAGCTGTGGACCAATTAAAAATATTATCAACATCTCTCTGCAAGCTTAACCAATCTTCATAAGTTTTTATAATTTTGAAAAATTTAAAATCGTCAGCAAATATTAAACCCTCGCTAGACTCCAGACACTGGACCATGTTGTTAATAAATATATTAAACAACAGTGGGGCGCAATGTGAACCCTGAGGTACACCTGATAGTACTTCTATGACAAATGATAAAACCCCAAGTATGTGAACGTACTGTTTCCGATCCATTAGAAAACTGCAAAACCATTTTATTAACTTTACATCAAAACCAAACATAGCAAGCCTAAGCAAGAGCATGTTAATATCTACTGTGTCAAATGCCTTAGAGAAATCCGTGTAAATCGAGTCTAGCTGCCAACCCTTCTCTAAGGCATATAGAATTTTTTCTCTGTAAATGGCAAGATTCGTTACAGTGGAGCGTCCAGAAAAAAATCCATGTTGACGAGTAGATAGCCTAGGCTTGCATTGCCAGGTTAGTTGGTCACACACCAAACTGTCCAGTAGTTTAGGTATGGAAGATTGGATGGAAACACCTCTATAGTTTTTAATATTACACCTCTCGCCACTTTTAAAAATAGGTACAATAAAGCTTGTTTTCCAGATATCTGGAAAAATACCGGAATCAAGTGATAAATTAAAAAGAATACTTAAGGGTGACGAAACAGTGCAGTTACATTCTTTAAGAAGTACATTAGGTACCCCGTCTGAATATTTTGCAGGAATTTTTTCAATTTTGTTAAATATAATTTAAACCATATGTATATAAACAACTTCATAGTATTTAATTTTACAACAATATTGTTGCACTATAGTAACTATAATGCGCGCATTTTATGAAGGATAATTAATAAAGATGGCGGAAATCAGCTGATTTTACCAACATTTTGAAAGTAGGTATTTTATGCAGAAATTTCCAAGTGCATAAGTGTACCTAACGATGGGCATGTACATGTAATTACATGTAATATGTAGTTTTTATATGCACTGCACATACATGTAATATGTAAATTTAAATTAAATGTGTACAATTTGTTGTTGTAAATCGAAAGACTACATTCGTTTGTAAATACCAAAAGCATTTACTTGTTTTTTGTTGCATTCTATGAAATACAGTCGGTCAAGTAATAGCGTGTCGCCTATAACGTGTAGTCGGTAAGAGAGAGCCTTACTTTTTTTTCGGGGATATACTTTACTTCCTGACCGACAATGCTTTGTACATAGAGACTTTTTCTGAACCTTATTTTTAGCACGTTTTAAAACATGAGTGCTGCGCACGCATCACGATTCGAGGCTGTATTCCTCTGTTTGCACCCGAAAGGTCCGAAAATAAAGCCTACAGCAGCTGCAGAGTATATGGGAAAGTCAAAGACATTTGTCAACAAGTGGTTGAAACTATACTCGAAAACGAAAAATGTTGACGACTTACCAGATCGTGGCTCAACAGGAAAGGTGTCGGCTAAGCAAGAAAATATGATTTTAAACGTGTTTTCGTAGAATCCTTAATTAACCATTAACCAAAGGGCAAAAAAACTGATGCAGAAAGGTTTGGATATATCACATCAAACAATTCGTACTCATATCCAGGCTCACGACTTAAAGTAGTGCAGTACAATAAAGAAACCTTTGTTGAGTAAAACACAGAGAGAAAAACGACTTCATGTTTGGGGGTGTCTCGGATAAAGGTTTTGGATTTTTATTTCTCTTTACCTACAACTTGAACGCTGAAAAAATGGTCGAGATTTACAAAAAAGTTCTTATCCGACTGCCAAACGTAAGTATGGCTATAAAAATAAGCAGTGGATCCTCCAAGAGGAGAACGACTCCAAACATCGGAGCAAGTTGTGTAGCCAGTGGAAAGAGACATCCGACATAGTCATGCTGGATTGGCCATCGCAATCGCCCGACGCCAACCCCATTGAGAAGGTGTGGTCATTCATTAAGCACAAGCTTCTCGGGAAAAAGGTATACACATTAAAGCAGCTATCAGGAGATATTCGGACAGTATGGAAGACTTTGCCGAAGGTATATGCAAAAAATCTCGTTCAAAGTATACCCCGACGATGCCAGGCGATCATTGACGCAAATGGAGACTGGACAAGTTACTAAGTTATTTGCATTGATCTATCATTAACTGTAATTAAATGTTAAAAAATAGTATAAATATATTCTTAAATAAACAATGCGAGACACGCTCTTACTGGACCGACTGTATATAGTGGTTGGCGCATACACAACTATTTATTGTTGTATTCTATAACCTAATTACGCCATTGATTACTATAGTGTTCTATCAGTGTAAACATTACCACTATAGGTTTTTAGCGTTTTAATTTTTTTTCTACAAACCTAAATTTTTCTTTATGAATCGATTAGGCATGGAGCATTTTAGGTGAAAATTAAAAAAATCTATCTGGCGGTTTTTTTTTAATTTGTTTTTTTTTGTACGTTTTTAACGTATAAATTCGGAATATCTATACTGGCGTTGTTAAGGATTCAAGAAAAGAGGACATGTTACATGCCATTTTAAAGATGCAGAATACAATGGTTGTTTGCAATGTAAAATCGGTTTACTGAATCTCTAGATAATGGGGCACAAATAGGTAATTTTTTTAAAATTTATAATTTTGCAAAAATTTGCATTTAGAAAAAAGTAATGTAGGAGATATAATAGCTCATTTGAAAGCTCTTTTTATGCTGATTATGTTGGTGTTAAATTTTTCAAAATCGTTGCAATTTTCCTCCAAATATTTAAGTTTAATTTTAATTATGCTCATATATTTAACAACCATTGGTAAAATCTGAGATACGACTTATTACTTATCATTTTAAACGACATTTAATGACATTTAATGACAATTAAAACAACGTTCAGATTTTGCCAGTAGTAGTTTTTACCAAAATATTAAATATATGACCATAATTACAATTATATAAGGTCAAATATTTCGAGAACGCTTGCAGCGATTTTTAAAAAATTAACATTAAAAATTAACATAATTAACATTAAAAGCTTTTAAATGAGCTATTACATGCCTTATGTTACTTTTTTCTGAATGCCTATCTTTGCAAAATTACAAATTTTAAAATAATTTAACTATTTGTGCTCTATTATCTCGAGTTTCATTAAATCGATTTTTAATTGCAAATCACCATTGTATTAAATATGAGAAAAACCTCTAAAATTATATATAACATGTCTAATTTTTTTGGATCCCTAACAATTCCTGCATAAATATTCCGTTACGTACGTTAAAAACGTACAAAAACTCAAATTAAAAAAAAAGCGCCACACAGATTTTTTTAATTTTCACATAAAATATTCCTAGGGGCATGCCTAATCGATTCATAAAAACATTGGCTTGTCGAAAAAGAAATTTAAACACTATAAACATCGAGCGAAATTGTAAAACATATTTTTTTGGAATTAATGAACCTTAAGAAGACATAAGAAAATAAAAATGTTTTACACAATTCAAAACCTTTCTAGCAAACAGATTACGGTGTGCTGGGACAAACTTTTAGCCAAAATTATTCTTTTTTTGATTTTTTTTTTGTTAAATTAAAAATAAAAAAATCGTTTGATTCATTTTTGTACAAAGTTTAAATTTGTACAAAAGTGTAAGTGTAGTATTTTTAACTTTAGCACAAATGTATTCTTTGAACAAAAATGGATCAACGACTTTTTTAATTTTTGGTTTTAAATTGATAAATCATATAAATAACAAGTTTATGACAAAAAAGTTGATGTAAAAGTTTGTTTCGTGAAATACTTTATACGTATTTTTAGAAAAAAACTTCTATTTCTCTTAGGAATATTGCTTTGCGTCGTTTTAAGCTTATATGAAAAAACTTATTAAAAAAATAAATGATAGTAATTTATATAATTAGTGTGTAACCGTATATTTTTAGTAAAATTGAGATATAAATATGGGGGTCCAAAATGATCAAATTTTGCGTTACGTAATACTTGAACGTTCCCAAAGTCTAATCTTGAAAATCTAGGTAGAGATAAAAATAAATGAAATTCATAAGATTCTTGTTAAATAATCCTTAAAAAATATGTACATTTTATTAATAAATTTAAAAATGATATAATTTAAAACATACACATATTTTTTAACCAATTAACTAAAAATAACAAATATTTGTTATTACTGTATTATTTTGTTTATTATAATAATTAATATACCTGCTAAATACTCTGTTTCTATAGTATAAAATAAAATAAAAGCTAGTAGAAAACTTTTGTTCGAGCATAACTGTAGCTTATTGGGTGTATTATTAACTAGTATAAATTTTATTTTAATAATAACGTCATAATTCGAGTGATTTATGTTAGGTGAATCACCCTGTATATACTTTTTTTGCACACCAATGATATACGCCATGTGTATACGCATAAAAAGTAAACATAGACATAAAGAACTAAAAAAATAAAACAAGTCCTGAAGATGTGTAATGCTTCTTATTTTATCGAATACTCTTTAAAGAAGAATCTGCATGTTGCATTTTTACAGTTTTTATTATCAGACCCTGAATAAATATGAGTCGCTGGTCGGGGATTTGCGAGCTACGACTCATCTTTCGTTATCTTTTTTTAACTTTTTTCATAGATACACTGCACTGCCCTGTGTTATAAAGTGGGGACAGCTGACCGACAGCCGTCTTAGCTAGCTTCTCAGCAGTGTTAAATTTATGCTAAGCTTATGAACGTATGAACAGCTCGCGCACTTCCGAGGGCTTAATATGACAAATGAAAATATACAGGACATGAGTATAGAAATGTTTAAAAATATGTTTTATTACATAATATGTAATATTATTAGTAATTGAATAAAAGAAAGTTTTCTTTTATTAAATAATAATTTAATAACCCTTTTTTATTTTATTTATTGTTTGTTTCCACTTGAAACAATCACAAATATAGGCTAACCCTACTAAAAATCTCTAGTAGAATCTAGTAGAACCGAGTAAAATTTCTTACCAAAATAGTGATATAACATTTTAACTTATGTTAAGGGGGCGGCATTTGCAAAAAAAAAATAATTAAAATTAGATATTTTTATTTTAAAAACTATACTATACCTGTTTTGTGTTATAATATTTTTGAGAAGAAACACGCTCCTTTGTTTATGTTCAAATTTGGTTTGGGAGATAAGTCTTTTATTTTTTATTAGTTTTAAGCTTTAATGTTATGTTACACTTGTCATAGAATTATTTTTTTTTAATTTTTGAAGTATTTTTAATAAAACAATATGTACCATGTGCCGTAACCGTTACCGGTACTTAGCTCATCCTTGTGGTTTGGCGCAAGGGACCTCCCTCGTTTTAGACCTAAATGTATAATTTTTTATATTACCCTTTTGCGGTTTTAAAAAAGAATTTTATCCATTTAAGAGACCTACAGTTTCAGTGCCTGAATTTCCTAGCTTTCTTACCAGGATGGAGTAACAACCATGTCAAACGCTCTGCTTAGGTCGAAATATATGCATAATGTTGTAAGGCCTTTGCAAGGCCTCCCAAAATGTAGAAATACGAGCTAAACATTGCCCTTTCTGTTGATTTGTTTTCCAGGAATCCATTCTGACTGCAGCTAAAAAATTTGTTATTATTCAAAAACGTTTTTAATCTATCATGCTTTATTTTCTTAAAAAGTTTTGAGAACAGTTAAAGTGACTACTGACCGATAATTGTTGGCTTGGTTTTTTCTCCTTTTTTATAAAGGTATAATTCTGGCAGTTTCCAGGATTTCTGGATACTCCCTTAGCAAAAGATAGGTTTATCACGTGTTCCAGAGCCTTGACCAAAAATGCACCCACATTTCGTATGATTCTGCAGGGAACCTCATCCGGAACCGCAGAGGCTTTTTTTTTTGACTCGACCTAGTGCATTCAGTATTTCATCTTTATCAGTGGGGTTTAGAAATAGGGTTTTATTTATTTTATTTTCTTCATTTGTGCTTTTTTGATTTTTGTGTTTTTGTTGAATGTCTAAAAATGTTTGTTTAAAAAGTTTCCCACTTTAATTGGTTCTGTAGTTTCCCATTGATTTTTAGTGATATTTTATTTTAATTTTTAAGTTTTTCTCCTTTTAGTATACTCTAAGCTGCCTTTGCTGGGTTTTTCAGATTGTCATTGTATGCATATTTTGCTCTGGCAATACTTTTTCTGTATATGTTTCGTAAGGCTGTATAACGGCGCGAAACTTCAGAGTTGTTTTTTACTGTTTTTAGCCAGTTTACTATTTTTATATTTTCTGCCTCTATCACAATTTTAGGTGTTATCCAGAAATTTTTTTTCGAAGCTTTAATTTTTGTTTTTTCTTTAGGAAAATATAGGTCAAAATAGCGAATAAAAATATCGGCCTGGCGATTCTCTTCTAATTAAAAAGTAGAACCAAAATTCAGAACTCTCTGATTTCTTCGTTACTTTCTTTTCTTATTGTTTTTTGTTTTCTTAATTTTTTTGTTGTCAACTACTTCGCACAGCCACTTAGGCAACAATCTCAAAAAATAACCTTTTCGCTTCTTTATTGAGTGAAACACAATACAGGCTAAGAAAGTGTATGTTTTTGCCTACCTATTATAAAGGGGGTGGAAATATTAGAAACATGGCAATAATTGGCTTGGCTAGATTAATTATTTTTATTCAATACATACAGATAATAAGACAATTACCAGCTTTTTAAATAGATACTCAATAATAACCCCCGCGTGGCTTTTACTTTATTGAGTGGATAATTATTTATTTTACCGACTCAACTGTCACTTGTCAAATTATTTTCTTGTAAATGTCATTAAAAATTTTAATAAAAATATGAATTTCTAAGCTATTTATTGGATAAAACCTTGTATGGCACTCATGGGTAAACCGATATTGCCCTCTCGAAAATTAACCTGCTTGGCTGACGCCACGCTTAATTTTCTCATGGGCAATCTTACTTTACCCACTAGTACCATAAATAACTATTAACAATGTTACGTGTGTAATAAAAATTGATATTTATGCTATGTTTCATTTAAGTTTTTTTTACTCAATACAAGATATTGTATCAATTAAACTAAGTACTTTTACGTTATTCAATATTTAACCTGTCAGTTTAAGTATGATACGTACTCAACTTCAGTCAAGCAAAACATTTGATTTAAGTACTTAACATTCTTGACGTTAAAATTTTGAGCCACGAGATCTGAATATTAACTACTTGCTTTTAGTAGTCATTACTCTGTTTGCATAAAAGTATTACTATATTATTCTAAAGGATAATTTTAACTATTTGAAAATTTGAAAATCACAGTTTAGTATACTTATAACTGCGAAGAGTGGGTATATACCCACTTTTATAATAATAAATTCTAATTATTGGCACGACTAACGTTCCTCACTAACTGTTCCGCGTCTCTTCGTATCATCATCATCCATGGCCTAGACAACAGCTGTGTCAACTTGATTCTGCAAAACCTACTGTCAGTTGTTTTTCATGCCTCCTCTGATTAATTCAAAATTAAAGCAAGATTATTTCTGAAGGGTTTAAAATTAAACAAAGTTTATGTTTAATGCATTTGTTGGTTCTGTTGCGAATAGTGCGTTTAAAATAAAAAGTTTATTTTAGTGCAGTTTACTTATTATGGATAAATGAGTCAAGAACATGTAAGTAAAATACAGAAACTAACTGCTATGTGCTATTAAATGCATGTACTCTATAAACACCAGATTATTTTAGTATATTGAGTATTTTAATTTTCTCGAGAATAAAAAATACTTCTGCCAACAAAATAAAACTTTCCCCTATAGGCCTAGGTTCATTAAAATCAAAAACGAAAAAAATAAAAAAAAAATAAAAAAAAAATAAAAAAGTTTTTCAAAAAAAAATGTTTTTTCAAAAAAAGTTTTTTACCAAAAACAATCCCAGCCTAGAACTTTGGATAGTCAACCTATGGTCCAAATTTGAAGTCTTTAGCCCTAAGCGCTCTTGGGTTATCGTGGTCACAAATATTCCGGACACACAGACAGACCGACCGACAAATCGACAGACAGATTTTTTTTTACGGAAATTGTATTTTTTGGATATAAAACGTCCAGAAACGTAAAAAAGCAATATAAAATTTTCGATTTTTTTTTAATAACGTAAGACTTTCCTTGGGGAAAGTAAAATACGAATAATATTAAAGAAAATAATTACCAAATATTTTTTTTTAGTTTAAGCTCATGACATTTTTGAATTCGGATATGCAAAGCAAATAAAATTACCCAAACAATATGTAAAATTTAAGGAGCGAACGTATAAAAAAATAATTTTGTAAAATAGTGTTATTTTTTTGAGTATTACAAGTTATACTAAGTGTAGTGTTCACACTTATCCATCTAAATCTAATTTAAACAACAAAATATGAACAAGATCCACTTCCTCGCAAAAGTTATTAGGTTTTTTTGCTACATGGGGCTAAAGGGCATGCAATGCATGGGGTTAAAAGGTAAAAATTAAAATTTGTCGCAAGATAACGACCCTTAAACGTAAGGCCCGTGATGACATTTGAATTAGCTGATCGAGTTCTAAAAGTGTGCTTTAATTATTTTCGAGAATTTTTCGTTTTTAATTATTTTATTTCTTTTTTACAAATTGGCACACGTATAACCAGTAACCAGCAAAACATGTAAGAGGTCTAATATTTATCCCCTTAACACACTCACCTGAGTTAACTCGTAGACAGTAGGTTGGCTGTATTCCACTTGCCCGAATTAACTCGGGCGACTTATATTTTGCCGAATTGGTGAAAAATTAAGGCCTTTTCAGAAAAAAAGTGGTGCGTCAAGGGGTTAAGGGGTTCAGAAAAACTACTATTTTATTTTTATTACACATAGTACCCGAACACATTGAGATATTGACCTACATTAATTAAATTTTACAGAAAAAAAAAAACATAATTTAAAATAATATATATTAATTTTTATTTACAACTAACAGCTGCAGCTGCATATAAACTCTACGATTTTTCGCTTGGTTTGGTTGATTTTCGTTTTTAATTATTTTGTTTCTTTTTTACAAATTGGCACACATAGAAGACCCTTATAATAAGTGGTCTAATATTTAAGGGCCCCCATTCAGAAAAACCTCGGTTTTATTTTTATTAAACATAATACCCGAACACATTGAGATATTGACCTCCATTAATTCCATTTTACAGAAAAAAAAACATAATTTAAAACAATATGTATTATCTTTATTCACAACTAACAACTGCAGCTGCATATATACTATAGGATTTTTCGTATAAAAAATGCCCACTTTTTTGTCTTTTTACTCTATGATAAAGAATACAATGTCGCCATACCCAAATAACATTCGTGATTTTCACGTTGAAGTCACAAGTGATTTATCTTCCATATCACGCCTGGGTGCAATATTTAGTTAAAGTGATATCACGCTTTACTTTAATTCAGTTCTGCATATTTGTTTTTCTTAATAAAGCAAGTAAAAAATATATTTTACGTATTATTTGTATTTTTCTACCTAAAAAACTAAAAAAAAACCTGGAAACCTACTTGAAAAAACCTACAAAAAAATCACGCATGATTTCATGTGGACTGCTCGAATATGAATTCACAGTGATCCGCATATGAACGCGCATATGTTTAACATACGAGTCTCACGTCTGATCAAAAATGAGCTCACTCTCATAATAAATTAATTTTATTATCTGGATATGAGGATATGGATATTATCTTTGGATTTTAAGTGCTGAATCAGAACGTCAATATTTATTAAAAACCGCATGACTTTTAATTTGTATTTTTGCTTGTTGTCTAGTGTTAATTATTAGTAATAAATCATCACTAAATACATAAAGAATTTAACAAATTAATCTATGTTTTTAAACTTTTTAAAATATATTCCACAAAAATATAAAAAAAATCTGAAGATAAAGATTTAACCCACGACTTAGGCAGCTGAGCATTGCAATTGCCTAATTTATTTATCATTAGGGTGTAGCAACATTTTATAATAACAAAATACACTTGCTTAACAAAAATAATTTATCGTAATAATTAAAAAGAAAGGTCCTGGCTCAACCCACACAGATAAATGAGGAGTGCCCATCTGCACTAAATCACATTTTTTAGTATAAGCCAAAAACTAAAACAGCACATACATTAATTAAAATTTTCGACAGTAATAAGTATACAGTATATATAATATGACTTAAATCAAATTTTCTGTAAATCACTAGATAATTTAAAAGCTATTTGAAGATGATCGGGTTGTTATGCGGCACATGCAGATGGCGGACTTTGATCCGGCAAAATTAACATGATATTACAACATATTTGTTAAATATTTTATATGTATTTTTTAGGTCGCTGTGTGTAAATATGATAATAAAAATTTCTAACTCCACCCCGATTGGGTGGGGGATGACTAGTCTTAAATATTTACAATATTTTCGTGAAAATTTGTATATAGGGGATTTTGAGGTAGCTAAAAAGGAAACTGATAATAAAAAAATCTAACCCCACCCCCTGAGGGCAAGGGTTAATTATTTTTAAATGTTTACATGGTATATTGGGGTTCCTGAGGTAGCTGAAACTGAATCAGATGATAGAAAAAATGCAACTTCACCTCCGGAAGGCGGGGGATAATTAATTTTAAATATTCCCATTATTTTTGTGAAAAACGGTTGAGAAAGGTTTTTGAGGTATCTGAAACTGAATCTAGTAATAAAAAAATTCTAACTTCACCCCCTGAGGGGTGGGGGTAATTTTAGTGAAAAATTTTATATTGGGGTCTATATGCAAATTTTGACAAAAATATCAAAAACATTTAAAAATAATTTCACCCTCACCCCTGCGGGGGTAGAGTTAGAAAAATTTTATTATCAGATTTAATTTTAGCAACCAATTTTTATGAAAATATTGTAAATATTTACAAATAATCAATCCCCGCCCACGTTGGTGGAATTAGAAAAAAAATATTATCAGATTTAGTTTTGTTGACCTAAAAGACCTTTATATACCAATTTTGAAGAAAATATTGAAAACATTTAAAAATATTTACCTCCTCTATGCATTTTCTCAGCCTTAGCAGTTAAAGCAAAACAGCAATACTGAGTTCCAGGATCCATTTTATAAATCAAAATTTACAATTATATCGTTATTTCTTGCTCTATACAAAGCTACTAGTAGCTTTGTATTATGTAGCTACTTAACCTAAGTGCAGATGATCTGGTGTTGATCCGGAACCTTTGGTGCAGATGACGGGTTTTGATGCGGCAAATGTAAATTAAAAAGGTTTAAAGTGCCCTTTGGCACAATTTCTTTTGCGGAATTATTTAATAGTCCCCACCAATGCCTAAAATATTAATTACTCTTTTTTTTTAATGCAGATGTCCGGGTTTTAATCCGGCACTCCTCAAATGACTTTAACTGGGAATTTCATGCTAAATTTTTAACCAGACATGTCAGACATGTTTAATCTTATGTTTTCTTTTAGTAGCTCTTGTTAATTTAATTTAATTATTATGTTTTTTTGTATAATACTTGAGCAATAACAGGCCTAGGGCCTTTGCTCTTCTATTTTTTTATAATAATAATAATAGTTTGTTCCAAAACGATAGAAAGGCCCTATCGAAACGTCAAAATTTAGAGAAAAGAAGTTTTTTAATTGAATACCCCCAGATACCCCAAAAACCTAACATACAATAATAATAATAAATATCTAGGCGTTACCCTATCCAAAAACCTTACAATCATAAACTATGCCTTCCACTAGGTAGGAAAAGTCATCTATGTATGAAAAACAACATTCTAGAAGTAGGAGAAACCATATGTTTAAAACATAAGTTTAAGGGGGAAATTTCTAGGGTTAAAATTTGTAAATTTTAATAAAAAAATCTAAAAAAAAATAAAACCAACTCTAAATAACCCGATGATAACGGAAAAAATAATTTTAAAAATCTAAATCTAAGGGTGGCCGATTTTGGGGGGGGGGGGGTTAATGATTGTAAATTCAATAAATTTTTTTTTTGAAATTTTGACCCAAAATTCGTAATCTACCAAAAGTCCAAACCCCAAAAACCCATATACACCGATTTTGAGTCTGGTCATGTGATTCATAAATGCATATGGTTCAGAAATGCAAAAAGTACCCATTTTGGCGCAGCCATTTTGAATGTTTAATTTCAGCCAAAAATTTGTAATCTAGGATACCAAAAACCCCCTCATACCGATTTTGATTCGAATCGGCTAGCACAAGTGGTCCTCCATATTGGCGCCGCCATTTTGAATTTTTTAATTTTGACCAAAAATTTGTAATCTAGGATACCAAAAACCCCCCGATACCGATTTAGGGCCGATGTGAAAGTATAACTTTAAAATCTACATTTTGACGCTAATATAGGTTTTTGTTCGACCACACACATATAATATGGACCCTGTTATGCATTCGTGTGTCAAGCGCCACATACTAATTTTTAAGAAAATAGACATTTCTGATTAAAATAGTTTTGATAAAACTTTTTGCAAACTTTTTTTTTGTATAAGTAGCGAATAAATGAACTTGTTATAAATATTTATGAGTTATTATAAAATATACCATGGGTTTAAAGAAAAAATAAAACATAAAAATTATGTTTGCAAAATTTTGTAAGTAAAGTATTTTTTGTAAATATGCGTCAAAGTATCTTGACACATGAATGCAAATTAATCTATCGATCATTTTTATGCATACAATGATTTTAGGTTAAAGCTATTAAAGAATTTATGTTATATTATTATAATTATTATTATTATTTAATTCAAATCTAAAATAGTATAGAACATAAAACTTAATATTACTTTTAAAAATCCGTACTGCACCACTTAATTCAGCGAACAAAAACAGATTTTTTTTTTACTTGCCTATATGCCGAATTTATGCTCTATAAAAATATAAACATGTAATATCCAAGGACTTTTCTCAGTCATTTTATTAAACTTTAAACTTAATTTTAGGTAGTAATACTTAAATCCGTTTATTTAAAAGTTGGTTTGGACTTTTAATCCTTCTAGATTTGAAAAATTCCCCACCGTGCTAGGTCTGGCAAAAAAAGTATTTATTATAACTTTTTTTTTCGTCATATTTTAGAACTTTATCAAACACATATTTTTCTTAAATAAGTATTAAAAAATAACAGTAGCGTAGAAATTTTGTAGATTTTAAGGTCTGAAATAATTTTAAAATGTTTTCAATACTTCCTTGATAGTTGGTATATAGGGGTTTTTGAGGTCGCTAAATCTGAATAGGAAGAGGGCTGGGGGAAATCGTTTTTTTATAATATTTTCATAAAAATTGGCATATAGGGGTTTTTGAGGTCGCTTCAGAAAATAAAAAAAAATTCTAACTTCACCCCCCGGGCCGGGGGGTAGTTAATTTTAATTATTTACATTGTTCTCGTGAAAATTGGTTTTTGGAGTTTTTGGGGCCAATGAAACTAAATCTGATCTGATCTGATTCCACTTTACATAGTTTTTTTTAATGCTTTTCGCCACAACAAGAAATGTTTATATATTTACACTACCTTGAAATAGAGTTATCTTAATAAAACCTTTTCTTGTAAATTTACTTAGAAGTCAAAATATACAACTTTTTTTAACCTAAAAATACAATTTTTTTCCTCTAGAAAAAAGTTAATATCTAAAAATAAAAAAGGTCCTCACCTCCAAAACGCTTAGTCCGCGACTGTTTTTACCCCTAACCAAAATAAAAACATTAAAAAAAAGGTCCTCACCCTCCAAAAAGCTTGTCCGTGACGGTTTTCGCCCCTAACCTGAATTTTGATGACTAAAAAAAAGGTCCTCACCTCAAAAAAAGCTTTGTTCGTGATAGTTTTTACCCCTAGCCAAAATTTTCGTGAAGTATAGATAGATAGATTTATTTGGTGTTCTTACAAAAAATGTTTACACATGTCAGCATAAAATACAAAACTTAACTCTTTTGTATTTTTAATCCTTGCAATATACAACTTTTTTTGTCAAATATACAACTTTTGTTTTGGATCAATGAAACATACAACTTTTCAATATGAGTGGGGGGACGCCTCCCCCATAAATACGTCCCTGCCCAAGCTAAACTAAACCACAGGCCTTAAGCATGTTCTCATACAGAAACCAAACAAACTAGAACAACGTTATCCTAGGTACTTTTTCAACGTTATCCTAGGTACTTTTTACAACATGGTTTCTTTCTCTGGGATACAGTTTTAAGATTTTAATTTAATATAATAAGTAGTGCCTCTCCTGGATCACCTAAAATCTTTTATTAAGATAAGAAGTAAAATACTAAGCCAGCTGGCCTCGCTAGCACAGTTTGTAGAACACTGGATCTGTAAGACTAAGGTTCCGGGTTCGAATCCCAGTTATTAAAATCTATTATCGAGTAAAAAAGGCATGGTTGTACTTATAAAATATATTACCCGTTATCCGTGTTACCTATACATTTGACAAGGCAATCTAGTTATAATCCAGCTTGAAGGCCAGGGTGACCACTGTACTGTAAAAGCAGCAGCAGCAGCACACGAAGGCAGAAGCCCTAACACTTTATTAGAAAATGGACCATACAAAATCAGTAAATCCATCAGAAATATATATATTTCGAGCCCATCACTACTTTCCTTCTATATCAGCTAAACATATTACTATAGTAAATATATTTCTTAATTCCAGGTTTCCCATATCATTTATACTTTTAACCACACTTTTTATCAACTTTATTTATTCTTCCCCATCGTTCACCGGTTGCGTCTGTTGGGAGGGTTATAAAGCTGAATATAATGAAAATGGTGCCCATTGTAGAGCTAGCAGTCACATAATGCCCTGTAATATGGCAAAGGCCCCAAAATGTCAGTGCTCTGGAAGGTATAGCAGCATCCTTAAGGATAGGACTGGAACATGGTGCACCAGGTACAGAAGAGGAAATGAATTCATGAGATGGCCGTGCGAAAATATTAAAGAGTGGGATGATTTTTTTAAGGATAATCCTGATTTTGTATAATTGGATAAAGATGAGTTCTAAGGACTGATATTGTTTTTTTTTTTTCAACTTTTTTTATAATTTTTGATAATCACATTTAATAAATTAAATAAAACGTTTATATTTATAACTTTTACCTAAGAAAAATCAAAATTAAGATCTTTAGATTTCCCACTGTCTGTTTGTAGCTCCAAAGTGGTTTTATTTAGGAAACAACTACGCTTACTTTACTGTGGTTCAATTTTTTTATCTATTTATTTTCCGTTGTAAGAACGCCTTTAGAGTAAAAATTTATATAAAAAACCCTAAGTGGCCCTAAAAACCCTTAAATCACGCGAATATCGATACAATTCTTATAAAACCAGCCCTAGTGTTTGTAATTTTATAAAATTTAAAAGCCCTGATATCTATATTGTTTCTTTTTAAGTATGAGAATAAGCCTGCAAAATGTTAACCTGATCAAAAGTTTCTAACCCCTTGCCAAAAAGTCCCCGAAATTGCCCCTAAATTCAGAAAAAAATGCATTTTCTATTAAATTGTGCAACTGGAGAATTTTAAATAACAATTAATAGAGTTTATAAGGCACATATAAACCTGTTTTGATTATCAAAATATTAGGATAAACTACGTAACGAGTATGGGGTCTAAGTGCCATTAAACATCAATATTTTAACAAAAATCGCAAAATTTTATCAAAACTATTTTTAGTTCGAGGCATTTGCGAAATATGGTAAGACCTTGTTCTAAATTTTATTTTAAACCACATGTAAATATGGTTAAAATATTAGGCCATTCCAAAAACATCCAAGCTCGTCTAAGCTCCAAAATGTGTCGGAAAATAGGCAAAATCGTAAAATTCGGTAAAATTTGATGAAAAATTATTTTTTTATTTGTTTGCAATTTTATTTTAAATAGATCGATTTTAATATGAACTAAAATATTAAGGTAGTCGAAAAGCATATATCCGTGCCTAAGCGCCAAAAAGTGTCGGTTAGAGAGACAAAATCGCTAATTTTCATTGTGCAGTTTTTCGGAGTTTTTGGGCAAGGCTGAGATTTTTCAGGCTTGTTTTTATACTTAAATATATATATATATATATATATATATATATATATATATATATATATATATATATATATAGATATCAAGGCTTTTAAATTTTATAAAATTACAAACACCAGGGCTGGTTTTGTATGAATTTCATCGATATTTGCGTGACTTAAGGGTTTTTATGGTTCCAAGGGTGGTCTATATACATTTTTACTCTAAGGAGGTTCTAACCAGCATAAAAAAGATTTAAAAAATTGTAGCAGCCTACGCTTACACATAGCGGATGAGGATGCATCCGGATGCGTCAGGTAAAAAAATAGAAATTTGTGGAAAAAAATCAGATTTGATTTCTTTTGTATATTTTTAGGTTTCATAGTAGTCTTCGTAACGAGTAAGCGACTTTAGTCCTTAGTGCACGAGAATGAAGTATTTTAACGACGCGAAGCGAAGTCAAAAAAACATTCGAGTGCACTAAGGACTTGTCGCAAACTACATTTTTCGTTCGATCTACAGTCTAGACTCTTTAAAAATGTATATTTTAAAGAATTACCTCATATAAATATATATTTTTTTAATTTTGAAAAAATATCCGTGTAAAAATTTCGAATGTATTTTAAAAATCTCGGTAATAACTAACAATATTTCTAAGATTTTACAGAAAACTCAGAAATCTTAATCATGAACTTTTATGCCCAAAATCTCAGAAGGCATAAAAAATTTGGGAAGCCGTGTAAAAATATTTTGTAGGATTTTTTTTAATAAATAAAATCAAACTTTTTTTTTAAAATAATTGTCTAATTCTAACCATTCGTTCATTTTTTCGATAGGGTGCACCGTTTGGATTTTTGGGACTCAATACGGTACATGTTAATCGACCTGAAATTCGGTACACATCATTTTTAGACAATTTAAAATATATTTAGGGTGTCCCTAAAAATCTATTTTTTAAGGACCAACCTAACATACTTATTATTATAAACATTATTTATATTTAATATGAATTTAAAGTTCTAAAACTTAACTTAATTAAATTTAATTAATTTTTTATCAAAAGTTTTAAATTATTTTACACAAAAGAAAAATAATTTACTATTAAAAAATATTTTAAGCTTAATTAATTAATCTTCACTGTAAACACTAAACAATTTTCAAACTAAAAATAATATGTTTTAGCGTAATCTAGATAATAAGATAAAAGCTTTTACAAATTAATTAATAGAAGCTTTCATTAAGGTAAATCATGTTAAATTAATAAGCATGACAATTATAACATTAAGTTAATGCGCTGGCTATAAAATTAACCTAATTTTATAATTATCGAGAATTAAATCAATTACGTTAAACTTTTAAAAAAGAATCTTTGAAAAAAAAAAGAAATAAATTAAAATTTGAAATAAAATAAATAATAGCAAAGGAAGTACTATTTTTTTGTTGATGTAAAAAACAATGTCATACAGGGTGTATTTGAAATAGGGTCCCAAATTTTAAGATGTCATTCTACATCATAAAATATGACTAAAAGTTCATATAAAGGTATATCTAAAAATGTGTCGTAAGGAAGCTAAGCCCTTTGAATGTGGCTAAAAAATTCGGTTTCTATTTAATCACTCAGGAACCCTTTGAGATATAGAAAAGAGGTTTTGCAAGTGAACTATTGTTAATTAGCCCATATTCTTATTTTATTTTCATGTACTTATTTTAAACACGGTTGTGCGAAACCAGAGGCCTTATCAGTTTTTTGTTCCAAACTTTTTTCTGTGTGACTTTTTTGTAATTTTATTCTAGGAATATGATTCCTTAGGTCAAAATACATAACCGTTTTCGAGAAAAATTTATTTGAAGGTGAAATTTCTAGGACGAAAAATTAAATACTAAAATGTCGAAAACCGAAATTTCAATGATGCAGGGTGAATGTACATCAAAAACTAAGAAAAAAAACTCATATACAGGTACTTCCAAAAATCAATCCTAAGAGAGATATATATATTTATGCTTTTTGGTATTTAAAAAATTTGTTAATTTCTGGTAAGTATCTATATTTAAAAAAAATACAATACAACAAAATATTTTTTATGATTTTCTGTAACAACATGTATGTAGTGCTACGCATTCCATTATATACTATTTACAGTAAATGGTATATTGCATTTTCCCAAATACTTAAAAAATAATAATTTTCAAAAAAAAAAAAAAATAATTTTCAAAAAAAAAAAAAAATTTAAATATTTTTTTTTAAAAAGATCTTTTTTTAAAAAATTTTCTTAATTTTTTTTAATTTGTTAAAATCTCAAATCTCTCAAATTTGAGTAAATAGTTTTATTACAGTTATAAACTTATGAAATTGCAGTAGTGCAATTAGGATGTAAAGGTTTCATAAAACAATTTCTTTTTGCATTATTATAGTTTTTGTATGACACTAGGTTTTCCTGAAATAACAAAAAAAAGTGTTGCCAACAAAATAACACTTTGCCCTCTAAGTCTTTATCATTAAAACAACAAAATTTTTTCAAGTTTTTCACAATTTTTTTTTCAAAAAAAGTTTATTTTTCATAAAACTAAAAAAATACTGCTGCCAAGAAAATAATACTTTTCCCAATATTACTAGGTTCATTAAAATCAGAAATAAAAAAAAAATTAAAAAAAAGAATTTCTTCAAAAAGTTTTTTTTTCGTAAATTGAAAAAAAAAATTTTGAAAAAAATTGTTTTCATCCCATTTTACCCCCTTACCCTAATCCGTTTTTTACCGAGATTTTTACCAAAAATAATCCCAGCCTAGTACTTTATATAATCAACCTATGGTCCAAATTTGAAGAATTTATGTATATCCCAACAACACTTATATTTGTTAGTACAAAAAACCACAGGTGTATCATAAGATACACAAATAAATTAAGTTTTGTAATGAAATATATAATATAAATATTGTAAATTGAAATAGCTATGCTAATAAATAAATAAATAAAATTAAATACAATATTCATTTTAATTGTTAATATCTTTAATTTAAACAAAAAATAATAAATAATAAATAAGAAAACTGGTAACAAAATCCCAGCCTTACGAAATGAGTTTATAAATACTTAGATAAAAATGATCCTACAACTAGCTATTCTAGTGGCAGACTAATATCCCTACTCTCAATTTCACTACTCCCTAACATCCCTACTCCATAACATGCCTACTCTGCACTATATTCACACGATTAGCCACTTAAATTAACTTAAAATGATATTTATTATGGTTGTTCATTGTCAAACAAGAATTTGGTATATTAGTTACTTATTTATTAGTAAATTTTAGAAGCACACGATAAAAAGACTATTAGAATAAAACATATGTAGGTTAATTTTTTTTTCACGTAAAAGCAAAGAAGAAATTTATTATCAAGTGGCTAAATAAGTGCATAAAGTATAAAGTACGAAGTGGAGTTATAGGGGAGTAGGAATTTTACAGAGTAGGGTTGTTGTAGAGTAGGAATATTATGGAGTAGGGATGTTAGGGACTAGGAAAATTGAGAGTAGGAATGTTAGTCCGCCATTCTTAGAATAGAAATAAAAATAAACCAGTTTACGTATTTTACCTAGAGACCTAAGTAAGTGAAACTGTATTATCCTATTTGCAATTGTTTTTATCATATTAGGTCAAGGAGATAAGTATTTCGAATTAAAAGAGCAAAAAAGTTAATTTTGTACAATTTATAATAATAATAACAATAATAACGCAGAAACAAACAACGAGATGCGACTGATTTTACCAAATATTTAAAATATTATTAAGTATGGTATGAGTGTGAATATTTTTTTGTAAATTTTTCGCTGAATTTAAATCTGCTGCTTAAATTGACTTGACTTATTTCGTTTCTAAGTCAAAGTATACAAATAAGAATTTTTGGCACTTTTATGTTAGAGTAGCCGAAGTTAAAGAATAATAAAAAGGCTTTGTAAAGAAACTGATAAAATATAGCATCGAGTCTACAGAATTATTTTCTTTATATTAAAAACCAGGTTCTTAAAACCTAAGTAACTTATTTAGGTCTATAAGTAATATTTTGATTCGTAAACTATCGTTGTTTTGGGTTACTATTCTAATTATAAGTTCTATATTGAGGGTGATTATCGAACCATTTCATCCACTCGTCAAATGGTTTACAAAAATGAGAAACATATTTATTTCTAAGTCCAATACAATGGGTTTCACCTAAATCTAATGTGACATTTTTGCCAGAATATCTTTCTTTGCAAATACATAATGGTGGTTTTTCAGTATCACATGGAAAAATTCTATGGTGTTTCTTTCCTCTGCAATACACACTGCCCTCTCCCTTTTCTGGTTCGAAATCTTCCCAACATAAGCAGTCGTCTGACGCTATTGATGTGGCGACGAATACCAAAAATAAGGATACAAATAATAATACTTTCCTGGAAATAAATAAAACAGTGTTATTTTTATACTCTTTACAAACTTTTGTTACAAAAGTGGGTTTTCAAAAATTATATGCACACATTTTTTATTGAATTCTGAACAACTTTTAAAAGTCGGTCCATCACATTGTTTGTGTGCATGATAACCATAGATAGTAATTTGGATGCTATAACATGTCCGCATTAAGGAAAACAAACATACATATTAATATATACAGGGTTATTCACGGAAGTGGTCTATTAAAAGTTTATAAAGAACCAATAATTTTAAAAATCTGATATTTTGCACTTTGGGATTTTTGAATATGGCCAATCGACTAAAAATATTTTTATCCTTGTTCTACTTCTGGTTGTACCGGAAGTGGCACTCAACTTTGATTTTTTAAACGGAACACCCTATATATTTTTTAATTTTTAAAATTTGCAATAAATTTTCTTTATTTTAATGTAAACACTTTATGTATATATCTGTAGTTTTTGAGTTATTCAAGTTTTTAGAGAAAAATTAGCAAATTCAAGCACCTATAAAAAAAATAAATCCTCCTTGATTTTTTAAATTGGACAATAGTTGTTTTGTGGTTTGCTCAATAATACTTAACTGAATTATCCTAAGCCGAAACAGACCCCAAAATTTATCCAGGGTGTCTCAGAAAGCAGGTCAAATCTAACATATTTAAAATAGCCATACTATATTTTTGTTTTAAATAGCACCCTATAGTTTTTTTTTAGTTTCTTAAATAGAGAATTAAATTTTCTTCAAAATGAATAAAGGTTACCTATACCTAACATTAACCTTTTTCTAGTTATTTGCAAATTATTGTGAAAAAGCTTTATTTCTGTTAAAATTTCTTATACTTGTTAATCAAGTAGGCCAGTAAAATGAATCGATTTGTATTTAGGTATTTACCTTAAGGAACATTAATATTAACCTTAAAAGTAAAGTCCCTTTTGACGTTAGCTAAAACATTTTTGAAAATGATCAGGTTTTAAGGTCCTGTACTTTTTTCTTTTTGTAATCGTTCATCTTGTGTTTTTTAAGATTCTTTGGATGCTTGAATAGGAAATTTCCAAGTCGTGACTAGCTGCAGGAATTTAGCCATGTGGATGAGTATAAAAGTAACCCAACACATTGACTTCATTATCTTCGTTGTTTCTAATTGGTTTTGTTAGAGATTTCACTGCGTTTTCTTTTCCAAATTAGGAAAAATTTGTGAGAATTTTTCTAAATTTTTTAACATAACAGTCTTCGTAAATCAGGATATTTTGTATTAAATTTTCTGCAGGTTCTACTAATTATTTAATCATTTTCAATAAAAATAGCAAATAAATCCAAAATGACAGGGTAAGAATAAGCCTCTAATTTATCCCGATGACATTTAAGTTAAAGAAATAAAAACTAAATGTCATTCACCCGGCCTACTCGATTAAACACAACTTTAAAAATTTACATAAATACTCCTTTTTTCATAAAAACTATAGGGTGTCATTAAAAAAAACATGAGTAATGGCTATTTTAAATTTGTTAGATTTGACCTGCTTTCTGAGATACCCTGTATAAATTTTGGTGATTGTTTCGGCTTAGGATAATTCTGTTAAGTATTGTTATGTAAACCACAAAACATTTTTTCTCCAATCTAAAAAATCAAGGAGTAATTATTTTTTTAAAGGGTACTTAAATTTGCTATTTTTTCGCTAAAAACTTGAATAACTCAAAAACTACCGGAGATAGATATATATATATTTAATAATAATTTAATCAAAGTTGAGTGCCACTTCCGGTACAACCAGAAGTGACACAAGCATCAAAATATTTTTAATAGATTGGCCATATTCAAAAACTTCAAAGTGCAAAATATTGGATTTTTAAAATTATTAGTTTTCCATAAACTTTTAATAGACACTTTCGTGAATAACCCTGTATATATTTAATAAAACTTACTTAATATTAATATATATTAACTAAATAAAATATATTAACAACAGTCGAGTTCACGACGTTTGTTAATATATTCTATTTATTTAAGATGCATATAACAAAAATAAAATAATCTATCGGTGAATTTTTTTTATTGAGGAGAATATGTTTAATATTATTTCAGTTAACAGTTTACCTGTTTAATAGTATATTAAAGTACTAGTTTCATAACATATCTTTTTAGCGCACGAGTACAAGTTTAGAAAACGAGCCGCTTGCGGCGAGTACTAGTGCTCTAAAAACATGTTATGAAACGTGTGCTTTATACAATTTTTTCTATTTTGCTCTAAAATTTACAAAACTTACATTTAAATTGATGACTAATTTAGGGATTTTTGTTTTGGGTTGGCATTACAGTTTACACTATGTTTAAAATTCTAAGAACAAAAGATATTTTGATATATTTTACAGTCATCTCTTCTATTTTCACTGCAATTAACCAGTCCACAATTTTTACACCGTAAAAAATAACCCAAACACAAAATTTTATAAAAAATTAAAACTTTAAATCGACACTGACATTTGCACGCAAAACTTCAAGAGATAGGCTTTTGTATGTTACCAACCCAACAGAAAAAAAAAAGTAGAGACCTCTTATGGGCCTATAACAACACGCAAAATGCGTGTGATTATGAGCTTATAAGAGTCGCAAAATAGAAAAAATGTTTAAAAAACTGTTGTTTTGCCTAATTTGACTAAAAAAAATGAAATATTTTTTAAATTTTTCCTAAATTTCATAATTCTATAAAAGCTACATCCATTTTTGCTTTCACATTTTAATTGATATTATTACTTTAGAAATATTTAAGAAATTGCCCCCTAATATGCCCCTTAGGAATGATTTACTGACCCACAATTTTAAAAACTATTTTATAGTATATTTATTTACAAATAATAGGTTATCGTATTTCCAAGTCGAAAAACTACCGAATAAAACAAAAAAATCGTCTATTCAAACATTTTGAACTTATTCAATAATTTGAATATCAAATATAAATATAATGAATACAATAAAAATAAAAGTAAAATTGTAATACATAAAATAATGACACAAAGGACAGAATGTTATATGACAGTCAATAAAAATTAAAAAATAAATGGTAAAAAATTGAAAAATGTCAAATTTAAAAAATAAAATGTCGCATAACATTGAAATTGACATATTGTCAGTGTCAAAGAAAATAATTTTGTATATAGTGTATAGGTATAGTTTATGTAGGCAGATGTAGATAGGTAGTGTACAATAATAGTTATTTATGGT
>OY294045.1:32906673-32970607 GCA_958510825.1 Brachypterus glaber | reverse complement strand
GTTAAATGGAGAATTTTATAAGCTTTAAAATGATGTATCACAAGACTCCCCTTTCTATTTAAAAAAATGAGCCTCCATGCCCCCCTGCCCACATTTTAAGAGCTGAAAGTATTAAATATATGCTAAAAGATAGTTTAAGTTGCCTTATTTAAAAGTTCCAAATTTGAAGTCGATATCTCAACTGGTTCAAAAGTTAAGGGGGGGTGACTTTTGGACCGCTCTGTATATACAGAACAACGTTATGTTTTACTGTAACAACTTGTAATTAATAACAAATGTTGCCTGGGGTTCCATATAGGCAAAAACGTCCAGTATTTACTACGCGTAGTATACGGTAACGAACTCCCAGTGTGATGCATGAATTTTTGTAAACAAATAAATTTAAAACGCAAAATTCTAAAATAAAATAATTATATAATGATTAGGTACTTGTTTACCAAAGAAATTCATCGGTGCATTACCTAAATTAGGGCATTTTAAAAAACACTTTTTCAAATAAAGTGGGAAGATCCTAATTTTATTTTTTTTTAAGCTAAAATTAGGCACATAAACTTGTTTAAGATGAAAAAAAAAAGTTGATTATTATTAACTGACATTTGGCACTGAATTTTGTTATGGCATTTTTCACTAAATAAGGGGTACTTTTAAAAAAAAGTGTTTTTTGAAATACCCTACATTAACTGAAAACAAATGGCAATGGAAAATATTTGCATAAAATATTTTATTAATAGGTCTATTGAATATTGTATATTAAATATATAATGTATTTTATAATTGGTAATCGTTTTATATCTTTAGAAATAACATAAAAACAACTAATTAGTAGCTATAAAAACTTTCCTGACCTGTTCAACATGATTTAGCTTGCACTGTACAAAACGCAATTTAACTCTTCATTCTGTAACTAACTGTAAGTGAGAGATTACTATTATTGACTGAGAATATTAATGATAACAAGTAAACATTTATAGTGACGAAAAACCAACCCTTCAGAAGGCGCAGCCTACTAAATTTTTGGTGTAATTGCGTCATAATCTGTAAAAATAGCTATTTAGCCAATGGCTGCGTTCAATGGAAACAGCAAAACTAATCAAATGACAAGTTTTGCTAGCAAACTGCTGAACGGCAAATATCTGTCACTTGTCACAACCATAATTTGAGGTTAGAAACACCCACAAAAAGTACATTCCCGTGCTTTTAAAAAATCAATCAAAAGTAATCATCTCAAAACGTTGATAAGGAGTGATTGCCGCGACATCTGTCAATCGAAACTCAGCATAGCGTTCAGTAGTGATTTGACAGCTTTTGATGAATTTCTATGAGTTTTGCTGTTTCCATTGAACGCAGCCAATATAAAAATAAAATTTAATCGTTTTTTACGTTTGAAAAATAATTAGGGCACATCCAAAGGCTCACATAACAAGCATAATACACAAGAATGAGATTCCGTGATTGGCTTACAAGATACATGACGGCACATCAATCCAATCACGGCATCCCATTCCTATGTACTATGCTTGTGATGCCAGCCTTTGGATGTGCCCTTAGCAAATAAATACATAGTAAGGCTGCAGCCTTACCCCTGTAAAAGGTTTTATTCACAAATATACTAAATATAAATGAGCTAATTAAATACATGCATAAAAGTTGGAAAATAAATTTTAACTTTAACTTACTAAAAAGTTTAAAACACCTCATTTTGCGCCCTTGGTCGGGAAGGCTCTTGTGACTTGTCGAAAACTTAAATTCATTGACTTTAATTTAACTACAAAACAGTAATTACGACTCAATCAGGCATAGTAATGTGTACAATTGTATAAATGGTGAATAAAGAACTTTACGCGCATACCAGAGGGTTGAAGATACTATTGCTCTAATTCTACAGGGTTCTTCTTTTAAGTGCTATAGCACGTAAATGCTATTAACATTGAAACAATTATACATGGTGTCCCATGTCAATTTGTGGCGTTACTGCCAAAGGTATCAAAATGAAATTGTAACCCGTCAATATAGACCAACTTACTTTTAATTTTCCCCAAACAAAAGTTTTCTACTCTTTTTTGTTTTTGAGCTAGGGCTCTACACGTGCATTTTTGTAGCAAAATAATATTTTCAAATTAGAATATTTTAAAGATACATGTTTTTTATTCTATTTATATTTTACTAAAAACATTAATTTACTATTTAAATTATTTATTTTAAGAAAATAAAAAAAAATGGAACTTTTAAAATGTAGATTCCCTTGAAATTAAATTTTTTAAATATGACCTAGGGTTAGTCCTTCCAGCTACAACTTTCTGCTGCTATCAACGTTCATAAAAACATGTCGAATCTGATATCCAAAATATTAATTACATTTAATTTTTATTAGAATAAAGATTTTAACAAAGCAAGATTTTTGGAAATATTCATGAAGATAACAGTTATATAGAAAACACATTTGGCTGTCCAGAAACTCAAAAAATTTAAAGAAAATACCATATCGTTAAAAGAGAAAACATTCTTGTTATTGTGGAAATTTATTAAATAGTGTCTATTAGTTTTGTTAAAAAATAATACCTATCTTAGTATTAAACGAAGTAAATGTTTCCATGATTAATTAATTTTACAATGTAAAATTACCAAAATTCAAAGTTGGGATGTTCATGCTTCCTAATTTGTATAGTAAAAGCAATTTCAGTTACTATTTCTATCCTATTCTAAACGGCCAAATCTCTGGCCGAATCCTGTTAACCAGTTCTTCTACAAAATGCTGCTAATAGTTTACAAAATTGATAAATTTCATTATTTAAATCTTATAAACTCAATCTAATTCTTTTCGATTCTTCTATCAGATTTGACATTGACATGAAATCGTATTTAAAAATTATAATTTCATAGCAACCTATTTTTTTTTGCGGTAGCGTCATTTCAGGATGAAGGTAAAATTTTTTAAGATTTTTTAAAATTAAAAATTTTAATAGAAAATTATTATTTTTTAGTAAAAACCACTATTATACAAGAAAGAAAAAAAATAATTCTTTTTTAATTTTGGCATTTAAAAAATTTGTTATGCTAAAAAAATGTATGTGTGGAGCTCTAGCTCAAAAATAAAAAAGAATAGAAAACTTTTATCTAGGGGAAACTGTAGGTGATTGGGACCAAATTGACTGGTAAATTTTTTATTTATCTTTGGTAGTAATGCCACAAATTGACTGATTTCTCTACCGTGGGACACCATGTATTCATAAAATATCCTTAAATATGAATTATCAAGTTATTGAAGTTAAAATAATACGGGGAACATTTTTTTAGTGATATAATAAAAAAATTGATTTTACTCGGAGATTGGGGTTTTGAGGGTAAACTTTATAATATCCAGGTATGCAGATCTAATATTGCCCTGGATCACTGAGATATCAACGGAGGACCATCACATTCGAATGTAATCTATCGAGGATTTATTATAAATAAAAAATCTAAATACGACATTTCTATAGAAGATAGAAAAGGTACATTTAACTTTCTATAAAAAGACACATAGGAATTGTAAGATTTTTCAAATTATTTATAACACGACTAGCTTTTGATTTAAAATTTTGCCGACGATGCTTTATTTTATGAACGAAACTGTCGAAAAAATCGACAGTACGCTAGAATGCCCTATATAAAATTTGCTGTACCTTTTGAAAGAATAACCCTGTATAAAAATAATAGCGATTAAAGTGTTTATTTTTAAGCATGTTGTTCTTTTATGTATACCCATTCAAAATTTATGCAATGGATTTAAATTACCAGCAAAAAAACAATGAGGAATAATAATGATAGTACTCGTTATAGTACAAGGTCACAACTAAGATAATTGAAAAAGTATCATATAAGTATATCCATAGTTATGGTATTTAAAAAACTACGTCTTTTTTTAAATCTCCTTTCTTTAATTCGTACAAAATACAACAATAAGGTTCGGTGCCAAATGTTAGCTCGAAAAAATTGAATTAGGATCCGCCCGACTTAATTTTAAAATTTAAAATATAATTAATATTTATATTAGGTCTACGTGAAAAATATCATGTACCATTTAATTGTTTTATAAAACATTTAACATGTATTGAACTTTTATTCTATACATATAAATTATATTTAGTTTCTTCTGATCATATTTTTTTGTTTATACCAGTCTTATCAAAGAAGCATATTTATGAATTAGAACAATTTAATGTTGTTATACAAAAGAAGTGAAATACCATTTAAATTTTTGTTTTTTTTATTTATTTTGTCAAAAGACTTTTTTTGTAGAAAATTATTTGAGCTTTTTTTTGTTTAATTTTCTTTTTTTTACGGTAAGCGAGTTATCGAGAAAAATATAATTTTTGTCCCTTTTTGACCTTTTGCTTCCCTTTGGTTCCACCCTGATGCACTTTTCTATAGTTTTCCTTAAGACCACTTTACACGGAGCAATTTGTACGCAAATTTGATGCTATGCAAGTTTGCTGCCAGATATAGCATTAGGACAATTGGACATTGATTTGCCTTTTCACGGAGCAAGTTGTACGCAAGTTTGGTGCTATATATTGCAAGGTAAAAAGTGCTGCCAACCAGACACGTTTGACGTGTCTCTGCGTTTGTTGACAAAAACATAACCTAGCATTTGCTTTTTTAAGGAAGCTTTTTAGTTAGACAGACCGACCTATTATTAATAATAATAATTATTAACATGTGCAGTTGTTACTATATTCGTAAAATGAAATCGATTTGGAAACTTTTTTTTCAGGTTGGTACCACGAAAATAACCGTAAAACTTGCGTGAAAATCGCCGAAAAATAGAACATGTTCTAAATAATTTGATGGCATGAAAATGGCCTCAAACTTGCCTGAAGGCATGCTCAGTGAATGAATCATTCTTGCAACAAACTTGCAGAGCATCAAACTTGCGCACAAATTGCTCCGTGTAAAGTGGCTTTTAGTGTAAGTCAAACAGTAAACAAAAATTTTAAAAGTTTATCAGATCGGACTGAATTTATTTTTATTTAATGCATTCTAATATTTATTTATAATATTAAAATTATTTAACTAAAACACAAGGAGATAAAAACCAAAAAAGAGCTCCTAAATATTTGGCTATTAACTGGTTTTGTTTTAGTTAAATTATTTTAATATTAATAATAGTTATTAGAATGCATTAAATAAAAATAAATCCAGTCCAGTTTGATATATTTTTAAAATGTTTTGTTTACCGTTTGACTCACATTTATAGTAGAAAATCGTAAATTTTAGTGTTAGGGGCAACTTTGACGAATTTTCAGCGCGAGTTACAATCTTCATTCTGATATTTGGCACATAATTTTTTATGCTTAAAAGAAAAAAAATGTTCTAAGCCCTTTAAATTTTTCACTTAGGGATCGTTCAGTTATTACGTAACGCAAATTTTGATAATTTTGGAACACCACCCCCCCCCTGTAACGGTATTTTCCTATACCATTAACATGGGCGTAACACTCCAAAAGCACCCTCCCCTAGGAGTGTTACGTAATACTTGAACGTTCCCTTACAGACAACTTTTAACAATTTTTTACGATTTATGGTAATTTTACGAATTTTAGGATCTCATAAGCACCCTTAGAAAACTTTGATTCCTCTCATATTTTCAGAATTATTCTAGTTACACCTAAATGAAAATTTTAAGATTATGCATGTTTAATATACATACGTATGTTTCTTAGAACTTTTAAAATCTTAATAGTTACTATTGTATTTTTTGCACTTATTGTATGTATTAAATTTATTGTGTTTATTTTATTTATGGTTTTTAATGTATTAATTGTTTTATTATTGTATTGATTATATTTATTGTATTTATATATATTGGGAACATTAAGTTCAATGTGTATGAGTTCTTAAATTTAAATATAAAAAGGTTCATATTTAAATTTTGTAAGATGTTTTCTGTTAAATGAAACTATCCTAACAAAAAAAGCTGACTAATGAAAATGTTATGTATGTTATCAAAGTAGTGGTTTATACTATAAGGTTCAATAAGATTAATCAATACATTTTTAAACTGTTTCCTAATAGCTTCATTGATAATACGCAGTACTAAAGAAACTTTAATCAATATTGCGTAGTTATAATATTTTATACTTACTGGGCAAAACATTTAGAAAGAGATTTACAATGTCAGCTGAATCTAAACTAAAATGTAGAATACATTATATATTGTATTTATCATTAAAATAAAAAAGTATATCTCCTTTCCCGAGCCCTTCTAGAAAAGCTTTTAGTTCTTTAGGGAACGTTCAAGTATTACGTAACGCAAATTTTGATAATTTTGGACCCCCCTCCCTGTAACGCTATTTTCCTTTACCAAAACAATGTGTTTTGTTGCATATAAAATGACCAGTGACAAAGAACATTGCCGTTAACCTTCTCCGCAGTTTAAAGCCATCCAATGTCTCATATTTGCAGTCGAAGTAGAAGTATAGTCTGTAACACGTTAGAAATAGTCATTCCGCGCTCGCGGAACCATAATACTCGCTATGCCAAACTTACCGCTTTCCCGGAATATTGTCTATTTCATACTAGTTACAGAATATACGAAAACAGCATTTATGGATTTTTAAATTTAACTGATTAGATTATATCAGATTAGATTAGATTGGATTAGATTGGATTATGTAAAAAACTTCATCTTATAAGATTTCCATTCTGTCAACATGGCAACAGGTGGAAAAGCGATCTTGTGGATATTTCTGCCAAAATATAAAAAACCTATTAATTTTATTATTATTAATATTATCATTTGATAATTATAAATTGACTGGCATATGGCACAACCAGACCCCAAGAGCGTTTAAGGTCCCCCAAAATATTCTTCAAACATCAAGAATTTCGTTTCCTTGAATCGAACAACTATTTTATTGCTTATTTAATTCCTATTTATCTCTTTTAAATAAGAAATCACTATTAAAGGACAGAAGATGTCTAGCGTACTACCCATACAACAATTTGGAACAGTTCCCAGCAAACACTGGTCCGTTAACCTACATGGTACCCATGTTGGCAAACCCACATTTGATCTACATACTGAGGAGGCATCATCCGACCTACGGCCGCATACCACGGGCAAATGTTGGACAAACTATATTGGACCTACATTGGCTCTTTCAAGTTGGAAATTTATCATTGGTCGGCCTTAGGTTGGCCACCGTGCGTTGGTTCATAAGACTGCGGCCTTAGATTGGCCAATGTACGATTTTACCATTGAAATTATCGTTGGCCTTCTGGCGGCCAATATAGGAACAATGAAGTTTTGCCAACAGGCAGCCAACAAACCAATGTTTAATGGGTTAGAACTCAAATCAAACTAATATTTGATATTGATTTAAGAAAACATGAATCAAAGTTTGGTAAAATTATTTAAAGTGATTTCTATGTTAAAAAAAGAATGTAACATTTAACAGCTATATTTTTTGTTATGAAATTACATTATGGGTTTATTGTTATTAGTAATAGTGATAATAAAGCTATTTTCATGATTTGTTATCTTTAATAGCAATTTTTATTCTTGTCCCATTCAATACAGTGTTCTTAA
Source organism: Brachypterus glaber (assembly GCA_958510825.1). Taxonomy (NCBI): domain Eukaryota; kingdom Metazoa; phylum Arthropoda; class Insecta; order Coleoptera; family Kateretidae; genus Brachypterus; species Brachypterus glaber. The sequence goes on along the minus strand of OY294045.1, from coordinate 32,963,037 downwards.
ATGGGACAGTTAAGTTTCTTTTTTAATGCTTGTAGTTTTTGTAAAAATTATTATTATTCAGGTTTACACTTTAACTGTGTTCTTTTGTTTCCAAATATGACAACTAAAATAAAATTACGTATAAAAGATTAAAAATAAAATGTTGGTAACAGTTTAAAAAAAAGTGTACCATTCATCTTAGATGAATCATCTACCCTTATAGTAGTAGTTTGTGTGCATAATTTTTTATTGTTAAGATCGGGTAAATTAATTGAATCCATATGTTATTAGCACAGTATATATTTCTTTTTATACTGTGTTATTAGTGTGCTCTTACCAGATCATAGTCTTCTCTCCTTGGATAGCGTTTAGAGCCAGGGATATTTCGCTCATTGGCTATAGTTTTGTTCCAAGTACACGGAGTACTTTTAAAAAAATTCCGTTAATAATATTTAAAAAGAGCTTCAAACTACTCAAAGTAAGCATACAAAATTCCGAGAATGGAACACACTTCGGTTTAGAGCGATATGTAATTATATGCACAAAAAAATGCATCCAGACTATAAAGTTAAGCATTTTTTTACGGGGGAATTCTATGCAAATACATCTTTTCAGTTTTCACTTTATTTATGTATATTTATAAAAATACTGCTTATAGGATAAAATTACAGTAAACAGGTGAGATTCATCCCAAATAATATTAACTGTATTACATTTTGAATAAAGCATTAATTTTTTATCAAGCTTTTCCCTTAGGGGCACGCAATTTCCCCCCTTACCCCTATACTTGTTTTATTACATGTGAAACTCATTATAAACATTTGTTGTTAGCAGCACAAAACAAATGTTGGTTTAATTAATTTAATTTGCATTATGAAATTGTAATTTCCATTCAATTAAAAATGTATAACTATTTGCATTTTTTTAAATTCCAAATTCACGTATGAATATTTTATAAATTCTCCAGTTATAGGGCTGCAGCTAGATAACACATTATTCTGGGTTTACTTTAAGTGTTGAATGGTTGGAGACTCAAGGTCGATTCGGACATAATTATCACTAACTACACTAAACTGAATTAAGAAAATTAAGGAACATAGCATAACTCAAATTCTATAATAAATTTTCTATGGTATGCAACAATTATGATAAAATATAGCATAAAATAATGATAGAATCTTAAAATACACCATAGAAAATGTGGAATTTCTGAAATACACAAACTCTAGTGCAAAATGTTATAAAAAAATCTTTATCCAAATATCAAAATAAAAATGAAGATGGCGACACCACTATATTTTAAAAATTAGTACATTTTCAGTGTTAAGGAAAAACACAGTAGTTACATAGGAAAATAAAAGGTACTTTTGGAGATAAGTTGATTTTAAAGCACGATTTTTAGACCCAATTACTTTAAATATAGTAATAATCGTCCTATGCAATAGATATTTGTTTTTTTTATTTATTCAGTGGTATTTACACATGCTTAATATCTATTTGGCAGTTACCTTATTGTTGCATACCACGGAAAATTTATAATAGAATTTGGGGTTATGTTTCTTAATTTTCTTTATTTCTTAATTCAGTTTAGTGTAGTAACTAATAATTATGCCTGAATCGACCTTAAAAAATTATAAGTTATAATTTAAAAAAATATTCTTAATAGGTACACGGATAGAAATATTATTACTTACGTATTTACAGAATCAGTTACTGCAAAGCACACTAAACGTTTTTGCCTATAAGGAACCTTACGAAAGTTTGGCAAAGTTACATGCAAAAACGTTTTGTAGGCACTGCAGTAATTGATTCCCAGTGTAATATAAAAAAATTATTTTATATTTCATTCTACGAAAAGGTGGAATTTTCACTGGGGGGCAGCTAAAATATAAAATCTCTACAGCCTTTAATAACACGAGAAGCGGGGTATCAAGTATATGAATTTTGATCAATTTGCATGACGTATTTTATGGACGACGCCTATAGGGTTTTTTTTCAACCCCAGCGGGGGTTTTAAACGTTTTCAATATTTTTGTCAAAATTGGTATACCGGGTGTACCATCAGATTATTGTCAAGCTATATCTCTATTATTTGAAAAGATATAAATTTTTGTAAAAAATAGCATTAATTGGAAGCCATTGAAGATTTTATTGACGTATCCAGTACTACTCCTTGCTTACCCACCCCCTTGAAACCACCCCAAACTTCTGTTTTTGAAATAGCATCCCCCATTTTTTTCAAAGAATTTGAAAGTACATTTCATTCCTAATTCAATGTTTTATAAGTGTATCTTATTTCTTAAAAGGGCTCCAAATAACAACTATTGTTTATTAATAATATTGTTCCACCAGGTTTTAGACGGGCTATATCTCCGTTATTTAAAAAGATAAAAAAAATTGAAAAAAATAAATAAATGGGAGTCAAAGTAGAATTTACTAACTTATGCAATACTACCCCTTAATTATCCACCCTCTTGGCTCTACCCCGAACTTTTGTTTTTTAAATAACACCCCCCTATGTTTACTAAAGAATATGAAAGCACATTTCATTTTTAATTCAACCATGTATTATAAGTAATATATTATTTTTTTAAGGGGCTCACAAGCAATATTTTTCATAAAACAAAATTCGAACCTTAGATTATACCTAAAAGATTAATGTATTCAAAAACCACCCTTAATAACCCACTATCTTGGAACCACCTGCAACTTTGTTCTAAATACTACACTATTATTAATAAATAATAATTGTTATTTGGAGCCCCTTTAAAATACAGGGTGGGCCGTGTAAGACTAATCAGATGCTTTCTGGTGTTATTATAAGAGTTATCGATATGATTTTTTTTTCATGCATACTAGCCAAAACTATAACTTCATAAAAACAATATTCCTCCACTACCTTTTGTTTTAGAGGTACAGCCATACAAAGACTTATTTACCAAATAAAAGTTAGTTAAAAACGAGAAAATTTAAAAGTCCATTAATTTTGCTTTATTGATTAATATTTTTTTAATTAATAGGGTATATTTTTTATTAAAAAAAAAACGGAAATAAAAAATTGTAAATTTTAAATTTTTCTTACTGTGTATAAACAAAAATCAACAATAAAAATAAAGCATGCGGTGCGCCGCGGTTTAAGGGTCGTAAATTGACACTTATAACACTAAACGTCTTCAAGTGCGTGTCTAAATTAATAACAATTCTATACCAAAGTAGAGAAGACATTTTTTATAGTGTGCGAGACTATTATAGTCTTCTCTACCGTAGTTTATATATTAGTTTTTTCAATACTAGCACTATTAAACTATTTTTATTCAAATAATAAAGTAAATTATTAACAGAAATGATATTTTTTAAAATTTTCATAAAAATCCAGTAGCCTTGATCAATGACATTTGCTCAAATAAATACTTTACACACCTATACCAAATTTCATGTTTCAATTTCGTTATGAAGTCTACTAAAAAATTTACTTTGTTAGAAACAAGTTAGAAAGTCTACGGTTTTTACGGTTATTTTAAATTTTTCACCAGAAGTATTTTTCATGTCAATTTTTGTAAAAAATAGCATTAATTGGAAGCCATTGAAGATTTTATTGACGTATCCAGTACTACTCCTTGCTTACCCACCCCCTTGAAACCACCCCAAACTTCTGTTTTTGAAATAGCATCCCCCATTTTTTTCAAAGAATTTGAAAGTACATTTCATTCCTAATTCAATGTTTTATAAGTGTATCTTATTTCTTAAAAGGGCTCCAAATAACAACTATTGTTTATTAATAATATTGTTCCACCAGGTTTTAGACGGGCTATATCTCCGTTATTTAAAAAGATAAAAAAAATTGAAAAAAATAAATAAATGGGAGTCAAAGTAGAATTTACTAACTTATGCAATACTACCCCTTACTTATCCACCCTCTTGGCTCTACCCCGAACTTTTGTTTTTTAAATAACACCCTCCTATGTTTACTAAAGAATATGAAAGCACATTTCATTTTTAATTCAACCATGTATTATAAGTAATATATTATTTTTTTAAGGGGCTCACAAGCAATATTTTTCATAAAACAAAATTCGAACCTTAGATTATACCTAAAAGATTAATGTATTCAAAAACCACCCTTAATAACCCACTATCTTGGAACCACCTGCAACTTTGTTCTAAATACCACACTATTATTAATAAATAATAATTGTTATTTGGAGCCCCTTAAAATACAGGGTGGGCCGTGTAAGACTAATCAGATGATTTCTGGTGTTATTATAAGAGTTATCGATATGATTTTTTTTTCATGCATACTAGCCAAAACTATAACTTCATAAAAACAATATTCCTCCACTACCTTTTGTTTTAGAGGTACAGCCATACAAAGACTTATTTACCAAATAAAAGTTAGTTAAAAACGAGAAAATTTAAAAGTCCATTAATTTTGCTTTATTGATTAATATTTTTTTAATTAATAGGGTATATTTTTTATTAAAAAAAAACGGAAATAAAAAATTGTAAATTTTAAATTTTTCTTACTGTGTATAAACAAAAATCAACAATAAAAATAAAGCATGCGGTGCGCCGCGGTTTAAGGGTCGTAAATTGACACTTATAACACTAAACGTCTTCAAGTGCGTGTCTAAATTAATAACAATTCTATACCAAAGTAGAGAAGACATTTTTTATAGTGTGCGAGACTATTATAGTCTTCTCTACCGTAGTTTATATATTAGTTTTTTCAATACTAGCACTATTAAACTATTTTTATTCAAATAATAAAGTAAATTATTAACAGAAATGATATTTTTTAAAATTTTCATAAAAATCCAGTAGCCTTGATCAATGACATTTGCTCAAATAAATACTTTACACACCTATACCAAATTTCATGTTTCAATTTCGTTATGAAGTCTACTAAAAAATTTACTTTGTTAGAAACAAGTTAGAAAGTCTACGGTTTTTACGGTTATTTTAAATTTTTCACCAGAAGTATTTTTCATGTCGATTTGCAATTCTGAGGTTAGAATCCTATAATATACCTAATTGAAAATTACACAGTCACTTATTACGGGATATAGTTATTATTTTGTTGAATTGTTGGGGCCACTTGGATGGCATTTTTAGTGACTTTTTGACATAAAAAATATCACAATATTTACAAAAAGACACTTATGTTAACCAAATCTATGCACCAAACTAACAAAACATTAGCGTTTCCAGAGAAAAAAGATAAAAAAAATAAAAAAAAAATAAATAGGAGTCAAAGTAGAATTTACTAATTTATGCAAAACTATCCCTTACTTATCCACCCTCTTGGCTCCACCCCGAACTTTTGTTTTTTAAATAACACCCCCCTATGTTTACTAAAGAATATGAAAGCACATTTCATTCTTAATTCAGCCATGTATTATAAGTAATATATTATTTTTTTAAGGGGCTCACAAGCAATATTTTTCATAAAACAAAATTCGAACCTTAGATTATACCTAAAAGAGAACTGATTAATGTATTCAAAAACCACCCTTAATAACCCACTATCTTGGAACCACCTGCAACTTTGTTCTAAATACCAACCTATTATTAATAAATAATAATTGTTATTTGGAGCCCCTTAAAATACAGGGTGTGCCGTCTAAGACTAATCAGATGATTTCTGGTATTATTATAAGAGTTATCTATATGATTTTTTTTTCATGCATACTAGCCAAAACTATAACTTTTGTTTTAGAGGTACAGCCATACAAAGACTTATTTACCAAATAAAAGTTAGTTAAAAACGAGAAAATTTAAAAGTTCATTAATTTTGCTTTATTAATTAATATTTTTTTAATTAATAGGGTATATTTTTTATTAAAAAAAAATGGAAATAAAAAATTGTAAATTTTAAATATTTCTTACTGTGTATAAACAAAAATCAACAATAAAAATAAAGCATGCGGTGCGCCGCGGTTTAAGGGTCGTAAATTGAGACTTATAACACTAAACGTCTTCAAGTGCGTGTCTAAATTAATAACAATTCTATACCAAAGTAGAGAAGACATTTTTTATAGTGTGCGAGACTATTATAGTCTTCTCTACCGTAGTTTATATATTAGTTTTTTCAATACTAGCACTATTAAACTATTTTTATTCAAATAATAAAGTAAATTATTAACAGAAATGATATATTTTGAAATTTTCATAAAAATCCAGTAGCCTTGATCAATGACATTTGCTCAAATAAATACTTTACACACCTATACCAAATTTCATGTTTCAATTTCGTTATGAAGTCTACTAAAAAATTTACTTTGTTAGAAACACGTTAGAAAGTCTACGGTTTTTACGGTTATTTTAAATTTTTCACCAGAAGTATTTTTCATGTCGATTTGCAATTCTGAGGTAAGAATCCTATAATATACCTAATTGGCAATTACACAGTCACTTGTTACGGGATAGAGTTATTATTTTGTTGAATTGTTGGGGCCACTTGGATGGCATTTTTAGTGACTTTTTGACATAAAAAATATCACAATATTTACAAAAAGACACTTATGTTAACCAAATCTATGCACCAAACTAACAAAACATTAGCGTTTGCAGTGATATTAGAAAAATTTAAAAAAGTTGAAAAGAAAATATTAGAAACTTGGACTGAAATTACAGACAGCCTAGTGGCCACATTTGGTAGAATGACCTAATTACAAGAAAAGTATTTATGGAATCCACAATACAAATTTAATGTTATTAATGTAATAATGACGATGTTAATACCCAGATACAGTGTATTTAAATAGTTTATTCATTTATAGTCGTTCGGGGACCTCTGTACAGAGGTAGTTTATACCTTATTAGACTGATTACATAGGCCAACAAAAATCAAAAATGGTCTGCGCTATGGACAAGACCCTGACATTCCCATGCACTTTCGCCGGCCGAAACCGAATCTGAATCCAGTTTAACCCCTATACGTCTGGATCCCTCTCTACAGCCGCCCTATGCTAACAAACAGGAAAAATATTAATTTTGTACGAAAAACATACATACATAATATGACATTACCATGTATTATTTAATAATTTCATAATTTGTACATCCATAGGCTCATTAGAGCTGCTGAATTGTGTTTCTATAATTATTATAACAAATGGAATGATTATAATTATTGATTTATTTTGAGTATTTTAATAAACATTCAGTTAATAAATTAAATTAAACGCCAATAAATTTACTGTGTTTATCAAACATAATAGTTATTATAATTATTATTATTTAAAGAACCTGTCACACATATAGGGGGGTTCTTGGGCCTCAGTCAAACTGCCTCAAATTTTGATATTTTGTAATTTCGGGGGTAAAAATTAAATTAGGAAAAGTAGAGTCAAATTAAATGACCAGTTTCGGAGAAAAACGCTTTTAAAAATCCAATTTTATGACAGATTTTTTTGACGTATATTAAGGTTATTTTTTACTTATGTAAATATTAACTTAATTAGTCGTTTTAAGTTTATTATACTCTATTAATTAAAGAACAAGCATGATAAATATTATATAAAAGGCTTTATTATCATTTACTTACATGTAGACTAATAATATTACCACTTTTGTAAATCTTCCAATATGTTGAATTTTTCTACGGTTTTGCTAATTATCTGCATATTTTCTGTTACATTTTAACTTGATTATGTTGGAACATGGTTTGGTATATTGACAAATAGTTTATAATCACATATTTTAGATGTTTTTGATATATTTTTTCAAAACTCCATCTGATAGTTGACTATGGTTGACAAATCTGCCATGATATTTTTATAGATTGCCTAGCAACAACTCTTAATTAATATTACTACAAAAGGGTTCACTAATGAATTACGTTGTTACTAGGCAATCTTAGTAATAGATTTTACGTGTAAAACTATTATGACAGTTATGTCAAGTATCAGATGGAGCTTTGAAAAAATACATCAAAAACATCTAAAATATGTGATTATAAAATATCTGTCAATATACCAAACCATGTTTTCAACATAATCAAGTTAAAATGTAACAGAAAATATGCAGATAATTAGCAAATACGCAGCAAAGTTCAACATACTGGAAGATTTACAAAACTGTTAATATTTATTAGTCCACAACTAAGTAAATGATAATAAAGCCTTTTATATAATATTTATCATGCCTATTATTTAATTAATATAGTATAATAAACTTAAAACGACTAATTAAGTTAATATTTACGTAAGTAAAAATTAACCTTAATATATTTCAAAAAATCTGTCATAAAATAAGATTTTTAAAAGTTTTTCTCCGAAACTGGTCATTTAATTTGACTGCAATTTTCCTAATTTAATTTTTACCTCCGAACTTACAAAATATCAAAATTTGAGGCAGTTTGACTGAGGCCCAAGAACCCCCCTATATGTGTGCCAGGTTCTTTAGATAAATTTTAAATATTAGGAAAATGACCGCTCTATATATTATGTAATTATAATGAAAAAATAAATAAAAAATAAATTGAAAACTGAACCAGGGCATTAAATAAATATCATACTCACGCATGCTATATAAAAAAATGTTAATTAATTGTTGGAATAATTAAAAAAACATATAGCCTAATAACATATGAAATAAACGTAATAAAAATATTATTCTGAAATATATTATTATAATATAATAATATATTATATATACTAGACTATATTATAGTCTAGTTTAAAACCGCAAGCTACTCCAGGCAATTTCCACATATTCTTCTAGTGCATTCCATACAAATGGTTGTATTGCATAACATACATTTATGGGATTTTTTTCTTTTTTTCTTTGGTAGATAAAAAAAAGATGTAGAAAGTATGTTTTTTTCCATCCTCTCTCCATTTGATCCTCATCTGGCTCCATTTTTTCATTCTCCTTGTCCATCCCATCTTCTTCAGAACTTGACACATGGTCGCTAAATATCACAAAATCATCATCAATATCTTTTAAATCAGCAACTATTTATAATCTTCTTAGAGTTTCCTCAAAATCAGGATAACATGAACGTAGACGTAGAGAGATAAATGTTCATAATTCAAATCTGGAAAATTAATTTTATTTCCAACGTTAATACTGTGGTGCCTTTAGATCGTGCTCATACTTTACAGAGAAATAATTCTTCGATACAATAACGCACCTACCTGCTGCTTCGGAATCACACCCAATACCAACTGGAAGATACTGAGTAGACCAGCGCGCCAAATTTATCAGGGGCGAAGATGTTATAAAACGGTGTACACTGAGCGCTCATCTAGAAGCACCAAAGTACACTTTTAACGCTTAAGTATACTTAAAATGCTTTGTTTAGTTGCGGAATTATGGGAGTGGTAGACAGAAAAAATATTAAGTCCTTTGAAATATGTCAGATAGAGTTACAAACGAAAAAATTGGAGAGAATTAGGGAAAAGCGATTTTGTGGAAAAGGATAGTTACAAGAAGGGATCAATTTTTGAGTCACGCATCAAGAATTCAAGTCCTACAATGAGAGCTTACTTAAAAATATTTTGAAGAGCGAGGTGGGAGTAAAAAGAAAGGTAGGCAGGCCTGGAATAAAGTAGTGTTTACAAAAATGAAGCATTAGGGTAGACCTTATATTTGTTTATTTTCTTAAATTTTTCATTTAGGTGTAACTAGAAAATTCTGAAAATGTGAGAGTGATCGGACTTTTTTAAGAGTCCTAATTGGGCCCCTAAAGTTCGTAAAATTACCCATAAATATGATCAAAACTCGTGCCGAAAATCGGCCAAAGTTTTATTTATTTATGGTAGAAGTTTGTAAATTTTAGTGTTAGGGGCAGCACTATTTACGAACTTCTAATATAAATGTGAGTCAAACGGTAAATAAAAATTTTAAAACTGTATCAGTTCGGGCTGAATTTATTTGTATTTAATGCATTCTAATATTTTTTCATAATATTAAAATGATTTAACTAAAACAAAACGAGGTAAGCGCCAAATAAGAGCTCCTAATAAAGGCACTTCGAGGTCCTTTATTTGGCCCTTAACTCGCTTTGTTTTCGTGAAATCATTTTATTATTATAAATAATTATTAGAATGTATTAAATAAAAATAAATTCAGTCCGGTTTAATATATTTTAAAATATTTGTTTACCGTTTGACTCACATTTAGATATGGTAGAAATTCTTAAACTTTAGTGTTTGTTTGGCAGATTTTCGGCACGGGTTAGGGAACGTTCAAGTATTACGTAACGCAATTTTTGATCATTTTGGACCCTTTAACGCTATTTTCCTAGACCATTAACATGGGCTTAACACTCCAAAATGACCCCCACCTTGAACGTTCCCTTAGAATCTTTTGATCATTTTGAAATTTGGCATATAATTTTGAATGCTCAATCAGGACCCCTTAGGAGAAGTTTGATTACTCTCATATTTTCAGAATTTTCTAGTTACACCCAAATGAAAATTTTAAGATAATAAAAAATATAATGTCCACCCTAATGAAGGATGTATGTAAAAATATATGGTGCAGAAATTTTAGGATCTTGAAATAACGAGTCTTGTGACTGGTAACACTAGGCAACACGGTTTCTTTCCCTGATTAGAATCATATGTTTTTTAACTAATTTTGGGTCGCTGAGACCGAATCTGGCCTCAGAATATTTCTATTACCTGAGGTTTCTGAGAATAATGGGATAAAAGTGGTCAAAAATAATTATTTTATCCCTCTTTTGTTTGGACTTTTAAGAGATAAAAATATTCTGAGGATAAATTTGGATTGGGCGACTCAATATTAGATAAAAAATACCCAACTTAGAAAATGGAAGCTTTAAATTTATATTTAGAATAGGGATACTAGAAAAAAAATATACAACTAAAATGGATCCCGTGACCCAACTAAGTAGGGGTAGAGGGTAAGCAGAGGGATGCATAAGGGGACACGCTTAGCGCCATGTACTCATGCTAAAAACATCGAAAATCATATCTAGCGGTCAAAAATGAACTAAAAATATGTTACGTAATACGGTTCTTATGTAATAAAGTAACATTATTATAATGTAGAACCATTAAAAAAAAGACAAAAAAGCAATATTTTGTTTTAAAAATATTTTAAATTTAAAAAATAAGACTTCCTGGATCAAATTTAGATTCTGCGCCTTTAAATTAATAAGAAAAATATATTTTTTGCGCTAAGGAAAAAAAGTTTCACTGTGTGCTTTAATTATATTTCTTTTTCATTTATTTACTTTTTCGTAAATATTTTAAATTTAAAAAATAAGACTTCCTGGATCAAATTTAGATTCTGCGCCTTTAAATTAATAAGAAAAATATATTTTTTGCGCTAAGGAAAAAAAGTTTCACTGTGTGCTTTAATTATATTTCTTTTTCATTTATTTACTTTTTACGAACAAAGCCAAATAAAAAAATATTTGTATATTTATTTTTGTAGAGAATTTTATAATCTACAAATTAAATTCTAAAAAGTTTTTATAGAAATTTGATAGTTTTGCCACAAATGAGAAATTAACTAAACTCTTTAATTTTAGGCTTTTTATTTTTCTTCGCATACTTACTGTGATAAGATGTGGTTAATATATGGATTTCTGAATTCCTCGTATTTTTCTTCAATATACCCTAGAATTTCCAATTTGTTACTGTTTTTTTAAAGGTTTTGAAAAAAAAAACGTCATTATTTCCTGGTCTTACATCTCAAAATTTTTAGGTGCCGGAATTTTTCTAAGGTCAAACTCAGATTCTACGCCCTCGAATTAGTAAGCAACATGTACTTTTAGGGCAATACAAAGTTGTGATTTGGTGCATAGTATAATTTGATTATGGTGAAAAGGTCAAATTTAAGATTAGGTACTTCAGATAAGAGATCAGAATGAAATCAGTTTTAAATTATTAATTATATATTTAGGTAAAGGTATAATAATTAATAACTGTAAAATTTATATTCAGGATGTTTAGCATACCAAACGTCCCATTCGGACCTAGGTTCACAATTGCTATTGGTGCAATGAGTTTCTCCTAAAGGAAAAGTGATATTTCCCGTTGCTTTTAAGTCGCAAATACATTTTGGAGGTTTTTCCTCTCCACATCTGAACCTTCTTTCTCGTTGTTCTCCATAGCAGAAAAATCCTTGTTGGTCCTTTACTATTTTAAATTCTTCCCAGCACTCGCATTTCCAGTTCTCGGCCAAAACAAGGGACAACAGTGCTGCCAAAATGAATAGTAATAATTTCCTAAAATAAGTTTTTATAGTGATTTATTGTTTATATTCGACCTCAAGCATGGGTATCTCGGTTATTATAAGAGATAAAAGATCGGTTAAATTAACAATAATCTAAAAGAAAATTTGTCCTGTCATTTTTTGTTTTTCAATTATCGCAAAAAAAAATAATTCCGAGTTTCGTTTTTATTTTTTGAGCGAAAACCGACAATTCTATAATAAAATTCCTCTTTGTTTAAAAAAGGTTGCAAATAAACAAATAAACAAACTATGTTTAGGCGGACTATATATTTGAAATATTTTTGTAACAAATTTTGTAACTAAACAATAAAAATTATAACTAACTAACTAACTAAACTTGACGTTTTTAATTGAAATATTGTTAAGCTACTTTTTTGCAAGGAATCTAAATCTGTTATCATATTTTCCATGGCATTTTAGATGCAAGAGTTACGACACTTAACTTTGTTTTTTCTTATGGGCCCTATTTTGGATTTTTACATTTTTAAATACTCTTTTTTTCTGATTACGATAATGTATCACACGAGATTATAAAATCTTACATTTTAAGTATTTAGTCATATTGAAACAACCATAATAAATATTTTTTTTATTTATAATTAAAATATTACACACCAGGTGAAGGGGTACGGAGTCTAAAAAACTATATTTCGCTTATATAGGGTAACTACCTGCATACCAAATTTTAGCTTCTCCAGCTCAATAGTATTTTTTCTTAAAAGCAATGAGTACCCAAGCTTAAAAAGCCGGCTATATAGGTATAGATATAGGTACATTAAAAAAAAATTGTCAAAAACGTCAAAAAATATTGCAAAAGAAATGCTTATATCTTCCAGTGGGCTAATTTGGGCACTCTAATATTAATACAGTATTACTAATACATATTTTAGAATAGATTTGCGTATTTACCTGATTAAAAAATTGTGACGAACAAAACTATTATCAAATTTTATGTGCCACAGACACTAGAAAAAGGACAGCAATATATTCGTAGAATTTTACATAAAAATTTCTTTTTGGTATATATGAATACATCTTTAAAGATTATTACTATACTTCTATCAAATTTTAAGCAAAAATATAAGTTTTTTCATAAATTAGGATGTTTTTTTCTGTAAGCATGTCGAAATAGTTTTTGAGCAACAGTTATGCATCGACAAGGATTTTACATTTACTTTAAATATACTCGTGTCAATCTGAAAATGCGACTCTGACCTCACAGCGCGTAAACTAAATACCACTCTGTAGGATAATTGAAACTTATTTCTTAAGATGTAATAAATGATTTTTGTTTATATACATTTTCTATATAATAATTATGTATTAAGTCTTAATAAGTTTCGGTTGCACTACAGAGTGCTTTTTAATTTACTCGCTGTGACGTCAGAGTCGCATTCTCAGTTGATAATCCCTATTTCTTAATTTCATTTGCCTATTTATGGAAACTTTTTTTCCCGTTGGCCACATAGCCTTTGTATAATAAAATTTTTTCGCCTCAAGATTTTAATCTGGGCTAAGAATTCGTTTTCGTAGTAAATACTAAACGTTTTTGCATACGGAAGTTTAGTAAACATTCACTGGATGTTACAGTAATACTTAACGTTGTTATAGTTTTAATAACTGTAACAACCAGTGAATGTTTACTAAACTTTCGTGGAGTTCCATATATGAAAACCGCTCATTATTTACTACGATGACGAATTCCCCGAAACGCAACGTTAGATAGAATAAGCCCCGCCCATTTCGAACCAAAATCCCTAGATTTAAAATTATCGATTTTACCGCTCTCCATGTCATTAAATATTTCTTAAAACTTAAAATGAAACAATTTCTGATTGAATTAAGAGTTGAATTAAGAGTTTTAATGTTGGTTTGGTGTTGTTTTTTTTAATGGGGTGCTTTGGTTTACATTAAAGTTGGTTTGGTTTGGTTTTTTGCTGGTTTGGTGTTTTTTTTTAATGGGGGGTGTTGGTTTACGTTAAAGTTGGCTTGGCTTGGTTTTTTTGTTGGTTTGGTGTTTTTTTTAATGGGGGGTGTTGGTTTACTTTAACGTTGGTTTGGTTTGGTTATTTGTTGGTTTGGTGTTTTTTTTTAATTGGGTGCGTTGGTTCACGTTAACCTTGGTTTTTCGCCTGTTTGGTTTTTTTTTTTGTAAAAATAATTGTTGGACCTGTTTTTGTGTGGACCTTATGCGCACCGGCCCCACTACTTTTTTTTTAATTACATACTTCTGATTATTAAAATTATCAATTTAAATTGAATTTTGGCCCTACGGAAGGTAGGTAAGTCCCGCCTGGTATATTGGAAACAAAACTTTAACTTGAATACTCTATAAATCTGTGTTTCCATTATTTAAAACAGATAAAATTAAAGCGTATACGCTCTTTTACCCTATTTCGGCTATCTTAAATCTCTCTCTCTCTCTCTCTCTCTCTCTCTCTCTCTCTCTCTCTCTCTCTCTCTCTCTCTCTCTGTATTTGGTCTTTTTCTTCCGAATAATTAACCAGGGTTTCTCTATATAATCATGAGGTTTCCAGTACGCAAGTACTAATCGGATATGTATCTTGACTTGCGCACTATCACTGATAAATTACTACTGTAGTAATTTCCACGCTAATATAAAAAGTTATCATTAAAAACACAAAAAAAATTATCTTCAAACGTCCATTATTATTAACTTAAAATTCAACAGTTCACACGATTAATAACCACAAATATATGGTTCACTTTAACTTGTACATAATACATTAATATAAAAATACTCTAGGCACATCATAGAAGACGGTAAAACAAAAATACACAAGGCACATCATAAAAGATGGCAAATTCGCTGCACTGGAATGTGCCAAGAAAGAAACATCCGTCCCATTCAAAGGCCACGCTGTAACTCTATCTTAAATCTGTTTTTCCAAAAAAAAAAACAAGCAGGGTGCCACAGAACCTACAAAATTCGATGCAACGTTACCTACTCTAATTCTCAATGTAAAATACCAATCTACCTACGACTTTAAACGCATGGATCCTTAGAACCTTCCCATTAAAACAATTTACATAACGTCATGTGAGGATTATGGTGTTCTATATCCAAAAACCAAACTTTTGGGAAATTGACTTTGAATGTTTGAAACACAAAATCGCATAATTTTTCACCCATAATAACCAATTATAGCATGTTACCGCAAACTTCGGACCACCCTTTGTCTTTGCCATTGCAGGGAGAGAGTGTATAAACCATAACTATTCAAAAATTTAGAGAACAAAAATAGTCAATTTTGGTTACAAAGACAAAGAAAGTATAATCTTTAAAAATACTTGGATATGGAATAAAAAATCCAGGATAATGTAAGCTGCTTTTTGAAATTTTATTTGTTCACACAAAAATGTAAGGGTGACACACATCTCTATTCATCACATCTCCACTCGCGCACATCTCTACTCACACACATCTCTAACATATCTCTACTCACACACATCTCTACAAATTTTCATATACTTTGACATTTATTTAATTAAAACTAGGATACAATGTCAAAACAAAGCACTAAATTTTCGTAGATTAGCTTATAAGTTTATTTATTGAATACAAATTTTACCTAATTTCATGTTACTATAAGTAGTAATATACCTCATAATAAATTTTGGTGGCAATAAACAAACTTATAAGCTGAATTACAGAAAAAGATATTAAATTAATTTAGATTAGTGCTTTGTTTCGCCATGGTATCCTAGTTCTAATTAAATAAATGTCAAAGTATATGACAATGAGTAGAGATGTGTGTGAGTAGAGATATGTGTGAGTAGAGATGTGTTTAAGTAGAGTTGTGTGTGGGAAGAGCTGTGTTTGATTAGAGATGCGTGCGTAGATCTTACTATAATTGTGGCAACTTAAGTGTGAATAGGCCTGAACTATGGCGACTTACATGCGTTGACACAATTTTAAAGACGAATTACAGACGAACTGATGAAAAATAATAAATAATCTTATTAAAAATATCTTAAAACTATATTAAATTTTTAAATAAAATAATTGGATTTGTTAAAGATTTTAAACTGTTTAAGATATTGCACTTAAGTTACGGTCTCCTACAAAATTCGCAGTCGCTGACGACTGCGACCGGGTAGCCGCGACCAGGTCGTAACGACCGTACCTGTTTTCCTCGGTCTCGCCAGTCGCCATTCTGTTATCTGGCCATTTTATAAAGAGTTGTTTTTTTGTTTGCGAGTTTATGCCTTTCAATCAGTATGCATATCTCTAAAAAGTCGGTTCTGTTAATGTTTTTGAATTATCAAGCGGAAGAAGATAATCTCCTCCTCTTGTTAACATTACATCATTAAGAAAATAGTTCTTCCAACAAAATAATACTTTTTCCTATAGCCCTAGGTTCATTAAAATCAAAAACAAAATAAAATTCAAAAAAATAAAACGGAAAATAAATTAAAAAAAAAATGTTTTGAAAAAAAATGTTTTTGCCCCATTTTACCCCCTTACCCCAATCCGATTTTTACCAAAAACAATCCCAGCCTAGAACTTTGAATAGTCAGCCTATGGTCCAAATTTGAGGCGTTCTTGTGTTATCGTGGTCACAAATTTCCCGGATACAGACAGACATACCAACAGACGCCAAACCAACGTTAACGTAAACCAAGGCCCCCTCATTAAAAAAAAGTCCAAACCAAGAAAAAACCAAAACAAACTCCTGAACAGAGAGCTGCATTTAGGAGCTTGTAAACATTGGGGATATAGACCAAAATAGCGTAGCGTATTTGCTATCCAGTGCCTATGATATTGAACAAAGATGCTCTGAAATTTCATTTATGGATATAGACTGTTATGGTATACACTTTTAGAAGGATATCGAACAAACTTGCACCAAAATCTTGGTTATTAAACAAGTTAGCTCTTATATCAGCACGGATAAAGGACAAGGGCATTTTCCTGATTTCAACGATATGTATAACTCCATACCCCCCAAAAACGGATATAGAACACTATAATTCTCACATGACGATAAGGACCTTGATATTAATATAAATATTATTTTTTAATTACATTTTCTTATTTTAATATGTAAATTAAAGATACTTTCTTTCTGCTTATATTCTTAATTTTTAAAAGTTTATAAAAAGAAAACTTTTTCTAATTAAAAAAGATAACATTTGAGGAGTACCGGTTCAAAAGCCGCTAACAATGATTTTAAGAATTATCATCGACTATTTCTGATTAAAAAAGTTTCCCAAATGGCACTATAATACACTTCATACCATTTAACATGCCTGTTTCTGCAGAATTGGTCTCCAATAATATCACAAACATCAATCTCATTGTTTTTTTTTAACAGATGGCGGCTTTTGATCCAGCACTCCTCATTTGCACAGGGATGAATAAGCTTACAAGCTTTGTATGGCTTTTTCTTATTTTTTTCATTACTTACATTTTACTAAAATTTCACGCTACCTTTATCTCACAGAAAATATAACAAATAGGATTGAAAATTAACAACAAATACTACTTATTTATTTATATATACTTGTTTGAATATTAATGTGTTAATTGATTGGAATATTACTATGATATCATCTTATGTTCAATGAATATATTAACAACCACAAATATTTATACTTTTTTTTGCAAATAAAATATTATACAGGGTGACATGGCAAAATTTAAGAGGTAATTCTACATCCAAAAATATGAAAAAAAGTTTTTACAAAGGTTGGTCCGGAAATGAGCCCTACGAGCTACGGCCCTTCGAAGATGACATAATGAATGAGGAACAAAAAAAATTTTAATGCTGCAGGGTGATTCTCCATTTAAAACTGAGCAAAAAAGTATTCTTCATCAAAACACCTAAATTTAATATTAAAGGAGTAATAACCTTTAAAAAGTAACGTTTTTGGTTTGGACACAAAATGTTACTTCCTCTTATAATTAAGCTTAATTTCATTTTTTTTTTTTGAAAACGGTTGCTACAGTGTTACACTATATGAAATTTTTTATGTATTTTTACTCAAGGAATCGATACTTATTACAAAAAATTCAAAAAAAGTACACATTAAAAAGTTTGGGGCAAAAATTTGTTAAGCCTAATACAGTTTTCCGTCTAGGGACGCCTCTGAATAAATTCAAAAAAATAAATTAACATAAACTTATTGCCCTTAGTAATACTAGTATACATGCAAAAGCTCGTCGCTCTAGCTTAAAGGGTATCAGAGTTATTAATTAATAACCTTATTTTTATTACAATTTTAAAGGGATGTAGGGTTCATTCGCGGACCAACCTTTATAGGATTTTTTTTTTGATTCATCTCTTAAATTTTGGCATGGCAGTTATTGATCACCCTGTATATTATTACCAAGCAAAACGTATATAGAAGACTAACTTCTGCTAACGTGTACTATAGTATTTATTTTAAAGGTATAGTTTTTTTTAATTTGGCGCTAAATACTCTACACAAAGTCCGATTTACACTGAAACATGTGGCTTGTTTTGAATATCAACATAACCAAGAAAAACTTTTTTATTCACTTGTATGTCAAGGTGACATTTTTGAGGTTAAGTTAAAAGTGACGCTTTTGTTAAGAGTTTGTTTTACTTTGGCGGGCTGCAGCCCACCAAAGTCTTTTGCGGTCCCTTATGGAAAATTGCATAGCCGTTGTATTTGTCAGCCCGCCAAAGTAAAGTTGTCAGGTAACTGACAAAACCAAATTAAAACTAATTTTACTTATTGTTTTTAACTTTTTTTGGTAAAAATATGTTTACAAGCGAATAAAAAATAGCGTATGATACACGGATGAGAAATATATCTAGGTCTTAAGCGGCTGTGAATAACTGCTAGATATATCATAAAAAGTTTTAAACTAAAGTTATAAGAGCTTAATGGTGTATATTTGAAGTTTAGGGACACAATGAAGGCAGGGGTACAAGGGGGAACATTTTTAAAATGAAACGGGGGGTCGTGTTTAATGAATAATTTCATGATAAAAAAAAACTAATTGCTAATGATATAACTAAAAAGTTCAAAGGAAAATTTAAGAAAAAATTTAATTAAAATTAAAAATAATATAGTCAAAATGATAATTTAATAAGCTTTAAGATGATGTATCATTGTTCCCCCTAAACATATCAAATATACATTATTTTGTGCTTCCATTAAGCTCTTATAATTTTTGTCTAAAACTTTTTTGATGTATCTATTGTAGTTTTTGTTAGATGATTTGTTTTACCTCTAATTAAATTTTTTGGTGCCGATTTTTTACCTAGATAATATTCAAACCACTGTAACACCTTTTTCCCTACATACGTAATTGTAAAGTTAGAATAGCATATAATGGAATGCGTAGCATTAAATACCTTGTTTTTTAATAAATTTTTGAATATGTATATTATAATAAGAGCTTTCTAAGGCTAATAAGAATGGTTATAATGTATTTGCTATTTTAAAAACAGTGCTGTAGTCAGGTAAGGTACGGGTAATTTTGGTGCCAAAACATTTTTTCGTCTATAAATAAAAATGACTTTTTTGCAGAATTTTGATATTTTTCTTCGTTTTCGAGATACTGAAGGTGATAAGAATTCTTAAAAGGAGTGATTTTGTAATAAAAAAAAATAAAGCATTAAAGGACACGATTCCTAGATCTTAATTTGCTGTGTTCGTAAACCCGACAACAACGCATTATTCTAGAGCTAAATGTGACTTTTTATCATTCTGAAAAAAGTAATATTTTTTGTTTACCTAAAAACCAACATAATAACATTTAGGTAGAATGTCTAATAAAAACACTGTACAATATTAATTAAATATATTTATTTAAGCTAAAAGTATATGTGTAACTTTTTCATAATCTAGTTTTAAATTATAACATGGAAATAAACTTATTTAACACGTTGAAAGCCATATTAAATTACTTGTTTGGGACTATACTGCCCCATGGAACTGCATGTTTTGAGTTATTGTTAAAGCTACTGGTTTCCTTACAATGTTATTATGGTATAAATAACTCCATAACCGTACTGAAACTTAAGAAACTAGTCACAACAGTCAGCCTAGTTATACATTCAGTTACAGCATGTTAAATCAGAAAAACTAATAAAACACAACAAAATATTTTAAATTTAATAGTCAAGAGCAGTGAAAACATGAGTTGCTAAATTCCAAACTGGGCTCCTCAATGGCAGCACTTCGAGTTTGGTTTGGTTTTTGCTTAGTTTGGTGTTTTTTTTAACAGGAGAAAAACCAACGTTTACGTAAACAAATGCCCTTCATTAAAAAAAAAAAACCAAACAACCAACTACCAAACCAAACTCGGAGACGACACAGCACGGAGCGCCGCCATATTGAGGAGCCCAATTTCTCATTTAGCAAACAATGTAAACACAACACAGCACCCTTTTCTTTGGCCCCACTGTAGTAGTCAATGTGCAAAGTTATTTTTATTTTGACGACATGCCACTTGACATTTGAAGTTTCTTTAGGTGTAAAATAAAAACTAATAAAACACAACAAAATATTTTAAATTTCATAGTCAAGAGCAGTGAAAACATGAGTTGCTAAATGCCAAACTGAGCTCCTCAATGGCAGCACTTCGAGTTTGGTTTGGTTTTTGCTTAGTTTGGTGTTTTTTTTAACAGGAGAAAAACCAACGTTTACGTAAACAAATGCCCTTCATTAAAAAAAAACAACACCAAACAACTACCAAACCAAACTAGGAGACGACACAGCACGGAGCGCCGCCATATTGAGGAGCCTAGTTTGTCATTTGAGTATTTTCACGTCAACTAGCCCCTCGATCCGGAACTCATCTCTCCGATTTTGCTGAAATTTTGCATGTCCCCATAACTTAGTGTTTTTATAACCCCATTAATGGCGTTTTGCAAAAAAATCGTTGGTTGCTGAGATATTAGGGTGGGTCATTTTTTGCCTTTTTTAAAATCGGAAAACAACCATGTAATAAATTCGTAATAACTTAATTTCTATTGAAGTTATAGACTTTATTCGTATTGATTTGTAAAGTGAATCAAATTATGGTCTAGGAAATCCATTTTTTCACCCCCTTCTGACATTTCCAAGATGGTGGAAGAAACTAAATCCATTGCACAATATTATTAATTTGATTACTTATTTAATGAAAAGGGTCTTCAATAACAATATACAGGGTGTACCAAAAATATAGGAGCACCCTGTACAGGGTGTCCCAGGATGTTTTCAAAATCTCTTAAGAGTAATTAGATCTCGTCAAAATAATGCCACAAGTTCATATAAAATTTTTGGCCACGGCCCCCCTACTCTGAGATATTTGCCCCCCTAGATGAAATAGAAAAATTATTTTTTGTGGATAACTTTTTTACTTTTTAATATTAATTGACATTTTTTTACCTTTTTAAGAAAAATCAGGGGCGGACTTCCGTTATGGTTGCAAACCTCTAAGTTTTATAGGGTTACAAATTTTAGATATTTGATTACTTTTTTTATATTTCTGAGTAATTTTGATCAAAAAAGTACTCCACACAAAATTCAATAACATGAAGCGTTTCCTAGAAAAGGGCACTTTTAGGCAGGAGGACCGTAAAAAAATATTTTTATATTTATGTTTTTATCTCATTAAAATGAAATAAAAAGTCCATATGAAATTTTTGACTAGCCCTTAGATAAAAAATAAAAATCCAACTTTTTCTAATATTTTTTAACGATTTTTTTAAGGTTATTTTAGAAGCTCTTTATACATCGAATGATTTTAACAGACTTTTGAAAAGTTATCAGAAAAGTCAGGGGCGGACTTTCACTATGTTTTCGAACCCCTAAGTTTTTTTTATTGTTATTAATTTCAGACTTTTGTTAACTTTTTTTACATTCTATGAGCAATTTTGATCCAAAAAGTACTCTACGCAAAATTGGATAAAATAAAGCGTTTCCGTAAAGAAAGGCATTTTTTTTAAATCCAACCAAAATGTAATGGCAGAACACCAATAACACAGGCCAACAAGGATTTAGTTATCGGATGTTTTTTTTTTATTTTTTGGCTTAGTTAAGAGTCACTGAGTGCCAAACGAGCATTTTTTTTTGTTTTTATCACATATAATTTTTTTCAGTTACGAACCATACCAAAAATCTCATTCATTATCATGAAGTGTAAGTTATGGACATTGGTCTTCACCAATATAACTAAAAGAAGCCATTTGTCACATTTTTAGAAAGATCGAAACAAAAATAAAACTTTGGACCACCCCAATGCTTTTTGCTTTTTATTCACATATTTCTAAATATGATTGTTATTATTTAAATTTTATTTTTTTAATATGTAATTTTAACTTGTTAAATATTATATGTAATTTGCTTTCCTTATTTAGACGAAGTAATCAGAAGTGTGAAATTTTTAACCCTAAAAAAGATAGCAAAAGTCCAACCCTGATTCTGATAACTTTTCAAATGTCTATTAAAATAATTCGATGCATATAAAGTTTCTAAAATAACTTTTAAAAAAAATCGTTAAAAATATTTAAAAAGTTGTTCAAAAAAAATTTGAATTTTTATTTTTGAAGTGGCAAATATCTCAAAGGAGTCGAAAATTTCCTATGAACTTTTTATTTCATTTTGATGAGATAATAATTTATGCTATTTTTGAAATAATATAAAAATTATATTTTTTTACGTTCCTCCTGCCTTTGAATTAAAAAAGTGCCTTTAACTCGGAAACACTTCATTTTATCGAATTTTGTGTGAAGTGATTTTATGATTAAAACTGCACAGAATGTACAAAAGTAATTAAAAGTCTAAAATTTGTACCACTAAAAAAAATTAGGAGTTTGGAACAATAACGGAAGTCCGCCCCTGACTTTTCTGAAAACTTTTAAAACTTCTGTTAAAATCATTCAATGCAAATTAATTTTCTTAAACAACTGAAAAAAAAATTGTCAATAAATATTAAAAAGTAAAAAAGTTATCAAAAAAAATAATTTTTCTATTTCATATTGGGGGGCAAATATCTCAGAGTAAGGGGGCCGTAGCCAAAAAATTTATATTAACTTGTGGCATTATTTTGAAGAGATCTAATTACCCTTAAGAGATTTTGGAAACATCCTGTGACACCCTGTATAGGGTGCTCCTAGATTTTTGGTACACCCTGTATATTGTTATTAAAGACCCTTTTCATTAAATAAGTAATCAAAATAATAATATTGTGCAATGGATTTAGTTCCTCAAAGAGCTATGGGTCATATCTCCCACAAATATGTCATTTGAGTCGAAATATTTTATAGGGACATACTACCACTAAATACAAGTAAATAGTAAAAAAATAAAAAAAAAATCGAAGATAAGCTATTTTGGGGATACAAAATATAAACTTCCCCTAATTGGCATGGCGGTCCGCCATCTTGGAAATGTCAGAATGGTTCAAAAAGTGGATTTTCCAGACCATAATTTGATTTTCTTTACAAATCAATACGACTAAAGTCTATATCTTCAATAGAAGTTAAGTTATTACGAATTTATTACATGGTTGTTTTCCGATTTTGAAAAAGGCAAAAAATGACCGACCCTAATATCTCAGCAACCAACGATTTTTTTGCAAAACGCCATTAATGGGGATATATAAACACTAAGTTATGGGGACATGCAAAATTTCAGCAAAATCGGAGAGATGAGTTCCGGATAGAGGGGCTAGTTGACGTGGAATTACTCATTTAGCAAAAAATGTGAACACAACAAAGCACCCTTTTCTTTGGCCCCACTGTAGTAGTCAATGTGCAAAGTTATTTTAATTTTGACGACATGCCACTTGACATTTGAAGTTTCTTTAGGTGTAATGTTGCCAAATCATGCATTGACATATGTCAAAATTCTTAATTAAAATAATTAATTAAAGCATGTTTCGGGATGTAAAAAGGGCTGAAATGTTGTCAGTATTTATTTTTTGTTAAAATTTGGGCAAATATCAGTAAATAAATATTTTAAGATTTTTTTACCTAAGGTTTAATTACCTATGCATAAGTACGATAAAAAAACTGAAATATTGAATCGAAATTCATTTCTTTTTAAAGCTATAGTGTTTTATTTACGAGCGACTAATTACAACTACGACCGCACCATTCGTAGCAAAAATATTATATTTTACAATATACCAGAATCAACATCTAAAATTCTGAATAACAGGATTCAACATGATAAAGAAGAAGTATCTAATGATCTACGAAAATTAAACCTGGATCACGATATAATAAAGGTTACACGGATCGGAAAGCAGACTGGTAATAAGAAGAGACCCGTTAAGGTTATTTTTTCAAGTCAGGCTTCGGCACTTCTGGCATTAAAATCAAAGAAGAAATTAGATAACCCTAAATATACCTTCTCAGCGGATTTGACTCTTCTACAAAGAGAATCAATAAAGAATATGAGGGACGAAATATTAAAGCGGGAAAACAATGGTGAAAAACTCACAATAAAGTACATAAATAATATTCCCACTATAATACCAACATCTGTGCCAACAAAAAACTAAATACCAAGGAACAACTATCAGTGTACTACCATAATGCGGGAAGTTTAAGAACTAGACTAAACGATTTTAAAAATAGAGTCATAAATTCAAATTATCATATAGTTGTTATAACCGAAACCTGGTTAACAAGTTGTTACCGCGATGCTGAAGTCAACATGAAGAATTATAATGTGTATAGGTGTGATAGAAAATCTGAAACCAAAACTCGTGGTGGAGGCGTACTAATAGCAGTGCATAAAAGTGTTCAGTCTAAATTAATCAAGATACATACAAACTTGTAAAATATAGATGACATTTATGTGCAGATCAAAACTTTATCTAATAATTACATAGTTGGCTGCTTATACATACCACCAAAGTCTTGTATACATGGAATAACCCAAGATCAATATTTAAACTTGTACGAATCTCATTGTGATACAGTGGAACATATAATGGAATCTGTTAAGGAACATAAATTGATACTCTTGGGTGATTACAATTTGCCTGAAGCTCGTTGGCAAAATGAGGATTTTAGCGCTGTACCTACTTGTCCAGGAAATTCCATAGCAATACCAGTTTCTAATAGATTCTCATTTTTAAATTTGTACCAACATATTAACATACCTAATGATAGAAATGTTTTTCTCGATTTGTTATTCTCTAATGTTAATACTATAGAAGTGCATCGTGCAGTTGATCTATTAATAGAAAATACTCATCACCACATAGGATATACATTCGATTTACAATCAGACACCTCTGAGTCAATGTTATACGATGACTTTTCCTATGATTTTAAAAAGGCTAATATGATTGGTATGTGTGATTTTTTGACTGGTGTTGATTGGAATTTTCTGGACAAATATGATATTAATATAGCTGTCCAACAATTTTATAACAAAATGTATGAGGCATTATCATTATATGTCCCTATGGCCAGATTCAAAAGCACTGAATTTCCTTCCTGGTATACACTTCCTTTAAAGCAATTAATTTTTAAAAAGAAAGCTGCCCACAAAAAATATAAACAAACTAATTCAGATAACGATTATTTAATCTTTCACAGATTGCGCTCAGAGTGCATAGAACTAACCAATCAAACTTTTAAGAATTACCTACATAATATTGAGGAGAAAATCAACTCTAATGCCAACGAGTTTTGGAAATATGCTAGCACAAAAAACCAGGGATTTGAATGTCCAAACACAATGTATTTTAATGATAAGATTAGTTCAAACGGAAAAGATACAGTAAACTTGTTTGCTAAGTTCTTTTCCTCAGTTTATACAGATAACCCTTCTGACCCACCTCAGGAATACAAATTTGATAATACCGTTCAAATAAACCAAATGTCTTTCAGTTCTTGTGATGTTTTAGGAGCTATAAATAAACTAAAACCCACTAATTCATGCGGACCTGACGGAATACCTAATTCAATACTGATAGGGTGTAAAGATGTAATTGTGGAGATCTTAACCAAGTTGTTTAATTTATCTTTGAGCACGGGAGTTTTCCCAAAAATGTGGAAATCATGCTACATTCACAGTTGAGACCTATAAACACCTTTACTGCACTATAGTAAGACCTAACCTTGAATACGCAGCAGTAATATGGTCACCATGCTACCAAATCAATATCGATTTAATAGAATCTGTCCAACGTCGCTTTATGAGGATTGCAGGATATAGACTTGGTATAACAAGAGAAAACTTTGTTTATAACTATGCAGCTATTAACGATCGGATAAAGGTTGACACTCTACTTCAGCGTCGTTATAAATCTGATCTTTGCATTCTTAACTCAGTACTGTCTGGAAAACTAGAATGTCCCACTATTTTGGCTAAAATCAATTTTAACACAAATTACAGGACGCGAACAAATTTTTTATTTTATATAGGTTTTCATAACTCCAATTATACATACCATAGCCCATTAAACAGAATGATGCGACTATCAAATTTAAATCCGATGGTTAATATAACTGGAATATCATTGGGTCAGTTGAAATATAGGTTAAAACGTACTGAGCTAGTCATTCAATAGTTTCAGTCACTCCCCGTTAGAAGATATGTATTTTATTTTATTTTCCTACATTCTATTATGTAATCTGATTTTTATGTATTTAATAATTATTTCATATATTTCTAACTTAATTATTATTAATTATTAATTTATTTTAACATATTTAATGTGAAAACATTTTTGTAATATTTAAAAAAGGGGGTATCCCGTAAATAAATAAATAAATAAATAAATAAATAAATAAATAAATAAACTACGTGCGAGTTTGTTTTGTTTTTTTTTTGTTTGGTGTGTGTGTTTTTTTTAATGGGGGCGTTAGTTTTCGTTAACGTTGGTTTGGCGTCTGTTTGGTCTTTTTTTTTGTAAAAAATAGGTTTTTATTTAAAATAATATATTGAAAAACGGACAGCCTCCTACGAAGCATGCGCAGTTCGGCACGATGCATATGTAGTCAGCACGGCGCGGTACTGATATATTTTTACAAGCCATGTCTCCACTAATGTAGGAAAATCAAAAACCATACAAAAAAAATATAATGTTATATTTGGTTGTTCGAGAGAGATTTTTTTTTGCTAAGACAGAGCCAAGGCAAAAAAATAGTCGAGAACACTTGAGACAGTTTGCATTTGGTGCATATAATATTTTCCCGCTACCTAAAGCTAGTAACACGGCGTCCCTTTCTATTAAAAAAAATCCCCCTACGCCCCCCTGTCCACATTTTAAGAGATGAAAATATCAAATATATACAAAAAGATAGTTTAAATTACGTGTTTTTAAATCGATATCATGACTCGATCAAAAGTTAAGAGGGGAGGAGGGTAAGTTTTAGTCCGCACTGTATATAAAAATACAAAGAACTTTCCCTTTTGGGTTTGTACCATGTAGATATACTATTTTACCACACAAACGGTACCACAGTTTTTATTATTATTTTATGTAGCATAAAGATAATAATTAAAATATTTTTTTCACTAGTAGCACAAAACAAAACACAAAACCGTCTTATATGAAAATTGCCCGTCTTATAGTGGCATAATACTATATAATCAAATGCCTATGGAATTAAAAAATATTAATAATTTTAGTATCTTTAAAAGAAAACTTAAAAGTTTTCTTATAGAGAAGGTGTACTATTCTGTCGATGACTATTTAAATGATAATATACAAAATCACGTTTCTGTTTAATTTTAATATAATTTTAAATATTTTAATTTATTTATATTAGTACTTTATGTAAAATAATTTTTTGTTTTGACTTACCATATATACTTTGTTGTATCAAAAATGGTTTAATAAATTATCTTATCTTATCTTAGCTTTAGAACAACCATTATTTATTATGTTTTCAGACTGTGAAATCAATTTTCTTCACCTATAGCAATAATATTTTTTTCTCCTAGTAGGAGTAAATTTTATAAACAATTAATATCTACTTTAGATGTTTCAGTTCTTTGTGCAATTTTTACTAATTAAATCCAAGAAAATAGCTTTAAATAACTTTTTATTTATTAACTATAATTAATTATAATTATTACCAATTAATACAATCGATAATTAGCTAAATATTATGAAAAAAAAAAATAAAAAAAAAACTAATATTTTAAACCTCAGTTCAAAGTATTTATTTGAGCAAATGTCATTGATCAAGGCTACTTGATTTCTATGAAAATTTCAAGAAATATAATTTCTGTTAATAATTTATTTTATTATTTAAATAAAAATAGTTAAATAGTGCTAGTAGTGAAAAAACTAATATATAAACTACGGTATAGCCTCGAACTTAAATATATATACGCTCGGCTATGAAAAATGTCTTCTCTACCTTGGTATATAATTACTATTATTTATAATCTAAGAATATATGCTCTTCTACTGTAAAGCTGAAAAGAGTATAAAATATTTCTTTTAATTACAATACCTATTTTATTTTTGTTTAATTTCCAAAATTATTTAGTATTGATGTTTAATATGGACTTTAGGGAAACATGTAGAGAGGTATTTAAAATTAAAAGTTTATTGACTGTGGTTAGTATTTACATTTATAGGCGTGTTCTATATGTCAAAAAGAATTTTGAAAATTTTATAGTTCGTTCTGACATTAATCCTTATAGTACTAGACAGAGCCGCAATCTACAAATACCCAGGCATAGAACTTCTTTCTATAAGAGATCACCATTATACTGTTGTATTACTTTTTATAATAAACTGCCGTCTATGCGAGAAATCCCTTCATTTAATATTTTTAAAAAATCTGTAAAACAATTTTTTATTGATAAAGCTTATTATAAAGTTAGTGAATTTCTGTCTGATAATTAGCTCAAACATTTTAATGTGTTATATCTGTTTATTAATTTTTTTTTCTATTGTACCTTTTTTTTGTTTTTTTTTTGCATGTACTGTTACCGAATTTTTGTTGGATACGGAACACATATTTTAAGGTGTACTTAGTTATTTTTTTTTCTAATTAATTTTTTTGACTGACTTGTATATGTACCTTAATGATTTTTTTTATATACTTATATTTTTTGACTTGCCATATGTACTTTATGTATCTTTAATGGTAAATAAACATTATTATTATTATTATTATTATTATTATTTTCTTGATGAACAAAATAATACATCATACAACATATTATCGGGGATAATCTACTGGACACTGATGAAAGACTAATTCGTTTTTACGTTCCAGTAGCAAGCATTTTTATCCAGAACTTCACCGAAGTTCTCAGGAAAATTGAATGATTTCAAAATTTAATATTAAAGGTCCAGGAATTTTCTAAGAATAAAACCTGTACCTAGCAAAGTAATTTTTTGTAATTCGTAATGGTTTACTTTGCATGGCAAACTGTCTAGATATTTTTGGAATCCATGTTTAATTGTACCCAAAGCACCTATCACTATAGGTACAACTTTTGTTTTAACGTTCCACATCCTCGATATTTCGATTCGCAAGTCTTGGTACCTGGTTAGTTTGTCAACTTCTTTGCTGGATACATTCTGGTCATCTGGAACCGCTACATCAATCAATAAACATACCTTTGATCTTTTATCATGGTAAATTATATCAGGTCTGTTATGTCTTATTTCTCGATCAGTTTGTACTCCCATGTCATACATAATAACAATATCATTTACCACGGTTACTTTTTCAGGTGTGTGGTTGTACCATTGGAAATCAATATCTTTAATAACCTTTAGCATAGACCAATGTATAAAACTAGCTATGTTATTTCAGGTACTCTGTTGGGGCTAAAACTGAACATCCTGATATAATGTGGCTAATATATTCATCCTTTTGATGACAGATTCTACATAGACTATCAACGTTCATTTTTAAAATGTGCTTTTGGTGGTATCTTGTATTTAGGGCTTGATCCTGGGCGGCAATAATGAGGCTTTCGGTCTCACCTTTTAGTCCAGAGCTACTTAACCATCCAAAAGTCATCTTTTTATCTACGTAGTCCTTGTCAAGATTGTTAAAAAATTGTCCATGAAGTGGTTTTGATTTAAGCTTTCTAAGTTTTTCAACAACTATACCATTTTTTATTTCTTGTTTTGCTTGTTGCAGTGTCCAGTTTTCATTCTGTGGGTCCCTTGTTATATACTTATTCTTTACATTATCTCCCATTTTGGTAATTGAATATTTAGATTTGTTTTGTTCATAGTCATAAAGCAATTTATCCGTTTTTGAGAGATAACCAGATAGGTTAGCCATTGTTGCATTATATGAACTTTCCAAATCTATTAATCCTCTACCACCTATCTTCCTGGGAATGTAAAGTCTATCCACGTATTCATTACGTATTGATTCTTTCATTTTTCTGTGTTGTAAGCCATCATTTTCAGCTATTCCTAAATATTTGTAAAATTCATCTTGTTCTAGGTTTTTAATTTTATTTTTATCATTTAATTGAATATCAGGACTTAAAGTTAACTTTCCTTTCTTAAACGTCGCTTTAGCGCACTTATCGTAACCAAATTTCATTCCTATATCATCACTAAAACTTTTTACAATAGATAATTCTTTCTTTAATTGTGTATCATTATTGGCAAACAACTTTAAATCGTCCATAAAAAATAAATGGTGTACGAATTTTCCTTTTTTTATTTCATAGCCTGCTTAACCTTCTCTTAGCATGTTCGATAATGCAATTAATGCCATACAAAAAATCAATGGAGAAAGAGAGTCACCCTGGAAGATACCATTTTTTATTGAAATAGCTTCTGTCTTGATGCTTCCAGATAAGTGGTACAACGTCATTTCCGTTTTCCATAATTTCATAGCTTGTTCCAACATGCTAACTATGACTGGGTTTACTCTATACATTTTTAAAATATGTTTTATCCAACTATGTGGAACACTATCGAACGCTTTCATGTAATCAATCCAGGCAATGCTTAGATTACGATGCCTTGTCTTTGCATCTTCCAATACCATTTTGTTTGTAAGAAGTTGGTCTTTACAACCTTGAGACTGCCTTCTACAACCTTTTTGTTCCACTGAAAAAATATAATTTATTTCAAGATGATCATAGATTCGATTAGATACCATGGAGGTTATAACTTTGTATATAGTCGGTAAACACGTAATAGGTCTATAGTTTTTAGGATTATTAGACTCTTTTCCTTTAAACAGTAAAATTGTGTTACCTGTTGTTAACCAATCGGGAATTAATGTAGGGTTTTTCATAATATTATTGATTTCTTTTACTAAATATAAGTGTGTACTATTAAAGCTTTTTAACCAATAATTTTGCAGTTTGTCAGGACCTGGGGCCTTCCAGTTTTGTAACTTATTAATAACTGACTTAAAATCTTTCAATGAAAAATCTACCCATTATTATTATTATTATTATTGGCTTAGTTTACACCGTGGGTACTATATTTTAAGTCCAGGTACTATTTATCTACCTATCTCTGTTTACAAAATGCTATAAACAGAGATAGGTAGATAAAAAGTGCCTCGACTTAAAATAAAGTCTCTATGGTGTAAACGTAGCCTATGTTTTCGATTTGTATTTTTTTACCAAAACTAATATTTATTGTTTTTTATTTGTATTTTTAATTATTACCATTTAATCGATTTTAAATATTAAAAAAGTTTTGTTTTAAATATTGATAGTTAATAAAATAAACGATGAATCAAAAAAATATACCTTGTTCTATTTCCGATTTCTCACTTGATAGGGAATTAGTAGTTACAGCGACAACGTTTTTACTACGTCAATTTGACAACCTCGCTTCACGGAGCCTATTCCGTAGACAAACAACGTTTTTATCTTTCAGTCCGGTCACTTTTGTGGAATAATTTGGTTTTAGGAAAAATGTTATTTGAGAAAATGAGATTTCTGCTTTCGCTCAGCTGGACGCCTTGATCAGCAAGTTTCACGCTTAAGCAGTAATTAATTAGCTCTTAACAAAAATATAACTTTTCTATAATGATTAATAAAATATTATAGTAATTATCCTTTATACTTTATCGAATAAAACTAATATAGGTACTCGTGCACTAAAAATGTTAATCTAGATACCTGCTATATTAAATTGTTAGTAAAACAAACATTTTTCAAGTAAATTTTTAATTTAAAAACTTATCTTGTATTAGGTAACAAAGTTATATTAGTTTTAAGTATCATAATAATCCAAATGCAAAAGTAGGTAATATATAATATATTATATATTTTCCATTCTACATTATAATGTAGAATTTTAATTTTTAAAGTTAAAAATGTATTCTGAAATGTGGATATTTCTCAAAATATTGGTCCCATTCAGCTTTGGGTTCGCAGAATAAGCTATCGTGTTTGAAGTCTTCACATTTCAACGATCCAAGTTTCAGTTTTTCTTCCTTTCCCGATGTTTTATCTTTGCACACGCAGATTGGTGGTTTATCTGTATCGCATGAGAAACGCGTATCTTCTGGACCAAGACATCTTTCACCCTGGGCATCTTTTTCCACGGTCCATCCTTCCCAGCAGGTACAGCATGAAGAGAGTACTATGATGCTGCAAAGAACCGTTATAGTAGCTAGTAGTTTCCTAAAAGTATAACATAATTGTATTCTTGTTTCTTATAGTTCCGTTAAGGTATCTCGTGAGCAATTAACATGTGGATGATGATGTTACACGGTCCGCCTTTACTCGCTTTTAGTTCGACTTTGGAAAACACTCAGTTTGTTTACTTATAGTGTAAATATCGATTTAAAACCAAAAATAAAAACAAACAATACTAAAACAGCAAAAAGATCACGTGGCCATAACTATTGAATAAATATGTCAATTTGAACAAAAGCTAAATTATTTTACTTATTAGTTGAAAACAAAAAAGGCAACGCTTAATATAAAATTATGAAAACACTGAAAATTAACAAACAAAAATTAATTTTAAGAGTAAAAATAATATTTTTTATTTTTTAAGAACTTTTTTGTATTTTTAGATTAAATCGGCTTTTATTTTTAATTAATGAACAAGAAAATATAATGTTTGTTCAAATAACTTATTTATAAAAAAGTTACGGAGGTCACGTGGCCCTTTTTAGCAGTTAAAAAACGTTAGGTCCTATAGATTATTTGATTTTTGGTTTTAAATTGATATTTACATAATAAGTCAACAAAATTGTACAAGACGAGTTTTTCCAAAGTCGAACTAAAAGTGAGTAAGGGCGAACCATGGTTATATTACCCCCGGTGAACGGAACCAATCAGGCTATTGAAAATAACCTCTCTGAAGTTGGCGTTTACTGGTGATCAGGTGCCGTGACACCGCATCATATGGAATGTGAATCCTTACCCAGGACTTATATGGTACCTACATCCTTTCTTTTAAGTTTTACCCTTTATTGAAATCGACTAGGCGGGCGGGCAGGTGCGCCTGCCTGTTGGTAGACCTTCTAACTTTAGAACGGAATATACGATTTAATAAATACAATATACGATTTAATAAATACTTTAAGGGTCAATTTGAATAAAAAAACTCTCAATAAAATATTCTTTAATTAAAAATACTAAAAAAAGGTACTCTTTATGTAACACCGTAGGATCAACCATTCTCGAGAAAATTTGGATTAAAGAGGAAATTTTACGTTTTGTGTATCCAAAATAGAAACTTAAAGATAAGCCAATAAAAATTTCATTGGTGCAGGTCGATTCCACTGTAATTTTTTTTTATCTAGGTATGAAAATCAGTTTTAAGAGTACCATGGTTTCTTAAAGACCGGAGCTCCCTTGAAAGTGATTTGTGGATATTTGTGTAGGGGAACTTTTTTTATAGTTTTTAATAACACCCTACAGTACTAAAGTTTTTATTGGCGCATTTTCAAGTTCCTATTTTGGACGCTCAGATCGTAAAATGTCTCTTTAACTCGAGAACGGTTGGCCCTACATAACTTGTACCTTTATTATGTATTTTTAATTATTGAATCATATTTTATTGAGAAAATGTCAAAAATTCTACAGATAAATGTTTGGGCAAAAAAGTGACATCGCCCCCACGTTTTACACGTCTGTGGTTAAATTACTAAATAAGAATTACATAAAATAATAACTTTTATCAATGTTAAGGCATGTAAAAAAAATTCGTTACTGTGGTTCATAGTGTTCCAGAGATATTAAAGAAAAACTACTTTTTAGGTGCACCCTTAGGAGGGTCGTAGCTCCCTTAAGGCCCATTTCTAGACAAACTATATGAACTTTTTTTCATATTTTTAATTGTAGAATCACCCCTTAACATTCTCTAAATTATTTCTGAATAACCCTTTATGTTCGAAAGCATTATTCGCACAAAAAAAGTGTGAAAATAGTTTTTATACACTGATAAAACAGTTTATTTGTGTCAACTAAATATTTGGTTGGATATGGACAATTAAATTATTTAGTTGTATAAATTTTATTTCTTTCAAATAAATTATTTTTTTCCCATTAATAAATCATTTTGAAATTAAAATATTTGTTTACATGAACTAAATATTTATTTGACTCAAATAAAATTTGTTACTCACAACCAAATAATTTAATTGGCCATATCCAAATAAATCCTTTTTTTCAGTGTAGTTAGATTAAAATTCTCGTCATACCAATTATTAATAAGCGGCTTGAAAATGGTTTCCCCTCTTTCGACTGATAAAATATAGTTTCGCTCTATGAATTTTTCAACAAATAACCTTATTATTAATAAGCAATAAAGGAAAAAGATACAAAAATACTAAGCCTCCAACAGATTTTTTATATTTTTAAGTAAAAAAATAGTCAAATAAAAATAAATACAATCATATATATTTTAAGCCAAAACATGATTTCTCGAATTTAAAGAAAAAAATGTAGTTTGAACTTTCCTGATAAACGTATTAGAAGTCCCTAACGATTGAAGTTGAGCACTATGTGGATTAGGGTGATCCACCAAAATTTCAAATTAAGAAATTTGGAGGTCTCACCCCTTAAATTTCTTCATTGGGGTAAGAAGATCATCCCTGAATTTTTTCAGAATTTTTGTAAAAAATCTAGAGGTCGCTCACAGCCGTTTTTTAAAAAGATATGTTTTTTAGGTTTCTTTATTTTTTTTTAAGGCCAAAGGTTTTTTTATTTAAATGTTTTTAACACGACAGTATAAAAGGATAGTAAATAGATAACCATAAAAAAAATCGAAAAGTTTTGTTTTAAACTGGAAGAGCTGTCCTTTTAAGTTCGACAATGCACTATATTGCTTCATTTTAGGCGTAATGACAGGCACAATTTTTTTTTCATTATTATAAAATATTGTGCGTGTAGCCCAATATGTCCCCACATAAACACCACTATATTTTTTTAATTGGATATACGGGGTATCCAGAAAAAAATAATATATTTATTTTTTTAACATTTTTGAGATATAAATTCGGGTTTTAGGCAATGGAGATTTATCCCGTTACATTAGACATGGACAAAAGTTCTACCCAAAAAGGATAGACGACATACATACACTCCCACTTCCACCCAACCAAACAAATTCTGTATTTGTTCTTTGTTGAACAAATACAATATTTACTTGGCCGGGCGAAAAGTGTAACTATAATATTTTTATTAAAGAAATTACTGGCGCCATCTAAATTTTAGTAGAATTATCTTATTCTACAGATTCACATTAGCTCACTGCTACACTTTCCGGCCAACCAAATAAATACTTATGGCGAAACTTAGAAAATGTCATTTGAATAACAATTTTTTTTCAAAATTAATGGAGAGCCCCTTACACAAGCCAAAAGCTTATTTGGGGCTCTCCATGCTTATGTATTACATTGCAGAAATAAACTATAACTGTATTTGTTGTATGAAAAACAAATACAGTATTTATTTGGTTGGCTGGAAAGTGTAGCACAAATGAGATAGAGATAGGGTAGACGTCTTTTGTTTCATAATTCTAGTTGTAGAGAGCTCTATTTAGTTTTAATTTTCAAGGTTTTTTGACTTTAGATAAATTCCGTAATATAAATACATAAACTCTGTAGTATTTTTTTTAAATTGGATATACAAGATGTCTAGAAAAAAAATTAAAATATATACATCCAATAAAAAAACACTACAAATTTTATGTTTGTATATCAGAATTTGTCTAGAGACAAAAAAAACTTAAAAAAATAAAATAAATTACTAAAAACCAAATTTATCTTAAAAATATATATATATATATATATATATATATATATATATATATATATATATTCTTATGGCGTACAAGGTGAGCTCCTCCCATGCTAAAGTTGCGGCTAAAGTGGGCTCCGCGGCAAGGTGAGCTCCGATACACGGAGCCCACTTTGCCAAACGCTAAAAATATCGCCAAACATCTTATTTTAAGGTGTAGATTCATTCTCTAAAGTTTCAGCTGGACTCCATTTTGGTCGCTATCATGAATATGTATACTTTTTTAGTTTGCGTGTATATTATTAGATGGCGGCAATTGTAAACCTTAATATACAGCTTTGGATACCTTCAGCGGTCAACCTGGAATCCACTACGCTTGGCAATGCAGCATATGTATATTTTATACACCTAGCGGTTATGGTAAACTCATATAAATAAAAGTGAATCTTTGACGGCTTATAATAATGCAACAAGAAAACAACACTCTATTTTATTTGCCTAAACTAGTAATATGAAAATACGGATCATTTATTTTGCTATTTAGTGCATCATTGTGTTCTCGGGTGGGATCATTGAGTTCTCGGATGGGATAATTGAGTTCTCGGATGGGATCATTGAGTTCTCGGCTCGGCTCGGAGGAAAAAAACTATTTTATATAATAGGCTGACTGAAATTATTGTTTATTACTTGCAAAAAGTATTACATAAGCATGGAGAGCCCCAAATAAGCTTTTATAAACCAAGAATTGAGATCCCAGTAACTTTGAATACCTATAGCAAATAAGTTGGGCTCCTTAGTCACGTGGTTGATGTATATCTTTCGAAAATATATTGAATACCTATCTAAATACCTTTAGCAGATAAGTTGGGCTCCTTAGTCACGTGGTTAATGTATATCTTTGGAAAATCTATTGCTCTAGCGTTTAAGTTGAGCTCCATGGAGCTTGATCTAGCGATGCATCGACATTCTCTTTTTAGTCACGTGACTATTGCAATGGTTCTCTGTTATTTGTTGTTAAATTGTCTAAGAACGTAAAGAAATTTTTTAAATATGTCGAAAAGAAGTAAGAGAATTTTGCTTTTGGCCACAAGTCAAGCTTCCAGATGTAAGTATTAAAAAGTTACTATATATTTTAAATCAAATACGAAGTAAATAAATAAATATTGAGCAAAATTATAATTATCTACATAATATTATTACAACATAGAGTAGAAAAAAGCGGGAGAAGGAGGTTCAAGGTCAAGGTTCGGCTAAAAATCGGA
Source organism: Brachypterus glaber (assembly GCA_958510825.1). Classification (NCBI taxonomy): domain Eukaryota; kingdom Metazoa; phylum Arthropoda; class Insecta; order Coleoptera; family Kateretidae; genus Brachypterus; species Brachypterus glaber. Next base: position 32,925,469 of record OY294045.1, on the reverse strand, counting down.
TATTGATACTTGATTTCTGATTGTTTTTTATTAAAAAAGTAAAATAATGCAATTACTTTCCCCTAGGAAAACCTTTTCATTGTTTTTTTACGTTTCTGGAAGTTTTATATCCAAAAAAGATGATTATGTCAAATAAAAAAATCGCGTGTCGGTCTGTATGTTGGTCTGTCTATTTGTCTGGGGACTTTGTTACCACGATCACTCGCGGACATTTTGAGCTAAAGACTTCTTTGGCCCATAGCACAATGGGCCAGCACATAATAAAACAGGGACACAATTCTTAATTTTTGCATACGACTATTTTCAATACCGCTGATTTTAAATAAAAAAACAAAAAAAATAAAAAAAAAAGTCGCGCCCGTAGGATGGTCAAAAAATTTATTTCGTTTTGATCTTTCTAAAAATGTATCAAATGCTTCCTTTGATTACGTTGATGTAGCAATGTCCATAACTTAAAAATTCAAAATGGCGTAGTCAATATGACGAATCGCGTGTCGGTCTGTCTGTTGGTCTGTCTGTGTATCCGGGAACTTTGTAACCACGATCAAGTGAGAACTCCTTGGGCTAAAAACTTCAAATTTGCAATTTCAAAATTTTATACTTATAAAGATATGATCAAACTTAAAACTACATTTAATACCCTGTTTTCATAAACATCTGTATTTTAAGATACACTGCCGGATAATAAATTCGGGACACCTAAAAAATTGCCATTTTTTAAATTCAAATGTTCGAAAACTACTTAATGCTTTGACTGATTCTTTTTTTGTTTTAACGCTTAAACATTTGATAATTTTGTTTGTAGTAAGAATGATTAAAAAGAAGTATTTTTGTTTTGTTTTTAAAAACCTTTCAAATAAATACAATAAACGCCATTGTTCGAATCAGCCAGAAATCACAAAAGTCGTCCGCCATTTTGACCAAAATTTTTTAATATATGGCACAGAAAACCCCCAGATACCGATTTTGGTTCGAATTGGCAATTAATGACACAAATCATCCGCCATGTTGATGCCGCCATTTTGATTTTTTTGTAATTATGACAAAAAATTCGTAATCTACTACCCCGAAAAACCCCTGATACCGATTTTGGTTCGAATCGGCCAGAAATCACAAAAGTCGTCCGCCATATTGGCGCCGCCATTTTGATTTTTTTAATCTTAACAAAAAATTGGTAATCTATGACCCCGAAAACCCCCTGATACCGATTTTGATTCGAATCGGCCAGAAATTACAAAAGTCGTCCGCCATATTGGCGCCGCCATTTTGATTTTTTATTTTGACCAAAAATTCGTAATCTACGACCCCGAAAACCCCCTGATACCGATTTTGGTTCGAATCGGCCAGAAATTACAAAAGTCGTCCACCATATTGGCGCCGCCATTTTGATTTTATTAATTTTAACAAAAAATTCGTAACCTACGACCCCGAAAACCCCCTGATACCGATTTTGGTTCAAATCGGCCAGAAATCACAAAAATCGTCCGCCATATTGGCGCCGCCATTTTGATTTTTTTAAATTTTGACAAAAAATTCGTAATCTACGACCCCGAAAACCCCCTGATACCGATTTTGGTTCAAATCGGCCAGAAATCACTAAAGTCGTCCGCCATATTGGCGCCGCCATTTTGATTTTTTTAATTTTAACAAAAAATTCGTAATTCACGACTTCGAAAACCCCCTGATACCGATTTTGGTTAAAATCGGCCAGAAATCACAAAAGTCGTCCGCCATATTGGTGCCGCCATTTTGATTTTTTTTAATTTTAACAATAAATTCGTAATTCACGACCCCGAAAACCCCCTGATACCGATTTTGGTTCAAATCGGCCAGAAATCATAAAAGTCGTCCGCCATATTGGCTTAAAAATGCCAAATAAAGGGCGATTTTGTGAGGCCATTCAGTGCAGGTGGGGCCACGTAACATCTATCGAATCCCCACAAAAAAAAATTTTTGGCGCCCCCGCCGTCGTCCCCATATCAAATAAACGTTATTAAAAATACCAAATAAAGGGCGACTTTGTGCGGCCATTCAGTGTAGGTGCGACCACGTAAGATCTATCGAATCCACACGAAAAAAAAAATTCTGGCGCCCCCGCCGTCGCCCCCATATCAAATAAACGTTATTAAAAATACCAAATAAAGGGCGATTTTGTGCGGCCATTCAGTGTATGTGCGGCCACGTAAAATCTATCGATTTCACAAAAAAAAAAATGTTTTGGCGCCCCTGCCGCCGCCCCCATATCAAATAAACGTTATTAAAAATACCAAATAAAGGGCAATTTTGTACGGCCATTTAGTGTAGGTGCGGCCACGTATTATCTATCGAATCCCCACAAAAAAAATTTTTTGGCGCCCCCGCCGTCGCCCCCATATCAAATAAACGTTTACAGAGCCTGTGCTAGAATACTATTATACGGTAGTTTTCAAAATTTTTCAAAAATCGCTTGGAGCTAGCGACTTAAAATTTGGTATGCAGATTTATTTCTTATATTATCTTAGACAAGTTCGTATTTGAGCAAAATCGGTTGGGGAAGGGGAGTAAAAGGGGAGGTTATATTTTTTTGTTCGTATTTTTTATTATTAACAATAGAAGAAAAATTTAAATAAAACTACAAAAAATATGTCATTATCATTTTTTGGTTATAATTTTTGTCATTACCTCTCTCTCCCCAAAATGTACCATAATGTTTCTGGACATAATCTATTTTATAAGAAAGTATTCTCGCTCATTCGAGACGGCTCACAGTAACCCAAAAGTCTTCAGTCGTAAATTTGACTATCTGGGATTTGAAACCCATTTGTCAAAAATGAGAAACGCTAATCTCGATCATTTCAGACTAAACATATTGCTGCTCACCGTCGCCCTAATCAATATTTTATTTAAAAAAACATGACAACACCGCAAGGAGCCCAGGTTGCTTAAAATACCCAATACACGGAGCCTGCTTTGCCGATAGGTATGGTAATACACGTCAAAGGAGCTCAACCTAACCGCTACATGTATGGGATCCCGTCTTGTACTTTATGTGTATAGTGGTATACACGAAATATACACAAGGACTCCACCTTTCACTCTATGTATAACGGAGCTCACCTTAACCGCTATCTGAGTATATATATATATATATATATATATATATATATATATATATATATATATATATATTATTTCTGGATATCTAATATTATAGTCGTTTTTATGAGAGAATGAAAAAAAATTCTCGAACTTATTTCTGAATAATAACTTATTTATTTTAAATTTGACTGACTGACTCAGTCAGGACTCCAAACTTGTACCTTAAAATCAAGATGGCGACGCAAGCGCTCACCTTCAATTGTTGGGGACTTTTACCGGGTTCATCAAAAATTCTAAATTCTGAACTACATCCATACCACTTTTTATGACTTTTTGATTTTTTTTGAGGCAAAAAGCCTTTGTTGCCTAGACTATAAATATTATACCGAAGAAGAAGAAACATTAAAAAATACTATATAAAAATTTTAGTTGAAAATTGCAATAAAGAAATTTTCTATAAAAAATATAGTTATTGAAATAATTACACTGCTCCAAAAAAAAAAAGATTTTTTTTTATTTGCCGCAGAGCTTTTAGTTGCGTCTGGCTATATTTGATGCGCTGATTTCGGTACCTTTTTCCATTTTTCTCGATCAGTGTTTTTTTTTTGGCCTATAGTTGTAGTAAAAAAAAATAAGTTAGGTCTAATTATTTTTTTTACCCTGGATTGATTTTCTATTAGTGGAGCTCTAAACCAAAAAAAGCGGATGTAAAAATCTGTATTCATTTGTTTTTAATAGGCTTCTAAATTCAAAAAATTACTTTTTTTTGTATTTTTTCGGTATATTTTGACAAAAGATTCTACCGGGGGTTATCGAAAAAAAAAACAATTTTGGAATATTTCATTTATTTTTTGGAGAGCAATACAATAAATTAAATTTATTATGAAAAAAAAAAAGAAACAAAACTAAAAATTAATTTCCTTGTTTTAAGTTATTAAAAAACATTAAATAATTCAAAATATCGTTGTTCTGCTTTCAATTACTCCCCGTAAAATCTCCGTTACTGGATTCAATCTAAAACTTTTTTTATTTTTACAAATCTCACATGTGTGTTTGTGTTGCTTATAAAAATCAGAGCCATATATTTAGTATTTATATAAAAAAATTATGAAAATATAGCGAAAAAATACGAAAAAATGTAATTTTTTGAATTTAGAAGCCTATAAAAAGCAAAGGAATAAAGATATTTGAAATAAATATTTTTTTAGCTTAGAACCCTATTAATAGAGAACCAATCCACAGCAAATAAAAATATTTGAACCTTAATTAATTATTATTTTTACTACAACTATAAGCAAAAAAAAAACACTGTGCGTTATATCTCAAAAAATCGAGCTGATGGAGAAAAACGAAAAAAGGTTCCGAAATCAGCGCATCAAATATAGTGTTGAGCAGTATTATTTGTGTTTTAAAAATACTTCATTTTATCAATCTAAAAAAAGTTTACAGTATTAGTCCAAATATTAAATCTAAGGAACTATTTGACATGATTTGATGGAATAATTCTTTATATATTTTTAAATTAATATTAACTATAGGGTACTAGGTACTACGGTACTTACATCGTTACAGGTTTATGAAAAATATTAACTAAACACCCGATATTTTTTTCTGCGTTTATATACTTCCAGATTAATTGATTGCATTGTGTTAATTGACATAACCACTTGACTACAGAAAATAATTAAATTATGTAATTAATTTCAGCGTCGGACAGTCCTACTCAGACTGGCTATGCAGTGATCAGGGATGATACTAAGTGTACTAAATTCTGTAGAGGGCCGCATAATTTTATCTTTAATTTACATTATATTTAAAAAAAATTGATAAATAATAAGAAAAATATTCTTTCTATTTTTTCATTGATCCATGGGCATGACCATGTTGTCTTGGATTCATCTCTTTCCACAAGTTTCTTCTTTTTGTTTCATTTGAGACCATCTTTTCCAGTCAGTTATAATGCGCTGATACCTTTAAGGTTAATAACCGCTCACTATTTCTTTTTTTTTTGTAAAATTTCTTTTTTTTTGTATTGTATTTCTAGATGACGTGGCTGTTATTTAAATAACCAACATAATTTTTTTTTAATCTCCAGGCAGGATTGAGACTCCAGGGGACTGAAAAATCTTCAAACATGAAAATAAAGTGTTGACATTTTAAGAATGCGAATGGTAGGAATTATCAGAGACAAACTTAATATAATCTATCTCTTTTATTACTGCCGCGTATCACGAAGCGAGCGCTAAAACGCTGGTTGAAGTAAGATACACCGTATGTCCATAGGAAATTGGGCTCACTCTAAAGAAATTCAACAAGAATATCAGCAAACGGTGCGTCTTAACTTAAAATGTCAACACCTCATAGGGGCCGTGTTTTGTCATTTTATTTATTTTTTCTGTGATTTACAAGTGATTTTATGAATATTAGTATGCCACTGGTCGAATCCACACTCCAGCCGGTATAGGGCACTACTTGATACGGACCGCATTCGCATTCTTAAAATGACACGACTTTATTACATATGCTAACTTATCACAAAATTACCTAACAAAAAAATAATTAGCCCGCTTTAGGTAAATAAATCCCAAATAAAAATAAATTTAATAAAAAAATAAAAATATAAATTTTCTTGTCAGGGGCTGTAAAGCTAAATTACTACCAAAGAAACAGCACAGGAGTGAGATGTACCCAAATTGCATGAACTTTACACTAATTGCATTTCGCAAAACCTTATTTTATGGGTCATACCCTACTATAATTTAGAATTTATAACTTAGTACTGTAAAATTGACGGACAACATTAATCTTGAAATTTTTAGTATTTACAAATTTACAATTAAAGAAAAAAATAATTTCCATGTAAATCACAAACTTCTATTATCAGACAATTTTAAAAATTATATTATGATTTAAGGTTTTAATTATCCATTTATGAAAATTCTATCTTTGCCTATAGTTTGGGATTGGGGACAAGCCAGGGGACTGTGATTTGGAGTATTTAAAACAGCATAATAAAATATTTGTTATCTATTTTAAGTTATTAAGTTATGATTCAATCAAAAACATAAAAAACCTTTCAAGTAAAACCACAATTTAAAAAATAAATTATAGTATATTTATACATAATATATATATTTTTTTAAATAATTATTGATTATAATTAATATAATACAAATTTTCGTGTAAAGATGTAAGTCGCTTGCAAAACAACTTTACACCACTATATTTCAAGAACGCTTTGATATAGAGACTTGAAATTTGAAACAATTTTTTTCTACAACTTAAAAAATCTTGTTCCAAATTTCAAGTCTCTGGGTCAAAGCGTTTTTGAAATATCGCAATGTAAAGTTGTTTTGCAATTGACTTGCATCTTTACACAAAGTTTATATCATCTCGTAAAATTTCTTTTAAATGTTTTTACAATAATGTGCCTAAAATTAATTATACGTAGCCAGTCCGACACTGATTATTTTAACAGATAAATAGCATAAATAAGTATAAATAAACAAACTGGTATCCTTAAAAATGCAGATGATTTTTTTAATTACTGTTTTCCTCATTTAAAATGAGTCATTTTTATATAGTTTGCTAATTAAAACACAAAATACAAGCAAATTTAAATAACAATTAAATAAAAATATGTTATGCTACGCATTCTATTATATACTATTTACAGTGGATACTATATTGAATTTTTCCAAATACGCAAGTTAAAATTATTTACAAATCAAAACAAAAATAAGCAGTGAAGATATGTAATGGCATATCCACATGCTCGCATAAGAACATGAAACATAACAATGCGATGCCGTGATTGGCTTGATGTGCCGCCATGTATCTTGTAAGCCAATCACGGCATCGAATAGAATAGAATAGAATAGGGTTTTATTATAACTCCAGAATACAATAATCGTACAATATATATGATACATAAAGGAATGTTATAATAATAAAATCATTATAATAATTTTATTTGTATTTAACTAGGTTTTTTTTTTGAGTTTCTGAGACTTGGAATTATAAGAACCTGATAAATATATTTGTCATTTAGGACCACGAAAGCTAATAAATAGTTTGTGTGTGGTCACTAGAAAGTTTTTTTTTTACTTTTAGTTAATTAATTTTAGATACGGTTGCATCAACGGTTCGCTCATTCTGATTTTTTTTAACTAATTGGTTTTTCTAATATTGGATTAATATTTGTATTTTTTATCCATAATTTAATTTTTTTAATGTAAGTTTTATAGGAATATATGTTTTGCTTAAGATTTTCTGAAATTAGATTATAGAATTTATGCACATAATAAGAAAAATTATTTTGTCCTATGACTTTGTTGGCTTTTGGAACTGTTGATAAAATATTAGTTTGTGATCTAGTATTATGACTGTGCTCAGGAATATTTACAACAGATTTGTTTTTGAAATAATATTTTGATAGTTCTAGAACATATAATTCATGTATATTAAAAACATTTATGTCATTAAATACATTTTCCGTGGGATAACGTAACGGTTTATTTAAAATGGTTTTTATAATCTTTTTTTTGTATACTTGATATATAGGTTTTTATTGTTGGTTTAGCCCCTCCCCATGCTAAAAGCCCATATGTGATCAGTGATTGAACAATTGCAAAATATACATTTCTTATTAATTTAGTTGTAAGTATGTTTCTGAGTATATAAAAACAGTATTGTACTTTTCGGAGTTTATTGCATAAATCAAATATGTGATAGTCCCAGCGCAAATGAGAATCTATGGTCAAACCTAGATATTTAATTGTCTTTGTTCTTTTTATTTGAATGCATGTACAGTTATGTTTCTTACAATTTTCTGTGTGTATGTATAGGTATTCTATGTCTGGTTGTGAATTTTCATTGATACTAAATGTTATAAATTTTGATTTGTCGTAATTAAGTTTTAACAATTTAAAGTCAAACCAGTTCTTTAAGCACCCCAGAATTGTTTCACATTTAAGTCTCACCTCTTCCCAGGTATCTCCCTCCACATAGATAACGGTATCATCAGCAAATGTTATGATCGTGCCCTCAGAAATCTGGATAAAGAGGCAGTTAATATACAGAATAAACAGCAAAGGGCCCAGCACTGTTCCTTGTGGTGTTCCTGTGACCACTATTAAGGGATTACTGAGCTCCTCACCTATTTGCACCATTTGCTGCCTATTGTTTAGGTAGCTTTTCATTAAATTTAATATTTTGCCTCTGAATCCATACTTCTGCAGTGTATCAATCAAATGCTGATGATTTAGTGTGTCGAATGCTTTTGCTATGTCGAGAAAGATACCTATAGATTGGCGAGACCTGTTAAAGTTATTGTATATCATCCTAATAAGTTTTGCAATTGCATCCTGTGTAGACATCTTACCGCGGAATCCAAACTGATTTTTGTATAAAACCTTGTTTTTATCCAAAAACTTATCTATCCTACTTTTAATAATTTTTTCGAATATTTTATTTATGTTTGACAAAATAGAAACGGGTCTATAATTTTCACATTTAGTTTGTGTTCCTGATTTATGTAAAGGTTTAATTACAGCTACTTTAAGGATATCCGGAAAAATGCCCTGTTCTAAACTCATATTTATTAATTTTGTTAGGGGTTTTAAAATAATTGGTTTAATTTCTTTCAGTGTTTCCGCAGTAATATTGTCATAGCCAGGCGCCTTATTGTTTTTTAATGATTGGATTAGATTCGAAGCTTCTTGTTCATCAGTAGGGTGCAAAAAAATACTTGGACTTATGTTTTTTGGTTTTTTTACTCTAGATGGGTTACATTTGGGAATAGTTTTATTAATTTTTTCTCCGATATTAGTAAAATACTCATTAAATGCATTTGCTATTTCTTTTCTGTTAATAATTATGTCGTTGTTTTTATTTTCTACTTTGTTAATGATTGTTTGTTTTTTTTGTTTTCTATTTACAGCCTCATTTGTGACTTGCCAAATTTTTGACATATTATTGTTCGAAGAGTTTATTTTATTTTTAAAGTATGCATATTTTGTTCGTTTAAGCAGTGTATTTATTTTGTTTTTATATATTTTATAATTATTTGCTAAGTTTATATTAAATGGGTCTTTAAGGACTTTACTGTACAGCTCATGTTTTTTTTGTATTGACACAGTTAACCCTTCCGTTACCCAGGGTTTTCTTTTATTTTGTTTAATTTGGGTAATTTTTGTACATTTTTTTATACTATCTCTAAGAACACAAATAAACCGTTCCGCGTTAATATGTGCATCCCTATCCGATGCTACCACCTCCTCCCATTTTTGTTTTTTTAATTCTAGCTCTAGTAACTTATAATTAATTTTTTTTTTCGTTTGTATAGTTTTTTTCGTTTCAGTGCTATTAAAATTGCGAATTGTCATTATTTGTGTATAATGGTCGGTTATGCCATTTTCTATAACTACAGCTTGAATGTCTGCTAGCGACAAATTTGTTTTCATAAACATATGGTCAATACATTTTTTTGGTTCGTTAATGCGAACTCTGGTTGGGGTGGTAATCATCGGCAGAAAGCACTTTTCCGCGAGAAGGTTAAGATAATCCTCCGAGCATTGCTTAACTGTTTGATTTATATCGAGATATATATTTATATTTATATCTCCAAGAATTAACTCTTCGTTTAGCTTGCAGAAATCTGTAATATATTTTTGGAGAATATTAATAAATGTATCTTTATATTTATAATTAGGCGAGTTATAAATACCGGTAATAGCAAAATTATTATTAATTACACATCTTATAAAAGTAAAATCTTGAATTTTTATAATTTTTACGTCATGATTTAAAGTTTCTTTAACGAAAATAACAACGCCGTCGTTTTGGTTTAGCTGGCTAGAATTATAATATATTTTATACCCGGGTAGGTAAAATTGTTGAATGTTTTTTATATTCCAAGTCTCAGTTAAACAAATGAAATCTAATTTATTTTTTAATGTATGAATATAAAGTTCTAATTCTTCAAAATTTGCATTTATAGATCTGATATTTGAATGAAATAAGTTATTATTACTATTATGAACAAAATTGTTAAATAAGATATTAAAGTCATTGGTACTATTTAATTTAAAGTTGTTTTTAATGTTTACCTCTTCTTTATCGATAAAAAGATCCATAAGATAAAAAAAGGATTTATTTTATCAGAACTGAAATTAATTGTAGATTTTATTGAAATAAAGAAACAGTACCGGACTTACTTTATTACATCGCATTCTTATGTTTCATGACTTATGCAAACTTCTGATTAGGCCTTAATGCTAAGCATTCCATTATCGCTAGTCTACTTCTAATGTAGCGTATCCCACAAAAAACAAATTTTACAGGGCGGACAAATTTAAGGTAGTGAGTTGATGTACTGCCAAATCAAATCAAAACGTAACTTCCTTGATTTTATATTTTTTTATATAACATATGATGTTATAGTTAAAGAATCACCTGATTTTGATACGGAGCGCCGCGGCGTATTAAAAGGAAAAAGAAAATTTAAGTGATTTGCGATTAAGTGAGGCTTTTTATATTTTCACATCATGCGCAGTTTATGAACCTAATCGCGCAAAAAAAAACATTTTTGAAAATTTGTGCGATACGCCACATTAGAAGTAGACCAGCGTCATATATTATTGACAGTAAATGGTATATTGCATTTTCCCAAATACTTAAAAAAAAAATAATTTTCAAAAAAAAAATAAAAAAATTAACATAAAATTTTACATAAAATTAAAAAAAAGATATTTTGTTGAAAAATCCAAAAAAAAAACTTAAAACAAAAATTTCAAATTTTTTCATTTTTTTATTTTGTTTTCGAAGGACGAAAAAAAAAATTTTTTTTCGAAAAAAAAAAAAAACAAAAAGAAACTTTAATACGGCACACTATGCACTGTGTTTTGGTATCCAAAAAGGAAAAACGAATTTTATAAACAGAACATAAAATCGTCTAAAAAATAATAACTAGACTATTCTGCCTTATAAAAATGCGTTGGTTTTGTTTTTGGTTAATAATAATAATAATAATATGTCTTTATTGCCCAACAGTACAAGACCTTACAGGACATTCTAATATACAAAAAGAAAAAAAAAACTATTCTATAAAACTAACAATAGATTGTAAAGTTGAAAAATTTATATCACAATGTAAAGAAATTAAATTAAAATTATTGCACATTACATAAACTGGAGTTTTATACATAATGTTGGTATTAGCCCTAGCAACACAGAAAGTTTGGGTAATACGCGTAGAATTGGGTACTAGAAAATTAATTTGCTCTAGTAGAGGATTGCAGTCAATTTTGTTACGTAGTAACTTATATAAGAAAGTGACAGAACAAATTTTTCTTCTAGTACTCAAACATTGAAAACCAAATCTTGCCATCAATACCGATAGATCTGCCCCTCTTGGGGGATATACACCATCAATTCTAAACGTAAGATATTTGATAAACCTTCTTTGAACGGACTCAATACTTTCTATTTGATTGTTATAATAGGGATACCATATAAGAGCACCATACTCTAGTTTAGATCTTACAAGGGAACAAAACAAGACTTTGAAACAATCATTGTTATTAAAGTTTTTACAAGTTCTTATAATGAAACCCAATATTTTGGTAGCTGACTTAATTATTAGAAATATGATCAGAAAAAGACAGAGACGTATCAAAAATTACACCTAAATCCTTAATCGTGTAAACTCGCTCCAACACAGATCCGATAATGTTATAATGATAACCAATTTTATTAAGTTTTCTAGTAAAGCTTATAACTTTACATTTTGATATATTTAACTTAAGATTATTTTTTTCAAACCATTAATTAGGGTCTAAACGTCATTCGATTTTCTATACCCATGTAAAATTTAATTTTAAAGCATTAACTGATGCGTGTATAGCAAAATATAATTTTTTCAACATATATTTGTTCACTAAAATTTGGTAATATCATTTTACAAACATAGCTTTAATGAATAAACATAACTTTTAAGGTAAAATTAAGTTTTAAGTCTTACTTTTATATTAAAGCTTTAGGCCATTTTTTTTAATGACAAGCGTAAATACAATTTATAAATAGTTGCGAGCGCACTGACGCGCATTTCTAATTTTTATATTAAAATGGTCTTACAAAAGTAGTCTAAATAGTGTATAAATATTAGATATCCAAAATTAGCCAAAATGAAGTTATGAGCATTTTTGTAGGAAAAAATATAACTTTTTGATATTTTATATGATAAAATTTGAAAATAATTGAGCACGCATTAGTGCGAGTTTAAAATTTATATACTAAAATACCAGATCAGCTGAAATAAAATAACAAAAAAGTTATAAGCATTTTTATGTGGAAAAATAAGTATTATTCCAGGTAGACTCGAAATTTTATTTTTATAAATCATTAAGTTTATTCAGTTGTTTTTATTGGAAGTGCTCCTAAATTAACATATATGAAAAAAAAATATTTAAACGTAGTTTCTAAAGTAACTCTGGGCGAAAACACAGTCCTTTAAAGAGGACACCCTAAAATTTGATTTTTATTTAATATCTCAGAAACCGTCTAAGCTAATGCTCGTAATCTAATATATAAATGGTTTTAATTAAATGTTGTCCAAGAACAATGCATTTACTCAGGGGCGTACGAATTGGGGGTTAATTATTTTTTATTTTAAATTTTACCCTTTTTGCCCAGAACCCTCCAATGTTAAAACTCAATTTTGACTCAAAAATAATTTTTATAGTAAACCATTTAAGATTTAATTCACCAAAAAAATATTTTTAAATACTTTTTTTTGTTGGACCACATAAAAACGGTGTATTAAAAAGAAAATAAAATTTAAGTGATTTGGGATTAACTGAGGCTTACCATATAAAAACATTTTTGAAAATTTGTGGGATACGCTACATTAGAAGTAGACCAGCGGTAAATATTCGTAAATATTCGGTTCCCGGGAAACGGATTTAAATAAAGATTTCAAACATACCTGATTTTTTCTATTTATTTGTACTCACTAAAACGTGATATAAATCAAAATCTTTCCCGGACCGTTTTAAAAAAAAATGACTTTTTAATATTTTCATGATTATACCTAATATTAAGAGTTTGATACTAATTCCAAAAGTAAAATCCCGGCTATAATATGAAAAATTTGATGTAACTTATAGTTTTTAACATCACTAATTTTGAATAAGGCTATAAAAAGTAAAAATTCAAAATGGCCGATCCAAGGTAGTGGGTAAATTTTGAATATTGTATGTGATTATGTTTACCTAGACAGATCATACGATTTGTGGTGTCATTAAAAATTTACTAAGGACAGAAATTTTTAATTTTAAACAAAATTATAAAAATATTCATTTATTATTCCATCAATCTATTTTCTAATCATCGTACAGAGTGATATTGGTAGACTGACAGTTTCGGGCTGCTGGCCCTCTTCAGTACCAAGAGTCAACTCTGCACGCTGATTAAGAAAACGTTTTTAGACTTTACTCGCAAAAGGAATATAGCCATTAGATTGATGTAGACTTGTGCGCCATCTATTTCTAGATGTAGACAACTACTCATACCTCTCCTAATCTGGAGACTTTGAATGGTAGCAAGTTAAAGACTTGTGTGTCTCAAGCACAGAGTACCACTAACGGGTGGTTAGACGTAAAATTAGTAAGGACAGAAATTTTTAATTTTAAACAAAATTATAAAAATATTCATTTATTATTCCATCAATCTATTTTCTAATCATCGTACAGAGTGATATTGGTAGACTGACAGTTTCGGGCTGCTGGCCCTCTTCAGTACCAAGAGTCAACTCTGCACGCTGATTAAGAAAACGTTTTTAGACTTTACTCGCAAAAGGAATATAGCCATTAGATTGATGTAGACTTGTGCGCCATCTATTTCTAGATGTAGACAACTACTCATACCTCTCCTAATCTGGAGACTTTGATTAGAAAATAGATTGATGGAATAATAAATGAATATTTTTATAATTTTGTTTAAAATTAAAAATTTCTGTCCTTACTAATTTTACGTGTAACCACCCGTTAGTGGTACTATGTGCTTGAGACACACAAGTCTTCAACTTGCTACCATTCAAAGTCTCCAGATTAGGAGAGGTATGAGTAGTTGTCTACATCTAGAAATAGATGGCGCACAAGTCTACATCAATCTTATGGCTATATTCCTTTTGCGAGTAAAGTCTAAAAACGTTTTCTTAATCAGCGTGCAGAGTTGACTCTTGGTACTGAAGAGGGCCAGCAGCCCGAAACTGTCAGTCTACCAATATCACTCTGTACGATGATTAGAAAATAGATTGATGGAATAATAAATAAAAATTTACTATTTCCATTAAAACTTTTAAATCTGTATTATCACTAGCAACACTACAAAAAAGTTTATACGTATGTCATCTTTGAAGTGAGTGCTACCATAGACATTATGAGCATATAGGAAACAGTGATAAATGTAGAGACAAGGCAATATAAGTATTCCCAAAGTAATAATAACTTCTCTCTACATTCATTCCTGTATTCCAAGCCAGCAATGACTCTGATAGATATCAGCTATAGCTCTTTGAATGCGAAAAATTCCGGTACTGTTAGCACAGTCCCCCCAAATGATAACACCGTAGTTCAAAATAGAGTCTAAGCACAGAAGTGAAGTTGCAAACTTCTAAGACAAAAAATTTGTCTAGACAGTTTTGTTCATACCAAATCAGCGTGAGGTTCCCAAATTAGAACTGGGCCTAAAAGTAAGCCTAAAAAACTCAGACTTAACGCACCATGAAAATCGTCTGCCTGTCTTAACGTAAACAGCATACGCTCCATTTTGGCTCATTTAATGATAGGCCATTGCTAGAAAACCAGTTAGCAGCAGTTGACTGTGCCGCTGCACCCAAACCTATTACATTTGCCAATTTTTTGTGGTAACGCCGGTTAACCTGTATGTATCTCTTTCTCTGTTTAATTGATGAGTTAGAAAAAGAAAGAAATACATATTCCCCTAACTTGGTTAGTAACCGCTGCTTCACAAAAAATCGGCTATTATTAAGAACCTTATATTTTACTATATACATTCAGCATTAGGAAGATACTTCTCAAAATCGTTTATGTAAATTAAGAACAACAAGGGTCCCAATACTGAACCCTGCAGTCAAACAATGGTTATGTTTTTTTTTTGTTTGGACAGTTTTCCATTAACTAGTACGCGCTGATATCTGTTTTTAGGATAAGATTCAACTAACTTTAACCTTAAAGTTAGTTGAATATAATATAATCCTTGAATATATTACCAAAATTATATTTTTCTAATTTATGAACCAGGTTTGGGTGGTCAATAACGTCGTAAGCTTTTGTAAGATCTAACAAAACCCATAAAGAGTATTCTTCTTTTTTTTGAGAGCATTCGATAGTCTGAGATATAAATTGTGCAATAATATCAGTTCTGTTTGTTCTTAATTTAGGCTTTAAGGCAAAACAAGCGGATTTAAAATATCTTTAGTATTTCTTGTAGGCTTCTGCAATAATATAGTATTTTCGCATTTTCTCTATATATTTTGTTAAAATTTTTGTATAAATACTAAAGATTTGGCTCTATTAAGGCATATCCACAAGCTCGCATAACAACATAATACTTAAGAATGATTGATTGGCTTACAAGATACATGGCAGCACATAAAGTCAATCACGGCATCGCATTCTTATGTACTGTGTTGTTATGCGAGCCTGTAGACAGGCCCTTATACGCAATACTAACACACATGTGAGGTTTATAAAAATAAAAAAAAAAGTTTTAAATTTAATCCAGTTACGGAGATTTTACCGGGGATATCAAAAATAGAAAAAATATATATATTGAAGTATTTTATTTATTTTTAGAAGGGCAACAAAATAAATTAAATTTATTATGAAAATAAAATAAATGCGAGAAAATCTCATTTATTAAATTTAAAAGCCTATAAAAACCAAAAGAATGAAGATATTTCAAATCCGCTTTTTTGCTTAGATATTAATAATTATAATATTTCTTGTTCTTTTTTATATAAAATAATGAAAAAATCTTGCTATTAAGAACACTTTAATAAATAAAATAAATATATATGAACAGTTCCAACGTTTCGAAGGTAATATGTCCCTACTTCTTCAGGGTAAAAATTAAAAATAGAAATAAAAAATTATACAAATTTAAAATCTAATTGTCAAAAAACTGATAGATGAAAATTAATTAAAATAGGTAAAGGTGTAAAGGTGTATAGATGTATAAGTGTATAAAGTATAGGTATAAGTGTTTAGTTAAGAAATGTAAATAAGTAAAAAATTAAGATATGTTAATAAGTAAAAAACAAACAAATTGACAAAAAATAAATAAAAAAAATATACAAAATTCATTATTTAATAATATTTATTAAAGTGTTCTTAATAGCAAGATTTTTTCATTATTTGATATTAATAATAGTAGAGAACTAATCCTATTTTTTCTTATTCTTTTTTTCAACATTTTTTCGTCATTCGAATATTTTTTTTTTTTATATATTTTCTTAATCTAGGCTGCCTACAGAAAAAGTATTCTTTTGTTGACAGCAATTTATTATTTTGCCTTTTAAATAGTTTTAACTTGCGTTATTTGGGAAAATGCAATACGCCATCCACTGTGATTATTATATGGAGTGTGGCATTACATATCTTCACGGCTTGTTTTTAAGTCTATGACGATGAATAAATATCATTTATTGTTATTGTTATGAGGGATAATAATTATTTATGATATTGTAATATTTATTCAATTTTTATTTCTTTCTTGGGAATATATAATATTTATGACAATACATAAAATTTATTTATAAAACATAAAGATGAAGCAGTTCTCAATAAAATACTTCTTTATAGGATAACCACAAAGCTGTTAAATAGGTGTCGAGTTATTAAATATTTATCTGATTATTTTTACCCGACCACAGCAACGCGAAAAAATGGATATATTTTTATATCATTTGTTTGTAACATTTGGTCCACCCATCAAACTAATAACTTTCTCTTTAGACCAGGCATACCATTAATATAAAGCTTGCTTGTAAACAAATAGTACGTACCTATTCAGACCTGTATCTACCGGTACAGTTGAATCCGAAAAAAAAAACAAGTTAGAAAATCTAGTTGTGTAAATTAAATAATTGTTTACAAACAATGCAGTTATCGAGGTCCGGTCAGTGGGCCGAATTGGAACTAACAGTTTTATGACGATTCACTCACCGCAGTAATGAGGAGAATCCAGCGCATGCGCACTGATTCTGTTTTGACGTATGCCTAAAATTATTTTAAGGTTATGAAACATTCTTTTGCAGAATTTTACAAAAACATCAACTTTTTTTATGCATATTGTTACACCAGGCAAGCATTTATTTTTTAATTAGCTAAAGCTAAATTATTTAGCCTAGATATAATCCTATTTGATTCTTAAACTATATCGCCTTCTAAATTCTGAAATATCGTATCTGAAAAATGCCTCCCATTAAAAAAAACACCAAACCAGCAAACTACCAAACCAAACCATTATTAACGTTAACCAACTCCTCCCATTAAAAAAAAAACACCAAACCAAACCATTGTTAACCTAAACCAACGCCTCCCATTAAAAAAAATCACCAAACCAGCAAACTACCAAACCAAACCATTGTTAACGTAAACCAATGCCCCCATTAAAAAAATCAAACAGAAATTCTTGAGTATTTTAACAATATTTTGCTATAAATTCTAACAAAAAAACTAGTGTACTGGTAGTAGTAGTAGTTTGGTAGTTTGCTGGTTTGGTGTTTTTTTTAATGGGAGGCGTTGGTTTACGTTAACAATGGTTTGGATTGGTAGTTTGCTGGTTTGGTGTGTTTTTTTTTAATGAGAGGCGTTGGTTTACGTTAACAATGGTTTGGTTCGGTAGTTTGCTGGTTTGGTGTTTTTTTTTATGTAAGGCGTTGGTTTACGTTAATAATGGTTTGGTAGTTTGCTGGTTTGGTGTTTTTTTTTTTTAATTGGAGGAATTTTCAGATACAGATATATTTTAGGAATCAAATAGGATATTTAGGCTAAATAATTTAGCTTTAGCTAATTAAAAAATAAATGCTCGCCTGGTGTAACAATATGCATAAGAAAAAAGTAGATATTTTTGTAAAATTCTGCAAAAGAATGTTACATAAGCTTAAAATAATTTTTGGAATACGTTAAAACAAAAATAAGAAAATCAGTGCGCATGCGCTGGATTCTCCTCATTACTGCGGTGAGTGAATCGTGTTTTATGTGTCAACGTTTCAATCTAACTTTTTTTAAAAATTGGTGAATGCGAAATTTTTGTGACAAATTGAGATCGTCCCTTTGGCTTATTTTTTTATGAATGCCTTAAATCTTTAATATATTAATGAAATTATAACTATATTATGTTAAAAATGTAATATGAATTGTGCAAAAGAATGATTTTTTTAATGAAAATACTTTAAAATTTTAAATAATATATTTATTTAACATGTAAGTAAAAATAATAAACAATATTATAAGATTTGTATTTTTTTAATTTAATTTGCTAACTTACCAACAACTTTTAAATCTTTAAGGAGTTTATAAGTTTATTCCTCAGTACTAGTGCAATTGAATTAATTCGTTTCCATTTTTTTCAACAACTAAAAAGTTAACAAAAAATAAATAATAGATAATTTAAAGGTAAAAGTGTTTTT